>OY755237.1:10212257-11412257 GCA_963576725.1 Azorinus chamasolen
CCATTGTGATATATAGAGCATTAAATTTTGCTCCTATAGGAGCAAATGCTCTATTTATTACAATGGCTTCACAAAGTGACTTTTACAGAGTCGTCAATATGAGGGAATGGGTTAATACAGGATGATGCAATACAGGGGAGAGATGTATGCATAACTTTAATCCTGCATTAAGCTACCACCTGCCTTAAAACCATTGAATTAGACTTTTGGTAGCTGCTATAGACACCTTTTACTGCAGTTCTCGACAAGACAGTGTCTGATTGAAACCTTCGCATTAATGGTATTAAATCATTCAGGTCGTACAAGATATGGAGTTGTTTCGTATCTCATTTAGATACAAAACTTTGTATAGGCTGTAAAGAATATCTTGCTAAAATTCAAAGAAAGATTTGATCTCCAAGCTTTAAGTCCAGTTAATTTTATACCTGTCTTTCAGGCATGATGGCCTCCTGTGCTGATGATGACAGCGATGTGGCCTACAAAATTCTGTACTACGACACACAGAAGGCCTTTCAGTGTGTGTTTGTGTAGCCGAGTGTTTGGACAAAAAGCTCATGTTGTGCGCCACCTTCAAAATTCACACCGGAGAACGTCCATTTCCTTGTGGGTTTTGTGAAAAAAGATTCTCAAGGAAAGATGTAATGGAGAGACATACCAGGAAAATGCATTTAAAAAGCTCTGAATGAGAAAAGTAAAATTTTAATGAGCGTGTTTATGGCATACCATACTGTCTCAGACTTTGATGCTGTATCATTGTAGTCTACAATGTGTCCTGTAATATACTGGTATTAATTATAGTGATTTAGTCATTATTTATCTTACTTTGTTTTCTGTATATAAGGTCCAGATAAGTTGCATAATTAACCCTTTCCTCCATAAATACGCCTTTCTAAGCCTCTTTAAAAAATCACTTATTAAAACCATTGTGATAAAATTAGCATTTGCTCATATAGGAGCAAAATTTAATGCTCTATTTATTACAATGGTTTCAAACTACAAAATTCTAAAAAAAATCCTTTTCTGTCTCTTCAAGACGATTTTAAAAAGTGGTCACAACATAGGTTTGGTGGAGAAATGATGGCTGTAATATTTTAATACGCACCTTTAATCTATTGCTCTGTGTAATAAATCTACCGAAAATGATCATTTACTAGAGAAAAGGAAAATGTAAGAATTGTGTAGTATTGAAACCATTGTGATGAATAGAGCATTTTGCTCTATGGAGCAAATGCTCTATTTATCACAACGGTTTCAATAAGTGACTATTACAGAGGCGTATTTATGGAGGAAAGGGTTAACACTTACCAAGCTATAAAAAAAGTTATGTCTGCTTGAAATCAGATTTGGTGCAGTTTGACTGCTTTTGATAAGATCTAACTTTTGAGAAACTATCAACAGGGGGAGGGTTGAAGTAGAACAAATCAGGTTGGCAATACTTTGATAACTTTAAATTAGACTGACTGAATAACCATGTTGACTCTGATCAGAGTGCTTTCTTTGGAAATTTGTGATGTTTTGTTCTGGACACACAGTATACCTTCTCATGATTCAAACTGTTTGATATTCCTACATTAAAAGAAATCATGAAAAATCTGCTTCTGGAATTGAAGGTAGTGACAGTTTTTACAGACTGGTGTTACTGATGAGATATTTTAACCCTTTACTCCATAAATAAGCCTTTCTACATGTTTGCAAACAGAGTAGACCCAGATCAGATGGCTCCTTTAGGAGCTGTCTGATCAGGGTCTACTCTGTTTGCTTTTGATGTAATATAGATATGATTCTGCGGTTTCAGCCATGGCCAGACATTCCTGTGGCCATGTGCTATTAAAATGATCTAATTAATATTCATGATGGTATTATTTCTTACATGAATATTCATGGAGTAAAGAGTTAATGAACATTCCCAGCTGGTTTTGGTGAATGAAACTTGGTGACAGGTGTGTTACTAGCCATGAATATTCATGTAATTATAATATAAATCGTATAATTAACTGAATTTTAAATCATGAACAAGGTTCATTTTATCATGGCAGAAACTATAGAATCAAGTTTATATTATTCCATTTGCAAACAGAGCAGACCTGGATCAGACAGCTCTTGTAGGAGCTATTTGATCAGGGTCTGCTCTGTTTACGAATGCATAAAATGCGTCTATATCAGGTAAAGGGTTAACTAGACACGGTTAGTGTCAGCAATGTATATTTGATGGGTCTTGAAAGTTCGGGCACTCTCTGATGGAAGTTGACATCTTGAATGTTTTCTGTAAAATATGTATGTGTGAATCATGTGGGGTTAAGTGCAGCTTGGATATTATTGTGATGTTGTCGTATTATTGTCTTGTTGAACATGGCATATGGACTTTAGAATCTTCAATAAACTGTTTGACTCTATGTGTGTCTGTCTGTGGTTTCTTACCCTACAAATAAGGATTTCACTACATAAACTAGACTCTGTCACTCAAATAACTGTTTGAATACCTGAAACAATTGAGATGTGTATTGCAAACAGTATAGACCCGGATCAGAAAGTTCTTTTAGAATCCACAGCCATGGTCTGGGTTTGCACTGTTTGCCATTTCTTATTCTTTTCAGCACAATCATTCTCTACTGAATAAACTACTCCATTAAAAATGGAAAATTCTATTTTGAAAAGAGTCGGCACTAAAATCGTGTTTTCAAGCATTTGCAGACAGAGTATGCCCAGATCCGATTGCTCCAATAGCAGCCATCTGATCAGGTTCTGCTCTGTTTGCTTATGGAATTTGATAGATCTGTTTCTTTACTTTCTAAGATGGCTACACTGTTCTACCTTCCATATTTCGTTGTCACTATTTTGTCCATGAATATTCAGTAGGTATTAAAATTTGGAATAAATATAGAACAGGGAAAGGATTAACTAAGAACTGCTTTGGAATTTCTGACCAATGGTCATTGTGAACCGTAGAAACTTGAAAATGTAGCATCAGATCAGTCTTCACTGATGTCGGGCAGGTCAGCAAACAGAGAAGTGACCAGTTGTAAAAATGCAGACCCTGATTAGATGCAGCATTTTCAATATGGCAGTGACTCTTGGTCTATACTGTTTGCACTTTCTTATGGTTAGAAATCCCAAAACAAACTGCAAATGTTAAACTTTTGAATGCAGAATTTTCAAGAGGGAAGGGTCAATCATTTTCAAACAAAAGAGTCCAGTGTGAAAAAGTATAATGAATATCTATTAGATGATTTTTTATAATGACATGTGTACACAGGAATGTTTGGTATTAGAACAAACTGTAGAGTTAGATCTATTAAAATTTTGTGAGCAAACAGCAGACCCTGATCAGATGGCTCCTACAGGAGCCATCTGATCTGAGTCTATTCTGTTTGCATAGGCGCTTATATGAGGGAAAGGATTTACCCATGTGAGAGATTACCATATGAACATTGTCATGTTACTAACAGTATAAGAACCAGACTGACTGCCATGACATACTGATGAGTGTCTAACAATGTAGAATCTGATCACACAGCTCCAGATAAGATGCATAAATTTAATTATTTTCAAGAAAAACGCCTTCATTTCTCCACCTATATATAAGAAATAATGACATCATTAATATCTATCAGCTGAAGTTTTCTAGTGAATGTTTTGCTCTTAAAAAACTGTAGAATCAGATCTATATCATGTAATAAGCAAACGGAGCAGACCCAAATTAAATGGCTTTTACAGGAGCTGTCTGATCTAGGTCAAGTCTGCAAATGCGTTAAAAAGTGTTTATACGAAGGAAAGGCTTAAATGAATATTGAACCAATAGAGGGTTAATGTTACAATAACTTTTAACTCTTTCCTTCATATAAACATGTTTTCACACATTTGCAAACATAGTAGGCCAAGATCAGACAGCTCAAGGAGCTGTGTAATCAAGATCTGCTCTGTTTGCTAATTAAATTTGTATGTTTTTTAGCTCACCAGAGCACAAAGTGCTCAGGGTCAGCTTTTGTGATTGCCTGATGTCCGTCGGCGTTCGTCGTCCGTCGTCAACAATTTGAACCTTTAAAATTCTTCTCCTCTGAATCTACAGGGGTCTCAGCTTTCATCTTTGACACATAGCATCATCTGTAAGTCCTCTACAAAAGTTATATAAATTATGTCCCTGGGGTCAAAATTGGCCCCGGCCCAGGGGTGCATTGTTTTCTATAGAAACATATAGTGAAAACTTTGAATATCATCTCCTCTGAAACAGGAAGGTTCTCAGCTTTCATATTTGGCACATAGCATCATGTTCAGGTCCTCTACAAAAGTTATATAAATTATGCTCCTGTGGTCAAAATTGGCTACACCCCAGGGTGGACAGTTTTCTAGCAAACTTATAGCTGACTGCGTTTTTAAGCATCTTCTCTTTACTCATAAATAGGTCATCCAGTCAAGCAGTATAGAGAGATGACCAGTGGCTATTTTTAGTGCACCTGTATCTGGTGCTGGAGCTCTGTCTTGACCCTTTGCCTGTTCTATGTTTATTATTAATTTGAATGCCTACTGCATATTCATGAACAAAATAGTAAAAATGAAGTATGGAAGGTGGAACATTGTAGCCATTTTTTTTTCTCCAAATTTCACAACCTATTGAACATTCATCTACAAAATAATTATAATGAAATATTGTAGGTGGAACATTGTAGCCATTTTAGAATCTTAAGGAAAAGATGTATCAAATTCCATTAACAAACAGAGCAGGCCCTGATCAGATGGCTCCTATAGGAGGCATCTGATCTGGGTCTACTCTGTTTTCTAATGTGTGAAAACTCGTTTATATGAGGGAAGGGTTAATTAATAATAGTGATTGGCATTATGATATTATAACCTGCCCTGCAGTTCAGAAGAAGGGTAAATCATGTAAAGACTCCAGAATGCCAAATTAAAGGTTTTAAATAAATTATGAAATATTTTTTAACATGAAATTGTATTACTTGAAACTATTAAGTTAAACTTATGAATATGAAATTATTATGTTATAATTTATAATAATATGAAATTATTATGTTATAATTTATAATAATATTCAAATGCAAAAAATCATTTTGGAATGCTAGGGTACACATACCCGGTCAGAAGAACAGTTGATCGCCTTTAGTCAGAACTTTGTATGGCCTTGTTTAAAATTATGCCCCTGTGGTTAAAATTGGCCCCACCCGAGGGGTGGTCAGTTTTCAATAGAAATATATAGTAAAAACATTGAAAATCTTCTCTGAAACTGGAAGGTTCATACCTTTCATATTTGGCACATAGCTTCATGTTCAGGTCCTCTACAAAAGTTATATAAATTATGCCCCTGTGGTCAAAATTGGCCTTGCCCCAGGAGTAGCCAGCTTTCAATAGAAACATATAGTGAAAACTTTGAAAATCTTCTCCTCTGAGTGTCTGGTGAGCGCTTCAGGGCCATTCTGGCCCTCTTGTTTAAGTTTCTAAAATCATGAATAAATGGCTATAATCCACCTTCCATATTTTTCAAGATAACTGTTTTGAACATGAATATTCTGTAGGTCTGTAGGTATCGACATTTGGAATAAATATAGAACAGGTAAATAAATATAGAACAAGGAGAGGATCCTAACAAGCATGTTGCTTTTGATCCAATCCTTATTCCAAATATAGTAATAAGTGGATTTATGTATATTTCAGAAATAAAATATGTTTAAACTAAACTAAACATAGAACAGATAAATGGCATATCTATGGAGTGAAAGGTTAACCCTTTTCCTCATATAAACGTGTTTTCACGCATTTGCAAACAGAGTAGACCCAGATCAGATGGCTCCTAGAGGAGCCGTCTGATCAGGGTCTGCTCTGTTTGCTCATAGAATTTGATAGATCTCTTTCTTGACTACAATGTTTCACCTTCCATATTTCTTTATAACTATTTTGTCCATGAATATTCAGTAGGTATTGAAATTTGGAATAAAAACAGAACAGGGAAAAGGTTAATAACATTATCATAATGCTCTATATTTGTTGGTTGCTGAATTTTCCAAGTGGAAGGATCCATCATGAGTCGGTTGAGTATGATGGTGGGAGAATTTTGAACATTTGAACAACAAACAGTACAATGATAGGAGCACTCTGATTTGGGTCTGCTTGGTTTGCAAATGCCAGTATACATGTACTTGTTTCCCACATTCAGAGGGTTAACCCTTTACTCCAAAATAAAACAAACACCTTTCTGCGTCTTTGCAAACAGAATTCACCCAGATCAAATGTCATCAGTAGGAGTCTGTCTGATCTGGGTCTGCTCTTTTTGCTTATATAATATTAGTTATGCAGTGCTTAGTGTCCCTAATATGGACTATACACTGCCAGCAAATATTAATATGGGACGAGGCTTCGCCTCGTCCCATATTAATATTTACTGGCAGTGTATAGTCCATATTAGGGACACTAAGCACTGCATAACGAATTTATCTTACCGACTACCTTTAATTTCAACTATTGCAAACTTGATATTACAATAGGACCGGTATAAATTACCTCCCTTTAACAGAATTAAAGTAAATATTATTTATTTACCTCAAATCTCGTTAATATATTTTATTTTTGATTCTTAACATTGTAAAACTAATTAATGTTTATATTTTACTCCAATTAAAGCATAAATTATATTTATGCATATTTTAAAACTGTAAGGATAAGCATAAATAATTATTATATAAGCAATAACACAACAGTTTGAAGTTTGTTTAAACTTAACTTTAATAATGAACAACAGAACAAATAATAGACGTTTCAACATGGGTAAAACCATCTGTCCACTATAAATGGAAAATCTGTATAATTTTGTCATATTTCTAAAGAAAATAAAATCACTTTCACCGACTCTAGAGAACCTATATACATGTACGGTACTTCTATCACAGTTAATCATGAAATGTTGACATTTCTTATATCATATTCATTTACCAAATCACTTTAATAGTTATAATATCGCAGTAAAGTATAAACTCTGTATTGTTTGACAGTTATCTATTAATGTCATATTATCACAATCATATGTCAGAGCTTTAGATAGGAGAGATACTGTATATTGATTTACTAAAATCAACGTCTATCAAACACATGTTATGACTACTCATAAGAATTGTCTTTTCTAGATGATTCTAATGAGTACTCACAACGTGGAGAATCCCAATGGACTATAAAAAAGTGTTGGAAGTATCGTATTTACTGGACATCTCAAGATTATCTAGAACTCTCCCTTATTTGACAGCCATATGCTTTTCTGTGAAATATAATAATATTTTATATTTATCACTACAATTTTAAAATATGCATACATAAAATTTATGCTTTAATTGGAGTTGAAATATAAACATTAATTAGTTTTACAATGATAAAAAAGAAAAAAGAAAATATATAAACGAGATTTGAGGCAAATACAAAATATTTTTTATAATTCTATTAAAGGGAGGTAATTCCCTTGCTTCCCTACGGCAAGACATACACATAGGCCTATGATGTTTACATGCGTGTAAATCCTTGCCTCGTCCCATATAAATATTTGCTGGCAGTGTATAGTCCATATTAGGGACACTAAGCACTGCATAACTAATAATGATTATGATAAATGAGAGAAAAGCATTCCAACTTTTAAGCAAGGGAATTAACTCTTGTAAAGCCATCATAAGGATTTTTAATGATTTTAGTACCCCCATACGGAATCTATGGGGGTTTCTCGTGACCTCTATTGACCAATGGGATGACAAGAATTTTGTAGGAGGTAAGATAATAATATAGATATGATTCAGTTTCTGCAATGGCCAAATACTCATGTGTTCACATACCATTATAAAAATTCATCTTAATTCATATCCATGAGTCATTATTTCTTACATGAATATCCATGGAGTAAAGGGTTACGTTTATAAATTAACACAATACCCCCTAGTGATGAATCTTGGCCCCGTTGTAAAAGTCACATTTTGAAATCATTGATAAATAGAGCATTTGTTCCATAGGAGCAAAATTAATGCTCTATTTATCACAATTGTTTCAAAATTACACAATTCTAAATGTCTTCTTTTCTATAGTTAATGCTCCTTTTCCGTAGATTTATTCAAAGATGTTGGGTCTAAAAATAGCCTATGAGGTAATGGGTTAAAAGGGTAAGATGATCAGATTTTGTCCTTTACATTACAGTTCCTGACACTAGCCCAAGCACAGGGGAACAGAGATCACTGGATAGTGTCTCAGGTGATGCAGCAAATTTCACCATGATACAAAGTGGAGATGTCAAGGCGTATCGATGCAACTTCTGTGGAAAATTGTTCCCAAATTCATACATGATTGATCGACATATACGCGTCCATACTGGAGAAAAACCATATGCATGCCCTGACTGTGGAAAAAGATTTGCAAGAAAGGATAAATTGAATAATCATTTAAAAGTGTGCAAACCTAGGAGATTGAGATTATTGTAAGGTAGATCAAAGCTTTGTGAAGATGGTTAGATTTAGCCCTTTCATTCATTAAGACCTTTTTTTGCACCTTTGAAGACAGAGTAGACCCAGATCAGATGAGTCTGCTCTGTTTGCTTTTGAAACAATATAGATATATATATATAAATCATAATTCTGTTGTTTCTGCCATGGCCAAATTTTTTGTTCACATGCCCAGAGGTCCAGATAAGATGTGTAAATTAAAACATTTTGAAGAATAACTTCTTTATTTCTCCAGGAAACACAATGTTGTGACCATTCTTTAGAATTCTCTGTTTGACTCTTTGAGACGATTCTAACGATTCTAAAGAGTGGTCATAATTCTGTTGTTTCTGCCATGGCCAAATTTTTTGTTCACATGCCCAGAGGTCCAGATAAGATGTGTAAATTAAAACATTTTGAAGAATAACTTCTTTATTTCTCCAGGAAACACAATGTTGTGACCATTCTTTAGAATTCTCTGTTTGACTCTTTGAGACGATTCTAACGATTCTAAAGAGTGGTCACGGCATAGGGTTTCGTGGAGATTTTAGTATGTGAGTACACAGGTTTATCTGTAGCTTTGCATGCCATTATAAAATTAATCAAAGCATTGCAGACACTGCAGTATTCTTTGCATGGGAACAATGTTTTGAAAATCAGTTTTGGCATAAAATAGTGGGTCTAGAAGGGAAAGGATTAGACAACTCAGAGTTGCTTTCGAAGTTATAGGTGTGATTACCTTTAATTGCTTGCATAAGGTCATCCAATGGGCACTTCTTTATTCATTTAGTAACTGCCTCTGGAAAATACTTTTATTCATAATATGATTACGTGATTTCGTCATGTGACTGATATTTGTATATTTGTGTGCTCTCCTTACACATAACTATATTTTGTGGACTTTCTTAAACACACTAAACCAAACCTTTTCATGTCAGAAATAGTATACCTTGACTGTTTGTGGATGTCATGTTAATAAATGCTTTTTTAATCCATGGAATGCACGTCAATAACTTGGACTAGACTGCCATGTGGAATGGCAGTCAGGACGACGAGTGTAGCGTGTGGCCGACATGAGAATACGACCTGTAACTACGTATTGATTTGCTCACGCAAAGAATATAAAAATCGCATTAGTCCCACACTAGCCACCGATTGGGAATTATAGGGTTGTCACTGCTTCTGCTCATCCTTCCATCCAGATTTTGTCCTCAACCACCTGGATTATGGTTTCCGAATGTCTTGTGTGGGTGCATCTTGAGAATGGGGAATGTAGCTACTTTGGTGTCTCTGTGACTTTGTCCTTGATCTTGACTTCAGTTTCAGTAAATTTTGTAAATTTAAATTATATATCTTCAACACTTTGGGCAAGAATTTCTTGTGTGGATGCATTTTTGGAAGTTGGAGGGTTGCATACTACTCAACCCATTGGGTAAAAATTTCCAAAATTTGTCTCATGTGGATGCATAATAGGAAGGCAGTGTATAACATACTTCTTCGGTGTTTCTGTGACCTTTAACCTGACCATGACCTCAATTTGAGTAAAGGTTGGACTGCAGATTTTGTCTTGATATCTCCTCATCCACTTTGGTTTCTTGTGTGGATGCATCTTAGGAAGGTAGACTCAAATACTACATGTACGTTGATGTCTCTGTGACCTTGACTCACCCACCCAACAGGGAGGTCAGCAGCCACCTTGAAAATGAATGAACTGATCTGACTACACAATGTACAGATTATAAAATGTATATATTTATTACATGTATAATATAATGTTACAATAAGACCACTAAAGCTGTAAACTGGACTTTCACCCAGTGTTAAGTTAGTTAACCCTTTCCTCCTTAAATACCCCTTTGCCTTTGCAAACAGAGTAGACCCAGATCAGACGGCTCCTCTAGGAGCCGTCTGATCAGGGTCTACTTGTTTGCTTACGTAGTTTATATAGGTCTGATACAACAGTTTCTGCAATGGCCCAGCGCTTTTGTATTCATTAGCCATAAAAAAAAAAAATCTTAATTACTATTCATGGAGTAGAGGGTTAATTGCAAACAGTGTAACTCTTTGATAGAACACTTTGTCAAAGATGTGGTTGGGTTGGATCTACATTTTTTGCAAAATCCTGGAGGCTGGTTTTCCTATGATGGAGTTCAAACTACCAGATAATATGTATTATAATTATAATATAATAGTAAACCACTCGATTCGAACCGGAACTTGAATTTAGTGCCAGTTTTGAAGACAGGTGGCAGCTTAATGCAGGATGAACGGCATGCAGAAAGCCCCCTAGGGAACTTTCTGCTTGACTTTCACTCTGCAATATACAGTACTCTTCCTAAAAATCTTTAGTACAAGTCCCATGGCTATTTGTGGGCTTATTTCTACCTTTTCAAGGTTTATTTCACAGCATAAAAAATTAAAGATAAGAAGCCAGTGAAGGTATTCATTAATTCATTAATTTAGTTTTCAGTGTGATGTGTTCCTTTGAATGTTTTTGTTTTATGTGTACAGAAACGTCTCTCTAAAGGGACCACATGATTTGTTTACCCTTTCCCTGTTCTATGATTACTACAATTTTCAATATTTAACCTGCTGAATATTCATGCACAAAACAGTTATAATTAAATAATAGACGGTGACACTTATAATTAAATATAGATGGTAAAACGTCGTAGCCATTTTAGAAATTAAACAGATCTATCAAATTCCATTAGCAAACAGCAGACCCTGATCAGACGGCTCCTACATGAACCCTCTGATATGGGTATATATACTCTGTTTGCAGATGCTTGAAAACATGTTTATATGAGAGAAAGGGTTAACACAGTAGTTTTTAGAAACAGGTGGTTAATTAATATTTGGCAAAAGTAATGCACTAAGCTCCTGTAGATGTTTTATGCATTATTTTTGTCCAGCATTAACCCAATCCCTCTTATTGACGACTTTTGACAGCTCTGTGAAAGACACTTTTGGAAACCATTGTGATAAATAGAGCATTGCTCCCGTGGAGCAAATGCCCTATTGATCACAAAGGTTTCATAACTATACAATTCTAAAGCTGTGCTAAAAAATAGCCTATGAGGTAATGGGTTAACCCTTTCCCTCATACAAATGTGTTTTCACACATTTGCAAACAGAGTAGACCCAGATCAGACAGCTCCTAGAGGAGCTGTCTGATCAGGGTCTACTCTGTTTGCTATTAGAATTTTATAGATCTGTTTCTTTACTTTCTAAAATGTCCACCTTTAAGAATTCTTATAACTATTTTGTTAATGAATATTCAGTAGGTACTGAAAATTGGCCTAAATATAGAACAGGGAAAGGGTTAAGCTACCGCCTGTATTAAAAATCCAGATAAGACTTCTTTTGAGTGGTTGTACCAGAGAGAGATTGCTACAGTAACATTCCTGTATTAGTTGGGAGCTGTATAGAATAAATAGAATAAATAAACTATAGTAAATTAGTATCTTAAAACTGACTTTTTGTGATTTTTGTAAACAATGGGATGGGAAGTATTATGTTGGGGGCAATATAGGTATCCCTTTTAACCCTTTACTCCATAAATTTGCCTTTGCAAACTGAGTAGACCCAGATCAGAGAGCTCCTGTAGTAACCATCTGATCAGGGTCTGCTCTGTTTGCTTAATATGATATAATATAGACATGATTCTACAATTTCTGCCTTGTCCAAAAATGCCTATGTCCCAGTGCTATTATACATTTTTTTATCTAATTAATATTCATGATGTCATCTTTCTCACATGAATATTCATGGAATTAAGGGTTAATCTCATCTATTTGACTAAGAAAAACGTTTGGTATAACCATAACGTCGGTGCATGTGTTCAAGAGGTCCAGATAAGATGTGTAAATTAAAATGTTGAAGTTTAACCCTTTCCTCCATAGATACGCCTTTCTACGCCTCTGTAATAACCACTTTTTGAAACCATTGTGTTAAATAGAGCATTTGCTCCTATAGGAGCAAATGCTCTATTTATCACAATGGTTTCAAACTACAAAATTCTGAAATTTACTTAATTTTTTAGGCCCCAGCCCCGACGGGGGCATTAAGTTTTACCCTTGTCCGTCCCGTACGTCCGTCCTCAAAATCTTTCGTCAAAGATGTCTTGGCTTGTGTAAGCTGCAATGATTTGATATTTGGTCTGAAGCATAATCATAGTGAGTTGTATCGTGTCTCCCCTTTTCAGGTCTGTCGTTCATCTACTTCCTGTTTGCCGGCGGGGGCATCCGTGTCCCATGGACACATTTTATTAGCTCACCTGAGCCAAAGGCTCAGGATGAGCTATTGTGACCGCTATTTGTCCGTCGTCCGGCGTCCGTCCACATTTTCAAACGACATCTCCTCTGAAACTGCTGACCCGATTTTAACCAAATTTTGTCAGAAGCATCAGTGGCTAGGGGGAACGAAACGTTGTTCACATTATGACCCCTGGGCCAAAAATGGCCCCGCCCCAGGGCTTATCAGTTTTTCATAGGAAAATCTTTAAAAATCTTCTTCTCTGAAACTGTAAGGCCTAGACCTTTGATATTTGGCATGTAGCATGATCTAATGGTCCTCTACAAAGATTGTTCAAATTATGACCCCCGGGCCAAAATGGCCCCGCCCAAGGGCTTATCAGTTTTTCATAAGAAAATCTTTAACATTCTTCTTCTCTGAAACTGTAAGGCCTAGATCTTTGATATTTGGTATGTAGCATGATCTTATGGTCCTCTACAAAGATTGTTCAAATTATGACCCCCGGGCCAAAAATGGCCCCACCCAAGGGCTTATCAGTTTTTCATAGGAAAATCTTTAAAAATCTTCTTCTCTGAAACTGTAAGGCCTAGACCTTTGCTATTTGGCATGTAGCATGATCTTATGGTCCTCTACAAAGGTTGTTCAAATTATGACCCCTGGGCCGAAATGGCCCCACCCAAGGGCTTATCAGTTTTTCATAGGAAAATCTTTAACATTCTTCTTCTCTGAAACTGTAAGGCCTAGACCTTTGATATTTGGCATGTAGCATGATCTAATGGTCCTCTACAAAGATTGTTCAAATTATGACCCCAGGCCAAAAATGGCCCCGCCCAAGGGCTTATCAGTTTTTCATAGGAAAATCTTTAACATTCTTCTTCTCTGAAACTGTAAGGCCTAGACCTTTGATATTTGGCATGTAGCATGATCTAATGGTCCTCTACAAAGATTGTTCAAATTATTACCCACGGGCCAAAAATGGCCCCGCCCAAGGGCTTATCAGTTTTTCATAGGAAAATCTTTAAAAATCTTCTTCTCTGAAACTGTAAGGCCTAGACCTTTGATATTTGGCATGTAGCATGATCTAATGGTCCTCTACAAAGATTGTTCAACTTACGACCATGACCTCTGGGCGAAACTTGGCCCTGGCTTATCAGCTTTTCATGGGAAAAATATATTATTTTTCTCTGAAGCCATAAGGCTTAGACCTTTAATTAATGGAATACTGCTTTGCCTTGTGGTTCTCTACCAAGGTTGTACAAATGATGGCCCCGTCCCTGGTGTATCTCAGGTGAGCGCTTCAGGGCCTCATGGCCCTCTTGTTTTATTTTATTATTAAATTTGATAGCCAGTGTAGACCAAAAGCTGATGTGATGACTGGTATTGGTATAAAACCTCTCTAAACTGTAACTTCAAATTGTTATCACTGTCAGTCTTTAAGACAAGTGACAGCTTAATGCAGGGTGAAAGTCATGCAGAAAGCTCCATAAGGAGTTTTCTGTTTGATTTTTACCCTGCATTCAGCAGCGACCAGCTTGAGAAGATCTAAATTCTGTACTAACGTCTGATACTTCACCCTTTCCCTGTTCTGTGTTCATTCCAAATTTCAATACCTACTGAATATTCATAGATAAAATGATTATAACGAAATATGGAAGATGGAAAATTGTAGCCATTTTAGAAAGTAAAGACACAGATTTTTGAAATTCTATTAGCAAACAGAGTAGACCCTGATCAGACGGCTCCTCTAGGAGCCATCTGATCTGGGTCTACTCTGTTTGCAAATGCGTGAAAACACGTTTATATGAGGGAAAGGGTTAATACCCGTTGAAACTTGGCCATTTTCAAACTGAAAGGTAGTGTATCGGGTGACACGGCTCTTATATTGACATTTGATTTATTTTTCGTTTACATTACAGTGCCAAGCACCGCTACATCTACCCGTAGTTTATTGGAAAGTGCTGGCAAGGACACAACAAATTTTACAGTCGTGATGAACGGAGACACCAAAGTTTTTCGATGCAACTTATGTGGACAATTGTGTCCTAACTTACATTACATAAATCGCCACATGCGTGTGCATACAGGAGAGAAACCCTTCCCTTGCAATGACTGTGGGAGAAGATTTTCTAGAAAAGACATTTTGAAGAATCATTTGAGAAGTTGTAAACAGCGGAATATATACTTGTAGATTATATGCTTGTGATGCTATTTTTAACCCATTACTTCATAGAGACACCTTTTTAGCCCTTTGCAAACAGAGTAGACCTAGATCAAACGGCTCCTGTAGGAGGTTTGCTTATGGAAATTTATAGATCTGTTTTTACAGTTTCTGCTGTCACAAAACTTTCCATTGTTTGTTTGCCATCATAATAATTTTAAGTTTTGTGAGGAAATAATTTCTTGAATAAATATTTTAATAAGGTAAAGAAATAATCATTTCCTCCTTGAATATTAATTAAGAATTTATCACTGTTTGAATTGTTATATAATTACACATAAACAATGTTGGCTATGATTGAAATGTCACAATCAGATGGATATTTTTCCATATTATTCCAATAGCAAACCAAGAAGACTGACCAGGTCTGTGCTGGGTCTTCTATGTTTGCGAAGGTGCCAAAAATCTTCTCTATGTGGTAAAGGGTTAAGAATCGGTAGAATGGAAAGACTTGCTAGTGGACTACTGAAGCATGGTGGATTTTTTTTAACATTTTGCAGGCTGAGCGATTGCCATCTGCCGAAATATGGCATCTGTTGGAAATTCCAAAGAATGTTCTCTGCAGTTTGTTTTTAAAAGAAACAGAGTGTCTCACACATTAATTTTAGCCTGCATGAAACATAAGTTACCAGGCATTTCCTCTGGAAACATACTGATTAGAATTGAAATTAAGTATTCACCTTTAACAGTCACAGATAGAATAATGCATTTCAAATGCCAAAATTATCCAGCAAATATCATGTTGTGTCAAATCTTCTGTAAGAGACAGGTTCTAGAGAGTAGTCATAACAAGGTTTTGTGGAGAAATAAAGCTATTCTTGAAAAAATGTTTGATTCATGCATCTTACTTATATCTCTAGGCAACAGTTAACTCTTTCCCTGTTCAATATAAAGGTGGTTTTCACGCATCTGCAAACAGAGTAGACCCGATCAGACGGCTCCTAGAGGAGCCGTCTGATCAGGGTCTGCTCTGTTTGCTAATAGAATTTGATAGATCCGTTTCTTTGCTTTCTAAAATGTCTACAATGTTCCACCTTGCATATTTCTTTATAACTATTTTGTTAATGAATATTCATTAGGTATTGAAATTCTTTCCCTGTTCAATATAATACTCTTTATGTGTTTGAATTTTGATATTTGTGGACTTGTCAGACAACTGACCAAGGGTTAACCCTTTCCCTGTTCTGTTTATTTCAATACCTGCTGAATATACATGAACAAAATAGTTTAAGTTATAATAAAATATAGAATGTAGAACATTGTAACCATTTTAGAAACTAAACAAACACATCTATCAAATTCCATTAACAAACAGAGCAGACCCTGATCAGACGGCTGTTTTAGGAGCCGTCTGATCTGGGTCTACTGTGTTTGCAAATGCTTGAAATATGTATATACACATGTATATGATTATTTGGCATCTGATCCAGATCCAAGCTATTTGCATATGAAAGTCATGTTGTGATTAGAAGATAATTAACCCTTTACTCCATGAATATTCATGTAAGAAATAATAACACCATGAATATTAATTAGATTAATTCTTATAATGGTATATGAACACAAGTGCCTTTAGCTCTTGACGAAAACTGTAGAATTAGATCTATATCATTCCATAAGCAAACAGAGCAGATCCTGATCAGATGGCTCCTATAGGAGCAGTTTGATCTGGGTATTCTCTCTTTGCAAAGTAGTAGAAAGGGTTTTTTATTGAGTAATAAAGGCATACCCTTTCCCTCATACCGATGCTAAAAGAGTAGACCCAACTCAGACAGCTCCTGCAGGATGTGTCTGATCAGGGTCTGCTCTATTTGCTTATGAAATCATGATAGATCTGACTTTACGGTTTCTGCTTATACCAAAATTCCTTTGTACATATGCCATTAATAAAACAAAAATTATTTAATTTATTAAAGCTAATTAATATTCATGATATCATTATTTCTTGCATGAATATTCATAAGGGAAGGGTTAAGGTACATACTATGAAACCTGTCTATATGAGTTTTTAACCCAAGCTGTAGCATAATGCAGGATGCTGATACCGTCTATAGGAGCATTCTGCATTGATTTCATTAGAATAAAATTGAACCCTGAACAGCAATTGCTGTATTTCTATTTCCATTGTTTAAGGTCTGGTCTGTTAGATTAACCCTTTCCCTGTTGAATATTCATGTAAGATTAGAAATGATAATGTCATGAACACACAATTATTAGCTGAAGTTGTATAATGCCATATGTACACATGAATGTTTGGTGTTGGTAGAAACTGTAGAGCCAGATCTATCATAACTTAATAAGCAAACAGAGCAGACCCTGATCAGACGGCTCCTATAGGAGCCGTATGATCTGGGTGTTTTGTTTGCAATGGTGTGAACAAGCGTTTGTATGAAGGAAAGGGTATGAAGGAAAGGTTAAGAAATACATAAATATGATTGTACAGTTTCGAGCGTGGTAAAAAATCCCAGGTTCATAATGCCTTTATACCATTCAGCTGATTTTCATACAATCATTATTTCATACATGAATATTCATCAGGTAACGGGTTAAACCTTCCCAGAGAGAAGGCTCTTAAAGGTTTTCATTCAGATACCTCTTCACAAATTATACCCTGTCATACTCTATGGACTGTTGGACTACAGTAAAACCTCTCAATGATGGCCACTAAATTGTGTTAATTAGTTGGAATTTATGGCAGCTTAAAGCAAGGTAAATTTTAAAACAGAACGGTCCTATAGGAGCGTTCTGTTTTACTTTCACCATGCTTTAAGCAGCCACCTGCCTTTAACACAAAATACTTGATGTAATTTAGTGGCCATTATAGAGAGGTTTTACTGTACCTTCCACTTTGAAATTGAATCCTTTATTCCATGAATTATCATATAAGAAATATTGGCATCATTATTTTTATTATGGCATATTAACACATGAATTTTTTGCCAAAGCAGAAACTATAGAATAACATCTATATTATTCCTAAGCAAACAGAGCAGACCCTGATCAAATGACCATCAGTTCTGATCTGGGTCTACTCTGTTTGCAAAGGCATAGTTATGGAGTAAAGGGTTAAAGTGTTAAGATTGAGGATAAACCCTTTGAATACAGGACAAGTGTTATTTGCAAACAGTGTAGACCCAGATCAGAGGGCTCCTCGAGTAGCAATGTTGGTCATTGAAAATCATTGAGCAAGTTTAACCCTTTCATACTGAATGGACTTTATAGATAGACACTGATGGGTTATTCCTTTTTGAAAATTCAACATTCAAAGGTCAGACTTACAGTAGGTTGGCTTCTCATCTGGATCCAAACCATGTGCATAGTCTATAACAGATTAATCTTAAGCTGTAGTTTTGATTGTTCTGCATACCGTATGTTTGAAAATGTCTTGGGCTTGAATTACAGTAAAACCTCTCTAAACTGGACATTCAAATAAATGTCGTTGCCAGTCTTTTAGAGAGGTGGTAGCGTAACCCTTTCCCTGTTCAATATTCATGTAAAAAATAAAGACATCATGAATATTTATTAGCTGGATTTTTATAAGGGCATAATTATGTATACAGGAATTTTTGGTATTGATAGAAACGGGAGACTTAGATCTATTATAATTTCATAAGCAAACAGAGCAGACCCTGAGGATTCCGATGGCTCCTATAGGAAGCTCCTTATTATAATAGGAGTCATATTATCTGTGTCTTCTCTAATTGCAAATGCGTGAAAAGGCGTTTATATGCAGGAAAGGGGTAATGCAAGGTAAAATCTTTCATTAAACTGCCACCTGCCTAAAAACGCCTGAATTTCATCTTTGTTAAAATATTGGTTTAGAGTGATTTTACTGTATATTCACTTACACTTCTTGTTACAGGGAGGAAACCAAGATGGTATACATGTAAATGGAACCAACCTGGGCCTGGATATGATGCTGTCATTATTGACCATCAGAAAAGCTTTCAGTGTTCATACTGCAAGCAATCTTGTCGGAATAGGTACGACATGGAGAGACATGTTCGAATACACACTGGTGAAAGACCATTTCGCTGTGAACATTGTGACCGACGCTTCTCCAGGAAAGACAAGATGAAGGAACATGAACGAATGTGTATAGCCAAATTATAGGACTGGTGTTTCTCCAGGAAAGACAAAATGAAGGAACATGAACGAATGTGTATAGCCAAATTATAGGACTGGTGTTTCTCCAGGAAAGACAAAATAGAGGAATATAGTGTTAAATGTAGCAAGTTTTCAAAGTGAAACTTATTCTGTGCAGTTTAAAATGAGGTGTTTTTTTTAAATAAATAGTATTTAGTTCTTGTGGACCTACAAACTGTGAGCAAAGCAAATGTTTTCCCTATCCTGTCTGAATATAGTTTACCACCATTGTTTTGTTTCCAAATGTGTTGAGATTTATTAAACCTTGAATGCTGAAAACGAGTGATCTGACATTTGCAAACAGTGTAGAGCTGTTGTCGTAACTCCGGCGTCCAGGTCATTGTCGTCATCGTCATCAGAAATCTTAACATTGACCATAACTCGAAAAGTATAAGAGGTATCAACATGAAACTTCATAAGTTAGTAGATCTCATTAAGGGGTAGGTCCCTAGATAAGAACTATAACTCTTGATTTCAAAATTTTGGAGTTAGGGCCCTTTATATTTTTTGACAATGACGACAGATGAGCGTTCGCACCCGCTTGCGGTGCTCTTGTTTTCAATTATACAAATTATACCCTTTCATACTGAATTAACTTTATCATTAATATGAACTTTATACTTGTATATTATCTGTCTTCCTATCCTACATTGTAAATATTATCTGTCTTCCTATATTATCAAAATATCAAAGCAGTGTTCTGTATTGTGACGATATGATGCATGGTTTATCCGATAGAAATGCCTTTGCATACAAAAGTAGATCCAGATTATGAAATGATAAACAGGCAGATATAATTATAATTTAAAAAAAACTGTGTATATTTACCATTAAATAAACTCGCCCAATACATGTAAATATTTATAATGTCATTATTTCTTACATTAATATACATGAGGAAAGTTTTAAGATATTTGTAGGAAATATTTGTGACACAAATGACAGTACAGTAAGCTCCTCTAAACTGGAATTCTAGAAGATAAGAGTTTGGATACTTTTAGGCAGGTGACTGCTTAACCCTTTACTCCATAGATGTGCCTTTGCAAACAGAGTAGACCCAGATCAGATTACTCCTGTAGGAGGTGTCTGATCAGGGTCTGATCGTTTTGCTTATGGAATAATATAGATGTGACTGTACATATTTTGCCATGGCCAAACTTGTTAGTTTTCATTACTGGTAGTCATGAAAACAAATCTAATTAATATTCATGATGGAAGAAAAGGTTAATGCAGGGTGAAAGTCATGCAGAAAGCTCCTGGAGGAGCTTTCTGCATGACTTTCTCCCTGCATTAAGCTGCCACCTGTCTCTAATACAGATATTTATTCTAAATTTAACATCCTGTTTAGAGAGGTTTTACTGTACATCTTGAGCAAATACCAACATTATTACTCTGCTAACTAGGGCAGGAGAGTGATATTGGCCCACCTTGATAGTTACTCGGAAGTTAGCCCTTTCCCTGTTCTATGTTTAGTACAAATTTTAATACCTTCTGAATATTCATAAACAAAAGAGTTATAATGGATGGTGGAACATTTTAGAAAGTAAAGAAACATGTCTATCAAATTCCAAAAGCAAACGGAGCAGACCCTGCTTAGATGGCTCCTCTAGAAGCCATCTAATATGGGTCTTCTGTGTTTGCAACTGCACGAAAAGGCCAAAAGTGTGATCATGACTGTAAAGCCTTGACCCCTTGCAAGAAGTCATGACTTCATAATATTCATTAACTGATTTTTTTTTATAATGGCCGATGATCACAAAGTTTTGGCTATGGTAGAAAGACTAGTGTAGAATCAGGCGTGTAATATTTTATAAGCAAGAACAGCAGACCCTGATCTGATAACTCCTACAGGAGCCGTCTGATCAGTCTGCTCTGTTTGCAAAGTGCCAAAAGCCATCTCTATGGGGTTAAGGGTCAATATCACTCTGACCCTTTATGCCTGTGTAATGACCTGTTTATTTTATATATATATGTATATACATGTACTGTTGTTGGTAATAAAATCAGCAAAAGTTTCTGTTAATTTTTCTTTTTTAACAAAGGAGAGGTTACTATATGTTATACATATCGATTGTTGATGTCAGAGGTGCCAGTATCATAAAATTTTCAAGCACTCTTCAGAGAAAATAAACATGAATTAATTAAAAGAAAATGGCCACTAGCAACTGGGAAAAAGCAATTAGTATTTGGCATTTAGCACTGGCAAGGGGGGGGGGGTATTTAGCAATTGGCAACTGGTAATGATGCCAGCCGATCTAACCCTTGGATCCAGAAAATGCAATGTGGTGGCGGTACTCAATCTACTAAACGTATCATCAAATTTGCTGGGTACCACCTGCAAGCACTCTTCAGAGAAGAGAAACTAGAATTAATGGCAATTAGCAACTGGCATTTGGCAACTGGCAAAAAACAATTAACATTTGGCAACTAGCATTTAGCAATTGAAATGTCCCGTATCCCATAATGATGAGTCAGAAATCTGTTGCTACAGATTTGAAACAATTACCATGCCAACTTGCACAATATAGGATATCGGCTCATTGCAAGGAGCTATTGGACCTCTAGGACAATACTATTAACCTTTCTCTGATACTGGATCATTTTACGTCTTGACCTTTTCCCTCATAAAAGCCTTTTCACACTTTTGCAAACCAGAGTAGACCTGTAGCTCCTGTAGGAGCCGTCTGATCAGGATCTGCTTCGTTTGCATATGATATTATACAGTAGAAGCCTCTAATGCGACCACTAAATGAATCGACATGGGTGTCTTTATAAGCAGGTGGTTGCTTAATGCAGGGCAAAAGTAATACAGAAAGTTCCTAGGAGCTTTCTGTATTGCTTTTGTCCTGCATTAAGCTACCACCTGCACCTAGCACCTAGTTTTATACATCTTTCAGCTGGTCGCATTAGCGGGGTTTTACTGTACTAGATCTGACTACAGTTTCTACCAATACTAAAACATCCTGGCTTCTCTTGGAGCTGTCTGATCTGGGTCTACTCTATTTGCAAATGCGTGAAAAAGCATTTATATGAGGGAAAGAATCTTGTCAGTATGAAACAAGACATTGATCCTGATTTGACATTATGAAAATTTCAGGGGTGGCAAAATCCATTGTCCGTGTTGTCCCAAAGCCATTACGGACAAGTACAATTTTATAGGATTGTGTTATTAATTCATCATACGAACAGGTAGAAAAAAGATTTTGACAGAAATGGACAAGTCATCCTGAAAAATAGTGAAATTTTTTTATAGTGGCATTCATTCTGAATAAGGGAGCTTTTGACCATGGCGAAAACTGTAGAATGAGATCTTTATAATTATATAAGCAAACAGCAGTCTCTGATCAAACTGCTCCTACAAGAGCTGTCTGATCTGTGTCTACTCTGCTTGCAAAGTAGTGAAAATGTGTGTTCTATCAAGTAAAGGGTTAATCCTCAGTACAGTAGAACCTGTCTTAACCCTTTCCCTCTTAGGCTATTTTTAGATCCAACCACTTTGAATATGAATAAATCTACCAAAAAGGAGCATTAACTACAGAAAAGGAAAATTTTAGAATTTTGTAGTTTGAAACCATTGTGATAAATAGAGCATTTGTTCCTATAGGAGCAAATGCTCTATTTATCACAATGGTTTCAAGAAGTGGCTATTACAGAGGGGTAGAAAGGCATATTAATGGAGGAAAGGGTTAATGCCGGGCCAAAGTGATACAGAAACCTCCTATAGAACCACCTGCCTTCTATGCCATGAATTATACCTCTTTTAAATGGTCACTTAACCCTTTCCCTCATATAAACGTGTTTTCACACATTTGCAAACAGAGTAGACCCAGATCAGACGGCTCCTAGAGGAGCCGTCTGATCAGGGTCTACTCTGTTTGCTAACAGAATTTGATAGATCTATTACTTTGCTTTCTAAAATGTCTACAATGTTCCACCTTGCATATTTCTTTATAACTATTTTGTTAATGAATATTCATTAGGTATTGAAATTTGAAATAAACATAGAACAGGGAAAGTGTTAAGACAGGTTCTACTGTACTTTACTGGCAAAATTTAGTGTGTTATAACCTTTACAAACTGTTTGACATGGTGAGAAAAATGTGCTTTTAGAATCAAGTAGACAACAGTGTTTGCAGACGACAATTGCTCAGAGTGCAAAAAGGTTAAGTCATTTCATAACTGGATTTCTCTTGATTTTATTTGGAGATGCTATTTATCTTTAACCATATATTGGTAAATTTGTAATAAACATTGCAAAATATTTGAATCAAAACATGATCATATTTCTCATAAGAATTATAAGCAACATTGAGGCAGAAAATAATATTAGCAGACAGTAATTGTTACGGGTGCTAAATTGTGGCTACAGAAGTGATTTTGAAATGAAGAGAACACGGGGATGAGGGACATATTTATATGAAATAACAGTCATTATAGTTTGTGAGGAACAGAAAAAACTATTTGTGCTATACAACAGAATCTCTCTAAAGCAACCACTTAATAAATATGGACGCCTTCAAATGTAGTTAGCTGCTTTATGCAAAACAAAAGTAATGCAGAAATTTCATTTTGTACCAGGCTGCCACCTTAACCCATTCCCTCCTGGGCTATTTTTAAACCCAACCTCTTTGAATAAATCTACCGGATGAAGCATTTACTAGAGAAAAGGAAAATGTTAGAATTGTGTAGTTTTGAAACAATTGTGATAAAAAGAGCAAATTTTGCTCCTATGGAGCAAATGCTCTATTTCTTACAATTGTTTCATAAAGTGACTTTCACAGAGGCTTAGAAAGGCCTATTTATGGAGGAAAGGGTTAATACTTTTCCTCATGAACATTGTGTCTTACTGGGTTACAAGAAAACATGTTTTGCAAAGATGCTATCCCCCGATAATTTGGCCACTCTTTTAGTCTTTAGGTACTTGTACTAGTCTAGGATATCCCCAAACTGTGGGTCAATTTATGAGTCTTAACAACTTGGACTAAGTGACTGTATGTCATGTCAAGACTTCATTAATTACATCCAACTATAATATATTAATCAAAATTTTGACATTTCCATGTACCAATCATAATGAATAATGACATCAGTGGGTATGGTATGCTTTGTCCATAACCCTTTCAAGATTTATGATCTGCATAGCTTGTTACAAGCATGGTTCTCGTTTTACTATTTGAGATCTGTTGTTTCACATAGCTGGTTGTATTAACATCGTGTCACACCGGGTTACAAGAAAATATATTTTGCAAAGATGCTATCCCGTGATTCTGTTCCAGCATTTGCATAGTTATACATCGATAAAATGAGTGAAGTGATTAACCCTTTCTTTCATATAAACGCATTTTCATGCATTTGCAAACAGAGTAGACCCAGATCAGACAGCTCCTGTACGAGCCATCTGATCAGGGTCTGCTCTGTTTGCTAATTGATAAAATGGCTACCACGTTTGACCCCTGCCACATTTCATTATAACTACTTTTTTGTCCATGAATATTTTGATATTTGTAATAAATATAGAACAAGGAAAGGGTTAGATGGATGTTCAGTCAATGAGAACTTATTCAATTAACCCTTTACCTAAAAAATGATAACATCATGAAAGTTTATTAGCGAAATTTTTATAGTGAAATATGAACACAGGGTGGCAGAAACCATAGAATCAGATTGATATTATTTCATAAGCAAATAGAGCAGACCCTGATCAGACGTTTTGTTTGCAAAGGTTGCTCTACCAGGGAATGGGTTAAACAATGTTTTGCATAGATGTTGTCTCAGCTAATAAATATTCATGATGTCATTTTTTGTTACATAATATTCACGGAGTTAAGCGTTGACCTTTAGCACTCTACTGGTGACTCTGTGATAACCTTTGCAAACAGTTTAGATCCAGATGAGATGCCGAGTAACTTGAGGTCACATCAGGATCCAAACTGTCACTCTGACGCTGTTTTTGAAAAGAAATTGAAGAAATATTTTAGAATAGAAGAAACTTAGAATTCAGACAAATGACGACATAAGAAGACTACAATAATTTGTTCAGAATGTGGAAGATTAAAAACCTTTGACATCTTTTTGGTGCCCACCAGAACTCAAGATAAGATGCATAAATTAAAATATTTTCAAGTATAACTTCTTTATTTCTCCACCAAACCCTAATTTCTCTCAAAGAGACGATTCTAAAGAGTGGTTATAACGTTGGGTTCGATAGAGAAATGACATTTTGAGTACACACCGTTATCTGTTGCTCTGTGCTCACTATAACTATAAGTTTTCTGTAATGAATACCTAATTGTGACATTTTGCAGACATGGTGTCCACCAATGAAGAGCATGGTGCATATAATATTGTGTATAAGGGCACACAGAGAATTTTCCAGTGCAAGATATGTAGTCGAGTATTTGGACAAAGTAGCCATGCCCTGCGCCACTTCAAAAGTCACACCGGAGAACGGCCATTTAACTGTACACTTTGCGAGAGGAGGTTTGCAAGAAAGGATCATCTATACAGACACGTCAGAACACTGCATCCACACAGCACCGCGAAATAAAGTTTGAACAAGGATTGTGTATGGATGTGAAATGAAACACTGTTTACTAGCTAATATAACATTATTCTATATTGTACTACTTGTGAATGAAATGTATTCCGTATGTTTTCTCTTAACCCTTTCCTTCATATAAATGCATTTCATGCATTTGCAAACGGTATACCTAGATCAGGCGGCTCCTATAGGAGATGTGTGATCAGGGTCTGCTCTGTTTGCTAATGGAATTTGATTTATTTCTTTACATTCTAAAATGGCAACAATGTTCCACCTTCCATATTTCATTATTACTATTTTGTCCATGAATATTCAGTAGGTACTGAAAGGAATAATCATAAACAGGGAAAGGGTTAACCCTTTACTTAATAGAGATGCCTTTTCATGCTTTTGCAAATAGAGTAGACCCAGATCAAATTCTTTAGGAGCCAACTGATAAGTATCTGTTCTGTTTGCTTATGAAATAATATAGCTCTAATTCTGCAGTTTCTGCCAATACCAGACAATCCTATGTTCATATGCAGTTATAAGAATTTAGCAAATAAGTATTCATTATGTAGGGGTGTCATTGATAGGAACGATATCGATATATCATCGATACACGTCAGTCGATATGATATCGATACTGGTTTCCAAATATCAATTCAAATGGAGGACAAATAAACACCTTTCCATGGGCAATATTTCTTACAGGTTTGCAACTTCTTACATACTAGTACTTGCAGTAAAATTCTTTTGAAGAATCTCCACGCATACTTTTATTACTGCCATTGTCCGATGTTTACTCGGTGGGTTAGACCTAATTCAGCGACATTGTCCAGATGTCTCCAAAAATGGAACCCTTGAAATTTTAAATGTTATTTTATGAATGACTGATTTTTAAAATATAACTGCTTTTAACTTTTTACTCTCAGATGCATAAATGTGTCTGAGTAAACGTGTATAAAAATCAATATATCGTCGATATTTTGCCACAATATATGAATACAGAAATGTCCACTAATGCCTCTATCATGATGTCATTATTTTTTACATGAATATTCAACAGGTAAATACATTCCTGAACGCATAAGCAGGCCTTTTTCTACAGTCTACATAGGTCCATTAAAAGGATCCATTCACAATGCGAAGTAGGTGATACATTTCCCCATTTTGAGAAAAAAATCCCAATAGAGATCAGACTTTGATTGTCTGGGCATTTGGATAGTTCAAGTAAGCCGTCCAGCTGGCTTGCGGTAGGTTGGTGGTTCTACTCAGATGTTCTTCTGTGCATGATAATGCAATTTGTTCCGTGCACAGAACCTCTGGGGTCTTCCTCCACCTGTAATTAGCTGGTCATCGTGATATGACTGAAATACTGTTAAAGCGCAAAAAAAAACCCCGATAAAATCCAAATCCAGACTTTGATTAAAATGCTAAAAATGCAAAATAAGTTGAAATGGAACCAAAAATGCTTTCCAGATCATTGATTTTAGTCACAAAAAAGTCCCAATTATTCAAATGCATTTTTCCCAAAATTGCCAGTAAATTGCCTGCTAAGCATAATAAAACATTAAATTAATATCGCTGCTTTGAGTTTGATTATAAAATGTAAGACTTTATCTTGATTTACATACCAATATTTGACTTTTTAACCCTTACAATGCTTACTATGAACTGTACCAAATTTCAAATAGGTCAAGCTTATGGTGAATATTGAGGGATTTCGCTAAAGAAAAGTGTTACATAACAAACAGTTCAGACCTTGATGAGAGGGCTCCTCTTGGAGCCCTCTCATCTGGGTCTATATTGTTTACAAAGGACATTAGTGAACCGTTTTCTGCATTGTAAGGGTTAAAATTTTATACTCTCTATAACAACCACTAAATTATGTTAATTAGTTGGTATATTAGGGCAGGTGGCTGCTTAAAGCAAGGTGAAAGTAAAACAGAACGCTCCTCTAGGAGCGTTCTGTTTAACTTTCACCTTGCTTTAAGATACCACCTGCCTTTAACACAAAATACTTGATGTAATTTAGTGGCCATTATAGAGAGGTTTTACTGTAGTATGGAATCCTACAGGAAACAAGCTCATAGCCTATATTGTAAACTGTGAGTTAGTTTCCTGACGGATTTTTCCATGCTTGAATTAAATTTTATGGGCAAGACAAAAATTTAAACCATTACCTCATAGGCTACTTTTAGATACAACCTCTTTGAATAAATCTACCGAAAAGGAGCATTAACTAGAGAAAAGGAAAATTTTAGAATTTTGTAGTTTGAAACCATTGTGATAAATAGAGCATTTGCTCCTATAGGAAATGCTCTATTTATCACAATGGTTTTACAGAGTCATCAAAAGTCGTCATTATGAGGGAATTGGTTAAGTGCCAAACAGTGATATTATAATAGAATTATAAAATGGAAAAATGGAATGGCAATAGTAATGTTTAGCATGCATGTGTATAATTTAGCTCCAGTATACCTACTTCTAAACCTTTCATTCATATAAACGCTTTTCACACATTTGCAAACACAGTAGACCCAGAACAGACAGCTCCTATAGGAGCCATCTGATCAGGGTCTGCTCCCTTTGCTAATGGAATTTGATTGTTCTGTTTCTTTATTTTCTAAAATGGCTACAATGTTCCATCTTCCATAGTCCATTATAATAACTTCATCCATGAATATTCATTATAATAACTTCGTCCATGAATATTCAGTAGGTATTGAAATTTGGAATAAATATCGAACAGGGAAAGGGTTAATTCCATAAAATGCCTTTGAAAACAAAGTAGACTCAGATCAGATGGCTCCTATAGGAGCCATCTGATTAGGGTCTGCTCTGTTTGCTTATGAAATAATATAGATTTGACTTGATTCTACAGTTTCTGCCATGGTCAAAACTTCTTTTGTCCATGTGCTATTACATGTATAATAACAATTAATGTAATTAATATTCATGACATCATTTTATATGAATATTCATGGAGTTAAGTGTTAAATGGGTTAATGAGCATTATATAATGTATGCATGTATGAAGTTCTTTCAATAAAGTGTATGATGAGAAGCATCAGCGAGTTGTTCTGCTTGATTTTCATAAACCAAGGAAACCTCTCTACAATACTCAAATGAAGTCTGTTTACTGAAGAAAACAAGTCGTGGTATTATCATTGTCAAAAGCTTCGTTGTAGTGTGTGCTGTGCAAACTTTGACATTTAACATCAGCTCTCCCTATCAAACTTTAACACAATTAATTATACAAGGGCTACACTGATAAGGGGCCAGTATTCTGTCATGAATATATAAAGAGTTATGGCCCTTTAAAACAGTACTTTTAGTGGACAGAAAAGTGTATTGAGTGCTCATGTTTTATCTTGAGCTCAAGTTGTACTTTAACCTTTTGCTTCATATAAACATATTTTCACCCTTTTACAAACAGAGGAGACCCAGATCAGACAGCTCCTATAGGAGCTGTCTGATCAGGGTCTGCTCTGTTTGTTTAATATATGGAATTATAATAGATCAGTTGATACCAAAAAATCTTATATACATTCAGCTAATAAATTTTCATAATGTAATTATTTTTACATGAATATTCAACAGGGAAAGGGTTAGTGTAGGATAAAATTATACAGAAAGCATTACCTTTGTTCTTCTTTAAGCAGCAATTAACCTATTTTTATCCCGCATCAAAGACAGAGGGATATAGTTTTGCATCTGTCAGTCCATCTGACATATAGTTTTGGCATCTGTCAGTCCATCTGGCATCCCCGAGTGATATCTCAGAAACAGTATGGAGTTTTTCATTGAAACCTTGTGTCAATGTTTAGTACTGTAACAATGTTGGCTTGCAAGTAGCACTCACATTGACCATTGGCCGTTTTTGCATGTTCAGAGAAATTTCTCAGAAATTGTATGGAGTTTTTCTATGAAACTTTGTGTAAATATTAAGTAGCAGGGGATCTGCGAGTTTCATTCATATTGATCCTGGAAGTGTCAGAATTATGGCCATTTGTTTACAAAAAAAATGTAACCCTTTTGTCTGTCCATTTCTCAAACTGATTGGAATTTTTCTATGAAACTTTGTTTAGTAGCACAAAGATACATGTCCCTGCAAGTATCATTTACATTGACCCTAGAACACCAGAGTTATGGTCCTTTTGTTGCGAAAAATGTAACATTTTTGTCTCTCTGGAGCCATATCTCAGAAACTGCTTGGAAATGTATCACGAAACTTTGTGTAAATGTTAAGTACCATGTGTAAATGTTAAGTACCATGAGTAAATGCAGCCCTGTAAGTATTACTCACATTTACTGTTGAACACCCGAGTTGTGGCACCTTGTTTGTGAAAACCCTTTTTGTCCCATTGGTCAATAACTCATTTAAATACTGAGGTCAGCGCTTGTTTTGCTTGGGTTATCAATTCAGTGAATTTGCTTGTGGTTTTTTTTGTGTTTCTCAGTAACCGCTGACTAGAATTCAATGAAACTTGACATGATGTTTTATCATAAAGAGGATATGTGATCCAATTATAATTTTCCAGTTCATTGATTTCCTTACAGAGTTATGCCCCTTTGTTTATTTTTTGTGTTGGTCGGTCTGTTGACTTTTATTCCGTACAGTTTCTCAGCGACTACTGACTGTAATCGTACGAAATTGACATAATGCTTTATCATGAAGAGGAGATGTGCATCCAATAAAAGGTTTACAGTTTATTTCCTTCCAGAGTTATTGCCCCTTTGAATTTTTGTCTGTCGGTCAGTCTGTTGACTTTTTTTCGCGCGGTTTCTCAGCAACTGCTCACTGGAATCCAATGAGTCTTGACATGATACTTTGTCATAGAGAGGACGTGTATCCAATTATAGTTTTCCAGCTGATTTATTTTTTTCCAAAGTTATGCCCCTTGGTTAAAAAGTTTTTTGTTGGTCTGTCTGTTGACGTTTATTCTGCAGGGTTTCTAAGTAACTGCTAACTGGAATCCAATGAAACTTGACATGATGCTTTATCATAAAGAGGTCATGCACGTCTAATAATAGTTTACCAGCTGATTGATTTACTTACACGGTTATTCCCCTTGTTTAAAGTTTTGTGTTGGTCTGTCTGTTGACTTTTATTTAGCACGGGTTTCTCAGCGACTGCTGACTGGAATGGGGGTCTTAATGACCTTCAGTGATAGTTCTAGTTTGTGTCTGGATCTAAGCTATTTACAGATATCACAAATTCACCAGCAGAATACTACAAGTTTATCCTTTACTTTTCATTTGCAAACAGAGTAGACCCAGATTAGATGGCTCCTATAGGAGTCGTCTGATCAGCGTCTGCTCTGTTTGCTTATGGTATAATATACATCTGATTCCCTAGTTTCTGCCTGAGCTAAAATATCCTGTGTACATAAATTATGCCGTAATAAAAAAATCAGCTAATAAATATTCATTCTGTCATTATTCCTTACATAAATATTAAACAGGGAAAGGGTTAAATCTTTACTTTTTATAAACACATCTTCACGCCTCTGCAAACAGCTCTGTTTGCTTATGAAATTTTGAATGATCGGACAGTATACTTTTTCTACCAATACCACAAAATGTTCTGTATACATGCCATTATAAAGTTCAGTTCATAAATATTCAGGATTACATTATTTCTTACATGGAAATTCAACAGGGAAAGGGTTACGATCAAGTAAGGTAGTTCCATATCAGCAGGCTAATTTTCCATTTGTTTGCAACAAACCTTTGCATGGCCTACTTTTGCACAACTGACTTAACTCTATTGGTGCCTAATAATAAGTGTTACACTGTCGTGGCTGTTGTGTCTGTCTGTCTGTACACTATTTGTGTCTGTTGGTGGAATTTGCAGTATATCTATTTGTGTCTATTTGTTTCTTGTTCTGAATTGTAGGATCCTCTATGGAGACGTCTGCATACTCCTGGCAGACGGAGGACACAGAGGATTACGGAGAGGAGACTTCCTATAAAAGCCATAAAAGCAAACGCAAGATGTTTCAGTGCACGTTTTGCCAGAAATATTTTGCACAGAAAGGTCACCTGAATAGACATGTGAGAACGCACACGGGAGAAAAGCCATTCAAGTGTGACCTGTGCTCCAAAAGTTTCAGCCAGCGAGAAAACCTAAAGAGACACCAACTCTGTCACATAGACCTCAATAAAATGCAAATGCATCTAAAATTGGATTAATTTCAACCCTTTCCCTGTTGAAAGTTCATGTAAGAAATAATGACATGAATATTTATTAGCTGAATTTTTATAATGACATGTACACAAGATTTCTTTTTGTATTGGAAGATGCTGTAGTGTCATATCTATTATAATTTCATAAGCAAACAGAGCGAGCCCTGATCAGACAGCTCCTGGGTTACAGGAGATGTCTGATCTGGGTCTACTTTGTCTGCAAAGGTGTAAGAAAGTGTTTGTATGAAAGAAAAGGTTTTGTTTGCAAAAATTACATCTGCTTATTTATTCTCTCATTTTTCTTTAGAAATGGCGAGTTAATCATTGCACTGGTTAACCATGAGTGCAAAAAGTATGCAGAATAACCTTTGACCTGCTTAACCCTTTCCCTGGTCTATGTTTATTTCAATACCTACTGAATATTCATGGAAAAAATGGTTATAATGAAATATGGAAGGTGGAACATTGTAGACATTTTAGAAAGTAAAGAAACAGATCTATCAAATTCTATTAGCAAACAGAGTAGACCCTGATCAGACGGCTCCTAGAGGAGCCGTCTGATCTGGGTCTACTCTGTTTGCAAATTCATGTATATGAGGGAAAGGGTTAACCCTTTACCAGACTCACCTTTCCATTCCATTACAGAGTAGACTCAGGTCATATGGCTTCTGTTAGAGCTATTTGGTCTGCTTATGGAGAAGTTGATGGCTTTTGGAAAATAAGATCTGATTTACGTTTGATTTAAGAGCTACAGATGAATGTTTACTCAAATAATAAAATCGTAATTTCTCCACCAAACCCTACACTGTGACCACTTTAGAATTGTTTCTTCAAGACAATTTAAAGAGTGGTCACAGTATAGTATTTTGTGGAGAAATAAAGGAACTATTCTTGAAAATATTTGAATTTATGCATCTCAGAGCTTCAGATAGGATGCGTAAATTAAAGCATTGTCAAAAATAACTCCTTTATTTTTCCACCAAACCCTGTACTATGACCATTCTTTAGAATCGTCTCAAAGAGACAATTCTTAAGAGTGGTCACAGTATAGGGTATGGAGAAATGATGATTTTAGTATTTGGGTATGCACCTTTATCTGTAGCTCTAGACATTTGTGATTTTACATTTTCTGCCGAAAAGCCAAAAAATCCTGTGTTCATGTGTCATAGTAAAAGTTCATTTAATTATTAGTCATGATGTCATTTTTACCTACATGAATATTCATCAGGTAAATGCTTAAAACTTGGCTTCATGCCAACAGTTTGGATCAAGATGAGATGCCGAGTAAGTGTTTTTCACTCTTGATTTATTTTAAAGTTAAATGGAACAAAACAAGATTATTAAATATATTAAAGAGTTAGAAAACATTCATGTTGTACACAACAATAGATGTGGACCAAACATTCATGTTGTACACAACAATAGATGTGGACCAATCGGAATTGTAACAGTTGTCAAAATTTTGTAACTGTAACATTTACAAACTTTTACCATTTGAGTGCTGGCAGTGAATTACTAATTACCTATAACAATAGTTTGAGATCCAGATGAGATCTTGAGTAACTCAGCGACATGATTTTTGAAACACATTGGAGAAAATCTACTGTAATATTTTGTCTGCAAAAATTACATCTGCTGCTGTTCTGAAGTTCATTATTCTTCCCGAGTCCAGCAGTTAAAATCTTGTATCCAACCATAGGGGTCTTTATGACTTCATGGGGGGGTATACATAGTATATTGTATAGTATATGTAGACTCCCGTGAAGTGGTACAGACCCCTATGGATCCAACCAGTTTGCATAGGTAACACAGTAACACTCTTGATAACATTAGAGAAATTCTACTTTAACCCAGTCCCTCACATTGATGCTTGAAGATACCTCTGTAAAAGTTACTTTTTGAAACCATTGTGAGATAAATAGAGCATTAATTTTGCTCCATAGGAGCAAATGCTCCATTTGTCACAATGGTTTCAAAAACCCACACAGTTCTAGGTTTCCTTTTTTCTAGTAAATGTTCCTTTTCAGTAGATTTACTCAATGCAGTTGTGTCTGAAAATAGGGGAAGGACAATGCCCCATAGGACAATAATATTGCCCCTTGCCTGGACAACTGCCCCTTGATTATTAAAAAATATAAAGACTTTTTAACATTGTTAGCGTGTCTGTTCCGAAGAAAAGTCAAACTACTGTGATCACTGGGTGGTAGGCGTCGTTGGCGTTGTCGTCGTCAGCGTGCAAAAACTTTAATGTAGTTCATTACTCGAAAAGTATAAGAGGTATCAACATGAAACTTTGTAGGTTAGTAGATCTCATTGAAGGGAAGGCCCCTACATAAGAAACATAACTCTTGATTTCAAAATTTGGAGTTATGGCCCTTAATTTTTTTTTTCAATTTTAATTAAGCTAGGACTAGCACCAAATCAGACGAACGCTAGCACCGCATGCGGGTCTTGTTTTTGATAAATCATATAATATCATTACAAATATAATTACGCTATATGCAGAAGTTTTTCATCATGAGCTATGCATAGAGTTTATGCAGTCGGTGTGAAATTATTCTCTGGTATCTCTATATAATGACCCAAATTGAAATAGAATTTTTATTTAACCCTTTTACTCCATGAATATTTATGTAAGAATTAATGATATCATGAATATTAATTAGATTAATTGTTATAACAACACATGGACATGGGGAATTTCGGCCATGGTAGAAACTAGAATCATACTTATACTATATCATAAACAGATATAAACAGAGAAGACCTTGGTCAGATTGTTCCTACAGGAGCCATCTGATTTGGATCTACTCTGTTTGCAAAGGCATAGAAAACATACCATATATAATTATATAGATATGATTCTACAGTTTCTGCCATGGCCGAAACTTCATGTGTCCACAGACTATTATATCAATTGATCTAATTGATATTAATGATGTCACTATTTCTTACATGAATATTCATGGAGTAAAGGGTTAAAGCGTTAAAAATGATTTTCATATACAATGTAAAGTCCTCTTTCCATAACCCTTTACACCTTACTCCATAAATACACCTTTCTAAGCTTTTGCAAACAGAGTAGACCCAGATCAACGGCTCATTATAGGAGCCATCTTATCTTGGTCTACTCTGTTTGCTTATGACATAATATAGAATGATTTTACAGTTTCTGCCGTGACCAAAACTTCCCTTGCAGTGAAGGGTTAACCCTTTCAATGCTGACTTTCCAAAGTGAAATGGACCATTATGGTTTAACCCTTTCCCTCATATAAAAGTGTTTTCACGCATTTGCAAACAGAGTAGACCCAGATCAGACGGCTCCTAGAGGAGCCATCTGATCAGGGTCTGCTCTGTTTGCCAGCGGAATTTGATAGACCTGTTTCTTTACTTTCAAAAATGGCTACAGTGTTCCACCTTCCATATTTCATTATAACTATTTTGTCCATAAATATTCAGTAGGTATTAAAATTTGGAAGAATTATAGAACAGGGAAAGGGTTAAATGCAGTCTATTCACTATGAGAGGCTTAACTTTACCATAGGGTTTCAAATGACAAGTGGTACACACCCTCATTATTATATGTCTCTGTATACGTCCAGTTTTATGTATTAATAAGTTTATTTTGCATGGACAGGATTCAATTAACTTGTTACTTGATGAATATTCATGAAAGAAATATTGTAGGTACCGGTATAGAGATTTATTAGTATACTATTTATAATTGTATACAAACAAGAAAATGTTTGGTCCTGGTAGAAACTGCAACGGATGTATATACTTGTAGTTCCATTAGCAAACAGAGCAGACCCTGATTAGACCGCTCCTGTTTGCAAAGGCGTTAACATGTATATAATATTGACATCATGAATATTAACCCTGATCTCCATAAATATAAGCCTTTCCAAACAGAGTAGACCCAGATCAGATGGCTCCTATTAAGAGCCATCTGGTCAGGCTCTGCTCTGTTTGCTTATGGAATATAATATAGATCTGATTCTATAGTTTCTACTTTTAATCATGTGTTAATATGCCATTTTAAAAATTAATCTAAATTAATCTAATTAAAATTCATGATGTCATTTTCAACATGAATATATATATTCATGGAGTAAAGGGCTGATTGGATAATTTTTTTAACACATTTTGATGCAAACAGTTAGGATCCAGATGAAATGCTGATTAAACACTCGGGTTCAATCAGTGCATCCAAACTGTTTGGCACACCTCTAAGGAAAGTCCACTCTGAATCTTAACCCTTCACCAGAGCTCCAGATAAGATGCATAAATACGCCTCTGTAATAACCACTTTTTGAAACCATTGTGATAAATAGAGCATTTGCTCATGTAGAAGCAAATGCTCTATTCATCACAATGGTTCCAAACTACAAAATTCTAAAATTTTACTTTTCTCCAGTAAATGCTCCTTTTGGGTAGATTCATTCAAAGAGGTTGGGTCTAAAAATAGCCTATGGAGTAAAGGGTTAAAACGTTTTTAAGAATAACTTCTTTATTTCTCCACCAAACCATATACTGTGACCACTCTTTAGAATCGTCTCTTCGAGATGATTCTAAAAAGTGGTCACAGTAATAAGGTTTGATGGAGAAAGGACAATTTTTGTATATGAATGCAATATACTGTGACCACTCATTAGAATAGTCTCTTCGGTACGATTCTAAAGAGTGGTCACAGTGTAAGGTTTGGTGGAAAAATGACGATTGTAGTATTTGAGTTGTATCTGTAGGTCTGCCTTCACTCCATGAATATTCATGTAAGATACAATGACATCATGAATATGTATTATCTGAATTTTTATAATGGCATATTATGTACATATGAAATTTTGGCATTGGTAGAAACCGTAGAATCAGATCTTTTATATTTTCAAAAGCAAACAGAGCAAACCCTGATCAGACGACTCATCGGATATCATATGGGTCTACTCTGCATAAAATTTATATGAGGGAAAGGGATTAATTATTATTGTATCGATTTAGTTAAGATGTTATGGGTAACTTAACTGGCATGGACAACTGTGATTGTCATTAGGATGGTTGGACTATTATTATAAGCTCCCTCTAGAAGACTTTTCATTTTCACAATTAGCAGAAAAAAATTATTTGAAAATGAGGTGTTTTATAATGATTTGTGCTTCTACTGTTTAAACTCTACTGCCAATGTATTAGGCTGCAGTTTTGATCTTGTGTCATTCTCTTCTTTGTAGTGGCTTTAATGACAGGCAACAAGAATCCACTGCATCATGGACAAGAGATGAGCTCTAGACAGGATGTACATTGTGATGAAGGCCAAAAGATGTACCAGTGTCATTTCTGTCCTAAGGAATTTAAAAATAAGGCACACATTCAAAGACATATCAGAATCCATACCGGTGAGAGGCCCTTCAAGTGTGAGCTTTGCCCCAAAACGTTCAACCAGAAAGGAAGTATGAAGAGACACATGGTCTCGCACATGAAAATATAGAGTGTTGATAACATTTGAAGTATAATAGACTTAGAGCGACAGATGAAGGTGCATAATTATTCAAATAACAAAATCATCATTTCTCCACCAAACCCTATGATGTGACCGAGATGATTCTAAAGTGTGGTCAGAACATAGGGTTTGGTAGAGAATTAACTCATTCCCTCCTAGACTACTTTTAGACTCGACCTCTTTGAATAAATCTACTGAAAAGGAGCATTTACTAGAAAAAAGGAAGTTTTATAATTAAATAGTTTTGAACCAATGTGATAAATAGAGCATTTGCTCCTATGGAGCAAATGCTCTATTTATCACAATGGTTTCAAAAAGTGACTTTTATAAAGTCATCAGTAAGAGGAAATGTGTTAAGGCGTTATTGTAGAAAATGTTAATTTACACATCTTATCTGGGCCTCTGAGACTTCAATAGACTGAAGGATAATTGGATAGACTAATGGGATAATTGGATAGACTAATGGTCTCTTGTGTGTTTGGATAATTGGATAGACTAATGGTCTTTTGTGTGTTTAGGAAGTGTAGTTGGATGAAACTGGAATTTGTGTCGGTTGATAATCTCTGGTGTTAGACTTGACCTTTTTCACATGAATGGCAAGTTCATGATTATCTATTTGAGGAGAAAAGGAGCCACCTTGATTTGTGCTCACCTGAACCATTGCTCAGTGTGAGTTTTTTTTAACCACATGCCATCTTGCTTTCTGTCAGCTATTTCATTTAGATGACATCCACTGAAACCATTGGCTGGAATTTGATGAAACTTGGATGATGCTCTACCACAGTTGCATTCCATGTAAAACTCCAAGTGTCCATGGCAGCCAAAGGAAAGTTTAAACTGTTCTTGTTCAAAATTAGTGGCTCTGTACTAAAGTTGTGAACGCTGTCTTGATTGGTAAAAACATGGCCACCAGTGGCAAAGCTGATTTTCTATAATATTGTTTGACTCTAGTAAAAATCTAAACAATTCTTTTGAAACCACTTACCATATTTCAGTATAATTTTGCATTAAGACTTCTGTGATCTACCAACTTTTTTTCAGAATGTTGAATTCAAATTAAATTTTGGTAAAAACACAGGGTTGCAAGGGGCAAGGCTGATTTTCAGTATACGGATTTACAGAATGCTGGATGGATTTCAATATCAATTTGCAGGAATGTTTTTTAGGCGACCATGTACCAATATTGTTGAGGGGCAGGGCTAAGTTTGGATATGTTATTGCAGTGAAAATTAAAAAATCTTCTCTGAAACCATAGGCTGGATTTCAAAGTAATTTTGCAAGCATTTTTCTAAGTTGACTATGTACCAAGATTGTTAACATTGATGTATTTGGTCAAATAAATGGTGACCAGAGGTAAGGCTAAGTTTTTTATAATTGTATGGTTGTAGTGAAGAAAATAACACCACACCAAAGTTCCACTGGTTAAACTGATTGCTTTCTATTTGAAATAGTTATATATAAAAAAAATTAACCCTAAATTACTCCATAAATACATGGATGCCTTTCTATGCCTTTGCAAACAGAGTAGACCCAGATCAATCAGTACCTGCTGGAGCCGTCTGATCAGGGTCTGCTCTGTTTCCTTATAATAAAATATAGATATGATTCTTCAGTTTCTATGCCTTTGCAAACAGAGTAGACCCAGATCAAACGGATCCTGATGGAGCCGTCAGATCAGGGTCTGCTCTGTTTGCTTATGATATAGATATGATTCTCCAGTTTCTTCCAAGGCCAAAAATGCCTGTGTCCATTTGCTATTGTAACAAATTAATCAAATTAATATTCATGACATCATTATTTCTTACTTAAATATTCATGGAGGAAAGGGTTAAATACATTACAGTGAACTCTCATTACAACGGAGATATTTGTTTCCAGAGATTTTGCTGGTATAACAAGGTTGCCGTTATAACAAGCTTAAATATGAAAAACTATATGGCCAGCTTGAAACTAGTACTGATAGGTGAATGCTTATTGAATAACACAAGACATGCAAAAAGCTCCCTTTTGGGAGCTTTTTGCACTTCTTGTGTTCTGCATTAAGCAATCGCCTGTCTTTAAATGGCAATACAACCATTTATTCAGTGGTTGTTTCAAAGACTTAACAATAATTTTGTTTAAATGCAAACTGTCGGTACAAAAAGGATGCTATTGTAATGAATGTCGGTATAATGAGGGTTCACTGTACATCACAGTCGTGGCCTATTGACTCGTGTAACAATACAGGGCCATCATGGCCGCCATCTTATTGTTAATTCTAATGTTCTTGACAAGGTCTATGATAGTACTTGTACAGAAAACTTGTAAAGAACAAGTGAATATAATGGCATTTACTTATTTTTAAATCATTTTTAGCTTGTCTTTTTATTTCAAAGAAAAAAATACGAGCTATTGTCGTAACTCCGTCGTATGCGTTATTGTCGTTGTTGTCCGGTTATAACTTCTTTACTATTCACGCAAATCTGATGCAAATTCACACTCTAGTTCACCGCCACAAAGGCTACAATCGCACAGATGAGTGTTAGCACCTGCATGCGATACTCTTGTTTATGTATGTATTTGCAGGGACTGAATATTATCTCATGAAAAAAAAATCACTTGTTTGTTGTTCATGAATTACTGTAATAAACATAAATATTGAGACAGACATACAGACTTAGGCAAATAGAACAGACCCAGATCAAATGATTCCTGAGGGTCAATCAGGGTCCACACTATATGGTATTATGTCAGTCTAATATAAGCTTAAAGCACACTACTGGCGACTTTTATGATAACCATTGCAAACAGTTTGCATTCAGATAAGATGCCGAAGAAATTGGTGGCTTAAGAGAATGCGCAGACTGTTCGACACTGTGACATTGTTTTTGGATAGAATTTGAAGACAGATGTATATTTATAATTGTAGCAGACGACAACATTTGCAGATGGCAATTGCTTATAATGAAGAAGAATACAGTGAAACCCCTCTAAACTGGATGCTTGGAGACAGGTGGCAGCTTAATGCAGGGTGAAAGTCATGCAGAAAGCTCCTCTGCATTAACCCTTTCCCTCATATAAACGTGTTTTCATACATTTGCAAACAGAGTAGACCCAGATCAGACGGCTCCTAGAGGAGCCGTCTGATCAGGGTCTGCTCTGTTTGCTAATAGAATTTGATAGATATGTGTCTTGACTTTCTAAAATGTCTCCAATGTTCCACCTTCCATATTTCTTTGTAACTATTTTGCTAATGAATAGTCGGTATGTATTGAAACATGTAATAAACATAGAACAGGGAAAGGGTTAAGCAGCCACCTGCCTAAAGTATCCAATTTTTTCTCAACTAGAATTCCGGTTAAGAGGGGTTTTACTGTAGTACCAAAACAAATTATTTCAAATTATTGGAGAAAGGAGATTGGGTGTCTGATTACTTGGTGTGGGTTAAAAAGATGTAAGCAATATCTGAAGTATTTAAATGAAAAACTTTAAATTTAAATGAAAAAATTTCATGTACATCATTTGACAAATTATAAGTGGCAATAAGCAAATGAATAGCCAGTGGTTTCCATGATGTCTGTTAACCCTTTACTTCATAAATACAGGTACACCTTTCTATGCCTTTGCAAACAGAGTAGACTAGATCACACGGCTCCTGTAGGAGCTGTCTGACCATGTTTTGCTGTTTGCTTATGATATAATATAGATATGATTCTATTGTTTCTGCAATGTTCAAAAATTCCTGTTTCCATATGCTATTATAACAATTCAATATTCATGATATCATTATTTTTTACATCAATATTCATGGATTAAGGGGTGAATTTATCACAATGGTTTCAATAACTTTTACAGAAGGTGTCAGTAGGAGGGAATGGCTTAAATGTGTTTGAGGATTTTGATTGACATAGTGCAGACCCTGATAGGAGAGTTCCTAGTAACTATCTCATCTGGGTCTACACTGTTGGCAAAAAGTGTCTAAAGTCTTCTGTACTAGAATTCTGGCTTAGAGGGGTTTTGCTGTACACTTATTTCCCACATTCAAAGGGTTAACCCTTTCCCTCATATAAACATGTTTTCACGCATTTGCAAACAGAGTAGACCCAGATCAGACGGCTCCTAGAGGAGCCGTCTGATCAGGGTCTGCTCTGTTTGCTGATTACATTTGAAAGATCTGTTTATTTACTTTCTAAAATGGCCTAAAAGTTCCACCTACCATATTTCTTTATTACTATTTTCTTAATGAATATTCAATAGGTATTGAAATTTGAAATAAACATAGAACAGGGAAAGGGTTAAGGAATTGGGACCTGTAAATATTATTGAAGGGCAACAAAAAAACACACAAATATTGTATGGACAACAGTTACTATTGTATATTGTTACAGTCAACTCTTCTCCAGTTGTAAAAAACTGTTTAACCCTTTACTCTATGAATATTCATGTAAGAAATATTGACATCATGAATATTAATAACATGTAGATTAATTGTTATAATGTCATAATTTATTATTATGGCCTCAGGAAATTTTGGCCGTAGTAGAAACTGTAGAATCATATCTACGGTATATTATTTCATAGGTAAAAAGAACAGACACTGATGAGACGGCTCCTATGGGAGCTAGCTGTCTGCTTTTGGTTTGCTCTGTTTACAAAGACGTAGAAAGGCGTATTTATAGAGTAAAGGGTTAAACTTGGGCATTTTGTGCATTCATAAAATGATGTCTAGTGACATTTGTCACTGACCATTCCAAGGCAGTACTTCCATATCACCCCTTATTATTGTTTGCCATGTCTTTGTTGTCTTATTTTGATAGGCATATACATTTGCTGTTCTTCTTGTCATGGTGCTGTTTGGGCGACTGTGTGTTTTGTATGTGGTGTTTCCTGTATGACTCGTACATTTATTTTGGATATATTGCACATTCATTCAAGCTTTTTTAGATTTTAGTATTGAACAACTTAAAACCAGTGAGAGACACCAAGCTGTTTACAAATAGTAGTCTGGCTGTGTTTAGTGAAAAAATGTCTTATGTTCCTGTGTATTTTTTTGTGTCACCTGCTGAGAGGCAGTGTGTCACTTAGGGATCACTTTTCCGTCATCTGTCCGTCCGTCTGTATGTCTGCCTATCTGTCTGTCCATCCGTCCGTCTCAATTTTTTTGCTGTCATTTCTAAACTAATCATTATAGAGCTTTCAAATTTCATATGTGTCTTCCTCTCAATGAGGACCATTGATGTAACAAAGGTCCATCACTCTGCATGCTATACTTTTTGAGTGATTCCCCTTTGTTCTGATTTCACTCTAGCATATTAACAGTTTTTGTGTCAGGTGCGAGCAGGTGACACATGTTTTCCTCCAAACACTCTTGTTAGTCTTTAAAAAGGGGATGTGTTTACCTGTCCCTGTCTTTCGGTCAGTCTGTCCACTTCTCACTTGTGGGATGGTTAACCCCATCACCTCATAGGCTATTTTATGATACAGTCTCTTTGAATACGTCTATTTAAAAAGAGCATTTAATAGAAAAAAGGAACATTTTAGTAGTTTTGAAACAATTGTGATAAATAGTGCATTTGCTCCTATGCAGGGGTTGAAATTCTGAAGTTTGTCATTTGTCCTGCATAATAGACAATGAAGGCAAACCAAAAAACTCTCTTGTTCTGCAATAAAGATAAAAGCATGCAGGACGATTGGACTTTTCAACCCCTGCTTATGGAGCAAGATGCTCTATTTATCACAGTGGTTTCAAAAAGTGACTTTTACACGGGGATCAATATGAGGGAATGGGTTAATCATTAAATGAACATGTGCATCTGATGTATGTTTATGATCAGTACTCAGTAAAAACAGAGTTATAGCCCATGTCACAGACCATAATACATACTACACAACCAACTCTATTCTACCCTAAGTATTCAGACAGACAAACTTAGGCAAATAGTGCAGACCCAGATCAAACAGCTCCTGAAGAAGCCAGAAGCCATTCGATCAGGGTATGCACTATTTGTTTCTACGTCAGTCTAATTTAAAGTTGCAAAAATTGTCCCAAATTGACTTATTCAGCTGTACAGAACTTGAAGAGAGGAGAAACTTTGTGTCTAAACTCTTACACAGAGGTCCAGATAAGATGCGTAAATTAACCCTTTCCCTGTTCTATGTTTAGTACTCGTTTCAATACCTGAATATTCAGACAAAATAGTTACAACAAAATATGAAAAGTGAAACATTGTAGCCATGTTAGAAAGTAAAGGAACAGATCTTTCAAATTCCATAAGCAAACAGAGCAGGCCCTGATCAGACTGCTCCTCTAGGAGCCTTCTGATTTGGGTCTACTCTGTTTGCAAATGCGTGAAAACACGTTTATATGAGGGAAAGGGTTAAAACATTTTCATGAATAACTTTTGTATTTCTCCACCAAACCCTATGTTGTGACCACTCTTTAGAATCGTCTCTTCAAGACGATTATAAAGAGTGTCACAACATAGGGTTTGGTGGAGAAATGGAGATTTTAGCATTTGGGTATGCACGGTTATATGTAGCTCTTCTTAGAGTAAATTAGAACATCTATAGTCTATGGACACACTTCTGGTTGTATTAAGTTTGAGATTGTACATAATTATGACACTTAGAAGTCAATGTCAGTTGCTTTCAGGAAAATAAAATTGCTTAAACCATTTTGTTCATGTGTTGTCATTTAATCATTCCGACTTTATTCCAATTGGTAATCAATGAAATATCTCGAGATCTTTCCATTTGTATATCAATCTGGATCATACACAGAGTATTCACCATATGACCAGAAACTGGAGTGTTTGACTTGACGATACAACACAGATTATATTGCAGGAGTCCTCCTAAGCTTTAACCCCTTTATCTGATGAATATTCATTTAAGAAATAATGACATCATGAATATTAATTTGATGATTTGTTTTTATTGAAAAGAAAGACAGGAATTGTTTGGCCACGGCAGAAACTGTAAAATCAAGTATTTATTATTCCTTAAGCAAACAGAGCAGACCCTGATCAGATCTGGGTCTACTCTGTTTACAAAGGTGTAAGAAGCTGTCGCTATGAGGTCAAGGGTTAAGAGTCTGATCTGCGTCTTTTAAGCTTGTAGACTACAGTGAGTAAATGACTTTTGATTCCAATGAAAGACTACTATTCTGTTACTGACCTCAGTCTATATCTTGTACCAATGTTAGACTGCTTTTTCCAATGACATTGGTCATATTTTTATTGACATAACTCTTTCCTTGTTATAAATCACCATGTCCAGAGTTATCTGCCTTTGATTTATCAAAAATGTCAGAGTTCTAGTTACCCTTCCTTTAATCCTTTTCCTGATAGAGATGCGAACAGAATAGACCCAGATCAAATGGCTACTGTAGGAGGAGTCTGATCAGAGTCTGTTCTGCTTTACTTATATAGAATAATGATTCATGAAGTTTCTGTAATGACCAAACATTTCTGTGTTCATATGCCATAATAAAAATCATCTTACTGATATGCATAATATATTCCTTTCATGAATATTCATGAGATCAAGGGTTAAATTTGTGTTACTATCAAGAAGTAACACTTTGTGAACCAATTTGTCACAAAAGGCAACAAAATGAATAATTGTATACCGGTACTTTTATTTGGAGACTAAAATCTTTTTGTCATTATTATTCAAGTAAGAAGTAATGAATATTAATTAGCTGGGTTTTTTTTATGCCCCCAAAGCTAGGCTTTGGCGGCATATAGTGATCGCACCGTGCGTGGGTGGGTGGGTGGGTGTACTTTTTGTCCGGAGTATATTTCCTTTGTCACATCAGCTACGGATACCAAATTTGGTGTGTGAGTTCATCTTGGGATGGGGGAGTGTAGCGTACCATTTTCATGTCACCTTGACCTTGACCTTTGACCTTGATTTTACAAAAAGCTTGTCCGGAGCATATCTCCTTTACCTTACCAGCTACAGATTCCAAATTTGGTGTGTGAGTTCATCTTGGGATGGCGGAGTGTCGCGTACCATTTCCAGGTCACCTTGACCTTGACCTTTGACCTCGATTTTAAAAAAAGCTTATACCTTACCAGCTACAAAAAGCTTGTCCGGAGTATATCTCCTATACCTTACCAGCTAAGGATTCCAAATTTGGTGTGTGAGTTCATCTTGGGATGGAGGAGTGTCGCGTACCATTTTCAGATCACTGTGACCTTGACCATGACCTTTGACCGATTTTACAAAAAGCTTGTCCGGAGCATATCTCCTTTGCCTTACCAGCTACAGATTCCAGATTTGGTGTGTGAGTTCATCTTGGGATGGCGGAGTGTCGCGTACCATTTCCAGGTCACCTTGACCTTGACCTTTGACCTCGATTTTAAAAAAAGCTTATACCTTACCAGCTACAAAAAGCTTGTCCGGAGTATATCTCCTATTCCTTACCAGCTAAGGATTCCAAATTTGGTGTGTGAGTTCATCTTGGGATGGAGGAGTGTCGCGTACCATTTTCAGATCACTGTGACCTTTACCATGACCTTTGACCGATTTTACAAAAAGCTTGTCCGGAGCATATCCCCTTTACCTTGCCAGCTACAGATTCCAAATTTGGTGTATGAGTTCATCTTGGGATGGCGGAGTGTCGTGTACCATTTCCAGGTCACTGTGACCTTGACCTTTGACCTCGATTTTAAAAAAAGCTTATACCTTACCAGCTACAAAAAGCTTGTCCGGAGTACAACTATACCTTACCAGCTAAGGATTCCAAATTTGGTGTGTGAGTTCATATTGGGATGGAGGAGTGTCGCGTACCATTTTCAGATCACTGTGACCTTGACCTTGACCTTTGACCAATTTTACAAAAAGCTTGTCCAGAGCATATCTCCTATACCTTACCAGATACGGATTCCAAATTTGGTGTGTGAGATCACCTTGAGATGGCGGAGTGTCGCGTACCATTTTCAGGTCACTGTGACCTTGACCTTGACCTTTGACCTCGATTTTACAAACAGCTTGTCCGGAGCATATATCATGGCGGAGTGTCGTGTACCATTTCCAGGTCACTGTGACCTTGACCTTGACCTTTGACCTCGATTTTAAAAAAAGCTTATACCTTACCAGCTACAAAAAGCTTGTCCGGAGTATATCAACTATACCTTACCAGCTAAGGATTCCAAATTTGGTGTGTGAGTTCATATTGGGATGGAGGAGTGTCGCGTACCATTTTCAGATCACTGTGACCTTGACCTTGATCTTTGACCGATTTTACAAAAAGCTTGTCCAGAGCATATCTCCTATACCTTACCAGATACGGAATCCAAATTTGGTGTGTGAGATCACCTTGAGATGGCGGAGTGTCGCGTACCATTTTCAGCTCACTGTGACCTTGACCTTGACCTTTGACCTTGATTTTACAAAAAGTTTGTCCGGAGCATATCCCCTATACCTTACCAGCTACGGATCCAAAATTTGGTATGTGAGTTCATCTTGGGATGACGGAGTGTCGCGTATCATTTTCAGGTCACTGTGACCTTGACCTTTGACCTCGATTTTACAAAAAGCTTATACCTTACCAGCTGCAAAAAGCTTGTCCGGAGTATATCTCCTATACTTTACCAGCTACGGATTCCAAATTTGGTGTGTGAGTTCATCTTGGAATGGAGGAATGTCGCATACCATTTTCAGGTCACTGTGACCTTGACCTTGACCTTCGACCTCGATTTTACAAAAAAGGTTGTCCAGAGAATATCTCCTATACCTTACCAGCTACGGATTCCAAATTTGGTGTGTGAGTTTATCTTGGGATGGCGGAGTGTCGCGTACCATTTTCAGGTCACTGTGACCTTGACCTTTGACCTAGATTTTACAAAAAAGGTTGTCCAGAGAATATCTCCTATACCTTACCAGCTACGGATTCCAAATTTGGTTTGTGAGTTCATCTTGGGATGGCGGAGAGTCGTGTTCCATTTTCAGATCACTGACCTTGACCTTGACCTTTGACCTCAATTTTACAGTCCGGAGCATATCTCCTATACCTTACCAGATACAAAAAGCTTGTCCAGAGCATATCTCCTATACCTTAAACGTTGACAATCAACCCAGGGTCCTTTTTAACGTTGAGAATGACTTAGGGTCCTTTTTAACTAAGTTTTGACCCTTGGCTCTTTTCTTAGCTATCATAATCGTCAAAGGTTCTGTTTCTAATGTTAAGAACTGACTCCTGTGTCATTTTTAACAGCATCAAAATTTCATGTTACACCTGCATTACATTGTATTGTTTTTCCACCAAAATGCATTTCGGTGTCAAACACTTTGGGGGCATTTGTCACCCGTGACGACTCTCTTGTTTATCTTGTCGTAACTACATGTATATGCAAAGGATTTTTGGCTCTTGCAAAAATGGCACTGTAAACATTATTTCATATTAAGCATTCATCTGATCTGGATTTACTCTGCTTACAAAGGTGTAAAAATCTGTAACTGATTAACCCTTTCCTTAAGAAATTATGACATCATGAATATTTATTAGCTGTATTTTTATTCCCCTTTCCCCCCCCCCCCCCCCCCCCCCCCCCCCATGGGGTGTTATGGTTTTTGCTCTTTCAGTTGATAGGGGTTGGTTTGTTCCCAACTTAAATGATGTATGACCTTGACCTTACTTTAGTCACTCCTAAAAATGTTTGCCCCCATAAGTAATACATGCATGCCAACTTTGAAGAATACTATGTTTGTGCAATGGTGACAAAATTATCACATTTTTTGTGCAAAGACTCTTTCCCTTATGTAAACCCTTTTTTAATGCCTTTGCAAATAAAGAAGATCAGGTAGGAGCCATCCGATCAGGGTCTGTCCTGTTTTCTAATTAAATTAGACCAGATCTGACTTAACAGTTTCTAACAATACCAACATTTCATGTGTACATACCTTTTATAAAAAATCAACTCATTCCTGTCCTTGGCATAAGTAGGTCACACGAGATCTATTAACCAGGGGAGCGATACAGAGCCATCATGACCCTCTTGTTTGTTTGTTGGCCCAAACTGGCATTATTGGGTATTCATATTTAACCATTTCCCTGTTCAATAAAAAATAATGACATCACAGATATTTATTATCCGTAATTTTCGAGGAAATGATTTGCCTTGGCAAAAACTGTACAATCAGAAAGTTAAATCGTATATGCATCCAGAAGAGACAACAATTAATGTGCCCAACAGTTTGCCTAGGTTACCATAACCCCTTATGCCTTGAATATTCATATAAACTATCATGACCATATGAATATTGATTTGCTGAACTGTTTTAACGTATTCCCTCATAGGCTATTTTTAGATCCAGCCTCTTTGAATAAATCTACCAAAAAGGAGCATTAACCCTTCGCTTGCTGAATTTTAAAATATATTTCTCCTTCTTTACCCATGCCCTGTGTATAATTACATAATTATATCTTCACTGTGTACACGTATTTCGCTGTACAATCACTGCTGTGGAGTGCACTGGTTGCACAATCAACTTGTAAATAGTGCAGACCCTGATGAGACAGCTCCTGCAGGAGCTGTCTCATCTGGGTCTTCACTATTTACAGGTAGGTATATTGATGTGAATAGCAAGCAAAGGGTTAACTAGAAAAAAGGAAAATTTTAGAATTTTGTAGTTTTGAAACCATTGTGATAAATAGAGCATTTGCTCCTAAGGAGCAAATGCTCTAATTATCACAATGGTTTCAAAAAGTGACTTTTACAGAGGGGTAGAGAGGCGTATTTATGGAGGAAAGGGTTAATGGCATTAATAATAAGGGTACCTTTACTATGGCAGTAACTAGAAATCTATGTAATGTCAATCAAATGGGTAATAAGCTTCATGAGTAATCTGATCCGTGTCTACTCTGTTTGCAAATGTGTATTTATAGAGTAAAGGATTAAATCAGCTCACAGTATATAGAAGGATCTAATCTTTCAATTTTCGCTGGTTTCAGGTTTGTACTTATACGATGCTGTCAGCCAAGATTACGGACAAAATAACTTACGAAAGGTCCATGGGTGCTGCTATTGTGGTAAAGTGTTTAGCAAAAAGGGCGACCTGACCCGCCATGTTCGTATACACACTGGGGAGCGACCATTCAAATGCTCCATGTGTGGGAAGAATTTTGTTCAAAAGGCCCACCAGCAGAGACACATGGTCTTTCATCATGGGAAACTCTGAAGAGTTAAAACTTAGAATACAAAAGTAATCGTCTTAAAACGTTTTTGCTGATATCAATTCACAACTACACTGAAATCTCACTCATGTAACCACCTAATTCATTAATATGTTAATTTGTAAAAGCAGGTGGATGCTTAACCCATTCCTCCATAGGCTATTTTTAGACCCAACCTCTTTGAATAAATCTACCGAAAAGGAGCATTTACTAGAGAAAAGGAAAATTTTAGAATTGTGTAGTTTTCAAACCATTGTGATAAATAGAGCATTTGCTCCTATTGAGCAAATACTCTATTTATCACAATGGTTTCAAAAGGTGACTTTTACAGAGTTGTCAATATGAGGGAATCGGTTAATCCTTTCCTTCATATAAACGTGTTTACATGCATTTGCAAACAGAGTAGACCCAGATCAGACAGCTTCTATACCATCAACCACTGACCTTAATCTTTAAGAGGGGTTGTCTTATACCCTTGATCTGTTGGAACATTCAAATATATCTGTACAGGAAAATCTTTTCTTTTTTTTAACCCTCTCTCAGAAGAAGTGTAATCCTTGGTCTTTGTAGCTGGTATAAGTAGTTGTTTAACAGAGCTACAGATAAAGGTGCGTACCCAAATTCTAAAATCGTCATTTCTGCACCAAACCCTATGTTTTGACCACTCTTTAGAATCGTCTCTTTGAGATGATTCTAAAGAGTGGACACAACATAGGGTTTGGCGGAGAGATAGAGAAGTTATTCTTGAAAAAGTTTTAATTTATGCATCTTATCTTGACCTCTGTTTCAATACTGGACAAAAATAATTATCCTTTACCTGATGTATGAAATATTTGCTGCATTAATATTAATAAACCAAACTTTATAATAGCATTATGAACAAGAGAATTTTTTTACCATTGCATAACTATTCCATCAGATGGCTACTGTTCGCAAAGGCGTCAAAAGATGTTAAGTGGCCTTCTGCTTTTAATCCTTTCCCTGTTCTATGTTTATTCCAAGGTTCAATACCTAATGTATATAGTTACATGGACAAAATAGTTTTAATTAAATATGGAAAGTGTAGCATTATAGCCATTTAGAAAGTAAAGAAACAGATCTTTCAAATTCCATTAGCAAACAGAGCAGACCCTGATCAGACGGCTCCTATAGGAGCCGTCTGATCTGGGTCTACTCTGTTTGCAAATGCACGAAAACACATTTATATGAGGGGAAGGGTTAAAGACATCAGTATTCATTCGTTGTAGAAACTGTATGATCCGATCTACTCTGTCAGATCTACTCTGTTTGCAAGGTGTCATAAGATAAGGGTTAAATCAAAACTGAAAATAGCGTAATAAACAGTTCACATGTCTAGCTTGTTTTAACCCATTCCCTAGCTGTTCTATGTTTATTCCAAATTTCAATACCTACTGAATATTTATGGATAAAATAGATGTAACGAAATATGGAAGGTTAGGTGGAACATTTTAGCTATTTTAGAATGTAAAGAAACGGATCTATCAAATCCCTTGAGAAAACGGAGCAGACCCTGATCAGACGGCTCCTGTACAAGCTGTCTCATCTGGGTCTACTCTGTTTGCAAATGAGTAAAAAGACTGTTATATGAGGAAAGGGTACGGTAGTCTAATGGTAACACGCTTGACTACCAATCCAGAGGTCCGGGGTTCGAATCCCGGTCCCTCATGGACATTTCAGAGACGCTTTTCAGTGTCTCCCACCCACACCTCCTCTCCACCCAGGGGTTAAAATGGGTACCTGTGAGGGTCACCAGCCGGTACTGCGGCTGCATGGTTTCACCATATGTTAGCAGTGCTCAATATTGTAGGCGAATGACTCGATGACCAGGGGAGTAAATGTACAGTCGGCTGAGCAGTCATTCGGACTGAAAGTAGACTTTAACTAGGTACTTTACTTTACTTTTATGTGAAATAGTGAATGTATGAATATTGATTAGCAGAATTTTATAAGGGCTTCATGAACAATGAAAGTTTTGACCAAGGCACAATTATGATAACTGAGTCTATGCGGTTGTGTCTGCCTTTGATAAATGCAAAGAGTAGGTGGACATTTTCAGAATCAACTTAGACAGCTACCGATATGCCCAAAAATTAACACTCTTGCCTTCTTGTAATCTCTATTTTCAAATTAGTAAGGACAAACAGTATTGCAAAGACAGGTAATAAAACCTGTTTGCTAACATGAAATTAATCCTTTCCCGCATAAAAATGCATTTGCAAACAAAATAGACCAAGATCAGATGACTCCTATAGGGTCTGCTCTGTTTGCTAATGGAATTTAATAGATCTGTTGCTTTACTTTTTAAAATGGCTACAATGTTCCACCTACCATATTTCATTATTTAACTATTTTGTCCGCGAATATTCAGTAAATACCATATTGATATTTGGAATAAAAACCTGAAAAGGGAAAGGGTTAACTGTAAAACTAAGATCTGGCACTAGGTTATAAGATTTCGGAGTTTTGAGTATTCATTCTCAAGTACCTGATCAGGGTCCATGCTTATAAAGCTTTAAAAGGCTCAAATCTGACCAATCAAAATCTCGAGAACGAATTCAGACTCAACTAAAGAGTTTTAATGTAAGCATGGATACAGATAGCAGAGAATTCGTGATTACCTATGCGCACGTTTGAATCCAGAGGAGAAGTCTAGTAACACACGAGTATCAAAACTGTGTGACACTCTTATCATGGTTTTTGAAACAAAATTGAAAATTTGTTACAAGAAAGAGTTACTTTGCATTCAAAGAGTTTTTTTAGAATGATACCGATATATATATTTTGACCATGGCAGAAACTGTGTCATCAGATCTATATAATTCCACAAGCAAAAAGATCAAACCCTTGTCTGGGTCTACTCGGTTTGAAAATGTTTATCTATTTCAGGTAATGGAATAAGCACACTTTCACACTTCAGAGTCAAACATTATCACAATACACTATTGCTAGCATGCAAAGAGCCTAACCCATTCCCGTGTAGACCATTTTTAGACCCAACCTCTTTGATTCAATCTACCAAAAAAGAGCGTTTACCAGAGAAAACATTTTATTCAGAATTGTGTAGTTTTGAAACCATTGTGATAAATAGAGCATTTGCTCCTGTGGAGCAAATGCTCTATTTATCACAATGGTTTCAAAAAGTGACTTTTTCAGAAGCATCAAAAGGCGTCAATATGCAGGAATGGGTTAAAGTCCAGTAGTATGTATTGTGTATCTAAGTGTCCATAATATATTTTCAGGTCCAAGTTCTGCTGATTCTGCGCTGGCTGTAAGGAACAAGAACACACAACCAAGAGTACACTGTTGCTTTTATTGTTACAAAGTATTTGGTCTTAAAGGAGACCTCACTCGCCATGTTCGAATCCACACTGGAGAACGGCCATTCAAGTGTACACAGTGTTCAAAGGGATTCGTTCAAAAGTCTCATCTTCAGAGTCACTTGGTTTGTTTCCACAAGGGACAGCCAACCAAGCAGCGTAAATACGCAAACTATAAAAAATAAGTGCCTGAAAGACAGAGATATGTGTGTAATTGATATTAACCCATTCCTCCATAGGCTATTTTTAGACTTGATTGCTTTGAAAAAATCTACCAAAAAGGAGCATTTACTAGAGAAAAGGAACATTTTAGAATTTTGTAGTTTGAAACTTTACCTCATGAGAAATAGTAACATCATGGATATTCATTGCAAGACATTTATTATATTGCATTTTTGGCTGTAGATTCTGATCTATATTATTCCATAAGCAAACAGTGCAGACACTGATCAGACAGCTCTTGGAGGAACTGTCACTTCTGGGTCTAGTCTGTTTGCAAAGGCATATATATATGGACTATTATGAATAATTGATGGATTGTGTGTTAACCCTTTCCCTGTTCTATATTTAGACCAAATTTCAATATGTACTAAATATTCATGGAAAAACTAGTTATAATAATATATGGAAAGTGGAACATTATAGCCATTCTGGAATCAAAAGAAACTGATCTATCAAAATCAATTAGCAAACAAAGTAGACCCTGATCAGACAGCTCCTATAGGAGCCATCTGATCTGGGTCTACTCTGTTTGCAAATGTGTGAAAACATGTTTATATGAGGGAAAGGGTTAACACATCCCTTTACTCCATAAGTACACCTTTTATGCATTTGCAAACAGAGCAGACCCAAATCAGACAACCTCTATAGGAGCCATCTGATCAAGGTCTTTTTGTTTGCTTATGGAATAATATAGACCCGATTCTTCAGTTTATGCCACAGCCAAACGTTCCTGGGACGTTGTAGAAATTGTCTAAATAATATTTATAATGTCCTTATTTCTTACATGAATATTCATGGAGTAAAGGATTACATGTATACATTGATTGCCTTCCTAACATTGTCAGTTGATTTTTCCTTTACCATCCAGACTTTGTCCCATGGAATGTAGTATCAACACTAATAAACTCCTGATATTCTTGTTTGTATACAAACTGTGTGTTTACATACAAATATAATACCAGTTATCCAGTTCCTTGTTGAATATTCATGTAAGAATCAATGACAAAATTAATATTAATTAGATTGATAATTTTTATAATGGCATATGAACACAAAACATTTTGGATCAGACAAAAACTGTAGAATTAAATCTACATGTATATCATACCATAAGTAAAACAGAGAAGACCCTGATCAGACAGCTCCGATAGGAGTTGTCAGATCTGGATCTTCTGTGTTTGCAAATGTGTGAAAAAGAGGTTATATTAAATCTTTATAGACGGGAAACAAATGTATCAATTATTTGCAAACAGTGTTGATCAAGATCAGAGGGCTCCAAGAGGAGCCTTTTGACCAGGGTCTGCACTGTTTGACATATAACTCTTATTCTGCAATGAACAATGTTCTTAGTACCAGCATGCATGCATTGAATTCTTTGAATATTAACCCATTCCCGCATATTGACGCCTTTTGACGCTTCTGTAAAAGTCACTTTATGAAACCATTGTGATAAATAGAGCATTTGCTCCACAGGAGCAAATGCTCTATTTATCACAATGGTTTCAAAACAACAAAATTCTGAAAATTTCCTTCTCGCTAGTTAATACTCCTTTTTGGTAGATTTAATCAAAGAGGTTGGATCTAAAAATAGCCTATGCGGGAATGGGTTAAGTCTTTAGCAAATATTGTTGTCTATCTTAATTCTCAAAGTATCTTCTGTTTCACTGTGAATCATTTACTCCATAGATATACTTTTCTATGGAGATGCTTTTTAAAGCTTTGCAAATAGAGTAGATCTAGATCAGAGGTCTCTTATAAGAGCCATCTTATCGGGTCTTCTCTGCTTGCTAATGGAATCGTGTAGATCTGATTACACATTTTCTGCCTTGGCCAAAAATTCATGTGTTCATATACCACTAAGGATGTATTCTATCATACATTATTTCTAACATGAATATTCATAGAGTAAATGTTTGCTTTAGGTTCTTACTGCCGGTCAGATCAACTCGATCAAGCCCGATCAAATGATCAGGGACTGATCTGGCTCACTCGGAGGGAGTGATCAGGGAGGTCCACTTTGGTTGACATCGCTCAAACTCCCTACCTTTTTTTTTTGGATGTGAAAAAAAAATTGGGTAGAGATTGAGTAACCACACGCTGGAGAAGCAATCGGGAAGGGGTCATGTATTGATCAAGTAGAGGGTCGAGTTGATCGGGAGACAATCGTGTAGAGATCTAGTACGGTTGAGATGAAGTCATTTACCCAATCTGTACCCGATCATCTCGACCTCTACTCGAGTAATACCCGATCGCTCCCCAATCAACTTGACTATCTGGTCGGGTAGAGATCGCAGAGGTCCAGTTGGTCGTGTAGGGATCGTATCTGGGTTGAGATAATCGAGCAGAGATTGGAGTGGTTGTTGAGTTGAGGTTGTTGATATATTATAATATATAATGTTATAAGCAAACAGAGCAGACCCTGATCACACTACACCCAGAGGAGCCATCCAGTCTGGGTCTACTCTGTTTGAAAATGTATGAAAAGGCATTTTTATGAAGGAGAGGGTTAAAATCCTGTTATATTTTATATTCAAATTTATTTCCGTGCTCATGTAGCTGTCAAATGACTACACAAGAGGCTTTTCTATTTTCTATTTTGTTTTCTCTGAAACATCTCTGAAAATATTGCAGAAGAAACAGAATATTCTAAATGTAACATATATATGATGTTAGTGAATCACATGACCATTGACTGTAATTTATATAGAAAATCTGTTCTAATTTTGAATATATCGATTCATGCAACCAAACAACAAAGGAGAAACTGGAACTGGTTACTGGCTAAAAATAGAAAAATGGGTTCTGGACAATAACTGTAGTTAAGACCAACATTTTGTGACCAAACTTTGTGTAAAAATAGCTAGCATGGAGACAAAGGTCGGAGTTTCATTTTGTGGGTCTGGAGTCGAGTACATTCAAGATGTATTATGCACATTTTTCTTATTAATCAATCAACACCAGAAGCTGTACACATACACATACAATGAAAATAATGCTTACAACTCATTTTCCAACAGTATATATTTGTTCAGCTAAATATTATTGCTGTCCGAATACTGCTAAATTCTTTAAAAGGAACCTCCTTTTTAGGAACGGAGATTCTGTTCGGAAATCAGCGGACATCTTCAGCCAAGTTCTGAATGACTCCAATTCTATTTCAGAACAACGCTTTGAATATTAATTAGGTTGTTATCACATATACAATGGCTGACACTGGTTGTTGACCTACATATACATCGAATTATTTCCGGTATGTAAAGTTGAATCTAAAAATACGACAGATTCCGGCCAATGGCGAACTCTGTTCCGCTGGTTTCCGTAGCCATCCATTTTCTAATTTTTTCGACACAAACAGCCATTTACTAACCGTTCTGTTTAGTGTTAAATAAGTGTTAAGGTACATAAATTCCAATTCTGAAGTCAGTTTGAAATGCAAAATTTGTGGAAATTTGCGCAGAATACATCTGTAAGAAAATGTGTCAAAGGTGAGGGAAAATCTGTTTTTTGTGTATGTTACAGTAGAAATTGCGATTCTGGATATGCTTTAAGATTAAGGGAACAAGATCAATATTCTTTCAACCCACCTTTTTCTCCTAGGACAGATTGCGATTGCAATCTCTCCTAGGACAGACTCTGATCCTAATCTATTCTAGGAAATTCTGCTTAACTAGTTAAAATTAATATGCTTTAAGCTTAAGGGAACAAGATCAATTTTCTTACAAACCACCTTTTTAATCAGAATTCACAAACACAAATGATAAGGGATCGAAATTAGTTTAATTATTTCATTATGTATAAATTCACATATTAACCCATTCCCTGATAGACAATCATGAAAGAATTTATAAATAACATTGTGAATATTCACTGATGGAAGACAAATGCAGCAAGAAACAGGATACACAGAAAACATTCAAGCAAATGAGCCTAAACCTTCTGGATCCAAACTACTTAATTTGATCGGAGTCTGTCCTGGGAGAGATTGCGATCGCAATTTGTCCTAGGAGAATGGACGATTGTCCTGAATCGCAATTTCTACTGTGACATGTACATGTTACTTGTATTGCCTAATCTCTTGCTTCTTTTTGCTCTTATCAAAATCATTATTAACCCTTTCCCTCATATAAACGTGTTTTCACGCACTTGCAAACAGAGTAGACCCAGATCAGACGGCTCCTAGAGGAGCCGTCTGATCAGGGTCTGCTCTGTTTGCTAATAGAATTTGAAAGATCTGTTTCTTTGCTTTCTAAAATGTCTACAATGCTCCACTTTTCATATTTATTTATAACTATTTTGTTAATGAATATTCAGTAGGTATTGGAATTTGGGCTAAATATAGAACAGGGAATGGGTTAAAGAGAGTCATCCAGACAAGACTATTATTTGTCTTCTCAATTGGTTTCACAATGATTGTGATGATTTTCATGAATTTAAATGTAGAGTTGCTTAACCTTTCCCTGTTCTATGTTTATTCCAAATTTCAATACCAGTACTGAACATTCATGGACAAAATAGTTATATTGAAAGGAAGGTGGAACATTGTAACCATTGTAGAAAGTAAAGGAACAGATTTATTAAATTCCATATGCAAACAGAACAGACCCAGATCAGACAGCTCCTATAGGAGTCGTCTGATCTGGGTCTTTTCTGTGTGAAAAGGCGTTTGTATGAAAGAAAGGATTAATGTGACAAGAAAGGATTTTAAATGCTTCATGTGTCAATGAGTCTTAATTTTTCATGTTTATTTTCACATACTACGAAATATTTCATTTTTTGAGGGATAGGAAATAATGTCATAGTTAAGTTCAATACTCATGTAAGAAATAATTTTTATGAAATTTTACTAGCTGAATTTTTTTTATTATTTTTTTTTTTTCAAGGAAATGCTGTGTTGTACTGACAAAAACTAGAATCAGATCTATGTATCATATCATAAGCAAACAGAACAGACCCTCATCAGACAGCTGCTACAGGAACTGTCTGATCTGCTTCTACTGATCTGATTAGATCATTTGGACATTATATCCCTCGCCAATATGAATGCAGGGTTTTCCTTTACCCCTTATTTCTATTGAAATTACCCATATATTTTACAAATGACCCTCAACATTAAGAGGGTCTTTTCTTTACTTCATAGTGAGGGAGTCGTGAGTACTCTCAAATTGGGCATTTTGAAAGGGTGGTGGGAAAACCATATAAGTGGTTTCATAGTATTTATGTTTCAACATTCCAATGTTGTTTATTATGTACATAATCACAGTTCCTAGTTACTCCATTAAAACTTTCAACAGACTAATTTGTTTTTGTTTTTCGTGATACGCATGTTTGAAAAAACGGGACGTTTTATGGAATGGCACTTTCTGTCTGTCTGTCTGTCTGTAACATGTCTAACTCAAGTTCTGCTTGGTGGATCCTTCTCAAATTTAATTACAATGTTTATCTGGACATGCTACAGTAGCATCTCAAGTCCTGGTATGTGTGTCCAAGGTCAAGGTCGCACAATTGAACTTAGAATATGCATTTCGAGGGCTTGGTGCAAAACTATTCTAACTCCTTCACAAAGTGAAGGAGTTAGAATCGTTTTGCACCAAGCCCTCAATTTAGCATTTGCGTTAAGCAAGTATGTTAACCTCAGTTTATGGTGAACAAATTTTTGTTAAGTCTCAACTCAAACTTATTGTATAGATATTCATGAGGTAAAGGATTAAATGACACAAATAGAGTAGCTGTTGGTGTAGACCAAGATCAAACTGCTTTGTCATATCTGTGCTTGGTCTATTTGCCTAAACTGTCTATTCAAATCAATATTACAGTTGCAAACTAGTTGATTCCTCCATTAGCGACTGTTGTTTTATTTCAGACATGCCAGATTCTAATTACTACGTCAAGGATTCAGTGAGCCGTGAGAAGAAGATCCATAAGTGTGAATTATGCGGCAAGCAGTTCAGTGAAAGGGGTAACCTGACAAAGCACTGGAAAATCCATACTGGTGAAAAACCGTTCAAGTGTAAATTTTGTAACCGACAGTTCCGACAAAAGGTTCATCTACAGAGTCATTCCCTGAGACACCTACAACTATAGAACATACTTGTTAGGAATCAGAACTTAGTAAGGCTTACTCAGTATGAACAATCTGTTTTTGTTTAACCCTATCCCTGTTCTCTATTCATTTAATAAATAATAATATCATGAATTTAATTAACACTTTCCCTCATAGGCTTTTTTTAGACCCAATATTTGTATCTACCAAATATAATAAAATTATATACATGTATCTACCGAATAAATCTACCGAAAAGGAGCATTAACTAGAGAAAGGAAAATTTTAGAATTTTGTAGTTTGAAACCATTGTGATAAATAGAGCATTTGCTCCTATAGGAGCAAATGCTCTATTTATCACAATGGTTTCAACAGGTGATTTTTCAGAGGCATAGAAAGGCCTATTTATGGAGGAAAGGGTTAACTGAATTTTTTAAATGTAAACTTTTCAAGGGAGTTTTTAGCTTTAACAAAAAATGAAGAATCGAACTTATAATATCATAAGCAAACAGAGCAGACCCTGATCAAACAGCTCCTGTATATATGTAGGAAAGGGTTAGTAGAACCTGCTGAAAGGGACCACTAAGTGAATAAACATGGATATGGATATCTTTAACTCTCTAAATGCTGAAATTGTCAAAAGTTGAATGGTCCAAATTTGTTTAACCCTTTCCTCCATAAGTACGCCTTTCTACGCCTCTGTAATAGTCACTTTTTTAAACCATTGTGATAAATAGAGCATTTGCTCCTATAGGAGCAAATGCTCTATTTATCACAATGGTTTCAAACTACAAAATTCTAAAAAAAAATCCTTTTCTCTAGTTAATGCTCCTTTTTGGTAGATTCATTCAAAGAGGTTGGGTCTAAAAATAGCCTTTGGAGGAATGGGTTAAAGAAATAATGACATCATGAGTATTAATTAGATTAATTGTTTTAATAGCACATGAGTCTACTCTGATTGCGAAAGGAGTAATTATGGAGGAAAGAGTTAACAATAGAGATAATAGTTTCCTCTGATCTGGGTCTACACTGTTTGCAAATGTCAGTGTACTTGTTTCACAACATTCAAAGGGATAAAATCACCTAGCTGAATGAGTGTAATGAAGACAGTTCTCTGCCTTAGTTTCACTCTGCATTAAACAGAGTAGACCCAGATAAGATGGTTCCTGTAGGAGCCATCTGATCAGGGTCTGCTCTGTTTGCTTGTGATATAATATAGACATGATTCAACAGTTTCTGCCATGGCCAAAGATTCCTATGTCCATATGCTATGATAACAATAAATCTAATTAATATTCATGATGTCATTATTAAATTAGTCCCCTACTGGCAACGCCGAATGGGACTATAGGTTTGCACTCAGTCCGTCAGTCCATCCGTCGGTCGGTCTGTCTGTCAGTCACTTTTTTTTAGCCCCTGCAGATATTGAAATGATATTTGATATGTAGCTTTATTATAATGAGTTACAGATCAAGTTTGAATTTTGTTAGGCTAGCTGTGTTGATTTTTCATGGAATTACAGCAGTTGGACTTAGAAAATTTCAGAAAAGTTTTAGGTTTTCCGAAAAAAAATTCTAAACCTTAGCAGATATTGAAGTGATTATGTGGTACATGTATGTACCTTTATTATAATAAGTTACAGATCAAGTTTGAATTTTGTTACGCTGTGTTGATTTTTCATGGAATGACAGCACTTGGGCTTAAAATTCAGCCAGTAGAGGACTATGGCATTGCTTTCATTGTTCCCATTACTTATTTCTTATATGAATATTCATGGAGTAAAGGGCTACTTAGCACTTAGGGTACATCAAAATGGATGAATTGTGTGATTTTGTTTACTTCTATGACATACTAGAGAAGGTTTTCTGTTAATATTATCTGGAATAATGTATGGATTAGAAAAATCAAGCTCACGGTATACATGTACCAGTATTCCAATATTTCAACCTGTATTGCAGTAAATACATCAATATTCATATATTTGTATTGTTGCTGTTTCAGTTACAGGTAGCATTGCTGACTTTTCTTTTCCTCTATTTCAAATAAATAATCAGTTTGTGTTACTCAGCATCTCAACTTGACCCATTAACCCATTCCCTCATATTGATGCCTCTGCAAAAGTCACCTGGTGAAACCATTGTGATAAAAAAAGCATTTGTTCCTATTTGTTCAAACTACAAACTACAAAAAAAATCCTTTTCTCTAGTTAATGCTCCTTCTCGGTAGATTTATTCAGAGTGGTTGGATCTAAAAATAGCCTATGAGGTAATGGGTTAACAGTTTGATGTGTTTGCATATGACATGATGTAGATCTGCTTCTGCAGTGTCTGCTATGGCCAACAATTCCTGTATGGAAAATCATCTCATTACTATTCATAAAATAATTATTTATTATGGATATTCATTAATCTTTCCTCCATGAATATGCATTTCAGAATTTATATTATTTCATAAGTAAATAGAGCAGACCCTGATCTAACAAGAGCTGTTTGATCTGGGTCTACTCTGTTTGCGAAGGTGCCCAAAAGTGGTCTATATGAGGGCAAGGGTGAATTGAAATGAACTTGATTGAAAGGATGGAAAGCATAACGTAGCATGGAGCACTGAAAGATAACGTAGCATGGAGCACTGAAAGCATAACGTAGCATGGAGCATTGAGCAATCTTTGGTGGATTGTGATTGATTCCTTTACTATTAACCCTTTCCCTCATAGGCTATATTTAGACCCAACCTCTTTGAATAAACTACCGGAAAGGATCATTTACTAGCAAAAAGGAAAATTCTAGAATTGTGTAGTTTAGAAACCATTGTGGTAAATAGAACAATTGCTCCTATGGAGCAAATGTTCTATTTATCACAATGGTTTCAAAAAGTGACTTTTACAGAGGCGTAGAAAGGCGTATTTATGGAGGAAAGGGTTAACAAGGTATAAAAATAAGACATAACCGTTTGAATGCTAAACTTTCAGAAAGGAAGAGTTCATCAATGTTTAAACCTTTGAATGCTGAATTTATAAAGTTGAATGGTCCACCATTGTTAACGCTTTCTCAGTTTTGTATTCATGTAAGAAATAATGACATCAGGAATATTGGCATAAGTTTTATAGTGTAAAATATTTCAAGGGAAATTTTGGCTTTAACAAAAACTGTAGAATCAGATCTATAGCATGTCGAAAGCAAACAGAGCAGACCCTGATTAGATGGGTCCTATGGGAGCCATCTGATCTGGGTCTACTCTGTTTGCAAATGTGTGAAAAGACGTTCATATGAATGAAAGGGTTAATGGTTGAGAGGATGACCTGGATGAGAGGACTTCTAGAGGAGCCCTCACAATAAGGTCTGCACTGTTTGCAGGCGGTGTAGACCTGGATGAGAGGACTTCTAGAGGAGCCCTCACAATAAGGTCTGCACTGTTTGTGGGCAGTGTAGACCTGGATGAGAGGACTTCTAGAGGAGCCCTCACAATAAGGTCTGCACTGTTTGCAGGCAGTGTAGACCTGGATGAGAGGACTTCTAGAGGAGCCCTCACAATAAGGTCTGCACTGTTTGTCATGATATTCTTTTCTTTTTTAATGGTAAGCTTGACCTATTTGAATTTTGGAATAGTCTATTTCAAAATTCAATGTTGAGTTAACCTTTCCACCGTATAAATGTGTATTCATGCATTTGCATACAGGATAGACCTAGATCATACAGCTCCTATAAGAACCGTCTGATCAGGGTCTGTTGCTGAAGGAATTTGAAAGATCTGTTTCTTTCCTTTCCAAAATGGTTACAATGTTCCACCTTCCATAATTCGTTATGACTGTTTAGAATAAACATAGAACATGGAAAGGGTTAATGGAAAAAAAATAACTACATGAGGAGAAAGTGTGTTTGGTATTTTGCACACAGTGTAGATCGATCAGATACTCTGATGATACTGATGGTCTACCCTTTACCTCATGACTATAAGAAATAATGGCATCATGAATATTTATTAGCTCGTTTTTGTATGGCATTATGAACAAGTTGTTTTTTTTACCACGATATAAACTGTAGAATCAGATCTATATTATTTTATAAGCAAACAGAACAGACCCTAGCTGAGCAGATGGCTCTTAACCCTTTCCCTGTTCTATGTTTATTCCAAATTTCAATACCTACTAACTATTCATGGACAAATACATATAGTTATAATGATATATCTATCAAATACCAAGAACAAGCAGACCTTGATCTGATGGCTCCCATAGGAGCTGATTGGCTCTGGATCTGGATCTGCCCTGTTTGCAAACTTTGCAAAGGCATGATAAGGCATATCTGTTAAGTAAAGGGTTAAGGACCTCCTGAAACTGTCATGAATTGGAGCTTAAAGTGAGCATGAGCTATAAAATGGTAAAACTGACTGTTACTCGGGACCTTGCAGATGATGGGAATTGGTGTTTGATGATGTTTTTGCAACCTTAATAACATTTATTACAATGGTTTAGTATATATAAAACATTAATATACATTTAATCTGAATCTTAACTCTGAAAGTGCTGGAACCAAGTATATAAGACCTCTTCTACAAACAGTGTATATCCAGAGGAAGTCTTGATCTGGGTCTGCACATTTTGTCAAAAAAATTCATTTTCTTCACTGGTAAACTTTGATACCATTTTTTTGATAATTGATATTCATAACAGAAGGAGCCAGTTTTAAATCATGATTGCTTGTGAGTCTTTAACCCGTAACTCCATAGATATGCCTTTTCATGCCTTTGCAAACACAGCAGACCCACATCAAATGGCTCCTGTAGGAGTCATCTGACCAGCATTTGCTCTGTTTGCTTATGGTATAATATAGATTTGATTCTACAGTTTCTGTCATGGCACAACCATCTTGCTTTCAAATGCCATTATAATTATTTGTCTGATTAATATTTTTATGATGCCTATGCTTTAACTTCTTCAGTATGCACTGGAGCAGGATACAAACTGCTTGACATTCTGACTATACACATGTACTTATAAAGAGAAATGGAAGAATTCAATGTTGAGAATCGCAGCAGAAGACAGTTTATAACAATTACTTAGCATTTGAGATCTTGATAAAACTATTAACCCTTTACTCCATGAATATTCATGAAAGAAATTATCACATGAATATTCATGAAAGAAAATTCGAGGGCTTGGTACAAAACTATTCTAACTCCTTCACTTTGTGAAGGAGTTAGAATAGTTTTGCACCAAGCCATCGAAATGATCATATGAATCTTTATTAAAAAAAAATAAAATGGCATATTAACACATGCAAATTTTACCAATGCAGACACTTGAGAATCAGATCTATATCACAGAGCAGACCCAGACTACAGGAGCCATCTAATCTGGGTCTACTGTGTTTGCAAATGCATAGAAAGGGGTATTTATGGAGTAAAAGGTTAAGGAAATTGTGGTAAATAGATGATATTACATGAATGTTCATTTACTATATACTTTTACCAAACTCGTTGAGGCTTGGCAAGTGTCATATTTATTTTACCAAAGTGAATGAGTTTGGTAAAAATCAATTGTAAACGAGCAGATATCCACCGAGCATTAAAAAAACCATAAGTACGAACTTCTCACAGTAATTGCAAATCCAGGTCAGTGTTCAAGAATGGTTTAATTAACAAATTAAGTATAAATGTTAGCAACTATTATCATATAAACCAGGAATACAGAAGAATTAGACCAAACATCCTCTTTTTAGCTCACCAGAGCACAAAGTGCTCAGGGTGAGCTTTTGTGATCGCCTGATGTCTGTCTGCGTCCCTTGTTCGTCATTTGTCGTCCGTCGTCAACAATTTGAACCTTTAAAAATCTTCTCCTCTGAATCTACTGGGTTCTTAGCTTTCATCTTTGGCACCTATAGGTCCTCTACAAAAGTTATATAAATTATGCCCCTGGGGTCAAAATTGGCCCGCCCCAGGGGTGGCTAGTTTTCAATAGAAACATATATTGAAAACTATGAAAATATTCTCCTGGCTCTCTGGTGAGCAATATCAGGGCCATCATGGCCCTCTTGTTATAATTATAACATCCATCCTTAACCCATTCCCACTTAGGCTATTTTTAGACCTAACCTCTTTGATTGAATCTACCGAAAAGGAGCATTAACTAGAGAAAAGGAAATTTTCAGAATTGTGTAGTTTTGAAACCATTGTGATAAATAGAGCATTTGCTCCTGTGGAGCAAATGCTCTATTTATCACAATGGTTTCATAAAGTGATTTTTACAGAAGCGTCAAAAGGCGTCAATATGCGGGAATGGGTTAACCCTTTAGTCCATGAATATTCATATAGGCAATAACAGCTGAATATTAATCAGCTAAAATTTTATGATGGCATTATGAATAATGTTTGACCATGGCTAAAACTGTAGAATCAGATCTATATAATTTCATAGCAGGGTTTCCATTAATGCAGGATTCTGCGTTCTTAGTGCAATAATGAAGCCCAGAGACCCTCAGATTATGGACAACTGCGTACACCCCGGGGATGTGCTGCCAAATTTTTATAAATCCTTTTTGATAGTTTGTGTTTTGGAGTACCACATTATAATGGCTAGTGTATTGAAATTCATTTGGAGACAATGGCTGTATAGTGATTTTTTTTTTTATTGAATTGGAACCCTCATAATGTTGTTGGGGACCCATAATTTCTTTATCAGAGGGTCCATGGGACCCTCAACATGAAAGTCCTACTGGAAACACTGCATAAGCAAATGGAACAGACCCTGATCAGATGGCTCCTATAGGAGAGGTCTGATCTGGGTCTGCTATGTTTGCAAAAATATTGAAAGGTGTATTTATGGAGTAAAGGGATAAATGCGTATTATGCCTTTTATTGAAGAAGAACATTACAAGTATGAATATGATATAGTAGGATTTTTGAATTTTGTATTAGTGACAATTACATGTGATATTACAGTATAACATAGACAATTATATTGGACTACCTTAAAATATAGATTAACCCTTCGCTTGCTATTCACGTCAATATACCTACCTGTAAATAGTGAAGACCCAGATGAGACAGCTCCTGCAGGAGCTGTCTCATCAGGGTCTGCACTATTTACAAATTGATTGTGCAACCAGTGCACTCCACAGCAGTGATTGCACAGCGATATACTTGTACACAGTGAATATATATATAATCATACAACAGGACATGGGTAAAGAAGGAGAAATGTATTTTAAAATTCAGCAAGCGAAGGGTTAACTCTTTCACTGCCATTTGTTGTAATCTGCAAAATTTGTTATATGCTTCAGTATTCATCTTTTTATAACAAAAATAATAAAAAAATAAACATCAGAGTGACAAACAGTTTTGCAATCACAGATTCAGCAGTGGCAATGACCGAGTTCAACATAGTAGTTTATTACACAGTAGATTTTATAGCAAAAGTCTCTCAATAGCAACCACTTAGTGATAAAACATAGATGTCATTAAGCAGGTGGTTGCAGAATGAAAGTATGCAGTATGGTCCATATGGAGCTTTCTGCATTATCATTATTTTTAGTCAGCATTAAACTATCACCTGTCTTAGACCTTTATCTCATGAATATTTATACAAGAAATTAAAGACTTCATGAATATTAATTAGAATAGATTTTTATTCTTACATAATTTATAAACACACCATTTTTTGGGCATTGTAGATATTGAAGAATCAGATTTCATAAACAGAGTAGATCCTGATCAGATGGCTCCTACAAGAGCCATCAAAATTTGGTCTACTCTGTTTGCAAATGCATGAAAAGGCATTTATATCAGGTAAAGGGATAATTTAAACTTTGTAAGTGTACATGTACATTGTAGAGAGGTTACTGAAGATACACAATCTGAGGAATCACTTAATGGTATTAGTTCCTCTAGAATTATCTCTTGCAGCTTCACAGGGAATCCTCCGCTTTAAAATATGAAACATTTTATTTTTCATTACAGATTCTGCCCTGCCTAAGAATGATGGTGAGCATTCAGCAACATCAAAAACAGCAAAGAAAAGCGACAAGATCTACAAGCATGAGTGTTTCATGTGTCAGAAAAGATTTCCACGGCAGCAGGATCTGAAGCGACATGTGATGATCCATACTGGAGAAAAGCCTTTTGAGTGTAATCTATGTGGGCGCAAGTTCAACAGGAAAGGTAACATGGAGACCCATATGATGCAAATGCATTACACCCAAGGATTCAGCGTACCTGAGAACTATGCTCCTCCGTGATCGAATTTGTGGAAAGAAGTAAAACCATTGGTTTGGAGCTACTATAAACAAGTTTTGTATACAGTCATACAAGTGTCGCATTTATATTATAAATCAGTTTGTAGCATCACCGTCCCTCCATCCACATTCATCTTGTCCAACCTTCTTATCCTTTTCATGCGTTTTCATGCTATTGCAAACAGACTAGACCCAGATCAGATAGTTCATGTAGGATCCATCTAATCAGGGTCTGTTCTGTTTGCTTATGGAATAATATAGGTCTGCATCTGCAGTTTCTAAAGTGGCCAAAACACCCATGTTCATTGGCTATTAAAAAAATTCAGTTAATGAATATTCATGGAAGCATGAATCCTTTTATGAATATTTATGAGAGAAATGTTTACCATATATTCATCTGTTTATAGAGCAAAGGTCCAGATATTGCAATAGTATTAGCGTGTAATAATCCTCATTGTCATGGACATTGTTGTCGTTATTATGTCGCCCACCACATTGTGGTTTGGGAGACATATTGATTTACTCCTACGTCCGTCTGTCACAAAATCTTGTCCGCTCTGTAATTCTAAAAATTATCAGCCAATTTTTACAAAAATTTATGAAAATGTTTGTGGCTATAATATCTCAGCCAAGTTTGATATCCAGCAAGATTGTGTCAGGAACTTCAGAGTTACGGCCCTTGATTTACCCAAATTTGGCCTTTTTTAGCCTTGTCAACTCTCTATGTCAAAAACATGCCATCCAAACTTCACAAAACCTTATAAAACTGTTTATGGCTATAATATCTAGGCCAAGTTCAATATCCAGCAAGACTGTTTCAGGAACTTCAAAGTTATGGCCCTTGATTTATCCAAATTTGGTATTTTTAGCCTTGTCTGCTCTCTGTGTCAAAAACGTCTCATCCAATCTTCACCAAACCTTATAAAAATGTTTATGGCTATAATATCTAGGCCTATTTACCAGCAAGATTTAACTAGGCACTTTAGAGTTATGGCCCTTGAATTATAAAAAAAATGGCCTTTTTAGCCTTGTCCACTCTCTAAGTCATAAAGTTCTCATCTAATCATCACCAAACCTTATGAAAATGTTTATTGTTATGATATCTAGGCCAAGTTGAATAACTAGCAATATTGTTATAGGTACTTCAGAGTTAAGGCCCTTGAATTGTAAAAAAATGGGCTTTTTTTTTTAGCTTTGTCTGCTCTCTAATCAAAAAGTCCTCATCCAGTCTCCAACAAACTTTATAAAAGTGGTACTGGCCATAATGTCTTGGTCAAGTTTAATAAATAGCAATATTACACCAGGCACTTTGGAGTTATGGCCCTTGAATTATTCAAAATTGACTGTTGTAGCATCGTCCGTTTTCTAACTGTACAATTTTCTGTCTGACCTTGTACAAACTTCCTGAAAATCTTTACAGGAATAAAATATTGATCAAGTTAGATAAGCAGCTAAATTTCTTGAGGCATGTCAGGATTATGCCCCTTGAAAATAATAAGAAATTCCTGTTTTAGCCTTGCCGCTCCCTAACTCCAATAGTTTTCATCAGATCTTAACCCAATTTACTGAAAATATTATTTGTGAGTTTATTTTCTTTGTCAAGTTAGTTAAACACCCTTATTGTAAAAAGCATGTCAGTAAACACCTTTATTGTAGAAGGTATGTCAGGATTATGATCTTTGTCAAGTTTTAAGTAATTTCAACCTTGGATTTCATGTCCAGCCTTCAAGGGTATTCATTTAAATCTGATTAACATATTTTCTGTTTCAACCTCAGATTTTGTGTTTGCGGATTTCATATTTGTAGATATATCGTCCAGAATTTATATCGGTATACCGGTTTTCTTTTAATTCATCAATGACTTATGTAAGAATGACATCATAGTTTCATTGTAAAGAAAATGATATAAAACATCCTAAATCTCCACAAAAATAATCTTTGGAAAACTTCCAATCATTTTTGAGACAGGAGCAAGTGGGAGACATATGTTTTTCTTAAAAACAAGCTCTAGTTATTCCTATCAAACTTCACAAATTTATTCTTCATTAAAATGTTTATATTCTGGTACAGGGCATCTGCTCAATGACTTCAGTTAGGAGTAAGGTACCTCAACCAAATATCATATACATAAGAATTACTATGCTAGTAGTTTGGAAGTTCAGCTGTATTTTGGCGAGTTGGAAAAGTTGTTAAATGCGAGCCTTGGCGAGCATTTAACTACTTTTCTGACGAGCCAAAATACAGCTTAACTTCCAAACTACTAGCATAGTAATTCTTTTATCATGCAACACCCAGGAAAATGGAGAAAATGAAGAAAATGAAAATACATGTAAGTGCGATATATGTGACGTCATGTGGGCGTGCAGTGACGTCATCGACTTTTACAACATAAACAAACTTTATTTAATCATTTTATCTGGACAAATAGTTGAGAAAAAGGTGAGCAAATGTGTTAAATTTAATGTTTATGTTTAATTAGGCCTTTTTCGTCCTTCTGTTTTCCTCCTTTTGGCTGAACCAAACTTGCATCCCAGTGGGGTCAGTACACATGCACTATACCTCACAAAATACAGCGTCGACGTGGAAAATATCATGCTAGTAGGAAGTGACTGTATTTCGTGACGTTGCATGATAAATATATGTAGCTATACATTGAGCTTGTTTTAGGGTTGCTCATGTCAAGGTGAAGGATGCTGTTGCTTTAAATAGACAATCAGTTCCAAAACTAAATTACTTCAGTACATGTATAGTGAAACCTCACTTATGTGACTGACAAAAAGAGGTCTGTTACTGGGTTGTAGGGACAGATGGTAGCTTAACCCTTTCCCTGTTTAATCCATTCCCTCATAGGCTATTTTTAGATCCAAACTCTTTGAATAAATCTACCAAAAAGGAGCATTTACTAGAGAAGAGGAAAACTTTAGAATTGTGTATGGAGCAAATGCTTTATTTATCACAATGGTTTAAAAAAAAAGTGACATTTTTAGAGACGTCAAAAGGCCTCAATATGAGGGAATCGGTTAATATTATTCATGAACAGAATCAATAAAATATAACATAGAAGATGGGATGTCTTCACTGTTGTGGAAACTGCCTACCATAATTTCTTATCCTCAAACAATGTCAGAGTGATAAACAGTTTGGATCCTGCTGAGACATTGATTTTCTGTTTGCAAAGTAGCCACTAGAGTGCTGAAGGTTAACCCTTTACTCCATGAATATTTATATAAGAAATAATGATGTCATGAATATTAACACAATCATGAAAATTTTGCAAAAGCAAAGACTGTAGAAACACATCTATATTTATTCCATTAGCAAACAGAGCAGACACAGATCAGATGGCTCCTATGGGTCTACTCTGATTGCAAAGGCATAGAAAGGCGTATTTATGGAGTAAAGGGTTAAATATCACTCACTGTTACTAGTATTAAAAATAGGAAAATGTAGAAAAAGTAGGTACCGGTATATTGTATATGTTTCTGAATACTGTAAGGTTTTTTAGCTCACCTGAGCAAAGCTCAAGGTGAGCTTTTGGGATACTTGAATGTCCGGCGTCCGGCAACAATTTGCTTGTGAACACTCTAGTGGTCACAATTTTAGTGCAATCTTCATGAAACTTGGTCAGAATGATTGTCTTGATAAAATCTCGAACAAGTTTGAAAGTGGGTTACTTGAGGTTAAAAACCTGGTTACTAGGTCAAATAGTAGGAAAACCTTGTGAACACTCTAGAGGTCACATATTTAGCCCAATCTTTATGAAACTTGGTCAGAATTTTTGTCCTAAAAAAATCTCGGATGAGTTTGAAAGTGGGTTATGTGCAGTCAAAACTAGGTCACTAGGTCAAATAGTCGAAAATCCTTGTGAACACTCCAGAGGTCACATTTGTGGGCTAATCTTCACGAAACTTGGTCAGAATGATTGTTTTGATAAAGTCTCAGACGAGTTTGAAAGTAGGTCACGTTGAGTCAAAAACTAGGTCACTAGGTCAAACAGTAGAAAAATCTTGTGAACACTCCATAGGTCACATTTTTTGTCCAATCTTCATGAAACTTGGTCAAAATGATTGTCTTGATTAAACTCGGATGAGTTTGAAAGTGGGTCATGTTGGGTCAAAAAGTAGGTCACTATGTCAAATAGTAGGAAAACCTTGTGAACACTCTAGAGGTCATATTTTTAGCCAAATTTTCATGAAAATTCATCGGAATGATTGTTTTGATAAAATCTGGGTCGAGTTTGAAAGTGGGTCACATGGGGTCAAAAATTAGGTCACTAGATTAAACAGTAGAAAAACTTTGTGAACAATCTAGTGGTCACATATTTTGTCCAATCTTCAAATCTTCCAATCTTGGTCAGAATGATTGTCCTATTAAAGTCTTGGACACATTTTTAGTCCAATCTTCCTTAAACTTGGTCAGAATGTTTGTCTTGATGATATCAAGGTTAAGATTGATCATGAGTAAGATTGGATAAGAAAGTAGGTCACTAGGTCAAATCTTAGTAAAATCACCCTGGATGGCACATTTTTAGCCCAATCTTCATTGGTCAGAATGATTGTCTAGATAAAATCAATATTCTAAATCTTTGAAAATCTTGTTCTGCAGAACCACTGCTTATGGTCCACTATCAACATTGTTCAAATATTGTCCCATAGGTCAATATTGGCCCCCACCAAGGGGCTATCCAGCTATAATCTTAAATTTAAGGTAATCATGTGAGCGATTAAGGGCCATCGTGGCCCTCTTGTTTGTTTTTGTGATTGTGTTTTTCTTTTTTCCCTTGCCTTATGAATATTCATGTAGGAAATAAATATGAATATTTTAAAAATGACATGATCATGGCAGAAATTGTAAAGTCAGATTTATATTATTTTATAAGCAAACAGAGCGTCTCATTTGGATCCAAACTGTTTGCTACTGTGGTAATGTTCTGGAATGAATTAACCCTTTACTCAATGAGTATTTGTGTAAGAAATAATGACATCATGAATATTGATTAGATTATTTTTCGATAATGCCATAATTATGTGCACAGGACAATTTGGCCATGGTAGAAACTGTAGAATCATATCTATATGATTTCATAAGCAAATAGAGCAGACCCAGATCAAACAGCTCCCATTGGAGCTGTCTGATTTGGGTCTAATCCCTTTGCAATTGTGTAGAGAGGCATGTACATGGAGTGAAGGGTTAAACAAACAAAAGTTGTAGCAGAAGACAAATTTTGCAGATGACAATATTTGGCAGCAAAAGAGTTAACCCTTTCCCTCATATATAAACACTTTTCCATGCCTTTGCAACAGAGTAGACCCAGATCAGACAGCTCTTGAAGGAAATTTCTGAGCAGGGTCTTCTCTGTTTGCTTATGAAATTATTACAGATCTGACTGTACAATTTCTACCAATACCAAAAACTCTTGTGTGCCATAATATATGCCATTATAAAAATTCAACTAATAAATATTCATGATGTCATTATTTCTTACATGAATATTCAACAGGTAAAGAGTTAAATCAGCTGTAATGTAATCAGCAGAAAACTAGTTGATTAAATTTCCAATTCACTTGTGTTCTAGCTTTATCATGATTTATGTTGAATGTCTTTTTTTTGTCATTTATTTTAGGTTAAACATTATTTAGTTGTTCCATATTTACATGCCAAATATTATTTAGATTCTGCATGGTATCATATCATTATGCCCCCTGCCAAGGTGAGAGGCATGTAGCCTTGCTCTTGTCTGTCTGTCTGTTTGTTCATCTGTACGTGTGTACATCTGTATGTCTGTACATCCCACAAATCTTGTGTATCCAACTCCTCATATTTACTTCAAACTTTCACAGACGAACAACCTTGATGTGAAGAGGGGAAGGAAGTTATTGGAGTTTGAAAATATTCTTCACTATATAACACATAGGGAAAAATATCTTTTGTGTCGAACTCCTAATACACCAATTGAAAAATTTGTTTCAAACATTTACAGGTGAACAAAATTGATATGAAGATGTACTTAAAGAAGGGAAGTTTTGCTCTGACTATTTTTATCAGAATTATGGGACTTTGATTTTTTGTTTCACTGTATAACGTATAGTGAAAATTGCTTGATTTAGAGATAACATTGTTAGGGGGCATTTGTGTCCTATGGACACACTTTTTAGCTCACCAGAGCACAAAGTGCTCAGGGTGAGCTTTTGTGATTGCCTGATGTACGTCGGCGTGCGTCGTCCGTCGTCAGTCGTCAACAATTTGAACCTTTAAAAATCTTCTCCTCTGAATCTACAGGGTTCTCAGCTTTCACCTTTGGCACATAGTATCATCTGTAGGTCCTCTACAAAGTTATATAAATTATGGCCCTGGGGTCAAAATTGGCCCCGCCCCAGGGATTCCTTGTTTTCAGTAGAAACATATAGTAAAACTTTGAAAATCTTCTCCTCTGAAACTGGAAGTCTCTCAGCTTTCATATTTGGCACAGAGCATCATGTTCAGGTCCTCTACAAAAGTTATATAAATTATGGCCCTGGGGTAAAAATTTGCCCCGCCCCAGGGTTTGGCAGTTTTCAATAGAAACAAATAGTGAAATCTTTGAAAATCTTCTTCTCTGAAACTGGAAGGCTCTCAGCTTTCATATCTGGCACAGAGCATCATGTTCAGGTCCTCTACAAAAGTTATATAAATTATGGCCCTGGGGTCAAAATTGGCCCTGCCCCAGGGGTTGGGCAGTTTTCAATAGAAACAAATAGTGAAATCTTTGAAAATCTTCTCCTCTGAAACTGGAAGGCTCTCAGCTTTCATATTTGGCACAGAGCATCATGTTCAGGTCCTCTACAAAAGTTGTATAAATTATGGCCCTGGGGTCAAAATTGGCCCCGCCCCAGGTGTAACCAGTTTTCAACAGAAACATATAGTGAAAACTTTGAAAATCTTCTCCTCTGATTGTCTGGTGAGCGCTTCAGGGCCATTCTGGCCCTCTTGTCTAGTTTAAGCTGTCTTTGCTTTCATGTAAAAAATCATTTAGTTCGTTCGTTCGTTCGTTCGTTCGTTCGTTCGTTCGTTTGTTCGTCCGTCAACATTTATTTTGTCCGCTGTTTTCTGGGAAAACTATTTGAGAGATAATAATGAAACTTCACACAAGTGTTAAATGCATCAAGATCTGAAGCTGAGTTGATTCTGAGGTTCATTTGATTTTTCATTTCAGAGTTATGGCCCTTGTCCTTAAAAAATATGCAAATAGTTGTCCGCTGTTTTCTGGGAAAACAATTTGAGAGATATTAATGAAACTTCACACAAATGTTTAATGCATCAAGATCTGAAGCTGAGTCTATTCTGAGGTTCATTTGATTTGTCGTTTCGGAGTTATGGCCCTTTTACTTAAAAAAATAATGCAAATACACGCAAATAGTTTGTCCGCTGTTTTCTGGGAAAACTATTTGAGAGATATTAATGAAACTTCACACAAATGTTTAATGCATCAAGATCTGAAGCTGAGTTGATTCTGAGGTTCATTTGATTTTTCATTTCAGAGTTATGGCCCTTGTCCTTAAAAAATATGCAAATAGTTTGTCCTCTGTTTTCTGGGAAAACAATTTGAGAGATATTAATGAAACTTCACACAAATATTTAATGCATCAAGATCTGAAACTGAATTGATTCTGGGGATCATTTGATATTTCGTTTCAGAGTTATGGCCCTTGTCCTTGAAAAATAATGCAAATAGTTTGTCCGCTGTTTTCTGGGAAAACTGTTTGAAAGATATTAATGAAACTTCACAAAAATGTTTAATGCATCATGATCTGATGCTGAGTCGATTTTGAGGTTTATTTGAATATTCGTTTTGAAGTTATTGCCCTTTTACTTTTAAAAAAATGCAAATAGTTTGTCCGCTGTTTTCTGGCACAACTGTTTGACAGATATTAATGAAACTTCATACACATGTTTAATGCATCAAGACCTGAAGCTAAGTCGATTCTGAGGATCATTTGATTTGTTGTTTTGGAGTTATGGCCCTTGCACTTAAAAAAATAATGCAAATCTATGCAAATATGAGGATGGCCATAACTTTTTCATTTGAAATGATATTTCCTTCAATGTTTTTATATGGTTAAACCTTAATGTGAATTTTCACATATATTGCGGGAGTTTTGATATGTCATTTTATTCTGAAGTTATGGTCCTTGAACTTTGTGTGTTCGTTGTTTTGTTAGTCGGTCAACTTTTAGTTTGTCTGTTGTTTTCTGGGAAAACTATTAAAATGATATAAATGAAACTTAACACAAATGTTTTAAGCAACAAAATTTGAAGCTGAGTTTATTTTGAGGTTCATTCAGTTTGTCTTTACAGAGTTATGGCCGTTGCACTTTACAAAAATCTGCAAAAATGAGGATTAGCTGTAACTTTTTCATTTAATAAGATATTCACTTCATTTTTTTAAAAAATAGTATCACCTTAATATGGAAATCAAGATCTGAAGCACAGATTAGAAAATGTCAACACTTATAAGGCATGTTGAATCAGAGAAAGTTTGCAAGTGGGCGTATTATGTACCGTATGCGGTACTCTTGTTCATATTTTTCAATGCAACTTATCTTTTTGTTTCATTATTCTCATTTCATGTATTCAGTTTTCCATATTTTTATGTTTATTATATAATAATACATGTATGTTGCATTTGTTCTGAAAATCTTGTACGTCAAATTCCTGTGACACCCTTAATTGGATTTTAATTATGGACCTGTAATTTACACAAATTTGCCTTTTGGACTTTGAAATGGCAGTGTGGCTGTTGTAAGCAAACAGAGCAGGTCCTGATCAGATAGCTCCTACAAGACAAGACAATCACTAACAACCCCCCCCCCCCCCTCCCCCCAAACACACACACACAACTGTGGTTTGAATCGCATTTTTCATATGATGAAGCCTTCAGCTAACTAGGGTTAGGTTGGTGGTTCCACCCAGGTGTTTATCTGTGCACTTAACAATGCAATTTGTTCCATACACAGAAGATCCTCTGGGGTCTTCCTCCACCTGTACTTAGCTTGACATTGCAATATGACTGAAATACTGTAAATAGTAAATACCCAACACAATTAAAGCATTCAAATTAAACTGATGTGGGTCTTCTCTGTTTAGAAAAGTGTATTTAACTCTCTCCTAGGCTATTTTTAGACTCAACCTCTTTGAATGTATCTACCGAAAAGGAGCATTAAATAGAGGAAAGGAAAAATTTAGAATTTTGTAGTTTGAAACCATTGTGATAAATTGAGCATTTGCTCCTATATGAGCAAATGCCCCATTTATCACAATGGTTTCATAAAGTGACTTTTATAATATAGATGGGCAAAAATGCGTCACTAGGGGAGAATGTGTTAAAGAGTTAAGATGGGTGACAGGTTAACCCATTCCCTCATATTGACGACTTTTGACGACTCTGGAAAAGTCACTTTGTGAAACCATTGTGATAAATAGAGCATTTGCTCCTATAGGAGCAAATGCTCTATTTATCACAATGGTTTCAAACTACAAAATTCTAAAAAATTTCCTTTTCTCTAGTTAATGCTCCTTTTTGGTAGATTTATTCAAAGAGGTATCTAAAAATAGTCTATGAGGTAATGAGTTAATGCAGCATGACAGTAATGCAAAAAGATTACTTTCATCCTGCATTAAACAGTCCCTGCTTTTAACGACCATTATGCCTGCCAGGTATTAGTTTAGTGGTCTATATAGAGAGTTTTGGCTGTACTTTAGATAAAAGGGCTACAAACATTCCTTTTAATTTAATGCTGTTATGTACATGTTTTTATAATGCTTTTTAGCTCACCTGGCACAAAGTACCAAGATAAGCTACTGGGTTTGCCTGTTATTGTGCGTCATCGGCCAACATATCCTCCTAAACCATAGAATGGAATGTGACAAATACATGTAACCCTTAGGTTGTCCTCCATCAAAGTTATATAAATGAGTCTGGTTCATTGTATAAGTAGGTCACAGGAGCTAAACATAGATTTTAAACATCTTTTATTTCACTTGATAATTATCTGTCAAATTATATAAATAGTTTAACTCTACTGCATATGTATGTCATTGGAGCCAAAATAGATTTTAGAATTGATTTCTTAAACATCAGCTTTTACATTGCTGACACTCATTTTGATCAAACTTCACAGTAATAATCTGCAGGTTTTAATGGTTTTAAGCTGCAGCGAAAATGGTTTTAAGCTGCGGCGAATGTAGGTCATAGCAGCTACAAATTTTGAAAAAGTAGCCTGTGGTTATAGTGATCACACTCAATTGACTCAAACATTTTGGTAGATGTACATAATAGATCTCTTGGTTATAACTGATTCCAGTGATTACAGGATCATCATGGCCCTTCACTTGGCTGATTGATTCCAGTGAGCGATACAGGGTCGTCATGGCCCTTCACTTGGCTGATTGATTCCAGTGAGCGATACAGGGTCGTCATGGCCCTTCACTTGGCTGATTGATTCCAGTGAGCGATACAGGGTCGTCATGGCCCTTCACTTGGCTGATTGATTCCAGTGAGCGATACAGGGTCGTCATGGCCCTTCACTTGGCTGATTGATTCCAGTGAGCGATACAGGGTCGTCGTGGCCCTTCACTTGGCTGATTGATTCCAGTGAGCGATACAGGGTCGTCGTGGCCCTTCACTTGGCTGATTGATTCCAGTGAGCGATACAGGGTCGTCATGGCCCTTTTGTTATTTTGTATACATGTGTGTTTGACATTTCTGCAGGGGATTGTTTTATCTGCAGACAATAAATTCGAGGGATTGGTGCAAAACTATTCTAACTCCTTCACTTTGTGAAGGAGTTAGAATAGTTTTGCACCAAGCCCTCGAATTGTAGATTAGAACTGTTAACCCTTTACTTTATAGATGGTTTTTTAATGCCTTTGCAAAAGAGTAGACACAGATCAGACAGCTCCTGACAGAGTCATCAGGGTCTGCTCTGTTTGCTTGTGGAATGATGTAGATCAGAATCTCTACAGTTTATGCCATGGTCAAAATCTCATGTGTCCATATTGTATAAAAGTTAATTGTATTGTTATTTATGATACTATTACTTGTAATCGTATTGTTATTTATGATACCATTACTTGTAATCGTATTGTTATTTATGATACCATTACTTGTACCAGTAATCGTATTGTTATTTATGATACCATTATTTGTAATATGAACGATGATGAAGTAAACGGTAAACCGTTTTAATAATGGCCTTCTTGTATGATACAGTAGAACCGGTCTTAAGCTGCCATGCATTTATTGAACATAGGAGTGTTAAAAATCAGGTGGTTGCTTAATGCAGGACAAAAGTAATGCAGAAAGCTCCTATATGAGCTTTCTGCATTGCTATTGACCTGCATTAAGCTTCCACTTGCCTTACCGACCAATAATTAGACCTCTTTTTGATGGTAGCTCAAGACAGATTCTACTGCATGTACGTAAAACAGACGAGTACATTGTATATAAGTTCTTTGCAAATGATGCAGATTTTGATACAGGAGAAGGCTGGTTATGTCTGTAGTGCTGAATATTCACCCTTCTCATGCCGAATATTCAAATGTGAATCCATCCACTATGAATATTAAAATTTTACTCCATGAATATTTATATAAGAAATATGGACATCATGAATATTAATTAGATTAATAGTTGTAATAGCACATGGACACGGGGAAGTTTGGCCATCATAGAAACTGTATATAGAATCATATCAATATTTAATCATAAGCAAACAGAGCAGACCCTGATCAGACGGCTCTTATAGGAGCCATCTGATCTGGGTCTACTCAGTTTGCAAAGGCGTAGAAAGGCATATATATGGAGTAAGGGGTTAATTAGTTTAATCATTCTAAAGGCTGGATCAATTGTAGCCACTGAATCATTATGGCAACAATGCAGACTCAAATGAGACAGCTCTTCTAGCTGTCTTATGTGCATTACACAATTAGCAAGTTCAGATTTGTACACATATAGTATTATGAGAAGGGATAACATTAGCATACAAGCTATGAATTTGTATGCAAACAGTTGAGGCACAGAATAAGGCTGTGTCATTTTAATTTCCAAGCTGTTTGACATTCAGTCTGTATATTTGAAGAGAAATACAAAGGAAATTAGTTTTACAGATAAACCGTTAAAAAGAAGTGCATGTGTGATTGTATGACTGAAATGTGACTGAAATGGATTTTGTCACTATTTGATACTTCTGTAAATAGATTTTTAGATTGCAAAGCTATTACAGTAACATTGATTGATTACCTGATGGGATGCCTGTGTACACCTTTGCAAACTGAGTAGACCCACAATAGACAGACCCATAATTAGACCTCTTTTTGATGGATGCTTAAGGCAGGTTCTGCTGTAAAAAAAAATGTGCATGAATTTATCACTTTGTGAATGTTTGTTATCTTTATAAAGGAAAGGATCAGATCGATATATTTTCATAAGCAAGCAGGAGCTGTCTGATATTGGTCTTCTCTGTTTGCAAAGGCGTCAAAAGGCGTTCATATATAAAAGAAAGGGTTAAGAAGTCACTGGCTTTAAAGACACTTATGCTTATTAACCCATTCCCTTATTAACCCATTCCCTTATAGGATATTGAATAAATCTACCGAAAAGGAGCATTAACTAGAGAAAATGAAACTGTTTATGAAAACCATTGTGATAAATAGGAACAAATGCTCTATATATGAGCAAATGGCTTTAAGAAGTGACTATTACAGAGGTTTAAGAAAGTGCATATTTAGAAGAAGGTGTAAAGTGACCACTTTATAGAGGAAAGGGTAAGTGACCACTTATCAAGAATGAATTTCAAGAATATCATTCATTCATTCAAATTATATATTAGCTGTAAGTTTATCCTTTGAATGACAGGTGAAAATTTACCATCATTGTTTATATTTTCTGAAATTGAAATAGACATGTATGTTTCCCTGGTGACATTTTATATAGAATTACCTTTCACTCCATGGTCCTACCTCTTTATGCCATTGCAACTAGAATAGACCCAGATCATACAACTTCAGTTGGAGCTGTCTGATCAGGATCTGCACTGTTTGCTACAAATCTGATTCTTTACTGTTTGCCATTGCAATAAATTTCTTTCTTTTATATGTCAATAAGATTGGAGTATGGAATGAATATTCATCAGGTAAAAGGATAAAAAATGCTCCATAAAGACACCTTTTGACACTTTTGCAAACAGAGTAGATCCTGATCAGAGGACTCTTATAGGAGCTATCTGACGGGTCTAGATACTTCAAAATTTTACTAAAAGAGAATTATTTAGAAATGCCTTATTAGGCAGGTGGCTGCTTAATGCAGGGTGAAAGTCATGCAGAAAGCTCCCTGTGGTAAAGATCAATAATTGTACGCATTTGAGTGTTCAAATAATCGAGTTTTTACTGTATTTCTGCAAGTTCTGCCTTGATAGAAAAAAATGCCATTATACCAATTCAGCTAATTAATATTCATGATGCCATTGTTTCTGACATGACTATTCATGGAGTAAAGGGTCTTTAAAAAACAATCAAAGGATTTAATTATGAACTGTATTTCATTATTTTTTCTGGAATATATATACATGTACATGTATCATATACTGTAGTTAGTATGAGTTTGCATTAAGCCATTGCAAGTTTTCTTGTACTGTCTGAATACTTCATATCTATGTGTATAAATGGCTAAAACTGCTTTATGTAAATAAAAGTCTCTGAAAACATTCTCTTGTTTTGTTCATTTCTTTCAGCCTTTTCTCCCACATATTAGCCTCAAAGTCACATCATAAGTATAATGATTTTGAGAGTCTCGTGGAGCATGAATGTTCTGTGAACCATGTTGAACATAAACATTGTGAGAACCACATCACTGGTTAACCCTTTCCTTCATATAAATGTGTGTTCACACATATGCAAAAAGAGTAGACCCAGATCAGATGGCTCCTATAGGAGCCATCTGATCAGAGTCTGCTCTGTTTGCTTATGAAATTTGAAAGATCTGTCTCATTACTTTCTAAAATGGCTACAATGTTCCATATTTCATTGTAACTATTGTGTCCATGAATATTCAGTAGGTACATGTATTGAAATTTGAAATAAAGATATATCAGGGAAAGGGTTAAGTAAAAATTTGCATTAATCCTTTCCCTCATAGATACACATTTTAACTCTTTGCATGCTAAGTAATGTTTTTGTCTGCAACAATTGTCGTCTGCTTCAATTCTTAAAACAAATTTTCTCTCATTTGTTTGCTCAAATATGGTCAAGCTGACAAACAGTTTGGATCCTGATGAGACGCCGCATTATGTGGCATCTCATCTGGATCCAAACTGTTTGCATAGGTAATCACAGTTTCGCCGCTAGCATACAAAGAGTTTTCATCATGATCAGGGTCTTGTCTGTTTGCTTAAGGAATAATATAGATGCTACATTTTCTTCAATGACAGATATTTTGTGTTTATATGCCTTTATAAAAATTAAGCTACTTAATAGTCATGATGTCAATTATTCTTACATGAATATTTATTAGGTAAAGAGTTAAGAGCAAAATATATCAAGTTTAATTTGAATCCAAGTTGTCAGCTCCTGGGATATTGAGAAACAGCTGTTTGCATGTTTGTTATTACCGGTACCTTGGCAAACAGTTTTTCGTGAAACTCGCCGTCTCATCAGGATCCAGACTATTTGAACCTTTGAAACAATTTATGAAGAGGTATAGAACAAAAATTAACTTTGAAGATTGTGGCAGATGACAATTACAATAGATGCAAAGAGTAACAAATGCAGAAAATGGGAGATCATGTGAAATACAGAGAAATTACATGACTTCGCCAATGTTACTGCCCATTGACAGTGGTAAAAGTTAAACAAAAATGGAAGTTCACCCTGTGAACCGTTTGTTTTAGGATTGTTTGACTCTGTACTTAGAACTGCATGCTGACAAATAGTCCAGACGAGGCACCCATTATCTTAGTGTCTCATTCTCAAAATCAATATGTATTAACCCTTCTCTCCATAAATATGCCTTTCTACGCCTTTGCAAACAGAGAAGACCCAGATCAGACGGCTCCTATAGGAGCCGTCTGATCAAGGTCTGCTCTGTTTGCTTATGATATAATATAGATATGATTCTACAGTTTCTGCCATGGCCAACCATCCATGTGTCCATGTGCTATTCCAACAAATTAATCTTAATTAATACAATCATGTTGTCATTATTTATTAAATGGGTTAACCCTTCTCTTATTGAGCAATACATTTGCAAACAACTTTGATCCTGATGAGTAACTCAATCATTTGTTTCTCAAAAGTTTCTGAAGAAATTAAAAATTCACCACAGATTGGAGTTTTAAGTAGATAACATTTTTGACAGCAGGAGAAGAGTTAAATATAGAATTAGATCAGCATCTCATCTGGGTCTAGATGTTTGCATACCATGTGTAGTAAGTATCACATACAAGGCTAGCATGCAAACCATTAAACTGACTATCAACAGAATTAAGCTTTTTCTTCATAAATATTCATATGACATACTGACATCAGGAATATTAATTAGATAAATTTTTACATTGGTGTATGAACACATTTTTTCCATGACAGAAACCTGTATTATTTTCTAAGCAAACCAAGCAGACTTTGATTAGATGGCTCCTACAAGGAGCTGTCAGATCTTGGTTGACTGTTTGCAAAGACTTTAAAAGGCACATTTATGGAGTGAAGGTGTAATGGTTGAATTCTTTCATGGCCACATATAGTTGTTTTCGAAATTTGCCACCTGTTTCAATCTTTATTTATTATACACCCGTTTGAAAAAACAGGACGTATAATGGCGATGTCTGTCTGTCTGTCCGTCCATCTGTCTGACTGTAACATCTCTAAATCAAGTTGTGCTTGGTGGACCCTTCTCAAATTTCACCACAAACTTTATCTGGGCATGCTACAGTAACTGGGTGTGTCCCGGTACGTAAACTATATCCATGGTCAAGGTCGCACAATTGAACTTAGAATTTGCGTTTAGCATTTTTGTTTAGCAAATATGTTGACCTCAATTTATGTTGAACAAGGCCTCGACAGACGTATATTGTGCCCACTGGCACTCTTGTTTTTATTTTATTTTTTTGATTCAATAAACATAATCACAGTATTATTTAAACAATTTTGATCCTGATGAGAAACAGGGCTTCTGGGCATCTCATCTGGATCCAGACTGTTGGCATACATCTCATCTGGATCCAGACTGTTGGCATAGATGATCACTGATTTGCTGTTGGCAGTAGAAGAGTTAACCCTTCTCTTCACGTCAGTATACCTACCTGTAAATAGTGAAGACCCAGATGAGACAGCTCCTGCAGGAGCTGTCTCATCCGGGTCAGCACTATTTACAAGTTGATTGTGCAACCAGTGCACTCCTTAGCAGTGATTGCACAGAGAAATATTTGTAGACAGTGAAGATATATGTAATTATACAATACTGAACAGGACATGGGTAAAGGAGAAATGTATTTTAAAATTTAGCTAGAGAAAGTTTAATTAATACACCATCTACCTATGTATTTTATATTAACCCTTAAGGTTCGGGAACCAAGTACATGTATATAAGACCTTTGCAAACAGTGTAAACCCAGGATCCGTACTGTTTATCATAAAATCATTTTTGTCAGTGATAAAGTTTGATACAGTTTTTGTTTTTATTTATATTCAGAAAAGGAGGAAACTGTTTTAATATTTCAGCAAGTTAACACTTTACTCCATAAATATACCTTTCTACGCTTTTGCAAACAGAATAGACCCAGATCAGACAGCTCCTATAGGAGTTATCTGATCAGGGGCTGCTCTGTTTGCTTATGGTATGATATAGATCAAATTCTACAGTATTTGCCCGAGCTAAAATGTCATGTGTTCATGTACCATTATAAAAAATACTTTAACCCATTCCCTCATAGGCTATTTTTAGATCCAACCTCTTTGAATACATCTACCGAAAAGGAGCATTTATTAGAGAAAGGGAAAAGTTTCGAACTACTTATGAAACCATTGTGATAAAAAGAGCATTAAAATTAGCAAATGCTCTATTTATCACAATGGTTTAAAAAAGTGACATTTACAAAGGCATCAAAAGGCGTCAATATGAGAGAATGGGTTAAGCCAAACAAGCATAAATTCATTGATATTTAGTAAAACAAAATAAATTGAGTTTTTGCACACTACATGTATCTGCAAATTTGTGGTACCGTAACTAATGGAAACTGTTTGAACTATATGAGACACAGGGTTTCTTGACATCTAAACTGAATCCAAACTGTTTGTCACTCTGATTGGTGATTTTGAAAACAATTTGAAGAAAAGTGTAACTTTGAGTATTGTAGCAATTACAACTTCGGGACCCCAGTGGAAATAAGTCTTCGGACTTTTCTGGGCTTTCCAAGCATCGGCATACCCTTCCAAGTCATGATCAAAGTCAACTTAGATCTGTTTTTATCATCATCATTTGTAATATATTATACCATCTTATTGAGTCGAACAACACTACTGTAATATTTCAATATAACTGATTAAAAATTGCTTCTATGTAACATTTAAATATTTATATGGAAATCATTATAATTTTGATTGTACCATATTTTTAAATATGTCATTTTATGTATTAATATCTTGTTAATTGTATGCAATTTTAGATGCTAAATAAATCTGTCTATCTATCTATCTATCTATCTATCTATCTATCTATCTATATCTATCTATCTATCTATCTATCTATCTATCTATCTATCTATCTATCTATCTATCTATCTACAAGGAGTTAATCTTTTGTTACTATTAGGAGCAATATACTGGCATATGAACAGAATAAATTTTGGCAAAGGTGAAAATGGTAGAATCATATCGATATACATAAACAAACAGAACAGATCCTGATCAGATGGCTCCCTCGGGAGTCATCTGATTTGGGTCTACTGTATTTAAAAGGTGTATTTATGGAGTAAAGGGTTAAAAAACGTTATTCATCAAGACATTATTTAGCTGTGTAGTTGGAAAATGTATTGCAAAAAAAATTGTAAAGAGATTACATCTTAATACCTTGCTCCATAAGAATTTGATTTAACCCTTTATTTCATGAATATTTATATAAGAAATAATGATATCATAAACATTAATTAGATTCGTTTTTATAATGGTACATGAACATAGGAAATTTTGACTTTGGCAGAAAGTGTAAAATCATATCTAGATCTATATAAGTTAACAGTGCAGACCCTGATCAGGGTCTACTCTGCAAAGTCATATCTATGGAGTAAAGGGATAAAGAAATCAGTTTCCATTAACACAAAAAATCAAATCAATTTGTGAAATTGTCTTCAGGACCTGCAAGCTATCTCACAGTAATGACAATACATGTCATGAAAAAACAAATCAACACCAAACCAGGGGTCGAATCAAGTTCAACCCTTTCCCTGTTCTATGTTTATATCAAATTTCAATACCTACTGAATTATCATGGACAAAATAGTGAAAATATGGAAGGTGGAACATTGTAGCCATTTTAGAAAGAAAAGAAGCTAATCTTTTAAATTCCGTTAGCAAACAGAGCAGACCCTGATCAGACGGTTCCTATAGGAGCCGTCTGATCTGGGTATTCTCTGTTTGAAAATACGTTTATACAAAGGAGAGGGGTTATCACTGTATGACATAATTACCCTAGATATTTAGACACACAAATTCCCCTCATTACTAATTTGTAAAACTGAAAATGTAAGTCTGTTATGTTTTGTTTTGATAATTTTGAAACTGTTGGTGTAACAAATAGTGTAGACTCTTATCAAATTGATCCTGCTTGAGCAGTTTAACCCTTTACCTATTTAATATTCATGAAAGAAATAATAACATCATGAATATCAATTAGCACTATTTTTGTAATGGCATACATATTCATGATTTGTTGATAATGGCACAAACTGTAGAATTAGATCTAAATTATTTCATAAGCAAACAGAGCAGACACTGATCAAATGGCTCCTACAGGAGCCGTCTGATCTGGGCCTACTCTGCAAATGCGTGAAAATGTGTTTATATGAAGTAAAGGCTTAATCTGGGTCTATACAATTTGCCTAAGTTTGTCTTCTCAATATTTAACCCTTTACTCAATTGGTTTGCTTTTGCAAACAGAGTAGACCCAGATCAGACGACTCCAATATGTGCCTCTTTTATTCATATATTGTGCATATCCTCTTTTATTCAGTGATATAGATTATCGTATTATCTCAATCAAAGCTATATTTTTTAAAAGGAGCTTCTTGCATTTGATACACAGGCGGTCGCTTAACCCTTTCCCTGTTCTATGTTTATTCGATATGTCAATACTAAATATTTTGGACAAATAGTTATAATGAAATATGAAAGGTGGAACATTGATCATAGCCATTCTAGAAACTAAAGAAACATATCTATCAAAGTCCATTATCAAACAGACCAGACCCTGAACAGACGGCACCTATAGGAGCCTTCTGATCTTGGTCTACTCTGTTTTCAAACATGTGAAAAGGCATTTATATGAGGGAATGGGTTAACCCTTTACTCCCTGGAAATAATGACATCATGAATATCGATTAGATAAATTTTTATAAATGTCACATGGACAGGGGCATGTTTAACGATCGTACAAACTGTAGAATAATATAAATATTATTTCTTATGCAAACTGATCAGATGGCTCCTACAGGTCATCTGATCTGTGTCTGCTCTGTTTGCAAAGGCATAGAATGACATATTTATGGAGTAAAAGGTAAATGTAGAATGAAACCAATGCAGAAAGCTAGGGGAACATTCTGCATTGCTTTCAGTCTGCTTTATGCTACCACCTGTATTTTAAACTATCTGTTTCTTTATTTAACTCTTTGCACGCTAAGAATTTTTTCGTCTGCAACAATTGTCGTCTGCTTCAATTGTTAGAATAACTTTTCTCTAATTTTTTTGCAAAAATATTATCAAGATTACAAACAGTTTGGATCCTGATGAGACGCCGCATTATGCGGCGTCTCATCTGGATCCAAACTGTTTGCATAGGTAATCACAGTTTCGCCGCTCGCGTGCATAGAGTTAATGAGTTTAGTTGTTTTTACCCCCCAGAAGTAAGGCACTGTATGTGGTTTGACATTTACATATTCAATATTTTATATTCATCACTACATGTATAATATTTTCGTTTTTCAGATTCTTTGGATGATATATTTGGGACAGAAACAGGGACAAAAGCATGTCCAGTTTGCAACAGGACTTTTCGGCGTACAGGGGACTTTCGGAGACACATGCGTATACATACTGGAGAAAAACATTATGAATGTGATGTGTGCCACAAACGATTCAGCAGGCAGGATAATATGAGAACACACAAAGTGACTCACATGCAGATGTACAGCTTTACCAAACAATGAAATTGTCAGCCCCAGTTTGCCGTAACACTTTACTCCATGCATATTCATGTAAGAAATAATGATGTTAATGAATATTAATTGCATTAATCTGCTATAATAGCACGTGGACACAGGAATGTTTGGCCATGGCAGGTACCGGTACTGTAGAATCATATCTTTATTACATCCTGAGCCAGCAGAGCAGACTTTGATCTGACAACTCCTATAGGAGCCGTCTGATCTGGGTCTACTCTGTTTACAAAGGCATAGAAAGGTGTATTGATGGAGTAAAGGGTTAATTATTCAGACACCAAGTCTCCCTATTCCTACCTTTTTAAACCCTTCCCCTGTTGAATATTCTTTAAGAAATAATGACATCATGAATATCCATTAGCTCTAGTTTTATAATGACATAATTACATGTATGTACAGTAAAACCTCTCTATAACGGCCACTAATTTGTGTTAATTAGTTGGTATTTAGAGCAGGTGGCTGCTTAAAGCAAGGTGAAAGTAAAACAGAGCGCTCCTATAGGAGCGTTCTGTTTTACTTTCATCTTGCTTTAAGCAGACATCTGCCTTTAATACAAAATATTTGTTATAATTTAGTGGCCGTTATAGAGAGGTTTTACTGTATATAGCATTTTCTGGTATTAGTAGAAACTGTAGAGTCAGATCAATTATAATGTCATAAGTGAACAGAACAGACCATGATCAGACAGCTCCTACAGGAGCAGCCTGATTATACTGGGTCTACTCTGTTTGCAAAGGCAAGAAAAAAAGTTTATATAAGAGAAAGGGTTAAAACTGAATAATTCAATTTAGCACCAATTACCACTTTACTGAGTTTGGCAAAAGAAAATGTCATGTATAATTAAAATTGTTAAAAAAAATCATATATTTATGAAATAGTGAGTTACATGTCATCTCATTCCACCACTGTAGTATAAAAAATAATCCAAAAGAAATAAACCAAGTCAGCAAAATGTTTTTGAATCTGTAATTGTGTTTGCAAACAGTTTGGATAAAGATGAGACAATGAGTAACTCATTTCATTTGGATCAAAACTGTTACTTAGCTACATAGCTGAAAGGAATAGAGGAGAAATTAAGCAGATGACAAATGTTTGCAGACAAAAATATGTTTCAGCAAAAGAGTTAATCTTTTTCATGATATAAATGTCTTTTAAAAACATTTGCAAACAGAATAGACCCAGATCAGACAGCTCCTCTTTGTTTATGGTATACCATATATCTGATTCTACAGTTTCTGCCTATCCATAATGTCTTATGTTCATTTGCCATTATAAATAAAAATTGACATTAACACATTACCTCATAGGCTATTTTTAGATACAACCTCTGAATAAATCTACCGAAAAGGAACATTAACTAGAGAAAAGGAAAAATTTAGAATTGTGTAGTTTGAAACCATTGTGATAAATAGAGCATAAAATTTTGCTCCTATAGGAGCAATTGGTCTATTTATCACAGTGGTTTCACAAAGTGACTTTTACAGAGTCTTCAAAAGTTGTCAATATGAGGGAATGGGTTAATGCTATTTTTTCTCCTTTTCAAAGAGGCTGGGTCTAAATATCGATATAACCTATGATGGAATGGGTTAACCATTGGAAATAATGACTGTTTGAGTATTCACCCTTCCTTCATATATGCTTTTTCACGCAGCATTTGCATTTGCAAATAGAGTAGACCCAGATCAGATGGCTCCTGTAGCAGCCGCCTCATCAGCATCTGCTCTGTTTGCTTAATTATGAAATATTCTACAGTTTTTGCCTGAGCCAAAATGTTTTGTGTTCAAATGCCACAACAAATATTAATGTAATTAATATTCATGGTGCCATTAGTACTTACATTGTTTATGAATACTGAGCAGAGAAATGGTTAATAAGTACAGATTTTTATTAACATCATCATTTTAAACTTTTACATGTGATTTGTTTTGCCAAGGCAGAAACTGTAGAACTAGACCAATATCATTTTATAAGCAAACAACAGACCTGACCAGAGAGTTCCTACTTCAGCTATCTGAGCTTGGTCTACTCTGTTTGTAAATGCTTATAATGTATCTCTATCAGGGGAAGGGATAAAGTGAGGGAATATGTTATTTTAACCCTTTACTCCATAAATACGACTTCTATGCTTTTGCAAACAGAGTAGACCCAGATCTATAGGAGCCATCTGATCAAGGTCTGCTCTGTTTGCTTATAATATAATATAGATATGATTCTACAGTTTCTGTTATGGTCAAAATTTCCTGTGTCCATGTGCTGTTATAACAGTTAATCTATTTATTATTCATGATGTCATTATTTCTTACAATGCATATTCATGGAGTAAAGGGTTAAAACTGAAACAGATGTCAACTGATGTCAGCTTTTGCCTCTGATATCAAACACTGTAGACCCAGACCAGTATCAGAGGACCATTGTCTTATCAGGATTTACATTGTGTGTCAATTTGATATTTGCTCAAGTAGAATTAAACTTACTAAAGTCAAAGTGCCTTATTCATTTCAACTCTGTTTTGTTTCCTGACAATCAGTTTTTATAATTGCCTTTGTTTGCAAAAAATAAATGTTTTCAGTATAAATAAGGAAACTGTAGAGGGAAAAAACACCATGAAATATCAGCTTTTCACAAGATACTATACATGTGTACAAATTGTGTCAAGGATTAATTATACTCCAAGCAAAGAAGTTGCTCGGGTATATAGTTTTTGACCCGCCTGTCAGTCCATCTGTGTATCATAATACATTGGTGCTCTTCTAGCACGTTCATTTCTTGACCAATTTATCTCAAATTTGCTTTAAGAATTTTCATGAATAAAAACTTAGAATAGTTCGATTTTCTGAGGAAACTGTCATGGGGAACCACATTTTTTTCTGACAATGTGATGGCGTTGGGTATGTGAGCTTGCTCACTAATGTTCTTAAGGTATGTGAAAAGCATGAGGAAAAACATGCACCCTCCGACCAGGACCTATCTCGTAAAGGGCCGATTTTTCTTGTATCATTGGCTTTTGTTCAGGATATCCAAAGGTAATTCTTACCTACTGTGTTTCTTCTCTCTCTCTCTCTCTCTCTCTCTGTCTCTCTCTGTCTGTCTCTGTCTCTGTCTCTCTCTGTCTCTCTGTCTGTCTCTCTGTCTGTCTGTCTCTCTCTCTCTCTCTCTCCCTCTCTCTCTCTCTCTCTCTCTCTCTCTCTCTCTCTCTCTCTCTCTCTCTCTCTCTCTCTCTCTCTCTCTCTCTCTCTCTCCCTCTCTCTGTCTCTCTGTCTCTCTCTGTCTCTGTCTCTCTGTCTCTGTCTCTGTCTCTGTCTCTCTCTGTGTCTCTGTCTCTGTCTCTGTCTCTCCCTCTCTCTGTCTGTCTTTCTCTCTCTGTCTCTCTCTCTCTCTCTCTCTGTCTGTCTGTGTGTCTCTCTCTGTCTCTGTCTCTGTCTCTCTCTGTCTCTCTCTCTCTCTGTCTCTCTCTCTCTCTCTCTCTCTCTCTCTCTCTCTCTCTGTCTCTCTCTCTCACTCTCTCTCTCTCTCTCTGTCTCTCTGTCTCTGTCTCTGTCTCTGTCTCTCTCTCTCTCTCTCTCATCTCTCTCTCTCTCTCTCTCTCTCTCTCTCTCTCTCTGGTAGAATTTTTCAAGTTTGCTAGATAGCTGCTATATAATATCAAAGACATATAAACATATTTAGGTCTCTTAAATATACATGTAGAGGAAATCCTCAAAGAATTCCTACTTTTGTAAAAGAAATCAACAGCAAAAACATAAGAATAGGTTGTATAACCTTGGTTAGCAATATATCAGTGGGCTAAATAATTTATGATTTTTTAAAAAAAAAAAAATTTCATCTTGGGATTAATCTTAACCCTTTCCTCCATAAATACGCCTTTCTACGCCTCTATAAAAGTCACTTCTTGAAAGCATTGTGATAAATAGAGCATAGGAGCAAATGGTTTCAAAACTAAACAATTCCAACATTTTCCTTATCTCTAGTAAATGCTCCTTTTCGTGAGATTTATTCAACGAGGTTGGGTCTAAAAATAGCATAGAGCTAATTATCAGTAATAATAAGATTTTTTATTTTGCCAAAATTGGTAGTTTTGATAGTTTGATTTTTTTTCTTGACAGTATTAAATCCATCTGTTTATTCGAATTCTTATTATACTAATTCTAAAGTACCGGCAATCGCAGGACTGCCGCGGCGACGCCGCATTGTGCATCAAGATTATATGTTCAAGGTACATATTTAGACCAACCCATGAATAGGAAATTAACTTCGTCTTGTGATTTTGATCTTGTTTATATTACAACCAGTTAGAAGAAATAGTATGGAATGTCAACTTATATCTGGGATACAGAAACTTGTATTGTACGAAACAAAAGCGGTGAGTATCGAAAATGACAAAATAGCGACAGAACGACCCTTTATTTCTCGTACCCGTGCTGATTCGGTCTTATGAACATTCGCCCAGTTCTTCAGCATTTGTACACAGGATTAACTTTTCGGAACAAACACAGTCTTTCATCTGATTTTTTAGCTCTAAATGGTGTAATCGAGCTACTTTCGGTTTTAACGATATCCCGGCCTTACAGCTCGTTGATGAGATGCAACCCCCCCCCCCCCCGTCAAAAGGCTATTTTTGACCCGTCTGTCAGTCTGTTGGTTTGTGGACAACTTTGTGGCGATAGTTTTGTAGCCATTGCACATAGTCTGACATAGCGTGGTCGCACTGTCTTTCGAACCTCTTAATCATTTCCTCCATAGGCTATTTTTAGACCCAAACTCTTTGCATGTCAATCTTCCCAAAAGGAGCATTTACTAGAGAAAAGTAAAATTTTAGAATTTTGTAGTTCGAAACCATTGTGATAAATAGAGCATTTGCTCCAATAGGAGCAAATGCTCTATTTATCACAATGGTTTCAAGAAGCAGTTATTATCACGAAGTAAATACAGTATTTACTTCATGTTATTATAGAGGCGTTGAAAGACGCTTTTATGGAGGAAAAGGTTAACCCTTTCCCTCCTATAAACATGTTTTCACACATTTGCAAACAGAAGACCCAGATCAGACAGCTCCATCAAGTTGGTTAATTCATTCACATTCATCAACTCTAGTTCAGAATATATAACTCATTCTTCAGATATGTCTTATTTGTCCTTAAATTTCATGTAATGTTAATTTTAACCATTCATTGTTCACATGCCATAATAAAAATCATTTAATTAACCCGTCAGGTTTTTTCCCAGTTCAGAGGGAAAGGGGTCCGGGCCCATAGCCAGGGGAAAATTGTAGCGTTGACAAGCCAAAAGGGGAAATTTTTTCATTGAATGATGTATAATCTATTTGTGTTAAAATATGAGCTTATCATGTTAATATGGTCAAGTTAGCTCTAAGTAGCCCAAATACATCCATTTACTTATTCCAGAATTGATATTAACTAAGTCTTAACTAAACTATTGTTCGGCAAGAGGGGAATTTTTTTTAAGATGGGGGGAAAAAAACATACTTTTCAGAGGGGGGAATGGGGCCTACTTTTCAGAGGGGGGAATGGGACCTTATTTCTCAGTATATTTCAGTGAAAAAAAACCACTGCCCATTACTCCATGAATATTCATGCAAGAGATAATGACAGCATGAACCCTAATCAGACAGCCCCTTCTGGAGTCGTCTGATCTAGGTCTACTCCATTTGCAAAGATTTAGAAAAGCTTATTTATGGAGTAAAGAGTTAATATTCACAATGTCATATTGTTTCTTACATGAATAATCATCAGGTAAAGGGTTAATAATGAATATTGATGTCAGGTCTACATTCCTTTGATATTGGACACTCCTCATTGTTAAACAATATTATAAATTATACACATATATTTATGTACATGTATGACTTTAGGCTTGAACGATGAGTAAAATAACTGAATGCAATTGTTGATTATGGTTACCAAATCTAAGATGGAAGTAAAGTTTCTGTCTTCCAATCATAAATACTCATTTGCCAGCCTTTTTTTGTGTATAGGTTCATTAAAATAAGTGATGAAATAAGTGATGAAATAGTATGGTTGTGGATTTGTTATTTTTACAGAGGTTTTATATAGTTGGCTCAAACAGCACCCAGACAGCCTTCAGAGTATTGAAGATTGACAGAACCGAGCCAAAAGAACTGCATATACATGATGACAAGGTAAGCTAGATGACCTAATGTATGACTAGTTTGCATTGACTGTATAACTGTGGAGTTATTAACCCTTTCCTATTATAGAAATGCTTTTTCACACCTTTGCAAACAGAATAGACTCTGTTCAAGGTCTGCTCTGTTTGCTCATGAAATTGTTATAGATCTAACTATACCAATATATTGTTTATACCAAAAATCCTGAGTACATAATTATGCCATTATTAAAAAATCCGCTAATAAGTACATGTATGCATATTTCTAACATGAATATTCAAGATGGAAATGATTGAACTTTACTCCATGATTTGATTATTCTAGAAGTAATGATGACTGTATATACTCATTAATTAGATGCATGTGAAATATTGACATGGCAGAAACTGTAGAAGTAGCTCCGTATTTTTTCATATTTAGCAAACAGATCAAATACTAATCAGATGGCTCCTATAGGAGCCGTCTGATCTTAGTCTACCCTGTTTGTAACTTAAGCATTAAAATGTGTATGGTTGATTTGTTAGATGACTTTTGCAACAGTTTTACTTTCAATGAGATAACAAGTAAATTTGCCCGCTCCTCAGCAGCAACACAATTTGACACAGACACTTTTGTTTTTAAAAAAACATGGAAGAAAAGGTACTTTTAAAATTGGAGCAAATGAAAAGTGTTTGCAGACAAAATTAAATATGTTAAGGCCAAATACAATTTATGGTTGTTAAACTTTTCATAACAGATTGCATTGATGATCCAAATGCGAAGTTTTGATGAATAGGTGAATATGTAACAACTGGCTTCAATATTGTGTCATGTAGAAAGAATAACCACTGGACATTTGCAAGCAGTGTAAAAGGAAGGAAGTTTTTTTATATTCTTTGGGTCTGCTCTGTTTGCAATTATAGTGGACATAGTAATGATGACCAGTGACAGTCCCACTGTGTAGACCCTGATCAGATGCTTCATTCCAGAACAGCCTCTGATCTTGCTCCAGACTGCTTGCAAGTTTCCAAGTGCTCATTTTACCCCATGATTTGGGCTCTTTCTTTCTTTTCTTTTTTTAACCAACCAGGAAATTGTTATTTTGTCATAATATACAGTAAAGTCGGTTTCTTTAATTAACACTCTCAGCATGGAATTTTTAGAGTGGAATAGCCCATCACTGTTCACTCGGTATAAATTACTTAAACTTGATAAATCATTTTGAATGACTAACAGTGCAGACACTGATCAGAGGGCTCCTCTGGAAGCCCTCTGATCTGGGTCTACACTGTTTACAAATGCCAGTACATGGTGTGTCATGCATTCAGAGGATTAAGATGGCCACATAATGAATAAACACTCAAAGAAATGTACCAGTATCTGCTACATGTGAAAGGAAAGTACTGCAGAAATCTCCCTCAAGGAACATTATGCAGTACTTTCATTCTGCAATCAGCTACATGTACTATCTGTCCTGAGACCTAGAGAAGTATTAACTCTATACTTGAAAAGTCTGTTTATGACTTTGCAATCAGAGTAGACCCAGTTCAGACAGCTTCTGTAGAAGCTGTCTGATTAGTTTTCTGCTCAGTTTGCGTGTATGTTACATATCTGTTTGCCAAGATATTTTTTCTTATTTGATAGTTTTAATAAAGTTTTAAGAATTAAATTAATTATAGTTTTAATACAAGAACTAAATCAATTATGTCCCCCAAATGAAGTAAGGAGGCATATTGTGTTTACTTTGTTTCTTATTAATATTCATAATGAACAGAATCTTGCATCTTTAAGTGAAGGGTCAAAGTATTATTTTTTAGCATGTATACAACAAGATGGAGATAATGAATGTGTTGACGATGATTGAGTCAGGGAACAGGACGGGGAAGAACAAGCCTAGTGTTGGTATGGCAAAGACAGTCAGTGCATATGGTATAGTAGGTAGGTACCAAAATACTTGAGCATTGAAAAGGTCAACATTTAGCCTGCTAATTGTGATATGTATGACAACCGCAAACAGCTTGGATCCAGATCAAATGCTAATTAACCCATTGTTTTTTCAACCCATTACCTCATAGGCTATTTTTAGATTCAACCACTTTGAATAAATCTACCGAAAAGGAGCATTACCTAGAGAAAAGGAAATTTTAGAATTTTGTAATTTGAAACCATTGTGATAAATAGAGCATTTGCTCCTATAGGAGCAAATGCTCTATTTATCACAATGGTTTCAATGGGTTATTTTTACAGAGGCGTATAAAGTTGTATTTATGGAGAAAAGGGTTAACCTATCACATGACAAAGATCCAAATTGTATTTCACTCAACCAATAGTTTTTCAAGATAATTGAAGCAAATTGGATAATGACAATGTATGAAAATAAAACAGAAGGGACTTTGCAGACATCAATTTCTAGTAACAGGGGGTGGGTTATAACCCTGTCCCTCATAATGACGCCTCCGTAAAAGTCAATTTTTGAAACTATTGCGATAAATAGAGCATTTGAAACATAGGAGCAAATGCTCTCTTTATCACAATGGTTTCAAAACTACACAATTCTAAAAAATGTCCTTTTCTCTTGTAAATGCTCCCTTTCAATGCTTTTATTCAAAGAGCTGATTACTTTTGCCCTGCACTTAGTCACCATCTGCTTTTTAAGACTCTTATGTTCTGTTTAGAATTGGCTGCATAACCCTTTCCTCAAATGAATGTTTTTCACCCCTTGACAGAGAAGACCTAGATCATATATCTCCTATATGAACCCTCTTATCAAGGTCTACTCTGTTCGCTTAAGTTAATGAATGTTCATGAAGTTCCCAATTCATGCATAAATGTTCATTATGGAAAGGGTTAAAGCAGGTTACTCTGTACTACAGTAAAACTCCTCTAAACTGGACATTCAATTTAGTATAAATATCGGTCTTGGAGACATGGGGCAGTTTAATACAGGGCGACAGACATGCAAAAACTTTTTTAAAAGCTCCTCTAGGAGCTTTCTGTATGACCTCCACTCTGCATTTAGCAGCCACCTGCCTAAACGTACCTAATTTCTTCTCTACTAAACTTTCGGTTTAGAGGGGTTTTACTGTATATAGTTTTACTTGCCATTCAGGGTTTGTGAGGTTTTTGGAAGGTTACTACATTATTCTAATCACCAAGAGGAAGAAGGTGGCCTTGATTGGGGGCCACATGATCTACAAGATAGAAGACACAACCATGCAGTACATTCCAAACGACGGTGTTCGATACACACATCCTGACGAAGCAAGGTATGACAAAATAGTCAGATATGCACAGATAAACCATGGATCTGTAATTACTGTAAAGGATCTGTTTAACCCTTTACTTCATACAAAAGAAAAACAGAGTAGGCCCAGATCAGATGGCTCCTGTAGGATCCATCTGATTAGGGTCTGCTCTGTTTGCTTTTGAACTATATAGATCTGATTCTACAGTTTCTACCAAAACCAAACATCGTGTGTTTGTATGCCATTATAAAAACTTAACTAATAAATATTCATGGTGTCAGTATTTCTTGCATAAATATTCATCAAATAAATGGTTAAAAGATATATTTTGATAATTTGCTGTCTGCTCACAAACTCTGGACAGTTCCATTTTAAAAATCAGAAAAGTGCCAGTGCTCCAGATAATTTTTGCATGTTACTGTGTACATACGTATACATTTTGTTTCAATGCTGACAGTCAAAATCAAATGCTGAAAATGGGAATTGTAAATCTCGTTTTCTGACCATGTTTTTATTGCCAAATACCTTATCAATCAAATAGTCAATCATTTACTTCACAATCGAGTCCGCACTCTTTTTTCCTCCTATTGTTTTTCAAAATAACTTAACGTAGTTGGCGTTTGGTCCGAATTCCAATTTTCATTGTGTTCAGTTTCTGTTTGTTCTGATTTATGATCTTGATGGTGCACATTTTAACCCATTACCTTTTGCATCCTTAACCTTTTACCTCCTAAATATTTGTGTTAAAGAAATAATAATATCATAAATAGCAATTAGCTGTTATTTGATAACTATGTGAACAATGGGAAGTTTGGCAATTACACTAATTGTGGAATAAAATCTTTATTATTCAGAACAGATCCTGATGAGAGAACTCCTTCAGAAGCTGTCTGATCTGGTTCAAAGATGTCAAAAGGCATCTCTATCAGATGCAGGGTTAAGAGTGCTTTTATATGGCATTACCCAGTAGGTTCTTTTTGGCCATTAGACAAGACTAACTACCTCTAATTATCCATAATATTTCAACAGACAATCTTAAGCAAATAGTACATACCCAGATCAAATGGCTCCTTGGGGAGCCATTTGATCTGGGTCTGCACTATTTGCTGTTTTGTCAGTCTAATTCAAAGTTATCAAAATAGTGCCAAATTTAATTTAATATTCAGCTTTATAAATGGATTGGGAGATTGGGTAATTGGGGGTAATGCTGGTCACATGCCTTAATGTCATAATTATTATGTCACAGAATTTAGACCATTGTCTCAGGGTGTGTAAAAATACATGTTTGCTTCATTTAGTAACACTTGTTATGTTTTCTGAGATTTATATTTCTGATAATATGTGAATATTTCTTAATATTCTTTCAGATATGTGAAGATGTTTCAGAGTGTAGATCTGTCAAGCAATTTCTATTTTAGGTAAGTCAGTGTGATTATTCTCTGGCTCATATGTGTCCATTGTTTCGGAGAGCTGCTTTACTTGAGATTTGTCTCAAGCTAAAAAGTTGGACATAACATTATTTTAATAACATGGTAGACTGAATTTGTATCAAAGTGGATGCAATCATGTTTTACATGTGGCAATGGTATTTGTAAACAACATCTAGAGTCATATGTTAGAACTGGAGACAAATGTGTTCTTCCTGATTAACCCTTTTGATGCTGAATTTTTAAAACAGAATGGTCAGTCGCTGTTTGATGATAAGAGTCCAATGAGTATTAAAGACTTAAACCTGCACTGACAAACTGTGCAGACTGACCGGAGGGCTCCACTAGGCATATTTCACCTTGATAACACTCCAGCAAATTTAGGTCTACACAGATCCTTTTTATATTTAGGAACATTGTGTATAGCAAATAAGGTATCTGTCAAGTGTGAGTATTGGCAAAATAGGACATGTGTGTCTAGAGTTATGTGCCCTTGATTGATAAAAGATGATTTTTTTACCCTGTTTGTATATATTTTTTGTCATATTCTGAAACAATGATTAGGGTTGTTATGGACAAAATAGGACCACGGCTATTATGAGCAAAATAGGACCAGTAGATCTAGATTTATTTGCCACTTAACCCATTACCTGAATAAATATTTATACAATAATTCATTACTTCATGAATATTAATTAGAATAATTTTCATTCTGGTTTATAAACACTGGAGGTTTTGACCATGGCAGACAATGTTAAATCAGATCTGTAATATCCCTTTCCTTCATACAAATGCTTTTTAATGCAGAGTAGTCCCAGATCAGACAGTTCCTGTAGGAGCTGTCTGATCAGGGCCTGCTCTGTTTGCTTGTGAAATTTTAATAGATTTGACTCTACAGTTTCTACCAATACAGAAAATTTATATATACATATGCCATTATGCAGTTGGTTCACACAATGTTGCTCTATTGTAATTTCAGCTACAGCTATGATCTGACTCGTACACTACAGTACAACATGAGTCCTACCATAGGCCCTGACTCCAAAGATCTGCCACCTGACAGAGCCAGTCCATCGGATGACAAAGGTAAAGCAGCACATGCCTGAATATCAGTAAAATGGAGCAATTGTTATATGAATTTATTGCAGAAATATTTATAGTAAAAGAGAATTTATTTTTTGTGAGGCTGCTTTCAGTGAATGGCCTTGTACTAAGAATAACAATTTATTCACACTATTGAAGAAAGTATCTTCAGAGCTATACCCCCAGAGCTGTACCCTTTGCTTCAAGAATATTCATGTATTGTAAGAATTAATGACTATGAATATTAATTGACTAAATTTTTGTAATGGCATTATCAACAAGGGAATTCAACAATTCGATTTATCATTGGTATTTTGCACTGTTTTATTAATCAGCGGACTGGGTTTCGCATGGTCTAGCTGTCCGAGGTCGAATATGTAGAATTTAAGAAGGAAGGAGTTGGGACCGCAGAATTAGTTCGAATTAAGGGTAGTAAACGAGCTTTCCAGGGTTCGAGAGTGTGGAGTTTCACTGTACATGTATATATGATTCCATAAGCAAACAGTAGACCCAGATTTAATGACAAAGGACTGAAAGGCGTATGTATGAAGTAAAGGGTTAACCTTTTCCCTTACTCCCTTACATAAACACCTTTTCAAAAAGACTAGACCAAGATCAGTAGGAGCCATCAGATCAGGGTCTGCTCTGTTTGCTTATGAAATGATATAAACCTAATTCTACAGTTTTTGTCAAAGCAAAAAAAATACCTTGAAAAGTTTACAGTATAAAAGTTCAGCTAATAAATATCCATGGTGTCATTATTTCTTACTGAGTATGCAACAGGGAAAGGGTTAATGAATTTTATTCTATGCTGATGAATCTTTAAGCCCCTGATGTACATTATCTTGAGGTGTGTCTCATTCACTGTTTATAGGAGCTGGGTCTACCATTTATGGAGTGAAAACTAAACCAGCCAGGAGGTTTGTATGGAACAGCTACCTACTACAAATGTTTGAGAATGATGTACACCATGACTGGGTGCTCTATATCATCTATGGCTTCCTTCATCAGTCCAGTATCCTTTATGTAGCTCTTTTGGGCAGGTAGCCCAGCACTTACCAGGAATGTACACACATATTCAATTAGTAATATCAATGGAGATACAGTAAAACCCCTCTAAAAACAGTAAAACCCCTCTAAAAGTAGTATCAATGCCAGTCTGTAAGACAGGTGGCAGCTTAATGCAGGGAGAAAGTCATGCAGAAAGCTCCTTTAGGAGTTTTCTGTGTGACTTTCATCCTGCATTAATCTGCCACTTGCCTGAAATGATCTACATTCTTCTTCACTAATTTCTGGTTTATATGGGTTTAACTGTAGGCTAAAAATAATTTTTATATAATTTTTGTTCTTGCATCCTAAATGGGCATGCAAATCAATGTTTATGTGTTGGACTACTTTAATAGTATATTTAATTAATCTTTTATGAAAAATATAAATATAATTATGGAATGGTTTTGGCATGGCAACATTCAAGGAGTTAGATCTTTAATGCATAGCAAACAGAGCATTGTCTGAGCAGAGAACTTTTACAGGACTCTGAGCTGGACCTTTTCTGTTTGCAATTGCATAAAAAGTCAGGATTATCAAGAATAGGGTTAATCCTTTCGCAAATGAACAATTATATTTGAATTTGTCTCTTCATGTACATGTATTTTCATTAAATTATATTTTTTGCATTGACAATAAGCAAACAGAGCAGACCCTAAACAGATGGCTACAATAGGGTTTCGGTCTGATCTGTTTGTAAACTTGTGAGAAAACTTTTACATTGTTACATTGTATATGATTGATATATTTACTGACACTGATATAGTTACTGACACTGTCCAGTGTTTACTTATTACTGATAAAGCATCCTTGACAGTTTGCAGATATATGTGTGTATGGTAAGTCACTGTACATGACTCTCATAACAAGGAGATCCAATGAATTTGCTGGCACCAGGTTCTTGAAAAGAGGGGCAAATAGCCAGGTTAGTGAAGGATAAAAATGCAGCAACATGGCAGTGCTAGAACTGTCAGCCAGCTCAATTTGGCTTTCCCTATCTGCAGGTCTTAATTTCTTCTTTATATCCTTTACTTCATATAAATGCCTTGGCAAACAGAATAGATCTAGATCAAACAGCTACTGGAGGAGCTGTCTGATCAGGGTCTTCTCTGTTTCCTTTAATATGGAATTATACAGATTTGTTTGCATGGTTTCTGCCAATGCCAGAATTTCTTGTTCATGTGCCATTATAGAAATTCTTATTAATATTCATAATGGCATTATTTTTTACATTAATATTTATAGAGTAAAGAGTTATAGGATAAAAATGCAACATGTAAGTGCTAGGACTGTTTTAAAATAGGCAGGAGCTTTCTGCAATACTTTTGTCTGGTATTAAACAAACACCTGCTTTTACAGACTATTATGTTAATGAATTATGTGGTCGTATTAGCAAGACTCTACTGTATATTTAACTTGTTTTTCCATAGGGTGCTGTAGCCAATGAGCTGGAGACAGAGCAGATTGTGTACGATGCCTCGATAACGAACCTTCGGAAAGCTAAGGTCTCCTCATTTGTACAGATGCGGGGCTCAGTACCGGTCTACTGGTCACAGGATGTCTCAACTATGGTCCCCAAACCTCCAATCAGTAGTAAGCACTGGCAAACATGTCTTCTTTCTGTGATGATATTTTTGTTTGTTTTATCCTTGTCATGCATTCTTGAAATACTGAATCAGGGGAGACCGCTAAGTTCTAAAACCTGAATCTGATATGCTATTGCTTTAACACTTTCCCTGTGCTTTATTTAATCCAAATTTCAATACCTACTGAATATTCATAGAAAAAATAGTTTGAATGAAATATGGAAGGTGGAACATTGTAGCCATTTTAGAAACTAAAGAAACAGATCTATCAAATTCCATAAACAAACAGAGCAGACCCTGATCAGACGGCTCCTATAGGAAATTAGTGAAAAGGCGTTTATATGTGAAGGAAAAGGTTAAAGGGAAAGGGTTAATATTCATAATGGATGGAGTCTTGTTTGAATATTCATTAAATAAAGGAATATTCTTAACATTATAAAGCTTTAAGTATGCGTGATTTACATTTGCAGTTGATCAACGAGACCCCTACTACCACACAGCTGGTATCCACTTCAACAAGTGCCTGAAGAGATATGGTGCCCCAATCTTGTTGCTCAATCTGATCAAGGCAAGCATTTCACTTTTTATACGCCCACCTAATAAAGGTGGTCGTATATTGTCGTGGCCCTGTCCGTCCGTCCATTCGTCCGTTCGTTCGTTCGTTCGTTCGTTCGTCCGTCAACATTTTGTTTGTCCGCTGTTTTCTGGGAAAACTATTTGACAAATATTAATGAAACTTCACACAAATGTCTAATGCCTGAAGATCTGAAGCTGAGTTGATTCTGAGGTTCATTTGATTTTTCATTTTAGAGTTATGGCCCTTGTCCTTAAAAAATATGCAAATAGTTTGTCCGCTGTTTTCTGGGAAAACTATTTGAGAGATATTAATGAAACTTCACACAAATGTTTAATGCATCAAGATCTGAAGCTGAGTTGATTCTGGGGTTCATTTGATTTGTCGTTTCGGAGTTATGGCCCTTTTACTTAAAAAATGATGCAAATACATGCAAATAGTTTTGTCCGCTGTTTTCTGGGAAAACTATTTGAGAGATATTAATGAAACTTCACACAAATGTTTAATGCATCAAGATCTGAAGCTGAGTTGATTCTGAGGTTCATTTGATTTGTCGTTTCGGAGTTATGGCCCTTGTCCTTAAAAAATATGCAAATAGTTTGTCCGCTGTTTTCTGGGAAAACTATTTGAGAGATATTAATGAAACTTCTCACAAATGTTTAATGCATCAAGATCTGAAGCTGAGTCAATTCTGAGGTTCATTTGATTTTTCGTTTCGGAGTTATGGCCCTTTTACTTAAAAAATAATGCAAATACATGCAAATAGTTTGTCCGCTGTTTTCTGGGAAAACTATTTGACAAATATTAATGAAACTTCACACAAATGTTTAATGCATGAAGATCTGAAGCTGAGTTGATTCTGAGGTTCATTTGATTTTTCATTTCAGAGTTATGGCCCTTGTCCTTAAAAAATATGCAAATAGTTTGTCCGCTGTTTTCTGGGAAAACTATTTGAGAGATATTAATGAAACTTCACACAAATGTTTAATGCATCAAAATCTGAAACTGAATAGATTCTGAGGATCATTTGATTTTTCGTTTCAGAGTTATGGCCCTTGTCCTTAAAAAATAATGCAAATAGTTTGTCTGCTGTTTTCTGGGAAAACTATTTGAGAGATATTAATGAAACTTCACAAAAATGTTTAATGCATCAAGATCTGATGCTGAGTGGATTTTGAGGTTCATTTGATTTTTCGTTTCGGAGTTATGGCCCTTTTACTTAAAAAAATTTGCAAATATATGCAAATATGTTGTCCGCTGTTTTCTGGCATCAAGACCTGAAGCTAAGTCGATTCTGAGGATCATTTGATTTGCTGTTTCGGAGTTATGGCCCTTGCACTTAAAAAAATAATGCAAATCTTTGCAGATATGAGGATGGCCATAACTTTTTCATTTGAAATGATATTTACTTCAATTTGTTTATATGGTTAAACCTTGATGTGAATTTTCACATATATTGGGGGGGGGGTTTGATATGTCATTTTATTCTAAAGTTATGGTCCTTGAACTTCGTGTGTTCGTTGCTTTGTTAGTCAGTCAACTTTTAGTTTGTCTGTAGTTTTCTGGGAAAACTATTAAAATGATATAAATGAAACTTAACACAAATGTTTTAAGCAACAAAATTTGAAGCTGAGTTTATTTTGAGGTTCATTCAGTTTGTCTTTACAGAGTTATGGCCGTTGCACTTTACAAAAATCTGCAAAAATGAGGATTAGCTGTAACTTTTTTATTTAATAAGATATTCACTTCATTTTTTTTAAAAAATAGTATCACCTTAATATGGAAATCAAGATCTGAAGCACAGATTAGAAAATGTCAACACTTATGAGGCATGTTGAATCAGAAAGTTTGCAAGTGGGCGTATTATGTACCGTATGCGGTACTCTTGTTCTGTTTGCATAGTCTCATCCTCTTTTCCAGGGATTTTTAACCCTTTACTGCATATATCCCCCTTTGAAAATGCCTTTGCAAACACAGCAGACCTAGATCAGATGGCTCCTACAGGAGCCATCTGATCAGGGTCTACTGTGTTTTTTATCCCCCTGCCAAAAGCTGAGGGATATAGTTTTGGCATTGTCTGTGTGTCCCAGAGTTTTACTATGAAATGTGTAAATGTTTAGCACCATAAGGAAATGCGGCCCTGCAAGGATAATACACATTGATATTGGAACACCAGAGTTGTGGACCTTTGTTTGCCTAAAACGTTATGTTCCAGAACCATATCTTAGAAACTGATTGGAGTTTGTTTTGCGAAACTGTGTAAATGTTAGTGCATGAAATGCGACCCTGCAAGAATCATTCACATTGACTATGGAACACAGTTTTCAAAAAATGAATGTTTTTGTCTGTCCATAGTCATATCTCTGAAATGTTTGGCACCATAAAAAAATGCCTCCCTGCAAGTATCACTCAAATTGACCACGGAACACAAACATTATTGCACTTTGTTTGCTAAAATTTAACCTTTTTATCCGCCTGGTCAATAACTCAGTTAAATACTGAGGCCAGCACCTGTATTGCAGGTGATATCAATTCACTTCAAGAATTTTCTTGTTTATTTTGAAAATAATTTAGATCTGATTTTGAATGAGTGCAGTTCTATACTGTTTGCAAATACCAGTACATTCACTACCCACATTCAAAGGCCGGGTTAAAATGTCAAGTTTTTGAACGTTATTGTCTTTTGATTGCCAGCGTCGAGAGAAGCGCCCACATGAAAGTCTTTTGTGTGATGAGTACAAGGATTGTAAGTCCTTCCTCAACCAGTTCCTACCGCCAGACAAACAGATGCTCTACATTGGCTTTGATATGGCTCACTACACAAAAAAGTAAGAATTGTGAATTTCCTTATGTATTCAGACACTCAATCACCCTTCTCCATTGCTGTTTAAAGCTGAATAATTTGATTTGGCACCATTTTAATAACTTCAAATTAGATTGTCATAGTAGCATGTAGTGTACCCTAATCACACCGTTCCTTCAGGAGTCGTTTGATCTGGGTCTGCTCTATTTGCCTATATTTGTCTGTCTGAATACTTAGGGTAATTGAGATAGCAGGTTAGGGTAATTAACACTTTCCTTCATATAAATGTGTTTTCACGCATCTGCAAACAGAGTAGACCCAGATCAGACGACTCCTATAGGAGCAGTTCGATCAGGGTCTGCTCTGTTTGCTTATAGAATTTGGTAGATCTGTTTCTTTTGTTTCTAAAGTGGCTATACTGTTCCATAATCCATATTTCATTATAACTATTTTGTTCATGAATATTCAGTCGGTAAATGTATTGAACAGGGAAAGGGTTAACGTAGTAACCTGCTTACACCTACCAAGAGCTTTGGGGGATTTATTTTGGTAAAAACCAAGATTTAAGTAATAAGGGTCTACACCGTTTGACACTCCTAAGTGTTAATGAGCCTCACTGTACAAAATCAGTCTTCTGACTTGGCAAACAGTATAGAATCAGGTCAACCACCTTGTTCAAATAGGGCTTCTGATCAGGTTCTTCTCTGTTTGCCACCCATCTGTTTTCCTGACTGACAAAACAGTGATAAACGTAATCAGAGGCTGCATTTTCGGTATGGTGGTTGGTTAGGTTCTATAGTGTTTCCAAAGTCTGACTGTTGGTTATAGATAGCAGAGCTCATTTTATGGTCCATTTGACAAGTAGTACAGATTGTCAATGTTGTACTGGTAGGACTTTGAAGTATCATTTAATCATTTATACCATAGATACACCATTTAACACCTTTTTGAGAGTAGACACAGATCAGGTGGAATTATATAGATCTGATTCCACAATTTCTGCTATGGCCAACAGATCCTGTGTATATAATTACCATTATGAGATTACCTGTGAGATTATATATGTTGTCCTGTCTATTCTCTCTGGCAGTAAGACCAACAATGTTTTGGAGAGACTTGCCAGGATTTCCAGGTCCTGTGTGAAACAAACTGGTTTCTTCTTTCACTCACCCAACCTGCTGGAAGATTTCTGGAGTCAAGAACAGTAAGTTGATCATTAAAATCAAATCATACACTATCTGGAGAACATAATGCAACATTATTGTCACTACACTTTATGGGAAAATGTGTGATAACCTTTGAATACAGTTACTATCCAGATATAAGATACAAGTCTTGCATCAAATTCCAAATTATTTTATACTCTGAAGAGCATGTTTTGAAAAGAAGGAAACGCTGCTTTGAAAATTTAGGAAGACGACAGTTTTGAATTGTTCAGTTTGAAGACGTTATTGCAATGGTATATCACTAAGTATTTAATTTTATTGTCTTAACCTTTACTAAATGAATATCCATGTAAGAAATAATGATTTTAAACACATTAATTAGTTGAATGGGATTATCAGGATAAGAAACATGGGAATTTTAAGCTTGACATAAACTGTAAAATAGAGCAGGTTTTTATCAGACACACCCTACAGGAGCTGTCTGGTCTGGGTCTACTCTGTTTGCAAATATGTAAATATGTATCTTCATGAAGTAGAGGGTTAATGGAGATTTTAACTCTTTACCACCTGGTTAAGTCCAAAATTTCCTGATCCTTCTTAAGAATAAAGTTTCACATCTAATAATTAAAACACAGTTTACAAACTTGTGATAATCAAATAATCCACTGATGTTAATCTGTCAGAGAATGTTCACTTGGCAAACCCCATCATTTAAGTATTTAATTCCATATCACCAAAGACCAAGGTCAGTATGAGCCAGTTAGCTACGGATAATCTAGAAAAGCTAAGAACAATCTAGAAAGTTAAGGAACAATGAAGAACTTTCAGGAAGTAAACAAGATGTTCACATCAATAAATAAATTAGTTATCCAAGTAGAATGTTCCAGGGTATAAAAAAACTATTGATGTCAACAACTTTGCTTCCAGAACTTTCTATTGTTCTGAGATATTCTATGATTTTCTTTGACACCAAGAAGTATTTGATAAAGAGTAAACATGTTTACATTTTAATTAAGGTAACAATAACATACTTAGATTTACATTATATTCAAATAATTGTCTTACATAACAGTATGGTATGGAGGGCTTGTAGATGTTGATTGTATTGCAGGTTTGAGGGTGTAGGTGGATTGAAGACAGCCACAGGGAGCAGACAGACAGGACTAGTGAGAACTAATTGTGTGGACTGCCTGGACAGAACCAACACAGCCCAGTTTGCAGTGGGAAAGTGTGCTCTTGCCTATCAGGTTAGCACTTAACAAAGCAACAATTCATGACAAATGAGACACCCAAGTTGCTCAGCGTCGCAATGGGTTTTAACTGTTTGACACTGTTGTTATTAGGGCCTTGTATTGAAAATGCAGGAGCCCTGTAGTAATCACATTTTCTGTCCAGGCGAACATATGGACACTTAATGGGTATGGCGAACAATAGATAATGGTAAATTCTATTCATTCCATCTGTATTGTTGGGTACTTTTGTGCCCTTGTTGGGTACTTTTAAACAAAGGAAATACCCAACAAGTGGCGATATGTAAGAACGTCTGTCAGTCCGTCATCACTTTTGATGTGATGTGATAACGGCATATGCTAAGTATCATCAGAGGAAGGTGCCTATGGTTTTGGGGTTGAATCAGATCAGGGCCCTCTCTGAGTCAGTTTTCTAGTTAACCCTTTTAAACACCTTTTATCACATTTTCAAACAGAGTAGACACAGATCAGACAGTTCCTATTGGAACTGTCTGATCACGATCTGCTCTCTGTTTGTTTATGAAATAATAAAGATATGATTTTACAGTTTCTGTTATGGCTAAAAATGCCTGTGTTCATATGCCATTTTAAAAAATTATCTAATTAAAATTCATGCAGTCATTATTTCTTACATGAATATTCCTTGGGTGAAGGGTTCGTATTTTGAAACTGTTAAAACTCCTGTATGAGCTGTCTGATCAGGGTGTGCTCTGTTTGTTGATGAAATCATACATATCTGATTCTAAAGCTTATGGCACAGTAAAAAATTTGTTGATCACTATTGCCATTATCCATCTATTCCATGAATATTCATGTAAGAAATAACAACATCATGAATTTTAATTAGATGAATTACTGTAATGGCATATGAACATAAGAATTGTTGGCCATTGCAGAACATCTCGAAACTTGTTTTTATTTCATAAGCAAACAGCAGACCCTGATCAGATGGCTTCTACAGGAGCCATCTGATCTTTGTCTGCTCTATTTGCAGAGGCGTAGAAAGGCGTATTTATGGAGTAAAGGGTTAAAACATTCAGGTAACTCACATTCACAAAGTCATAATTTCTTACATGAATATTCATGAAGTTTAAGGTTAACTAGGTTCAAGCATCCAAAGGTGTATTATTATCCTAGTCCTTACTTAGACTTGAAGGCAGGTAAATATTTCACACAATATTGTTTTGCCATGTTTTTCAGTTGTGTGCTTTGGGTGTTCTGTCAACTGCTGACTTAGACTTTGATACAGACTGTCTCAAGTAAGTTACTTAGCCATTTAGACTTTGATACAGACTCTCTCAAGTAAGTTACTTAGCCCTTTAGACTTTGATACAGACTGTCTCAAGGAAGTTACTTAGCCTTTTAGACTTTGATACAGACTGTCTCAAGTAAGTTACTTAGCCCTTTAGACTTTGATACAGACTCTCTCAAGTAAGTTACTTAGCCTTTTAGACTTTGATACAAACTTGTCTCAAGTAAGTTACTTAGCCCTTTAGATTTTGATACAGACTGTCTCAAGTAAGTTACTTAGGCCTTTAGACATTGATACAGACTGTCTCAAGTATGTTACCTAACCCTTTAGACATTGATACTGACTCTCTCAAGTAAGTTACTTAGCCCTTTAGACTTTGATACAGACTGTCTCAAGTAAGTTACTTAGGCATTTAGACTTTTATACAGACTGTCTCAAGTATGTTACTTAACCCTTTAGACTTTGATACAGACTGTCTCAAGGAAGTTACTTAGCCTTTTAGACTTTGATACAGACTGTCTCAAGTAAGTTACTTAGCCCTTTAGACATTGATACAGACTGTCTCAAGTAAGTTACTTAGCCCTTTGGGCTTTGATACAGACTGTCTCAAGTAAGTTACTTAGCCCTTTGGGCTTTGATAAGACTCTCTCAAGTAAGTTACTTAGCCCTTTGGACTTTGATACAGACTCTCTCAAGTAAGTTACTTAGCCCTTTGGGCTCTGATAAGACTCTCTCAAGTAAGTTACTTAGCCCTTTGGGCTTTGATACAGACTCTCTCAAGTAAGTTACTTAGCCCTTTGGGCTTTGATACAGACTCTCTCAAGTAAGTTACTTAGCCCTTTGGGCTCTGATAAGACTCTCTCAAGTAAGTTACTTAGCCCTTTGGGCTTTGATAAGACTCTCTCAAGTAAGTTACTTAGCCCTTTGGGCTTTGATACAGACTCTCTCAAGTAAGTTACTTAGCCCTTTGGGCTCTGATAAGACTCTCTCAAGTAAGTTACTTAGCCCTTTGGACTTTGATACAGACTCTCTCAAGTAAGTTACTTAGCTCTTTGGACTTTGATAAGACTCTCTCAAGTAAGTTACTTAGCCCTTTGGGCTTTGATAAGACTCTCTCAAGTAAGTTACTTAGCCCTTTAGACTTTGATACAGACTCTCTCAAGTAAGTTACTTAGCCCTTTGGGCTTTGATAAGACTCTCTCAAGTAAGTTACTTAGCCCTTTAGACTTTGATAAGACTCTCTCAAGTAAGTTACTTAGCCCTTTGGGCTTTGATAAGACTCTCTCAAGTAAGTTACTTAGCCCTTTGGGCTTTGATAAGACTCTCTCAAGTAAGTTACTTAGCCCTTTAGACTTTGATAAGACTCTCTCAAGTAAGTTACTTAGCCCTTTGGGCTTTGATAAGACTCTCTCAAGTAAGCTACTTAGCCCTTTGGACTTTGATACAGATTCTCTCAAGTAAGCTACTTAGCCCTTTAGACTTTGATAAGACTCTCTCAAGTAAGTTACTTAGCCCTTTGGGCTCTGATAAGACTCTCTCAAGTAAGTTACTTAGCCCTTTGGACTTTGATACAGACTCTCTCAAGTAAGTTACTTAGCTCTTTGGACTTTGATAAGACTCTCTCAAGTAAGTTACTTAGCCCTTTGGGCTTTGATAAGACTCTCTCAAGTAAGTTACTTAGCCCTTTAGACTTTGATACAGACTCTCTCAAGTAAGTTACTTAGCCCTTTGGGCTTTGATAAGACTCTCTCAAGTAAGTTACTTAGCCCTTTAGACTTTGATAAGACTCTCTCAAGTAAGTTACTTAGCCCTTTGGGCTTTGATAAGACTCTCTCAAGTAAGTTACTTAGCCCTTTGGGCTTTGATAAGACTCTCTCAAGTAAGTTACTTAGCCCTTTAGACTTTGATAAGACTCTCTCAAGTAAGTTACTTAGCCCTTTGGGCTTTGATAAGACTCTCTCAAGTAAGTTACTTAGCCCTTTGGGCTTTGATAAGACTCTCTCAAGTAAGCTACTTAGCCCTTTGGACTTTGATACAGATTCTCTCAAGTAAGCTACTTAGCCCTTTAGACTTTGATAAGACTCTCTCAAGTATGTTACTTAGCCCTTTAGACTTTGATAAGACTCTCTCAAGTAAGTTACTTAGCCCTTTGGGCTTTGATAAGACTCTCTCAAGTAAGTTACTTAGCCCTTTGGACTTTGATACAGATTCTCTCAAGTAAGCTACTTAGCCCTTTGGGCTTTGATAAGACTCTCTCAAGTAAGTTACTTAGCCCTTTGGGCTTTGATAAGACTCTCTCAAGTAAGTTACTTAGCCCTTTGGGCTTTGATAAGACTCTCTCAAGTAAGTTACTTAGCCCTTTGGACTTTGATAAGACTCTCTCAAGTAAGCTACTTAGCCCTTTGGGCTTTGATAAGACTCTCTCAAGTAAGCTACTTAGCCCTTTGGGCTTTGATACAGACTCTCTCAAGTATGTTACTTAGCCCTTTAGACTTTGATAAGACTCTCTCAAGTATGTTACTTAGCCCTTTAGACTTTGATACAGACTCTCTCAAGTAAGTTACTTAGCCCTTTGGGCTTTGATAAGACTCTCTCAAGTAAGCTACTTAGCCCTTTGGACTTTGATAAGACTCTCTCAAGTAAGCTACTTAGCCCTTTAGACTTTGATACAGATTCTCTCAAGTAAGTTACTTAGCCCTTTAGACTTTGATAAGACTCTCTCAAGTAAGTTACTTAGCCCTTTGGGCTTTGATAAGACTCTCTCAAGTAAGCTACTTAGCCCTTTGGACTTTGATAAGACTCTCTCAAGTAAGCTACTTAGCCCTTTAGACTTTGATACAGATTCTCTCAAGTAAGTTACTTAGCCCTTTAGACTTTGATAAGACTCTCTCAAGTAAGTTACTTAGCCCTTTGGGCTCTGATAAGACTCTCTCAAGTAAGTTACTTAGCCCTTTGGGCTTTGATAAGACTCTCTCAAGTAAGCTACTTAGCCCTTTAGACTTTGATACAGATTCTCTCAAGTAAGTTACTTAGCCCTTTAGACTTTGATACAAACTTGTCTCAAGTAAGTTACTTAGCCCTTTAGACTTTGATACAGATTCTCTCAAGTAAGTTACTTAGCCCTTTAGACTTTGATACAAACTTGTCTCAAGTAAGTTACTTAGCCCTTTAGACTTTGATACAGACTTGTCTCAAGTAAGTTACTTAGCCCTTTAGACTTTGATACAAACTTGTCTCAAGTAAGCTACTTAGCCCTTTAGACTTTGATACAGATTCTCTCAAGTATGTTACTTAGCCCTTTGGGCTCTGATAAGACTCTCTCAAGTAAGCTACTTAGCCCTTTGGACTTTGATAAGACTCTCTCAAGTAAGCTACTTAACCCTTTGGACTTTGATAAGACTCTCTCAAGTAAGCTACTTAGCCCTTTGGGCTTTGATACAGATTCTCTCAAGTATGTTACTTAGCCCTTTAGACTTTGATACAAACTTGTCTCAAGTAAGTTACTTAGCCCTTTAGACTTTGATACAAACTTGTCTCAAGTAAGTTACTTAGCCCTTTAGACTTTGATACAAACTTGTCTCAAGTAAGCTACTTAGCCCTTTAGACTTTGATACAGATTCTCTCAAGTATGTTACTTAGCCCTTTGGGCTTTGATACAGACTGTCTCAAGTAAGCTACTTAGCCCTTTAGACTTTGATAAGACTCTCTCAAGTAAGTTACTTAGCCCTTTAGACTTTGATACAGACTGTCTCAAGTAAGTTACTTAGCCCTTTAGACATTGATACAGACTCTCTCAAGGAAGTTACTTAGCCTTTTAGACTTTGATACAGACTGTCTCAAGTAAGTTACTTAGCCTTTTAGACTTTGATACAGACTGTCTCAAGTAAGTTACTTAGCCCTTTAGACTTTGATACAGACTGTCTCAAGTAAGCTACTTAGCCCTTTAGACTTTGATACAGACTGTCTCAAGTAAGTTACTTAGCCCTTTAGACTTTGATACAGACTGTCTCAAGTAAGCTACTTAGCCCTTTGGACTTTGATAAGACTGTCTCAAGTAAGCTACTTAACCCTTTACTTCTAAGAGACGCCTTGTGGCACATTTGCAAACAGATTAGGCCCAGATCAGACGGCTCCTCTAGGAGTCATCTGATCAGGATCTGCTCTGTTTGCTTATGTTATAGGCCTGATTCTACATTTTCTGCCATGGCTAAACATTCCTGTGTATATATACTATTCAAAATGTAGAACACTATCCAGGTAGTGAGTACAACAAAAACGGTACCATTGAAAGATTTATTCATGGAATAAAGTGTCAAGTTTGCTTTCGGATTGGATAAGGTGGGTGATCTTTAGATCTGTGTAAACAAACAAAATTTGGTAGTTCCAATTGTTAAATTTAGCGAGACTGATATTCCTCATTCACAAAAGTTAAGCAAACTGTTGACCTTTTAACTATCAAACTTACAGTAAGCTAATTCAGACATTTGTTTTATGTAGTAGGATGACTGTCTAATAGGGGTCACTTCTCAGTTGTCCATTTTTCTGTCACGCTTATTTAAGCACACTTTCGTCACATTCAGCAGATGACACATGTTTTCCTTTCAACATATTTGTTCTTGTACAAAAATATGATATTAAACCTATGAACTTATTGAAATGTACAATGTGATAAACCCTTTACCTGATAGAGATGCTTTTTGACACCTTTGTAAACAGAGTACACCCAGATCAAAGGTTTCTGTAAGAACTGTCTGATCAGGGTCTTCTTTGTTTGATTATGAATGATATAGATCTGATACTACAGTTTCTTCCAATGACAAACATTCCTTACTTATATGCCCTCATAAATATTCATAAATTGATACTCATGATGCCATTATTTCTTACATTAATATTTATCAGGTAAAGGGTTAAACTGAGTAGAAAAGAATTTACTGGATAAACTAAAGTGTGTTTTTATTTGATACGGTATTCAGGATCCTGGAGGAGCTTTACGAGGATCAAGGTGACACAGTAGCTTTACAGTATGGTGGCTCCTATCTAGTACATAGGATAGAGGGTTACAGGAAGATTGCCCCTTGGAAAGCTCACTCAAAAGACATTTTACAGACATTGTCTCGTTACTATAGTAACACGTTTTCAGGTAAAAGCGGTTAGATTTGTTCAAAGTCATGTGAATTTTTATGTCAGATATTGGAAGGTAGCTTTGTGTCCATTTGTGCATTGCCTGTTCAGACAATTGAATTATGATTTTCAGTACATTACATCTACATCTTTTGATGCGATTTTCACATATTTATAGAAAGATAGGTCACCAGTCTTACATTCTAAAAGCATATTGTATATGATTAAAGTCTCGAAGTACTTCTTTATGGCTAATAAAGTGCAGAAAATGTTCCCACTTTTACCATTGGTTCTTTTGTTTTTCACAGACTTAATCTTTGCTAATATAAGACCTCTTTTAACCTGTACGAGGTAGAGAAGCCTTTTAATGCCTTTACAAACAGAATAGAACCAGATCAGAGGGCTCTTGTAGAAACTGTCTTTCACTTTTTGAATTACAAAATGTATCTAATTCTATGGTTTCTGCCATGGCTAAAAAATCCTATGTTCGTATATGATTATAAAACTCAGCTAATAAATATTCAAAATGGAATGGCCCATCAGTGTTTAATTATAGAGTCCATTCAATATGACAGGTTTAAATTTGCTAGAGGGTTTTGAATGAAAAACAGTACAGACCCAATCGGAGGGTTCACTAGGAGTCTTTTGATCTCGGTCTACACTGTTTGCAGATGCATTACACTTGTTTCCCACCTTCAGGGGTTAAGTAGCCTCTTAATGCATGAAAATAAAAGGGGTCTTTAAAGGGATTGCAGTTCTGCCATGGGTAAAAATTGGTGTGCTCATATTCCATTATAAATAATAATGAAATCAGTATTCATTATGTTATTATTTGATACATAAATATTCATGAGGTAAATGGATAAGTTTCCAGCTTGGCTAAGACCAACAATTAGATTTGAAAGGTTGCTTTAGAGAGACTTTACCTTATGTTTCTTTGTATTGCTCCAGATGTGGAAAAGCAGCAAGCGACCAACGTATTCCTGGGCCTGTTTGTACCCAATGAATATGAACCCAACATCTGGGACCTGTCCACGGACTTCTACCTGCATAATACAGACGCTGCTGGGCACAGGATAGCCAGAAGAAGGTAATTCCAAAAAGTCATTTATCGCTTGGTTTCATAAGGAGGACAGGCAAAAAATTTAATAAAAGAGGGCACTTTTCCTTGTTAACATTTATTCATGATTTTATCATGGCATTAATATTCATGGACAGAATCATTAAAATAGAACATGGAAAGGAGATTTTTCCATCAATGTGGTATTATCAGAATTTTAAAACTGCATAAGCAAACAAAGCAGACCCTGATTAGACGGATGCTACTGTGTTTGTTTGTAAATGCCTTAAAAGGCATTTATATGAAGTAAAGGATTAATGTAGTATTCAAATCTGCCACTCAGAGGTCAAGGTCAACATTTCAGCCCAAGCCCTGCGTCTGGGCTTTGAAAATATCATTCGAAGAAAAAACTTTTTAACAATTTGGATCCTGATTATATGCACCTGTCAAGTGGTCATGTATAATAAGTGTAAAGACAGCTGATATAGTAATGTCCTTTACATCTGGGAGTAGATAAAGACTATGACCACAATGGCAAATAGTTTGGGTTGGGATGTGATGTGTAATTAATTGATGCAATAACTTTGTGCAAAAGTTATTAAGATTCAGCTACAGAGACCTGAAGTTTATTCTCGATTTTGTTCTTTCAGCTACACAAACTGGTGTGAGCATAAAGTGTTCCGCTGTCTGCCATTGCCATATGAAGAAGGTAAGATTTGATAAATGCAACATGAGAGATGTCTCATTAATACTTTTGAGTGAGGGAAATAACAGAACATCTGCTCCAGTATTAACCTATTCCTTCATAGGCTATGTTTAGACCCAGCCTCTTTGAATTAATCTACTGATAAGGAGCATTTACCAGAAAAAAGGAAAATTATAGAATTAGGTAGTTTTGAAACCATTGTGATAAATAGAGCATTTGCTCATAATGGTTTAAAAAAATGACTTTTATTACAGAGGTGTCAATATGAGGGAATGTGTAATGACTGTTCAATTCCCCATTATGTTTTCTGTAAAAATCAGATTGTATTGGATTGATGGATTACTTAATCTTTTGTTACATGAGAATCCAGTTTTTATTACAAGGGTTTTGTAGCCATGGCAAACAGTGTATAATCAAACTCATAACATTAAATAAGCAAACGGTGTAGACCCTGATCAGACAGTTCCTACAGGAATATCTTATCTGGGTCTGGTATTTTGGCAAAAGCGTTAATATGAGTACTTGTGAAGTAAACGGTTAAATTATTTGACATCTGTATCGAAGAATACAGTAGTAATAACCATGGTGTTTGACTTCAGAGTATAAACATGAGGATTGTGAGATGGTGGTGAACACCGAGCAGGAGGACGAGCAGGTGGACCTTTTCCATGAGTACTACAAGCCATTTGAACTGACCTCCCTGGAGAGTCTCTATGGCCTTAACATTCCCCACTCCATAAAGTAAGTCCTGTTTTCTTATCTTAACCATTTCCTTGTTGAGTATTCATGCAAGAAATGATGACATCATGAATATTTATAAGCTGAATTTTTATAATGGCTTATGTACAGAGGAATTTTTGGTATTGGTTGAAACTTAGAGTCAGATCTAATAAGCAAACAGAGCAGACCCTAATCAGATGGCTCTTACAGGAACTGTGATCAGGGTCTTTTTTGTTTACAAAGGCATGAAAAAAGTGTGTATATGAAGTGGGTTAGAATAATGTTCATGTGTAAAACTCGTTTTGTTTTCATTCTTTAATCCTGTTTTCGATAAAGACACATACTTTCATGTTTGCAAATAGAGTAGACCATGATCAGACAGCCCCTACAAGAGCTGTCTGATCAGGGTCTACTCTGTTTGTATATTGACTAATATAGATCTGATCTGATTCTACAGTTCCTGCCATGGCCAAACCATTTCATCTTCTTATCATTATGCCATTATAAATACTCAACTAATTAATATTTAGAAGTAAATTATTTCTAACATAAATATTATTAAGTACAGTTTCCTTTCCTTTCTTTTCACAGTGTCAAATAGTTTGGATCCTGATATGATGTTGAGTTGCTGACAGCTGTGGCTCTTGTCTGAGACTAGACTATTTGCAAAGGTTACAACACATGTTAAATATGTGGATCAAATGAAATAATAGCTGTTGGAGTTAGCTGTGTCTTACATTTTGTTTCAAAACCACAATCGTAGTATTGATTAGATTGGATTATGATAACAGGTCATCTAGAGCTAGTCTTGAATGAGTAGTAATGAAGTAAAGGGTTAAAATGAATTTTCATGTTTATTGTTAATTTAGTGTCTTACATTTGTGTGTTATTTTATACCTCAACAAAGTTGTACGGGGTATATAGTTTTTTTTACCCGTCCATCCGTCAGACTGTCCATGTATCATAGTATATTGTTGCTCGTCTAGCACTTTCATTTCTTGACCAATTTTTCTCAAATTTGCTTTAAGAATTTTCATGAATAAAAGCTTGGATGAGTTTGATTTTCAGAGGAATCTGTCAAGGGTAACCACTTTTTTCTCTGCCAATGTGGTGTGGAGTATATGAGCTTGCTCACTGAAGTTCTTTTATTTCATTCAGGAACTTTATGCCTAAGAATTCTGATAAGTACAGCCCATTTGAGAGGAGGATACCACTTGAGAAGAGCAGAGAAAACAGGTATATGTCTACACTTAGCCTTTACCTCTGTTGGTTTTCTTGCATTTGTATTAAGTACTCATCCTACACATAGATTGATCAGGAACGTCAGGTAACTTGAATCCATTTGACACTGAATAACTTAACCCTTTCCTTCATATAAATGCATTTTCACGCATTTGCAAACAGAGTAGACCCAGATCAGATGGCTCTTCTAGGAGCCATCTGATCAGGATCTGCTCTGTTTGCATATGGAATTTTTATAGATCTAATTTTACAGTTTCCACATTGATGAAAAAAAATTCCCCTTTTATTATTCCATTTTACTGATTCTGTCCATGAATATTAATGAGGTAACAAAATCTTGAAAAAATGTTACTCAGGGAAAGGGTTAAGTTTAAAAGTCTTGCTAACTTTGAAGTTATTTTTTCTTTGTTGAAAATAAAAATAAGTGATCAAAGTGCCAAATAGTTTGGATCATGATGAGATGCCAAATAGTTTGACATCTCATTAGGGTCAAGGCTGTTTAGAAAGGTTAACTATTACTCTTTATGCCTTTGCAAACAGAATAGACGACAATCAGACATTTCCTGCATGATCTGGGTCGGCTGTTTGCTTATGAATTATGATTCCATAGTTTCTACCATGGTCAAACACTATTTCCTGTGTTCTAATGCCATTTTAAAAATCCATCCATTTAATCAATACATAATGGCATATGCAAGCAGAGCAGACCTTGATTAGATAGTTTCTACAAAATCTGTCTGATGCGGGTCTAGTCTGTTTGCAAAGGGATGAAAAGTTTTAAATGTCTGCAAGGCTCATTATAAAGTTCTCCTGCTTGCATATGTTTGATTTTTGCATAAATTTCAGGCATTTTCCATCTGAATTGTTGTAATGCAGAGTGAGAAAATAAGAATTATAGATAATTTAGATCTTGATCAATTACTGAGATTCTCCAATTCTGTTTAGCATCAATGTTCATACTTATTGTTTCACCGGCTTTAAAATGATGACACTTTAGGGTCACTCCACCACCATCTGTCTGTATGACTGTTATATCAGTTTGTTTTTGTCTGAGCCAGATCTTTATTTTGTATGAACAGATTTCAAAAATGATTTGGTACATCTCTTAGTCATGTGTAGATGTTGTGTTGTGTATGAGAAGCATAATTAGCATCAGCTGTTTTTGAATGATCTCTCTTTTAATTTAAGTCAAACCTATATTTTACATAGACATATATTTCAATATAATATGGCTTATGTGTAAGTCATGAGTAGATTTCAATATAATATGGCTTATGTGTGTAAGTCATGAGTAGATTTCAATATAATATGGCATATGTGTAAGTCATGAGTAGATTTCAATATAATATGGCTTATGTGTAAGTCATGAGTAGATTTCAATATAATATGGCTTATGTGTGTAAGTCATGAGTAGATTTCAATATAATATGGCTTATGTGTGTAAGTCATGAGTAGATTTCAATATAATATGGCTTATGTGTAAGTCTTGAGTAGATTTCAATATAATATGGCTTATGTGTAAGTCATGAGTAGATTTCAATATAATATGGCTTATGTGTGTAAGTCATGAGTAGATTTCAATATAATATGGCTTATGTGTAAGTCATGAGTAGATTTCAATAATATGGCTTATGTGTGTAAGTCATGAGTAGATTTCAATATAATATGGCTTATGTGTGTAAGTCATGAGTAGATTTCAATATAATATGGCTTATGTGTAAGTCTTGAGTAGATTTCAATATAATATGGCTTATGTGTAAGTCATGAGTAGATTTCAATATAATATGGCTTATGTGTAAGTCTTGAGTAGATTTCAATATAATATGGCTTATGTGTGTAAGTCATGAGTAGATTTCAATATAATATGGCTTATGTGTAAGTCTTGAGTATATGGCTTATGTGTGTAAGTCATGAGTAGATTTCAATATAATATGGCTTATGTGTAAGTCTTGAGTAGATTTCAATATAATATGGCTTATGTGTGTAAGTCATGAGTAGATTTCAATATAATATGGCATATGTGTAAGTCATGAGTAGATTTCAATATAATATGGCTTATGTGTAAGTCATGAGTAGATTTCAATATAATATGGCTTATGTGTGTAAGTCATGAGTAGATTTCAATATAATATGGCTTATGTGTGTAAGTCATGAGTAGATTTCAATATAATATGGCTTATGTGTAAGTCTTGAGTAGATTTCAATATAATATGGCTTATGTGTAAGTCATGAGTAGATTTCAATATAATATGGCTTATGTGTGTAAGTCATGAGTAGATTTCAATATAATATGGCTTATGTGTAAGTCATGGTAGATTTCAATATAATATGGCTTATGTGTGTAAGTCATGAGTAGATTTCAATATAATATGGCTTATGTGTGTAAGTCATGAGTAGATTTCAATATAATATGGCTTATGTGTAAGTCTTGAGTAGATTTCAATATAATATGGCTTATGTGTAAGTCATGAGTAGATTTCAATATAATATGGCTTATGTGTGTAAGTCATGAGTAGATTTCAATATAATATGGCTTATGTGTAAGTCTTGAGTAGATTTCAATATAATATGGCTTATGTGTAAGTCATGAGTAGATTTCAATATAATATGGCTTATGTGTAAGTCTTGAGTAGATTTCAATATAATATGGCTTATGTGTGTAAGTCATGAGTAGATTTCAATATAATATGGCTTATGTGTAAGTCTTGAGTATATGGCTTATGTGTGTAAGTCATGAGTAGATTTCAATATAATATGGCTTATGTGTAAGTCTTGAGTAGATTTCAATATAATATGGCTTATGTGTGTAAGTCATGAGTAGATTTCAATATAATATGGCTTATGTGTAAGTCTTGAGTATATGGCTTATGTGTGTAAGTCATGAGTAGATTTCAATATAATATGGCTTATGTGTAAGTCTTGAGTAGATTTCAATATAATATGGCTTATGTGTAAGTCATGAGTAGATTTCAATATAATATGGCTTATGTGTGTAAGTCATGAGTAGATTTCAATATAATATGACTTATGTGTAAGTCATGAGTAGATTTCAATATAATATGGCTTATGTGTGTAAGTCATGAGTAGACAGTGTATAATGTACAGTGTATAATGTGCAAGAACCATACATGTAGCATCACTCAGTTTTGAATAACTAAATTACTTAACCCTCCCTTTCCTTCATACAAATGCTTTTTATGCCTTTGCTAAATAGAGAAGACCCAGATCAGATGACTCCTGTAGGAGCTATCTGATCAGGGTTTGCTGTGTTTGCTTATGGAATAATATAGTTCTGGGTCGATGCTTATAAAACTTTTAGTTGAGTCTGAGTTCGTTCTCAAGTTTTTGATTGGTCAGATTTGAGCCTTTGGCTCAAATCTGACCAATCAAAAGCTTGAGAACTCAAATCTGACCAATCAAAAGCTTGAGAACGAACTCAGACTCAACTAAAAAGCTTTATAAGCATGGACCCTGATTCTACAATTTCTGCCAATACCAAAAGGGTAAATATTTCTTATATGAATATTGGACAGGGAAAGGTTAACAGTTTTTGTGCCACTTGCTTTAGCAGGGTTAACATTTAACCCTTTCCCTCATATAAATGCATTTTCATGCTTTTGCAAACAGAGTAGACCCTGATCAGAATCTGCTCTGTTTGCCAATGGAATTTGATACATTTGTGTCTTTACTTTCTAAAATAGCTACAATGTTCCACCTTCCATATTTCTTTATAACTATTTTTGCCCATGAATATTCAGTAGGTATTGAAATTTTAAATGAACATAGAACAGGGAAAGGATTACGGATCACTTATCCATCCTCTGTCTGTCCTACCCAAGGGCATCTAGTTTCTCAGAATCATGTCCCTTTTGTTTTTCAAAGCATCACATACTCTGACAAGCACTTGTATGGATGTACACATATTACATTTTACTTGTAATCACCTTCTAGATCATTCTAGTTTATCATGCTTTCACTTGCTTTACCATTACACTGTAATCCACATTGAGGTAGACTTTGAGCTTGCAACACATGAACACATGCAACAAGTACAAGTGCGCAAAATAAAGATATAAAATTTGCTTTACTACATTTCAAGTTATTCTCTTCTTGTTAACCCAGATTTTAGCTCACCTTAGCCCTTGACTCCATAGATACACCCTTTAATGCCTTTGCAAACAGAGAAGACCCAGATCAGATGGCTCCTGTAGTAGCTGTCTGACCTAGGTCTGCCCTATTTGCTTCTGTAATGAAACTGATTCTCAAAGGTATGCCATGGCCAAAAATATCTGTGTTCAACTTTTTAATATCTATAATTTCATTATTTCTTACATGGATATTCATGGAATAAAAGGTTTAAAGAAATACCCATGGTGGGCTTTAAAGGTTGTGGCTAGAATGTACAGTGTTTGTTGTCTGTTTATCATCTGTCATACATCCAAGGTTTTCCCTTGATCCCTTCAAAAAGTCTTATTTGAGAGTCCTCATGACTCCCTCACTATAAAGTGAAGAAAAGAACCTCTTAATTTTGAGGGTCATTTGTAAATTATAAGGATCATTTCAATAGCAGTAAGGGGCCAGGGAAAACCCTGCCACATTAAGTTTGTTTGGAATAACGATTTCCAGACAATACATTTGTAACTTACTCTTTGTTACTTAACTTAGTTTACAAAATGTCAGAAAGCTTGCATGGAGAAAAAGGTTTGGATTGCATTTTTGGGAGTCTTGGGTCATGGTTAAGGTTAAGGCCACTGTTACTAAGATAGAAAACATGTTGAAGAAACAGAAAAAATGGTTTTCCTCGTATCTGACATATGTGTTCTGTCAAACACTCTTGTTACTTACTGTCTCAAATAAAAGAGCAACATGAAGAAGTTTTAAGAGAAAATGACAGTAGAAACACTCCAGCTTTATTTGAGCATGAAGTAGGTCATTCACATTGACCCTTTATCTAATAAATATTCATGACTCCAACCCATTATTAATATTGATTAATTGCTTTTCTTATTATATTATATAATAAAAGTGAATACAAAGCAATCAGTATATCCTGATGAAACAGCTTCTACAGGAGCTATCTGATTTGGGTCTACTCTGTTTGCAAAGATGTCAAAAGGCATTTATTAGATAAAGGTTTGAGCATGCTGCTGACAGTTAATTAACCCATTCCCTCATATTGACGCCTCTGTAAAAAATCACTTTTTGAAACCATTTTGATAAATAGAGCATTTGCTCCATATAGCTATTTATCACAATGGTTTCAAAATTACACAATTAAAAAATTCTTTTCTAGCAAATGCTCCTTTTCGGTAGATTTATTCAAAGAAGCTGGGTCTCTAAAAATAGCCTATGAGGTTATGGGTTAACTGTTTCATCAAGATCAAACTGTTTGATACTTTGATAACGTCTTTGGAAAGAATTGGAAAAAGGTCTGCTTTGACATCTGAATTAGTAGATATATAAAAAGTTGGCCCAGTATGCTAAATGTTAATAGAAGATGATCAGTGTTGTATAGATCATAGAGTAATAGGCTGGAGGATATAATCAATGTTGTATGGATGATAGGGTAACATGCTGAAGGACATAATCAATGTTGTATGGGTGGTAGGGTAACAGACTGGAGGACATAATCAATGTTGTATCGATAGTAGGGCAACAGGCTGGATGACATGATCAATGTTGTATAGGTGGTAGGGTAACAGACTGGAGGACATAATCAATGTTGTATGGATGATAGGGTAACAGACTGGATGACATAATCAATGTTGTATGGATGGTAGGGTAACAGGTTGGATGAGATAATCAATGTTGTATGGATGGTAGGGTAACAGGCTGGAGGACATACTCAATGTTGTATGGATGGTAGGGTAACAGACTCGAGGACATAATCAATGTTGTATGGATGATAGGTAACAGGCTGGATTACATATTCAATGTTGTATGGATGGTAGGGTAACAGACTGGAGGACATAATCAATGTTGTATGGATGATAGGGTGACAGGCTGGATGACATAATCAATGTTGTATGGATGATAGGGTAACAGGCTGGAGGACATAATCAATGTTGTATGGATGGTAGGGTAACAGGCTGGATGACATAATCAATGTTGTATGGATGGTAGGGTAACAGGTTGGATGAGATAATCAATGTTGTATGGATGGTAGGGTAACAGGCTGGAGGACATACTCAATGTTGTATGGATGGTAGGGTAACAGACCCGAGGACATAATCAATGTTGTATGGATGATAGGGTAACAGGCTGGATGACATAATCAATGTTGTATGGATGGTAGGGTAACAGGCTGGAGGACATAATCAATGTTGTATGGATGATAGGGTGACAGGCTGGATGACATAATCAATGTTGTATGGATGATAGGGTAACAGGCTGGAGGACATAATCAATGTTGTATGGATGGTAGGGTAACAGGCTGGATGACATAATCAATGTTGTATGGATGGTAGGGTAACAGGTTGGATGAGATAATCATTGTTGTATGAGTGGTAAGGTAACAGACTGGAGGACATAATCAATGTTGTATGGGTGGAAGAGTAACAGACTGGAGGACACAATCAGTGTTGTATGAGTGGTAAGGTAACAGACTGGAGGACATAATCAATGTTGTATGGATGGTAGGGTAACAGACTGGAGGACACAATCAGTGTTGTATGGTTGGTAGGGTAACAGACTGGAGGACACAATCAATGTTGTATGGTTGGTAGGGTAACAGGCTTGAGGACATTATTAATGTTGTATGGGTCATAGAGTATGAAATATGCTTGAAGGCATATTTGAGTGAGTTTTCTTGGCCTCTTATCAAGATCTTGCACACCAATTATGCTTTTGAAAAACAAATACCGGGAGAAGGAAGAAATGAAAGGAAGTAGGTGATTAAAATTGCTTGTAGGTTTAAACCTTTGAATGCTGAATATTCAAATTGGAATGACCCATCAGTATTAAATGATGGGGTCCATTCAATATTAAAGGATATGGATCTACTCTGTTTTCATATGCTACTACGCTAAAATCCTGCATTCAAAGTGTTAAAGGTGCTTTTGTACTTTTTTGATACGCTTTGGCTTGTATTGTATTATGTATATCATTTGGTGTTTTAGATTTGCAGCCTTCACTCGCAGCCACAATCGAATAGACAAATACAGGTTTGCCATCTGCAATATATGTATATAATATGCCTCTGAATCCTACTCAGAATCCAGCAATCTTTTCTAAGTACACTATTTAATTATTGTCTGCAAAAACTTTTCATTAATCTATTCCTAAATTAGGCACAGTTTTGATACTGATGTGAGACCTAGTTTCAGAATTCTTTTTGATACTGATATGAGACCAAATTATGCTACGGTCACACTACAGCTTGTGATGGGTTTGCTTAGTGGCAATGCCATCAGCCATGCAATACTTTGCAAAATGTTCTGTGTGCTTTATGGGCTTTTTAGCTCACCTGAACAAAGTCGGGGTGAGCTTTTGGGAGACTTGAATGTCCAGTGTGCGTTGTTCGTCGTCCGGCGTCAACAATTTGCTTGTGAACACTCTAGTGGTCACAATTTTAGTCCAATCTTCATGAGACTTTACCAGAATGATTGTATTGATAAAATCTCGGATGAGTTAAAAAGTGGGTCATGTGGCCTCAAAAACTAGGTCACTAGGTCATATAGTTGGAAAACCTTGTGAACAATTTAGAGATCACATTTTGAGCCCAATCTTCATGAAACTTGGTCAGAATGATTGTCCTGATAAAATCTTGGACGAGTTCGAAAGTGGGTTAAGTGGGTCCGAAAAGTAAGTCACTAGGTCATTTCTTAAAAAAATCTTGTTAGCACTCCAATGGTCACATTTTTAGCCCAGTCTTCCTTAAACCTGCTCAGAATGTTTGTCTTGATGATACCAAGGTTGAGTTTGATCATGGTTGGGGCTGGATAAAAAAGTAGGCCACTAGATCAAATCACATTTTTAGCGCAATCTTCATTGATCAGAATGATTGTCTTTCTAAATCTTTGAAAATCTTGTTCTCCAGAACCACTGCTCATGATCCACTATAACATTGTTCCCTTAGGTCAATATTAGCCCCATCCTGGGACTACCCTGCTATAATCTTAAAACTATGGTAATCAGGTGAGCGATTAAGGGCCATCTTGGCCCTCTTGTTTTTGTTGTGTCTCTCTGTCTCAAGAATGGCCACAAACATCATGAAAATATTCATTTCATGGACTGAAATTTTGTGGCAATGGTTTTATTTGGCAATTCCTTGCTGAGTTCCCTGATCAGTTGGGTGAGCCTTTAGTATGAGAAATATTGTAGGAAAAGGAGAACCTGCTCATTACGATCAATGTGTTGAACCCTTTTCTCCATAGATATACCTTTTAACCCTTTCCTCCATAAATACGCCTTTCTACGCCTCTGTAAAAGTCACCTGTTGAAACCATTGTGATAAATAGAGCACTTGCTCCTACAGGAGCAAAAGCTCTATTTATCACAATGGTGTCAAATTACAAAATTGAAAAAAAAATCCTTTTCTCTATTTAATGCTCCTTTTCGGTAGATTTATTCAAAGAGGTTGGATCTAAAAATAGCCTATGGAGGAAAGGGTTAATGCATTTTGCAAACAGAGTAAACTCAGATCTGATGGCTACTGTAGATACTGTAGGGTCTGCTCTATTTCCTTATGTAAACTATAGATCTGATTCTACAGTTCCTGCCATGGCCAAAATTCAGCTAACTAAAATTCAAGTAGTCAATATTTCATACATGAATATTTCTGAGGAAAGCTTTAACCCATTTCCTCATATTGACGACTTTTGACGACTCCGTAAAAGTTACTTTGTGAAACCATTGTGATAAAAGAGCATTAATTTTGCTCCTATAGCAAATGCTCTATTTATCACAATGGTTTTAAACTACAAAATTCTCAAAAAAATATTTTCTCTAGTTAATGCTCCTTTTCGGTAGATTTATTCAAAGAGGTTGTATCTAAAAATAGCCTATGAGGTAATTGGTTAAATAAGGCATTATCATATTGATCCAGTAGTAGATAAGTTCAGACTCTAATGGAAAACCTTTTGGTTTGAAATGAAAGTTCTATTTTAGGTCCATTACTTCGATTTTAACCCTTCGCTTGCTATTCGCGTCAATATACCTACCTGTAAATAGTGAAGACCCAGATGAGACAGCTCCTGCAGGAGCTGTCTCATCAGGGTCTGCACTATTTACAAGTTGATTGTGCAACCAGTGCACTCCACAGCAGTGATTGCACAGCAAAATACTTGTACACAATGAAGATATATGTAATTATACAACAGGGCATGGGTAAAGAAGGAAAATTGTATTTTAAAATTCAGCAAGAGAAGGGTTAAGCAGGAATAACATTTTGGAAAATGATGCAGAACATCTGATAAAAATTTGGAGAAGCTTTGGTGATGCCCGGCAAACATACCTCAGTGAATATTTTCTGATAATTCACTCATTTTTTCGGGAATATTGACAAGTGTTTGTCTGCTGCTTAACAATTTACTCCATAAATATGCTTTTCTATGCCTTGCCAAACAGAGTAGACCCATATCAGACGACTCCTGTTGGAGCTATATGATCAGGGTCTGCTCTGTTTGCTTATGACATAGGTTTGATTCTACACTTACTGCTTTGGTTAAATAATCATGTGTTCCTATGGTATCTTATAAAACACAGCTAATGAATATGCGTGGTGTCATTACTTCTTACATGAATATTCATGGAGTAAAGTGTTAACCACCACATTTTATAGTTCGATTTTTACCCGTGAGCTGTGACCTTTAGGACCAGTCCACCCGTAGAGGTAAAACGCGTCACAAACCATGTATTTGTTCCGGAGTTACCTGTGGTAATACAGACAAGTAATAAGCATATACAGTAAAACCTCTCTCTAGCGGCCACTAAATTGTGTTAATTAGTTAGTATTTAGGGCAGGTGGCTGCTTAACCCTTTCCCTCATATAAACGTGTTTTCACACATTTTTGAACAGAGTAGACCCAGATCAGACGGCTCCTAGAGGAGCCGTCTGATCAGGGTCTGCTCTGTTTGCTAATAGATTTGATAGATCTGTTTCTTTACTTTCTAAAATGTCTACATTGTTCCACCTTCTAAATTTCATTAGAACAATTTAGTAGGTATTGAAATTTGGAATAAATATAGAACAGGGAAAGGGTTAAAGCAAGGTGAAAGTAAAACAGAACGCTCCTATAGGAGCATTCTGTTTTACTCTCACACTGCTTTAAGCAGCCACCTGCCTTTAACACAAAATACTTGATGTAATTTAGTGTTCGTTATAGAGAGGTTTTACTGTATATACTAATACTGCACGATTACTATGAGCTTCTTGTGACAACCATTGTCCACTTACCCATACATTAGAATGGTTCCAACTTCTATAAATAGAAAAGTGCAGTCACGGCTCAGCACTCAAAATCGAACTATAGCTTGCTTGCACTGCCCTTCATTGCGATCAAACATCTCATGTTCATGGCAAACCCATTATAAAGCATTGAGAGCTGTGGTGTGACCTGGGCCCTACTGAACTCCTCTGAAGTTAGACCAGATAAACCATTTCCCTGTTGAATATTCATGTAAGAAATAATGACATCATGAATATTTATTTGCTGAATTTTCATAATGGCATATGAATTCAAGAGGTTTTGGTATTGTTAGAAATAGCAGTGTCAGCTCTATTATAATTTCATAAGGAAACAAAGGGGACCTTGATCAGATGGCTCTTACAGGAGATATCTGATCTGGGTCTACTCTGTATGCAAAGGCATGAAAAAGCGTTTTAAACGGAACAAACTATCGTGTGAAACTATGTTCTTGAACTCCCCTGGTGTTAAATCCACCAGCACATTCTCAGGTCTGAGATTTAACAATATTCTTAATCATGTTTGCCTGGTTCCCATCATCTACCAGAACAGTAGGAGCTTGGAACCATGCAAATGTGAATAAGAATATTGTAGGTTTTCTAAGTTTAACCCTTTCCCATATAGATATGCCTTTTGACACCTCTGCAAATAGAGTAGACCCAGGTCAGACATAGAGTCATCTGATCAGGGTCTACTCTGTTTACTTGTGAAATAACATACAGTAAAACCCTGCTAATGCCTAAAAGAGGTATAATTCTTGGTGCTAGATGCAGGTGCAACCACCTGCTTATAAAGACACAAATATTTATATATTAAGTGGTCGCATTAGCGGGGTTTTACTTTATATAGGATTGTGCCACGGTAAGAAAATCCCTTGTTCATGATGCCAATATAAAAATTAGCTAATTAGTATTTTTACATTCATTATTTCTTTTAATATACAAATATTAATGAGGTTCAGAATTTGTGCATGTATTGATGCCCAGGATCCAAATTTTTTAAATGTTTGTCACAAATTTGCCAACAGCGGGTTATGACCTTGTGTTACCTCAATATTCCCATTGGCTTTCCTGAACTCCAGAATGCTTGAAGAGATATGTATACCACTATTACATACTAACATAACCTTCATCTATCTATACCTGTGGGAGCATTCAATTTCCTAGCCTTTCTTAGATAACCAGAAGGAAAATTACCATCCAAACACCAGACAATATTGCATGTTATATTTACCATAATGTTTCTTATACATGGATTTGCAATACAACAAAACTTCTCAAAGGTGACCACTCTACTTGTCAAATTTTATTAGAAGTGGTAGCTTGATCCTGTACTTCATAAATATTTTATAAGAAATAATAAATACATGTATATGAATATTAATTAACTGATTTTTTATAATAGCACTTTGAACAAAGTGTTCTTTTATCATAACAGAAACTGTAGAATCAGATTTATATTGTTTCATAAGCAAACAGAGCAGACCCTGATCATACGGCGAACTTTTTTAAAATAATTTATTAATATTGTTTTAACCCATTACCTCATAGGATATTTTTAGATCCAACCTCTTTGAATAAATCTACCGAAAAGGAGCATTAAGTAGAGAAAAGGAAAATTCTAGAATTTTGTAGTTTGAAACCATTGTGTTAAATAGAGCATTTGCTCCTATAGGAGCAAATGCTCTATTTATCACAATGGTTTCATTAGGTGACTTTTGTAGAGGCATCAAAAGGCATCAATATGAGGGAATAGGTTAAGTTGTATGGCATTGAGTAAAGGGTTACTGTAGGACAAAATTCAGGCAATACTTAGCTTCTAGAGGAACCTGCTTAGTACTAACATAATATCATGTTGCATTAACCCATTATCTGATGAATATATTCAATTATGAAATATTTACTAATGAATATTAATTAGCAGAATTGCAAACACAGTAATGTTTTGCCATGGAAGAAATTATAGTATCAGATCTATATTACTTCATAAGCAAATGGAGTAGACATTGATCAGACAGCTCCATTAGGAGCAGTCTGATCTGGGTTTACTCTGCAAAGGTGTTGAAAGACATATCTATGGAGTGAAGGGTTAAGGAGGTTTTTTACTGTATGTAAAAGATTTTTACACAAAAAGAGAATTAATGTGGCAAATAAGTATCGTAATACATGTGTTTGCAAATACAGTAAAACCTCTCTCTAATGACCACTAAATTACATCAAGTATTTTGTGTTAAAGGCAGGTGGATGCTTAAAGCAAGGTAAAAGTAAAACAGAACGCTCCTATTGGAGCGTTCTGTTTTACTTTCACCTTGCTTTAACCAACCACCTGCCCAAAATACCAACTAATTAACACAATTAGTGGTCGTTATAGAGAGGTTTTACTGTAGTGCAAACCCAAATCAGAGGACTCCTAGAGGAGCCCTCTCATCAAAGTCTGCCCTGTTTGCCATTCAAAACTATGTGACAAGTTCAAGTCTTCCGTGCTGCGTGAACTTTATAGGTAAACACCTGATTGGTTATTTCACTCTGATAATTCAGTGTTGAAAAGTTTAAATATTTGAAAGCAGTGCATGTTCTAGCAGCTCTTTATCAAATATTGATACCGATAATAGGTACACTACTATCCATTAAAGCTCTTGTTTGCATGCGAATGTTTTGCCTTTGATATAATCTACATGTAAATGCTTTGTGTATTACAGAAAAGGCTGTTTGGCTTACAATTGCAATCTGAATGTTACATTTGAATGATTTCAGATCTTTTTACTTATTATCCTTCATTTGGATCATCCATCATGGTTTAACAATTGAATACATTTAGTATGAAAATGTATAATTTGCAAGAGAGCAGTACAGACCCTGACCAGAGGGCTTCTGTAAGGCCCCTCTCATCTGGGCCAAGAGAACAGTACAGCCCCTGACCAGAGGGCTTCTGTAAGGCCCCTTCATCTGGGCCAAGAGAACAGTACAGCCCCTGACCAGAGGGCTTCTGTAAGGCCCCTCTCATCTGGGCCAAGAGAACAGTACAGCCCCTGACCAGAGGGCTTCTGTAAGGCCCCTTCATCTGGGCCAAGAGAACAGTACAGCCCCTGACCAGAGGGCTTCTGTAAGGCCCCTTCATCTGGGCCAAGAGAACAGTACAGCCCCTGACCAGAGGGCTTCTGTAAGGCCCCTTCATCTGGGCCAATACGCTTTGCCAAATTCCTATTAGAGGACTCCTAGGAGCTCTCTGATCTGAGTCTACACTGTTTATCACACCCTGATCAGGAGAGCTCCCTGATCTTGGTCTATACTGTTTGAACATGCCAATGAATACATTTCTGGCATACAAAGGGTTAAGTGTGTTCTTTTTAGTTCATGTACTATGTGTTATACATGTATACTGCAATATTAGATAGGTAAGCTTAAGAATAATTCTTTTTGTTCATTTGATATCTTACACTCCCATAGTAGCAAATAGTGGAGACCCACATCAAACTAATCTAACAGGAACATTTTTATCTGGGTCTGCACTATTTGCCTTATTGTGCCTGTCCTAATGCTTATGGTAATTAGTTTAGTTTCGAGGTTTGTTTCAAGATATTTGAGAAACGGCAGTTAAGTCATTGGGAAGAACAGTACTTACAATAAATGAAGGAAAATTTAGAATGGTTTAGTTTTTTAAACCATTGTGATAAATAGAGCATTTGTAACAATGGAGCATACCGGTATGCTCTATTTATTAACCCATTCCCTCATAGGTTATTTTTAAACTCTTTGAATAAATCTACTGAAAAGGAGTATTAACTAGAGAAAAGGAACATTTTAGAATTTTGTACTTCTGAAACCATTGTGAAACCATCCTTAGGAGCAAATGCTCTATTTATCACAATGGTTTTAAAAAGTGACTTTTACAGAGGCGTATTTATGGAGGAAAGGGTTAAAATGGTTTCAAAAAAGTGACTTTTACAGAGGCATTTAAAAGTATTAATGTAGGGAATTGGTTAACTCTTTTGCTGTTGTAGGCATATCTGTAACATTTGAAAACTGATGCCAAGTAACATGTTGCCTTAGCAGAATTGAAACTGATTCTGTGATTATTTTTATGCCCAAATGATATGAATATTCAGTAAGTTAATTTTAATAAGGTGTTGTTTTTTCTAAAAAAATGTTCAGCTTAGATAAAATCTGTAGGATCAGGTCTGTATAATTTCGTTAGCAAACAGAGCAGACCCTGATCAGACGGCTCTTACATCAGCTGTCTGATCCTGTTCTACTCTGTTTGCAAAAGGCTGAAAAGTTGTTTATCTGCTGAAAAGGGTTAAAGAAAATGAAGAAAACTCCACTTGGAATCCAAAGGAGACAATAAGTTTCAAATCCAATGGAGAAGATAAGTTTAGAAGATGAAAGGGCTGAACAGTGCAGGCCTTGATCAGTTCTGACATTGGAACACAACATCGAATTTGGGTCAACACTGTTTGTACTCCTAAGCACTTCCTCTAGGAGCCCTATGATCTGGGTCTATACTGTTTGTAAATGCCAGAACATTTGTTTCTCAACTTCAAAGGTTTAAGATATAGATCTAATGATTGACAGTGATCTTGTGTAAACAAAGAAGAAAATATTGAAATTTGGTGGATTAATTTTGCAACAATCATAGATATTGAATATGAAATGACACAGATTTACAATCAGTGGTAAGGTTATTTCTAATTTTTGTTTGTTTATATTCCAGCCAAGAAATTAACCCGAACATCAGTGGGAAGGAGTCAACGTCCTCCGTGATGTCCAACACCTCTGAGGAGGGCAGCACCAGCAGTGCCAGTAGTGTGGAGGGCGACATCCAGGTCACTTCCGACGATGACAACTTGCCAGAGTATGACACAGCAGACACTGCTGGTAGAAATTCAGAAGATGATAGCAATCCATATGACCTTGATCTCATCCAGTTTGAAGAAGATGAAGAGACACAGGATATATACAAGAAGTGAGCTCTTATTTATTCAAATTGTTCACCTTAGTTTTAGGAACAGTGTATGTAACACTTTTGCAAACAGTGTAGAGTCCTTTGAATAGGGTCTGCACTGTTGGTCATAAACGAATTGTCTTCTGTAATAAATTTTGATAGAACTATATTCAAAAAGGGAGAAGCCAGTTTTAATCATTCACAGATAATGGGTTAACGTTTTCCTTCATATGTATAAACGTGTTTTCACACATTTGCAAACAGAGTACTTTCTAAAATGGCTACAATGATCCACCTTCCATAATTAGTTATAACTATTTTGTCAGTAGGTATTGAAATTTGGAATATACATAGAACAGGGAAAGGGTTAATTATATTTACGGTAGCATTAACCCTTTTAAAATGGTTTATGTAGGTTTCTCATCATGGTTTAACTGTAGAGCCCATCCAATACAAAACAATTTTCTCTCATATAAACCTTTTCATGCATCTGCAAACAGAGTAGACCCAGATCAGACAGCCCCTGTATGAGTTGTTTGATCAGGGTCTGCTGTGTTTGCTTATGACATTATATAGATCTCTGATTCTACAGTTTTTGTCAGAGTAAAACATTTTCTTGAAAATTTGACAGTACACATGTATAAAAATAAATATTCATGATGGCATTATTTCATACAGGAATGTTGAACATGTAAAATATTAAATGGTCATGAATATTTTGAAAACAGTTTAGACTTTAGCCCTTATTATACCCAATGCAACAGAGTTGCATGGGTATTATAGTTTTTGACCTGTCAGTCAGTCCGTCCATCAGTGTATCCTAATACAGTTTTGCTCATCTAGCACTTTGATTTAGGGGTCGTCTGTTGACCAGTTTTTCTCAAATATGCTTTAAGAATCTTTATGAATAAAAGCTTGGATGAGTTTGATTTTCAGAGGAATCTGTCTTTGGGAACAACTTTTTATGCCTCCACAAAGCAGTGGCATATAGGGTTGCTCTTGTCCATACATCCGTCCGTCTGTCCGTCCGTCTGTGCGCACATCTAGAACTTGTCCAGGTTGTTTCTTGGGAAGTATTTGTCTAATCCACACCAATTACACACATGTTTGTGGCCATTATATCTTGGCCATGTTCGATAGCATCTTGGCCATGTTCGCCACGTGAATCGCTTCAGTCGCTCAGGAGTTGCGGCCCTTTATTTGCAAAAATGACTTTAAAAATATCTTGTCCGGACCTTTTCCGGGAAAGTATTTGTCCAATCCTCACCAAACTTTGCACACATGTTTGTGGCCATAATATCCTGGTCAAGTTTGATAGCCATGTAAATTGCTTCAGTCGTTTAGGAGTTGCGGCCCTTTATTTGCAAAAATGACTTTAAAAATACCTTGTCCAGGCTCTTTCTTAAAAAGTATTCGTCCAATCCACACCAAACTTTACACATGTTTGTGTCCATTATATCTTGGTCAAGTTTGATAGCCATGTAAATCGCTTCAGTTGTTTATCAGAAGCAACCCTTTATTTGCAAAAATGGCATAAATTGCTTCAGTTGTTGCATACATGATTATGGCCCTTACTTCCAGTGACAAAAAATCTGAAGTTGGGCCATCATTGTCCTATGGACACATTTCTAGTTTTCTTTGAGAATGTGGTGGCATTGGGTATGTGCTCACTAAAGTTTTTTAATTTCCTTCGATATGTGTTTTAACAGCTTTGCAAACAGAGTAGACCCAGGTCTGTAATAGTCATTTCATAAGGGTCTGCTCTGCTTGCTAATGAAATAATGAAGAGTTTATTCTATTGTTTCTGCCATGGCAAAATAAAAATGTCTGTTTGCATATATCATAAAAATGTCTGTATGTATTTGTCATAAAAATGTCTGTTTGCATATATCATAAAAATTCAGCTAATTGATATTCATGATTTCATTATTTCTTGCATAAATATTCATAGAGTAAAGGGTTAAGGAAATGGTATAAGTCCTGTTATATTGATGAGATGTTTCCTTTGTAGTTATGTGGATTTAGGGATCGCCTGTGCTGAGCCTGGTCTTGTGAAACATGGGGCTGATTTGACATTCGCCCTGAACATGTAAGCTCTTGCAATATTTGTTTTATATTAAATTAATTTAATGTCTTTAACCCTTTCAATGGTGAATTTCCCATTAGTGTTTGATTATAGAGTCCACTCAGTATGAAGGGCTTAAACTGGCTAGAGGATTTTGAATAACAAACAGTGTAGGAAGTATCCATCTGGGTCTACACTGTTTTGAAATGACAATGTATGATTATCACACATTCAAAAGTGTAATCCTGATTGTGTTATTAGTTGCAAACAGTTTAGATGTGAATCAGATGCTGAGTAACTCAACATCTCTTTAGGATCCAAGCTGTTTGACACTCAGTCAATAGTTTTTCAATGCTTGAATGAATTTTCAGTAGTCTGGTTTTAAAAATGGATGTCAGCTCAAACTACTGAAATTATTCATTTTTAAAACAAGATAAAGATAAACTAGTCAAAGTATTACCTTTTATACGCCCATCATTAAATGGGACATGTAATGTTTTCACCTATGGTGCTGGTGTAACATCTTGGAAAGATCTTTACTAAAATATACCGGGTAATTAATATCTGTTGGCAAAATATCTCCTTCAATTAGGTTAACAAGCTCTATCACTTCAATGTTGAGTTACGGCCCTTTGTTTGCAGATTGATCAAAATAGACCTTGTCTACTCTCAGACTTTAGAAGCTCACCAAACTTGATAATAATGGCTATTAGCATAGTGTCTTTGTCAAGTTTATTAACCCTTTACTCCATAAAAAAATACACATTTTAATGCCTTTACAAACAGTAGACCCAGTTCAGATGGTTCCAGTCTGATCAGGTTCTGCTGGATTTGCTTATGGAATTATATAGATCTGATTCTACAGTTTTTACCAGGACCAAAAAATTAGTTGTTTATATGCTATTATAAATACTAAGCTAATAAAATTCATACATTTGTTATTTCTTACATGAATATTTATAGAGTACTGGGTTTAAGAGTTACAGTATAATTATTTCTATAGTCGCTCTTCCGAGACACCTGGCTATATCGCCTCAGTCGCTGTGGTGTTATGGCCCATTGTATCCAGAAGTGGACTCTCGAGCCAGTCTTCATCGAACCTGGAAGTAATGTTAATGGATATATTATCTCAATCAAGTTATATAACAAGTTAGATCTGTTAACTTACTGTAGGATTATGCATCCAATGCAAGTATTCTGTGTTATTTTGCCACGCTTGTTTGAACATAATTTCTCTTCCAGATCCCCTATTGGAGAGTACAGGAGTGACATTTACTGTGTGGAGGAGCCTACAGTCAGCAAGAGGTCTACAGAAATGTACAACAAGTACGTCAAGTGTGGTCGAGATGGGGCCAGTGACCCTCCAGAGGCGAACAAAGACATGTACAGGAATTATGTGAAGATGTTGTACAGATAAAATTTAATAATGTATTTGTACAGATCAGTAAGATATTGCCATGGAAACTGTAGTCCTCGGTGACCTTTGCCACCACCCTAAGGAGCATTAACTAGAGAAAAGGATTTTTTTTAGAATTTTGTAGTTTTGAAACCATTGTGAGAAATAGAGCATTTGCTCCTCAGGAGCAAATGCTTTGTTTATCACAATGGTTTCAAAAGGCGACTTTTACAGAGGCGTAGAAAGTCGTATTTATGGAGGAAAGGGTTAACAGTGATAAATTAATATGTGATAAATTCAAGTTGTTCAAATAACCCTTTCCCTCATATAAACACTTTTCCACACATTTCCAAACAGAGTAGACCCAGATCAGACGGCTTCTATAGGACATTATATAAATCTGATTCTACAGTTTTTACCAAAGCAAAAAATTCCCTTGAAAAATTGATTCAGCTTATAAATATTCATGAAGTCATGAATATTGAGCAGGGAAAGGGTTAACTCTTTTGCTGCCATGTATTATTATTTATAAAAACTCCCCTTTCCTTCTCAGATACATACTAGGTAACAAACAGTTATTTGATGAGATGCTGAGTCACTTGGTGCGCCATCTGTATCCAAACTGTTTGTAAAGGTGATTACAGATCTGCAGCTTGGAGCCAAAGAGTTAAAAGATACCAAAATGACTGCAAAAACATTCTACCCTAAGTATTCCAACAGACAAATTGGGCAAATTGAGCAGACCCAGATTAAATGACTCCTGAAGGAGCTATTTTGATCAGGGTCTTCACTATAAGCTACTATGTCACTATGATTTAGCAGCAGCAGCAGCATATCCTATTTATCCTCTTAGTTCCCTTGGTCAGGGGTCTGACGTTTTCTGGCAGTCTGCAAGCTCAGTCTCCAGGCATCACGGTTTTGTGGATTAATGTTGCACAAAATGATAGAGAGGGGAGACTGAATACTTAGGGAAATTAGAGTATCATGTATCTAGTTGTGAGGCACAAACAAAGGTGGAGTCTATATGATGGAGCTCAAGATAACCTCCAGATTCTATTGAGTAGTCACAATGCTGAATTTAGTAGAGAAAACAGGAAAAAATGCTTCAAAATGTTAAGCTTTCCACTTCTTACCTGAAACTTTAAAATATTAGTCAACTTCTGATTGTAAGGGACAAGACAGTAGAACAAACCCATCTAAATTTACCTCTCAATGAGTAATTATGGATGTCTTTATTCCTTTACTCCATAAATACGCCTTTCTATGCCTTTGCAAACAGAGTAGACCCAGATCAGACGGCTCCTATAGGAGCCGTCTGATCTGGGTCTGCTCTGTTTGCTTATGAAATAATAAAGATAAGATTCTAAATTTTCTGGTAGGGCCAAAAATCCCTGTGTTCATGTCATAGTAAAACCATTAATCTAATGAATATTTATGAGGTCATTATTTCTTACATGAATATTCATGGACTAAAGGGTTAAAAGCAGGTGGCTGTTGGAGCATGGTGTATAACATTCATCCAGCATTAATCTACCACCTGCATCTACATGACTAGAGACTTTATTTAATCCTTTAAATGCTAAATATTCAAAGTGGAATGAACCATCAGTGTTGATGATGTCCTTTTAGTATGAAAGCCTTGCTAGGGGATCAGTGCAGAACCTGATTAACCTTTAGCCTGCTATGGGTGGATGAATGATTACCAATGCAGACAGTTTGGATCTAGATGAGACGCCGAGTAATTCGGCGTCTCATCAGGATCAAAACTGTTTGACACCCTGATTGTATTTTGATAGACACATTGATTATAGGTTGAATTTTGAAAATGTAATAGGTGAACAATTCTATAAAAATTATTTGTTCAGCAGGCTAAAGGTGAAAGCACTTGTTACCTGCATTCCAAGGGTTACATTTCAATTTTTTATGTGTAAGGATCAAACCCATTGAATGGGTTAAAATGCATACAATTATAGAAACATTCCTGAATCATCTGAATTGTTACACTATTATCATTATAGTCTGTTGTTGCAGATTTTTTTGTTTGTTTTATTTTACCCTTTATTTCGTTGATATGCCTTTATTGCTTTTGCAAATAGAGTTGACTTAACCCTTTCCTATTCTGTTTATTCCAATACTTGCTGAATATTCATGGACAAAACAGATATAATGAAATATTGGAAAATAGAACACTGTAGCCATTTTAGAAACTAAAAAAACATCTATCAAATTCCATTGGAAAACAGAGCAGACCCTGATTAGACGGCTCCTATGGGAGCCATCTGATCTGGGTCTACTCTGTTTGCAAATGTGTGAAAATACGTTTGTATGAAGGAAAGGGTTAATCAGTATTAACTGTTGAAACAGGTCTGTGTTATTTCATAAAAGCAAACAGAGCAGACCCTGATTAGATGGCTCTTACAGGAACCATCTGATCTGTGTTTGCAAAGGGGTGAAAAAGCGTTTATATGAGGGAGAGTGTTTACTGGTATGTTCTGCTACATGTATGTTGGTGTTCAGCATTTATGTGCTACATGTATGTTGGTGTTCAGCATTTATGTGCAATACAATAGGTGCAATATTTATATCATTAACTTATTATTGTTAGAATACGGATGTGAAATTACCATTGTTTTACATGTATTGAAATTTATGCTGTCGACAGAGTCTGCTATAAATGGCACAAGTTCAATTTGAACTGATTTTATTTTGATGTACCCAAACTATCTAAAATTATTCGAACAGACTTAGGAAAATAGTGTAGACCCAGATCAAATTGCCCCTGCAGGAGCTTTTAGATCAGGGTCTACAATATTTGCCACTGTGTCAGTTTGAAGTTATTAAAATTAAATGGTTCAGTTTTACAAACTGTTGGAGAAAGGGGGGGGGATTGGGTGTCTGAATACTTATGGCCATACGGGTATCCTCTGTAATGTTTTGTTTTTATACATGGTGTATGAATTGTAAATCCTCTGCAGGAGCTTTCAAAACCAGAAATTATGGTTGGCAATTTCAAATTCTGTTTAGTACCGTTTTGTCTTCAAAAATGCCACCTGCTTCCATTCTCAAAAACAAAAAAAATCAATTTGTTTTCAAAAACATGATCCAAGATCCAAACTGTGAGATCCTGAGTTACTTTGTGTCTAACCTTGATCAAAACTGTTTGTTACAAGTAATTTGAATGACAAGTGATGTGAACAGTTACACAGATTTCAGCATTTATTAAATTAACCCTTTATCTTATGTATACACCTTTGAAAACCTTTGTAATCAGAGTAGAACCAGACCTGACAGCTCCTAACTGGATCTGCTCTGTTTGCCATTGAAATAATATAGTTCAGATTCTACAGTTTCTGCCATTGCTAATAATTCCTTTGTTCATTGGCCATTATAAAAAAAATAGTTGAATATTGAATATTCATGATGAATATTTTAGGTAAAGGGTTAAATTGATTTTGGAAATTTTATGTTGAAATACATGTGTATTGCAATAACTAATTTGTTTAGTGCCACGTTTTAAGGGTCATTTACCTGGTCTAATATGTTTGTTTGTTATATTTCTTTGCAAGTTATTGTTTAACCCTTTACTCCATATATACTGGTATATGTGCAGAGTAGACATATACAGATAGCTCCTGAAGAAGCCATGTGATCAAGGTTTCTTATGGAATTATAAAAGATCTGTTTGAACAGTTTGTGCTCTTCAATCTTATATTCATAAAGTCATTATTTCTCACATACCGGTACATATTTATGGAGAAAAGGGTTAATGGTACTTAGAGATAACTTTTATTTTGAATAACTTGCTAATGTTTAAGCTATGTTGAATAAAATGGGAGAAAACTCACTGGGAAGTGCCCAGTTTAAATCACAAGGGTTTTGTTTTGTGTGCCATGCCTTAACATGAGCACCACATGTTGGTGCCAACACTCGTCTTAAATGGGCATAATTTTGTCCAAAAAAAAAAAAAGCCTTGACAGAGTTATGACCCGTGATCAGATTAGGGTTCCATATACCAGCACTTTTTCTTGTTTCTTTCAGTTGGTATGTAGGCAGAATGCTTGGATATCATTGCAAACAGTAATTGAGATCAGATGGGCCCTGTAGGATCTGGGTGTGCTGTGCTGTCTGCTTGTTACAGCTTCTCTACTGTTTGCTTGGGCAATGAAATTCCTTGTTTTATATTTTTATTACAAAGAAATGTTATATTCTGCCGTTTTTCATGTAAACCAATTGACATAAAAAATGTGTATACAACACCATAAATATTAATTACCATAGTATCACAACAATGACTGACATGGCTCGGTTGAAAGTAAAATCAATACGTCAAAGTGAATGTTATAGATGATCTACATCTATAACTGGTATACATTATTGTTGTTTTTAGCTCACCAGAGCACAAAGTGCTCAGGGTGAGCTTTTGTGATCGCCTGATGTCCGTCGGTGTCAATTTGAACCTTTAAAAATCTTCTCCAAATCTCAGGGTTCTCAGCTTTCATCTTTGGAACATAGCATCATATGTAGGTCCTCTACAAAAGTTATATAATTATGTCCCTGGGTTAAAAATTGGCCCCGCCCCAGGGGTGCATTGTTTTCCATAGAAACATATAGTGAAAACTTTAAAAATCTTCTCCTCTTAAACTGGAAGGTTCTCAGCTTTCATATATGGCACATAGCATCATGTTCAGGTCCTCTACAAAAGTTATATAAATTTAGCCCCTGGGGTCAAAATTGGCCCCGCCCCAGGGGAGACCAGTTTTCAATAGAAACATATAGTGAAAACTTTAAAAATCATCTCCTCTGAAACTGGAAGGTTCTCAGCATTCATATTTGACACATTGCATCATGTTCAGGTCCTCTACAAAAGTTATATAAAGTATGCCCCCGTTATATAAAGTATGCCCCTCTAGCAAATTTGTAGCAGGCTGCGCTTTTAAGCATCTTATCTTTGCTGGTCAGTTTATAGTGGTACTGCATGACCAGTGGCTATTTTTAGTGTACCTGTATTGTTGGTGTGTAATGCTCAAGCTGTGGTAGCTTGGAGTGATTGTGAGTCTGTCTAATATGTGGTCTTAACCCTTTCCCTGTTCTGTTTATTATTAATTTGAATGCCTACTGCATATTCATAAACAAAATTATTAAAATGAAATATGGAAGGTGGAACATTGAAGCCATTTTAGAAGTAAAGAAACAGATCTATCAAATTCCATCAGCAAACAGAGAAGACCAAGATCAGATAGCTCCTACAGGAGCCATCTGATCTGGGTCTACTCTGTTTGCAAATGCATGAAAAAGTGTTTATATGAGGGAATGGGATAACAATGATTATCCTAACCCTTTCCCTCTAGGATGCCTTGTTTTATATAGAAACATATCGTGAAAACTTTGAAAATCTTCTCCGGACAATGGAAAGTTCCCAGCTTTCATATTTGGCACATAGCATCATCTTGAAGTCCTCTACAAAAGTTAATTTTACCCCTGGGGTGGCCAGTTTTCTATAGAAACATAGTGAGAACATTGCAAATCTTCTCCTGATTGTCTGGTGAGCGATATCAGGGCCATCATGGCCCTCTTGTTTACAATGCATGTAGATATTAGTGAATAGCGGACTGGTATAACACAAAAAACAAAACCATTACAGTGGTAATAGCATACTTTACTGCCATACAATCCCAAAACAATATGTCAGACAGATTCTGTTAACATTAATTGTTATAGATTGCTCCAAACAAAATTACATAAATAATACCAAAAAATAAACCTTTTAAAATTTGAACATGATATGTAGATACTATTTATCACTTTACACACTGCATGAAGTAGTCACTGCTTGCACTTTTATCTGACATCTACACCAGTTCTAAAGTTAGGATTTGTCTCCATTTCTTTTCATTAACACATTCCCTCCTAGCGACGCATTTTGGTGTCTCTGTAAAAGCTACATTTAGAAACCATTATGATAGAGCATTTGCTCCATGGGAGCAAATGCTCTATTTATCACAATGGTTTCAAAACTACACAATTCTATTTCTCTCCTTTTCTCTAGTTAATGCTCCTTTTTTGGTAGATTAATTCAAAGAGGTTGGGTCTAAAAATAGCCTATGGAGGAATGGTACACTAATTATCCTAAGTTTACCACAGTTTAGATTCTGATGAGACGCCGAGTTAATTATTGTCTCATCTGAAAGGAAACAGTTTGTAAATATTACAGTGAAGTCCCACACAGCATGCTTAAGCTTACCTAACCACATCCTTATGTCAATGTGGCTGACGTCTTGTAGTAGATCTATTGGGCAACTAGAAACTACTGCATCAAACAGACAACCATTAGGGAGAACTGCATGTGTTATAGTAATAGACACATGTAGTCTACCAATTACAATTAAGTCAGTATTTGATGCATTATGTGCAAAACAGACTACAAATAATAGAATTATATCAACCCTTTGAATGTGGAACATGCATGCACTGTTGACTGCAGACAGTGAACACCCTCCTCAAAGGGAGCCCTCTGATCAGGCTCTGCACTGTCTGTCATTCAAAATCCTTCAGCAAGTGTAAGCCTTTCATACTGAGTGGACTTTATACTTAAACCATTCCCCCATATTGGCGACTCTGTAAAAGTAACTTTGTGAAACCATTGTGATAAATAGAGCATTTACTCCTATAGGAGCAAATGGTCTATTTATCACAATGGTTTCAAACTACAAAATTCTAAACTTTTGCTTTTCTCTAGTTAATGCTCCTTTTCGGTAGATGTATTCAAAGAGGTTGTATCTAAAAATAGCCTATGAGGCAATGGGTTAAAACTGATTGACTATTCCACTCTGAAAATTCAGTGTCAACTGGTCACACTGGTATAAAGCTTCAAGCATTGACAACTTCATGACTTGTTACAAACAACCTGGTTGGAATGTTTATATGTCGCAATAAAACCCCAATCAGCAATGACTCCATATATTAAAATCATTTTACAATCAGCTTGTACAAATAGTCTTATGACACATATAACACAACTAACATATATAACATTTCCTCGATTGAACACATACAAACCCCCTAACGTAGGCTTAAATATTGATTTAAACTGTTACGCTTAACTCTTTCACTGGTCAATATTAATGTAAGAAATTATGATATCGAGAATATTTATTAGCTCAAGTTTTATAATGTTAACTATTCAAGGAAGATTTTGTTTTAACAAAAACTGTAGAATCCGATCTATTATAATTTCAAAAGCAAACAGAGCAGACCCTAATCAGACGGCTCCTATAGGAGCCGTCTGATCTGGGTCTACTCTGTTTGCAGATGCATGAAAAGGCGTTTGTTTATATCAAGGGTTTAAAAATTGATCCAAACTATTTGCAAAGATTGCAGTGGAAAAATCGAAGGGATAAACATTTAAATCTATCGCTGGACAAGACAGACTCTAGCCCATATAAACAATAAAATAAAACAAATGACCTATGTTATTGGGAAAATGGCATCATGGCACTTATCCTCAATATTTTGACACCAATTCTCTCTCCATTCGTTTGTAAAGCTGAATAGCGTAATTCAATTTACCACAATACCCATCATTCTTAATTAGACCAATGGTAGCATATAGTGCAGACTCTGTATAACTGTTCCTTCAGGAGCAAATTGATCTAATTCTGCAATATTAGCCCATGTGTGTCTGTACAAATGCTTAGGATAATTGCAGACAAGTCTGTTGTCTTAACCCTTTCCCTGTTCTATGTTTATTCCAAATTTCAATATCTACGGAATATTCATGGACAAAACAATTATAATGAAATATGGAAGGTGGAACATTGTAGCCATTTCAGAATTAAAGAAACAGATCTATCAAATTCCGTTAGCAAACAGCAGAGCCAGATCAGACGGCTAGCCGTCTGATCTGGGTCTACTCTTTGCAAACGCATGAAAAGGCGTTTATACGAGGGAAAAGGTTAACTGGAATGTAGGTTTTAATAAGATCTACATAGTTTACAATGCCTTATTATGGTATAGGACATGTAAGTGAACACTTGCATGTGGTTGCTTTATGCAGGCAAAAAATGCAGATAGCTCCTATGGGAGTTTTCTGCATTAGTTTTGCCTAGCACTTAGCTACCACCTGCCACAATTACATTTCATTTTACTGGTCACTCTGTACAGGTGTTACTGTATTTGCAACTGTACAAGTGCCCTTTGTATGACACTTTCAAAATCTTTGAAAAAACATACTCTGATAAGACAGCTCTGATCTGGGTCTTCAGTGTTTGCAAATGTATAAGTATGTTTCCTTATTAAATAAAGAGTTAACAAGGCAGTCCAAAGGACAGCTATATCCCCCACCGCCGCCACCTAAATTAAGACATTGACCTGGGTTTTAATGTGGTTGACATTAAACCTTCCAGTTGTTATGAAAATAGGACGCGGAAACAAATATAATGGAAACTGAAGGTAAGAACACGACTTTCAAATGTGACCTTCACCTTGAGCCGACATGACTGCCACATATGTTCTGCACATCATCTCAATTCGGTTAATATTTGACTCAAGTTTTATGAAAATCCTTCAAATGGTTTAGAAGATATGGAGCGGACACGAAATGTAATGGAAATTGAAGATTAAATCACTTGGCCTTCAAATGTGACCTTGACCTTGAGCCGACATGACTGCCACATATGTTCTGCACATTGTCTCAACGTGGTTAACATTTGAGGCAAGTTTCTTGAAAATCCTTCAAGGGGTATAGGAGATAACGAAACTATAATGGAAATTAAAGGTGAGAACACTTGACCTTCAAATGTGACCTTGACCTTGAGCCGACATGACTGGCACATGTGTTCTGCACATCGCCTCAATTTAGCTAATATTTAACTAAACTTTTATGAAAATCCTTCAAAGGCTTTAGAAGATATGGAGCGGACAAGAAAATGTAACGGAAATTAAAGGTTAGAACACTTGACCTTCAAACGTGACCTTGACCTTGAGCCAACATGACTGCCGTATGGGTTCTGCACATCGTCTACATTCATTTAATATTTGACTCAAGTTTTATGAAAATCCTTCAAAGTGTTTAGAAGATATGGAGCGGACACGACACTGTAATGGCAACTGAAGGTTTAAACACTTGACCTTCAAATGTGACCTTGAACTTGAGCCGACATGACTGCCACATGTGTTCTGCACATCGTCTTAATTTGGTCAATATTTGACTCAAGCTTTATGAAAATCCTTCAAATGGTTTAGAAGATATGGAGAGGACACAAAATGTAATGGAAATTGAAGATTAAATCACTTGTCCTTCAAATGTGACCTTGACCTGATATGACTGCCACATATGTTCTGCACATTGTCTCAACGTGGTTAACATTTAAGGCAAGTTTCTTGAAAATCCTTCAAGGGGTATAGGAGATAACGAATCTATAATTGAAATTGAAGGTAAGAACACTTGATCTTCAAATGTGACCTTGACCTTGAGCGGACATGACTGGTACATATGTTCTGCACATTGTCTCAACGTGGTTAACATTTGAGGCAAGTTTCTTGAAAATCCTTCAAAGGGTTTAGAAGATATGGAGCGGACACGAAACTGTAATGGCAACTGAAGGTTTAAACACTTGACCTTCAAATGTGACCTTGAACTTGAGCCAACATGACTGCCACATGTGTTCTGCACATCGTCTTAATTTGGTCAATATTTGACTCAAGCTTTATGAAAATCCTTCAAAGGCTTTAGAAGATATGGAGCGGACATGAAAATGTAATGGAAATTAAAGGTTAGAACACTTGACCTTCAAACGTGACCTTGACCTTGAGCCAACATGACTGCCGCATGGGTTCTGCACATCGTCTACATTCATTTAATATTTGACTCAAGTTTTATGAAAATCCTTCAAAGTGTTTAGAAGATATGGAGCGGACACGAAACTGTAATGGCAACTGAAGGTTTAAACACTTGACCTTCAAATGTGACCTTGAACTTGAGCCGACATGATTGCCACATGTGTTCTGCACATCGTCTTAATTTGGTTAACATTTGACTCAAGTTTTATGAAAATCCTTCAAAGGGTTTAGAAGATATGGAGCGGACACAAAAATGCAATGGAAATTGAAGGTTAAAACCCTTGACCTTCAAATGTGACCTTGACCTTGAGCCGACATATCTGCCACATATGTTCTGCACATCGTCTCAACTTGGTTAACATTTGAGGCAAGTTTCTTGAAAATCCTTCAAGGGGTATAGGAGATATGGAGCGGACACGAAATTGTTACGGACAGACGGACAGACGGACAGACGGACGGACGGACAGACGGACGGACAGACGGACAGACAGACAGACGAAGGCCATTCCTATAACCCCCCTCCGCTATGCGGTGGGGGATAACAAAGAATTGAATCATCAAATCAATTACAAATGAATAATAAATACAAGCAAGAAAATTATTGGAACAAACCAACAATGAAATAAATATGGAATGAGGAAATTAACTCTGGCTATCACTTGAAGGTGTATTCATACGTAACATCCCTCTCGGTGGCCTACTATGACTAAATTTTTGTACCTAGATGCATATATTCTATAAATGAAAAAAAATACTATATGAAAAACCATTGGCATCCAATGGTTAAACTGAACAGCATAAAATTGGTATATTACGTTGCCATTTTAACAAGGAGAAAAGCAACCTAACCTTTAAAATTGTCTAAACTAATGTGTCTTAACCCTTCTCTTGCTGAATTTTAAAATACATATCTCCTTCTTTACCCATGCCCTGTTGTATAATTACATATATCTTCACTGTGTACAAGTATTTTGCTGTGCAATCACTGCTGTGAAGTGCACTGGTTGCACAATCAACTTGTAAATAGTGCAGACCCTGATGAGACAGCTCCAGCAGCAGCTGTCTCATCTGGGTCTTCACTATTTACAGGTATATATTGAAGTGAATAGCAAGCGAAGGGTTAAGTATTTTGCTTCTCTGACAGTCTAATTATAATTATAACGTTCTCACAATGGTGCCAAACTGAATTATTCAGCTTTACAAACCTGTTGAGAGGTGAGATTAGATGTTTAAATATGTGGCGTAACATCAGCATACATACTACATACAAACAATTAACTTTTTTTTATTATCAGGCATATGTTGCATTCAAACTTTTCAATACTTAAAACTGTAAAAATTACACATCAAATAAACTAGGTTTATAAGAAGGGTGGTAGCTTAATGCAGGACAAAATTAAGGCAGAAAGCTCTCGCTGCATTTGCTCTGCATAAAACAGTCACCTGCTATTACAAACACCCATGTTTATTTATAAACCGAGCTACTGAGAGGTGATAATGAATGTATTTAAGTACTTAATGCATTTCTGCATTAGTGTAACACTATGGGTTTGTCCAATCACATGAATGGATATGTATCCATCTCAATTTTTGACAAAATTAATTACATATTCACATAATATGACCTTTAACCCATTCCCTCATAATGACGACTTTTGACGACTCTGTATAAGCCACTTTGTGAAACCATTGTGATAAATAGAGCATTTGCTCCTATAGGAGCAAATGCTCTATTTATCACAATGGTTTCAAACTACAAAAGTCTAAAATGTTCCTTTTCTCTAGTTAATGCTCCTTTTCGATAGATTTTTTCAAAGAGGTTGGATCTAAAAATAGCCTATGAGGTAAAGGGTTAAAATGCAATGCAATCTACCAAAGCAATTTCATCCAATGACTGTTAACACACTTGCATAGCTTTTGATACAGCATAGAAAATTTACAGCATGAAGCATCTTCTTTTAACCCTTTACTCTATAAATACGCATTTTTACACCTTTGCTCACTGAGTAGATCCAGATCAGATCAGGGTCTGCTTAGTTTGCTATTTCAATAATATACAACAGATTCTACATTTCTTCAATGGCCTAAAATGCCTGTGTTCATATAATAATACCATTATAAAAAATGGCTAATTTGAATTCATGATGTCTTTGAATCCTACATGAATATTCATGAAGCAAAGGCTTAAACAAATCGTCATATACAATCACTAAAATTACATTTGGGTGATAAATTACAAGTATACTCTACAGAACACAACGACAAACAACTAAACATTAACCATGGCCAAAAAATATAAATACAACTGTACAGTAATCCTAAACTAAGAACACATGGGTCGGATATGATTCCTGTTGATAAAATAAAGATCCATTCAAATATTAACCCTTTACCACATGAATATTCATGAACAAATTAAATAGATGAATATAATGGCAAATGAACGCAGGAAATTTCATAAAAAATAGAAACTGTAGAATCAGATCTACATGTATTACTATTTCATACACAAACAGAGCAGACCCTGATCAGATGGCTCCTACATGAACTGTCTGATCTGGGTCTACTCTGCAAAACTCTATGGAAGAAAGGGTTAATGATGAAACAACCAAATGAACAGAAAAAATCCAACAACTTTCTGTCTCTGTTAACTACATTCCTAATAATTTAACATCAATAAGTGTCCATATCTACATATTTACATCTGCCACCACATTCTGATTCCAATTCTTCAAGATGCCAAGCGAACATTACTCAATCAAAATGCATACATAAATCTTTATAATCAACAACCTACGCATAAAGCATTACAATTTCTAAATACAAACACATGTAAACAACCAAACCATCATAATTGCAGAAACTGTATTCAGTAATTAAAGAAATGAATAAGGACATTTTTATACAAGACTATGGCATGGCAATAATAATACTCCATAGTTTCTAATTAGAATAGCCAGTTACCAATATAGTAAAACCTCTCTACTAAAGTCACTAAAAAGAATGTATGGGACATTTTTAACACAAGTGGTAGCTAAATCCAGAACAAGTTATGCCTGCCAGCCATCCACTTTCAAAGACCTCCATATTTATCTTTAAGTGACTGTTATAGAAAGGTTCTACTGTAAAAGAATGTACAAGTTGAGAACTATATGACATGCATTATGTACAAGCAATCCATAATAATTGCAGACATTGTATCCAATTATTAAAGAAATGAACATGAACACTATATAAAACTATGACATGGCAATAATAATACTCCATAGTTTCCAAATAGCATAACAAGTTAGCAGTACAGTAAAACTTCTCTACTGTGGCCACTCAAAAGAAGTCTGGTAGCTAACTAAAGAAATATGTAAAGCCTGCTTCAACCCTTTACTCCATGAATATCCAGGCAAGAATAATGACATCATGAATATTAATTCACTGACTTTTTATAATGACAATATGAACAAAAATAGTTTCTTTCATGAAAGACACTGCAGAATTAGACCTATACTATATTAAAAGCAAAGAGAGTAGATCCTGATCAGATGGCTCCTAAAGGAGCCATCTGATCTAGGTCTACTCTCTTTGCAAAGGCATAAAAAGTCGTATACATATATATGGAGTAAAGGGTTACAAACCTCCATATGTATCCATTAAGTGCCTGCTGTAGAAAGTTCTACTGTAAATGAATGTACATGTTAAGGACTACCTGACATGCACTATGTACAAACTACAATTTACATGCTATGTAAAAGCTACCATTGAACAGCAGTGTGTCATCTGTTTTGTATAGAAGGGTTCAACATAATGTTGTCACTGACAATGGGATTTTATTAGTCATAAGTCCGTTTCTTGACACTGTATCTATGGTCATCTCAAATCCTTGTATTGAAGTATTGGTATTTTCAAAACGTGTTTCCAATGGTCTGGATTCATCTTTATTTTGGTACCGCCATTCCACTGAAGTAGAAAATCGGAATTATCCTACCTGATTTACCAGATAACTGGAAGATCTGCCGAAAAATTGCACACAGCTAATATTTTTTTCCGTAACATTTCTTAACCCTTTATCTAAAAGACACGCCTTTTCATGGCTTTGCAAACCTTTTTTGTTTCCTTTTTTTTTTTATTTTAAAAAAAATCTATTCCATTATTTTACTTAATGAAATGGAACTATAAACCTGATAATGACAAGATATTTGTAAACTGTACTGCTTCAACCCTATGTTGAGTGAATTAGTAATAACATTAGCAAACAGTTGGATCAAACATTAACCCTTTCCTCCATAAATACACCTTTCTACCCCTCTGTAAAAATCACCTATTGAAACCATTGTGATGAATAGAGCATTTGCTCCTATAGGAGCAAATGCTCTATTTATCACATTGGTTTCAAACTACAAAATTCTAAAAATTTCCTTTTCTCTAGTTAATGCTGCTTTTCAGTAGATTTATTCAAAGTGGTTGGATCTAAAATATCCTAAGGAGGAAAGGGTTAAATAAATTGACAAAATTACGTCATGATCCAAACTGTATTGTAATATGGGTTTTTTCATAGACAACAATTTGTGCTGACTGGATGTTGAAATGGTTAAAGCACTTACACATTAGCTGGAGGAACAGCACTGAAATAAGAAAGAAGATATTCAATATTAAATATTTGAAATATGACACATTTTATCAGCAACAATAAATAAAATACAACAAAACCTCACAAATTTAGTCTGCTACAGCTCGAAGCTCTGTGTAAGACGACAGTTATAAGAGCTTTCTATATGACTTTCTTTCATTCAGTATTACGCAGGATGGTCACCTGCATTTAACCCTTTACCTCAAAGATATGCATTTTAATGCCTTTGCAAACAGAGTAGACCCAGATAAATTGGCCCCTACAAGTAGACCCAGATTAGATGGCTTTTGTAGGAGCCATTTGATCAGGGCCTGCTCTGATTTGCTCTGAATTTCTACCATGGTAAAACATTCCATTGTTCATAATGCCATGATACAACTTCAGCTAATTAATATTCATAGTCATTATTTCTAACATGAATATTCATTATAAAGTAAAGGGTTAACCCTTAACTCCATGAATAGTCATGTAAGAAATTATGACATCATGCACATTAATTAGTTTAATTTTTTTTCTAATGACACATGAACAGAGGAAGATTTGGCCACAGCAGAAACTGTAGAATCATATCTATATTATTTCATGAGCAAAAAGCGCAGACCCTGATCAGACAGTTGATATGGGTCTACTCTGTTTGCCAAGGATAAGAAAGGCATATTTTTGGAGTAAAGGCTTAACCCTTTCCTCCATATATACGCCTTTCTATGCCTCTGTAAAAGTCACTGCATTTGCTCCTATAGGAGCAAATGCTCTATTTATCACAATGGTTTCAAACTACAAAATTCTAAAAAAAATCCTTTTATCTAGTTAATGCTCCTTTTCGGTAGATTTATTCAAAGTGGTTGAATCTAAAAATAGCTTGTGAGGGAATGGGTTAAACCATCCCACTTTCAAAAGTTTCTTCACTATTTCAAGTGATTTACCACTGTAATGCATACAAATTGGCATTTGTAAATAGGCTGAATCCAGAACACATCCTACTTAATTGGACAATGTATAGCATCTAAGACCTAAAGTACTTGTAATATTTAATCAATAGTTTCTCGAAGACTGGCCAGAGGTATGCAAACAAAACAATATTTCATCTCTGCCATATTTCAGACTGGGGTCCTGTAAAAAAATGAACTGATATTGTTTTAACTCTTTGCACATTAAGTAAATTATTTCTGTCTGCAAAATGGCCATCAGCTACTCTTCTCAAAAATATTTTACTTATATTTCTCTTCAAAATACAGTGTCAAACAATTTGCATCCTGATGAGACGCCGAGTTAGTTATCTGAATCCAAACAGTTTGCATTACGTAATTTTGTATTTGCCGCTAACATGCAAAGAGTTAAACTTCAGCTGGCTTAACCCTTTCCCTGTTCTGTATTTTTTCCAAATTTCAATACCTACTGAATATTCATGGACAAAAAAGTTATAAAGAAATATTGAAGGTAGAAGATTGTAGCCATTTTAGAAACTGAAGGAAAAGGCCTATCGGATTCCAGTAGCAAACAGAGCAGACCCTGATCTGACGGCTCCTCTAGGAGCCGTCTGATCTGGGTCTGCTCTGTTTGCAAATGTGTGAAAAGGCATTTATATGAGGGAAAGGGTTAAACTTCAATAAATACTTCACAGCATGAAATACTTTAACTCTCTTTGTAGTTTGAATAAAAGTTGTTAACCAAGAACCACATAATGGATAAACCTCATTTATTTAAGTGCATTAAGACATTCATCAGTCCATGACAACATGCAAATGTAAGAACTAGTCTTTAGGGAGACAATATTTGTTTCAAAAGGGCCATAACTCTGTTAACAGGTATAATATATCAATAACTTGTCATCATGAAATAAAATACAGTAAAACCCCTCTAAAATGACCACAAAAAGAGGTCTAACTCTAGGTCTGAAAGGCAGGTGGTAGCTTAATGCTGGATGAAAGTTATGAAGAAAGTTCCTGCAGGTCTTTCTGCATTTATTTCATCCTGCATTAAGCACCCATAGGTGTTTGGTCATACAGTGGTCGCTTTAGACGGGTTTTACAGTATGTGATGAACAAATGTTGAACCAGGATACAAGTAAATGGACTTGTCTTTTATCCCTTTGCCTCATGAATATTCATGTAAGAAATAACAACATCATGAATATTTTAGGTAATAAGCCAAGTTTTTACAATGACATAAACACAGGAATAATTGACCATGGCAGAAGCTGTAGAATCATGTCGATATTATTTCTTAACCCTTTCCTCCATAAATACGCCTTTCTACGCCTCTGTAATAGCCACTTCTTGAAACCATTGTGATAAATAGAGCATTTGCTCCTATAGGAGCAAATGCTCTATTTATCACAATGGTTTCAAACGACAAAATTCTAAAATTTTACTTTTCTCTAGCTATGCTCCTTTTTGGTAGATTCATTCAAAGAGGTTGGGTCTAAAAATAGCATATGGAGGAAAGGGTTAAGAAAACAGAGAAGAACATGATCAGATGGCTCCTGCAGGATCTACTTTGTTTGCATTAAAAGGTGTATCTATGAAGGGTTGAAAATACAGACATGCTGAACAGCAGCAACATATCTTTTGACAGTAGCTGTACATCTTTATATGTCTATGTAACCCTGAAGGACTACAGTTTAAGTTGGGCACATCAACATAATATCAGACTCAAACCTCAAGACTATTCATAACTCTTATATCTATTTTTCTTGATTCCCAGCTTCTACCATTCTGGAAGAAGCTGAAAACCATTGAAACATGTATTAGAATATTGTTGAGTTTCAACTGTGAGAATATACAGTAAAACTCTCTAAACTGGAATATTATTAAAGAACAATTTAGCTCTGCTTAATGCAGAGTGAAAGTCGTGCAGAGCTTTCTGCATGACTTTCAACCTGCATTAAGCTGCCACCTGCCTGGAAGACCAGATTTGATATTTATTTTAATGTCCGGTTTAGAGGGGTTTTACTGTACTGGTATGTCCAAACACAGACTCACCTCTGTAAACTCATCCACCTCTGTAGTCGGGTCAGGTAGCTGCTATTCTCCTGTCGAGCTGTCAAAGATCAAACAAAAAATAACACAGGTCCATCCAAAATAATTATTTTGTGAATAAAGTGTCTTGTCCAAAGGTGAAACATATCTAGAAACCAAGATTATATTAGAGGTCCAGATAAGAGGCGTAAATTAAAACATTTTCAAGAATAACTCCTTTATTTCTCCACCAAACCCTATCTTGTGACCACTCTTTAGAATCATCTCAAAGAGACAATCTAAAGAGTGGTCACAACATAGGGTTTAGTAGAGAAATGACGGTTTTAGTACTCCAGTACGCACCTTTATTTGCTGCTCTGTTATATATCTCAGTCAAAACTGCTACAAATTTCTACATTGTTTGTTTTCCAAAATGATCATACTGTCAAACAGTTTAGGTCTCATCTGGATCCAAACAGTTTACTACACTACAGAAGGCATCTGACCTGGGTCTACTCTGTTTGCAAAAGGCATCAAAAGATGTCTCTATCAGGTGAACCCATTCCCTCTTAGAATCTACTGAAAAGGAGTGTTTACTAGGGAAAGGGACATTTTAGAACTGTGTAGTTTTGAAACCATTGCACTGTGATAATTAGAGTATTTGTTCCATAGCAGCAAATGCTCTATTTATCACAATGCTTTTAAAGAGTGACTTTTACAGGGGCATCAATATGACAAGGGGTTAAGGGTAAAAGGAAAAAGTGAATAGAAGGAGTGTTATCACTAACCAAGAGCACTTTGTGCTAAATTGATGTAAAAAGTATTAATAGAGGCATGGAAGAGATGCTAAATTAAGATCACAACTATTTCTGCAGACAAAACTGATTGTATTCCTTAACCCATTCCCTCATATTAACGCCTTTTGACGCCTCTGTAAAAGTCATTTGTTGAAACCATTGTGATAAATAGAGCATTTGCTCCATAGGAGCAAATGCTCTATTTATCACAATGGTTTCAAAACTACACAGTTCTAAAGTTTTCCTTTTCTTTAGTAAATGCTCCTTTTCGATAAATTTGTTCAAAGAGTTCGAGTCTAAAAATAGCCTATGAGGTAATGAGTTAAAGAAACAAAAACTTACTTAGCTGTATTCCCTTGATTTTACTGAACTCCTGGGAATCCAAATTCTCTAACTCCAGAAGCTGTGAATTAAACACAAATCCAGAATCACTGAGACATAATTTCTAATCATAAGGGTAAATTACACAATAACTTCTACATCTACATGCATGTTTTCCAAAAAGACATATATTTTTTTAACCCTTTCCCTGTTCTGTATTTAGGCCAAATTTCAATACCTACTGAATATTCATTAACACAGTAGTTATAAAGAAATATGGAAGGTGGAACATTGTAGACATTTTAGAAAGCAAAGAAACAGTTCTATCAAATTCTATTAGCAAACAGAGTAGACCCTGATCAGATGGCTCCTCTAGGAGCCGTCTGATCTGGGTCTATTCTGTTTGCAAATGTGTGAAAACACGTTTGTATGAGGGAAAGGGTTAAAGGAGCTTTCTGCTTTACTTCCATCCTGCATTAAGCAGCCACCTGCTTCTAAAGACACCTATGTTTATTCATTTAGTGGTCCCTCTCAAGTGGTTCTACTGGAATGCAGGGTACAAATTCTTTACAACAGAGGCTATGATTTCACAGAGACAACATATTAGCATCTGTTTCTGACGATCAACAACAAACAACAATTATAAGACCAACTTAACTCTTAACCTCAAGAATATTCCAATTTTGTTTAAAAAAGTTATGAATATGTTCCGGTTTCATAAGGCTATATGAACACAGGCATGTTTTACCATAGCAGAAATTGTAGAGCTAGATTTATATGATTCCATAAGCAAAGACAGCAGGCTCCAATCGAGATGGCCCCTACAGGAATCATCTAGTCTGGGTCTACTCTATTTGCAAAGGCATGAGATTAATCCTTTGAATGTTAAATATTCAGAATGGAATGACCCATCAGGGTTTTAATGTAGAGTCCATTCAGTATAAAAGACTTAAATTTGCTACACTATCCTGAGCAGAGGGCTTCTCTAGGATCAGGGTCTACACTGTTTGCAAATGCCAGTACACTCATTTCTCCCCATTCAAAGTGTTATGCCACAAACCTGGGTGACTCACTGAACATTTTGCTATCATCCAATTAAAATTATGTCTGCATCTTTAAACTGACCATACAAAAATATACATAAAATAAATAAGACAAACATAATGTCACAATAAATTCCACAGACCAATAATTACTACAAGTCCATCATCATAAACAGACAGTATATCTGTCTTGCAGGCCTTTCAGGTCACTTGTTGTGCATACATACCTCCTGCTCTCCCAGGCGGTCATTAAGTGTGATCTCTAGAACTTTCTCCAGTTCGTTGGCTCGTACCAACTCTGTCGTGTACACTCGCTGCAGCTCGGCGTTACTCTCCCTCAGCTTCTGCTGCTCCAACTCAGTCGCCTCTAATCTGTACAAACAGAAAGCATCAAGTGAGGAATAATACTAGGAGACAAGACACCTTACTGCTAACATTAAAATTATTGAACCCTTTACATTTTAACCCTTTCCTTCATTTTAACCCTTTCCTTCATAGAAATATTCACACCTTTGAAAACCAGAGTAGACCCAGATCAAATGGGTCCTGTTGGAGCCCTCTGATCAGGGTCTGCTCTGTTTGCTTTTGAATTATATATATCTGATTCTACAGCTTTTGTCAAAGCAAACAAATTCCTTAAAAAGTTATCAATATAAAAATGTCATTGTTTCTTACACGAATAATAAACAGCGAAAGGGTTATAGTGTGTAGATTTTGTTCATGAATCAAAGGACTCGTAAAGAGATGCCAGTCAATGATTTATGTGGATTTATCTTTTTTACTCTAAACTCCCACTGCCCAAATGAATTATATAAGCAATGGCAGACAAATTTTCAGGGGAAACCATTCCTCATGTGTTGCATAATTATACATGTAACTCTGTTTTAGTCTGACTATACCTTTTCTTCAATTCATTTGATCTGGAGGGGGCGGGACTTTCTACTGGCGTCACTGAGCCAGAAGATGGGGCGGGAGACCTTTGCATGTAGTCCATCACAACCTTCTTCTCCACCTCCGTCATCTGCAAGTAGACAAACACATGTAAACTATCATAGGCAGACACATCTATTGTCATCACAAATTTGATAAAGTCACTTATTTTTGTCTACACCATACCACAGATTTACAGCAACAAAAATATAATCTGTATACAGTTCAGTTTTTATTACCCCTTGACAGAGATGTATTTCATGCCTTTGCAAACAGAGTAGAGTACCCCCAGATAAGACAGCTCCTGTAGGACTTGTCTGATCAGGGTCTGCTCTGTTTGCTCATGGAATACTATAGATCTAATTCTGCAGTGTCTAATTAATATTCATGATTTAATTATTTCATACATGAATAATTCATGAAACAATGGGTTAAGATCATATCTGAAAATCTTACTGTTGCTTTTAGGGCAACCTGTGACTGGAACAAGGCCCTGTACTCTTGCTGCAGTTTGGCTAACTCTTGCTCTTTCTCTCTCAAGGATTTGGACAGAATGCCCATCTGGGTGTTCAGGTAGCTTCGGTCCTCTGCCAGTTGACTTACCTAGGGGTTAAATATGTGTTTCAAACTTGTATCCAAATCATGGATTCAGCTAAACATCTCCTACACCATACTATGCAAACACAACTCTTAACACTCTCCTTCATATAAACAATTTTCACGCAATTGCAAACAAAGAAGACCCAGATCAGATGGCTCCTGTAGAAGCTGTCTGATCAGGGTCTGCTCGGTTTGCTAATGGAATTAAGATCTGTTTCTTTACTTTCTAAAATGGCTACAACATTCCACCTTTCATATGGCATTAGAACTATTTTGTCCCTGACAATTTGAAACAAACAAAGAACAGGGAAAGGGTTAAATCAAGGAAGAATTTTTACCTTTTAAATACTGAATTTTCAAAGTGGAATGGTCTATCAATGTTTGACTTTTCTTAACCCTTTCCCTCATATAAACATGTTTTCAGGCATTTGCAAATAGAGTAGACCCAGGGTCTGCTCTGTTTGCTAATAGAATTTGATAGATCTGTTTCTTTGCTTTCTAAAATGTCTACAATGTTCTACCTTCCATATTTCTTTATAACTATTTTGTTAATGAATATTCAGTAGGTATTGAAATTTGGCCTAAATACAGAACAGGGAAAGGGTTAATATTCAGCTGACAAATGACAAACAGTGAAGACCCTCCTAAAGGAATCCTCTGACCCAAGTCTACACGGTTTGCAATAAAACACATTTCCTTTCATCTATAGGTAGAAACTTTATGACATCAAGCAAACTGTTGTTTTTCAAAAACTTGAAAATTACAAGTTATACAGTCTACAAAGTTTGAAAAAAATATCTTAATTTTCAATCTGTAGCCTTCTAAATGAAAGTGTGTCTTCAAAAATGTAATCCAAAAAATACAAAAAGTATACACAGTTTCTTATTTCAAGAACATACCTGCATAGCCAGTTGCTGACACCGTGCTTCTCTTTGTGGCAGGCGTCTCTGGGCCATGTCCAGGTCAGTCCTAAGCTGCTGTTTCTGCTGCATGGTATCTCTGAACTGTCGCTGAAGCTTCTCATAATCTCCATGGAGGTGAGATTCATTTTTGCCCACATTCACTTTCCCCATCTTGGCCTGTAGAGAGTCCTTTTCAAATTGTAACTGTTGTAAATTATGGCTCAATTTGGACTTACTCTCTGTTAAATCTGCAACAGAGTTCCTTAGGTTAGAACAATCTTCCTCCAGTTGCTTAATTCTGTCTGTCAGAGTTTTCTTCTCTTTTTCCGTATGTGTTCTTTCTGCATCAGAAGGATACTGTGCTAGTTTGGAGTTTTCCCTGAGTTTTGTATGGAGTTCTTCCACTTGCTTGGCAAGAGCACTATTATCAGAGATGACTTTGTTAAACTCGTCATTTAGAGATACATATTCATCTCTTAGCATGTCAAATTTATCTAACTGCTTTTTGGACTTTTCTGCTTGTTTTTTCATAACTTTGATTTCCTCCTTAGCTTTGTCAAGTTGAGTAGAAACAGACTTTAAGTTGGAGTCCATGGTTTGCATAGTTGTATCAGCTGCTTCTCCTTTTTCCTCTAGCTGATGCTGTAGATTCTCAAAAGCTGCTACCTTTCCTTGCAATTCATTATTGACTTCTCTCAAGCTACTATTCAATTCAGTCATCTCCTTGATTCTTGCATTCAGCTCCTCAACAGTTTCATTTCCGTTACTTATGTCAGTTCTCAACTCTTCAATGTTTGATTTCTTTTCATTTATCTCAGAAGATAAAGTTTCTATGTCAGTTTCTAGTTTCAATATCTCATTTTTCATTTCCTTCTGTCCCTTTTCCAGGCTGTCATTGATCTTTCTTGTAGTTTCTAACTCTTCTTCAAGGGCATTCATTTCATCCAATTTCCATTCCAAGCTTTCAATTTTATTTTTCTGAGAGTCAAAGTCCTGTTTTAAATTCTGTATATCATTTACAGCAGATTGTTTTTCTTCAAGTGCCTCTGATTTTTCTCTTTTAGCCTGAATTAAGTCTTCTCTTAATCCATCCATTTCTTCCTCTAAATATTTTTTCTCTGTATCAGCCTCAGCCATTTCCTTCTCTAATGCTTTTAACTTATTATTCAAGTCAACAAATGAGTCACTTTCTGACTGTAGCCTTTCCATATGGATCTTCTGTTTGATAAGTTCATTTTTTACTTGTGTGTTAGCTGCAGCAGTTCTTTCAACAATATCTTGAAAATTTTGATTGTCCTGTTCTAACATATGATACTGGTCTTTCATATCTTTTAACTGGCGTAGAGCCATTTGTTCCTTGTTATGCATTTCACTGACAAGCAATTCCTTTTTATTCAACTGCTCCTTTACATCTGTAAGTTCTTGACAAGTTTCTTCATACTTAAGTTTGTCATCAGACATTTGCGAAACAAGTTTTGATACATTATCCTCTGAGGTAATTTTTTCATCCTCTATCAATTTCAATTTTCTGTGCGTTTCAGCTAATGATGATTTCAACTCATCAATTTCTTCTAAAAGCGCAATATTTTTGTTTTGGGCTGCTACTTGTTTGGTTGACAAGCTAGAATGTTTGTTTTCATATTCTGCTTTCAAATTTTGAAGTTCTCTCTTTATTTCATTGTTCTGTTCAGTAATCTGGTCGACATTAATCTGTGTTTGTTTGAGTTCAGCATTCTTTGACTCCAGTTCCTTTTCTAGTCCCTTGATTTCTGACATCTGTCTCTGAGATGTCTCTGCTTCTGCTGTAAATTTCCCTTCTATTGATTCCAGTTGCTCCTGTAAGGTCCTACATTTATGCTCTAGCTGACTAACGTTGGCATCACCCATCCTTTCAGCTGCAGAAAGTTGTTGTTTTAACGAAGCATTTTCCTCTGACATAGTATCATTTTTCTCTTTAAATGTTTTCAATTTTGATAGCAACTTTTCAAATTTCGCTGATTGCTTTTGACATTTTTCCACATTGGTTCTATTTTCATTTTCAAGATCGTTAAACCTAGCTTTCAGAAGATCAAGTTCATTCTGCAAAGACAAGTCTTCTGCAGGTGTAGATACAGATGAGTGACACAACTGTTCTGACTCACATTGAACCATTTCCTCTTCAACTGCCACCATGGTTTCTGATACTGCACCAGTTTCTTCCACTGACAATCTGCCTTTTGGTGCCTGACGATCTTCCGAACTACTTTCCAAACGTCTCCCTAATTCATGCATTTCATTGTTAAGCTCTTCATTTACTGCTAACAGCTCAGCATTTTCTTGTGTAACATTTTCCAGTCTGAGTTTCAATACTTCATGATTCTTTAACATTTGCTCATTGTCTTCATTGATCTTGTTAATGGTTTCCTCTGCCTCCACCATCTTCAACTTTGCTTCTTGAAACTGCTGTGACATGTCAAAGTTTGAAGACAGCTGATTGTGTACATCAGCCTTTAGTTTCTCATTGTCAGCCATAACACTAACTAAATTTCCAGTCAAACTTTCAAGTTTTTGACTCATCTCAGCTTGAATACTAAGCTTCTCCTGCAAGACATCATTCAATCTTTGAGTTTGCTCTTCAATAGTTGATTTGAGTCCTTCATTTTCAGTTGTTGCAACAGCTGAATTTTCTGATAACACTTGATAGTCTCCTTGTAAAGTTTCAAATCTTGATTGCAGTTCTTTAAGTGATGTTTCATTGGAACCTTTTTCAGTTGCCAGCTCCTCATTTTCAGTCTGAAGCTGATCAACATATGATTGAAGTCTTTGAACTTCTGCAGTCACTTCTTTATTTTCCACTAGCTCTGGTTCAGGTTTAGTCTGTTGCTCTCTCATCAAGGTCTCAATATCACCCTTTAAAGAGTTAATCTCTTCATTCTTCTCGGTCATAGTAACTTCTAACTTCTGAACAGCTTCATTTTGAGAGGTTTCCAATAAACTCAAATCATGTACTTTTGATTTTAGTTCAACATTTTCATTCTCCAAAACTGTCAAACTTTCCTTTAAAGACTCAATCATTTCATGTTGTTTTCTTAATTCATCATCCTTCTGTTCATTGTCCATTTCCTTATTCTTCATTAATTGTGTCAGTTCTGTATCATGAACATGCAATGTATCTATCTGATTTTTTAGCTCAGCTATTTGTGATTCTTTCTCTTGTGAATCTTCAACATGAGCCTGTATCTCTGCATTCAACTTGTCAATATGTTGATCTTTGGTCCTGTTTGAATCATTTAACTGCTCTAACTGCTGGTTCAATTCAAGGATATTTCCATCTTTTTGTTGCAGAATTTCTTCAAATGATTTAATTTCATGGCCTTGTTTTTCACAAAGATCATTTAATTTCTGGAGTTCAGACACATGTATTTCATTGTTTCTTCTCAACTCCACAGTTTCACCATTCAAAGCTGTCATCTTTTCTGTCAGAGATGAGATCTCATCTTCCTTTTCTTTGAAATCATGTACGAGGTCCTTCAAAGCTTCATCTGCATTTGCCACTTCATTGAGTTTTTCCAATAATGTTTGTTTTTCACTGTCATCAATATTTAGCCTCATCCTCACTTCATCCAATGATTCTGAAACATTCAACATGTCTTTTTCTTTTCTTTCCAACTCTTCCTTGAGTGAAGCAACTTCTGTTTCCAGCAGTTTCACCATCTGGTTTAATTCCTCTCTTTCTTTTGTCAGGTTTGCATTTTCTTCTGATACATTTCTCAAATGGTCTTGAAGGTCGGCATTATCACTCAAAGATTTCACAACATCTTCCTTCTCTTTAGTAGTAGCATCTAAATTTTGTTTTAAACTTTCAATCTGCTCTATGTGGGTCTTTCTCTCATTTTGGAAAATCTGAAGTGTTTCCATATAACCATTGTTCTGTTCTTCCAATTCCTGTAACTTTTGCCTTTGTTGTTCCAGTTCATCTTCTTTCCCATTCAGCTGACTGTTTATTTCATTCCACCTGTCCTTATATGACTTTAACTCCAACTTTGAAGCTTGCAATTCCTTCTGAACTGCATTATCAGTGTCCGTGGCATGCCGCTGTACTTCTGAAAGTGAATCTTTAGTAGTCTGTAACTCCTCACTCAAGAGACTATTCATCCTCTCTTTTTCCTCTAAACATGATTTAAGTTCATTATTATCCTGTAAAATGCCTGACACAGACTCAGATTTTTCTTGAAGAGATTTTTCAAGGCCATCTTTTTCTTGATTAAGCTGATCAACCATACTCTCATACTGTTTCTGGATATTTTCATGCTCATGGGATTTTTCAGTGAGTGTCTGAACCTGTTCTTGTAACTGTTGACAGAATTCAGAATATGTCTGAAGCTGGGTTTGCAAATCCTGCATATGTGATGTTTGGCCGTCTTCTGATTCCTTCTGGTCAAGATTTTCTTCATTGCTATTATTAGTAACTGAACCTGCCTTTGCTTGCAATTCCTCGAGTTCAGTCTGAATTGCAGCTTTCTCCTGTTTCACCTTCTCTAAAGCTTGATTAGCTTGGTTCAACTGAAGTTTGATCTTCTTTGCTGTTGCTAGAGCTTTAGTGAACTTAAATTCTTTTTCCTCCACTGATTTTTTCAGCGATTCTATTTCTTGTTTCAGATCATTGACTGGTGCATCTCCTACACTGATAGAATTATCCTGTACAGCATCCATCTGAGTTAATCTTTCTTCCATTTCCTGCAAGTTCTCAAGCAAAGAAGCTATTTTCTCATCTTTCTTCTTTAGTTTGTTTTCAAGTTCAGCTGTTTTATCCGAGTCATAAGCCATCTTGGGTGCTATATTCTCTGCGGTGGTGTTAGATTCTCCCCTCAGAGGTTCTGCAGCTGTCTCAGAGTACTGGGTAGAACCATCATCCTTCTGAAATGAATAATTAAAAGTGAGTGAAGTTTTTCAGCTATATGAAATGGTTATGGTCATGAATATAAACTAGAAGTTGAGACAATACCAAAAGTTCAAGTTAATACAGTAGAACTCCTCTAAACCAGACATTAAAGTCAGTATCAATATCGGTCTATCGGACAGGTGGCAATTTTACGCAGGTTGAAAGTCATGCAGAAAGCTCCTTTGGGAGCTTTCTGCATGACTTTCACCCTGCATTAAGTAGCGACCTGCCAAAAAGGACCTAAATTCTTCTTTATTAAAATTCTGATTTAGCAGGGTTTTACTGTACAGTATATTCATGTAAGAAATATTGTCATCATGGATATGTATAATTTTTTAATGGTATATGAACAAAGGGTTCTTTTGGTATTGGTAGAAACTGTAGAGTCAGATCGATTTCAATTTTATAGCAAACAGAGCAGACCCTCATAACATGGTTCATACAGTAGCCATCTGAACTGGGTCTACTCAGTATGCAAAGGTGTGGAAGAGCATTTATATGAGGGAAAGGGATAACATGGCTTATTCTTTGGTATCAGCTGAAACTATCAGAGAAAACAGTGTGAAAGTTAAGCCCTTTACTCCATGGATACGCCTATTAACTAACGCCTTTGCAAAGAGAGTAGACCTAGATCAGATGGCTCCTGTAGGAGCCGTCTGATATCGGGCTGCTCTGTTTGCTTGTGAAATAATATAAATCCTATTCTACAGTTTCTGCAATACAATTTTCAAGTGTTCATAAGTCATAAAAATGTTGTAAATCAATATTTATGATATCATTTTTCACACAAATATTCATAGGGTAAGAGTTCACGCTTTCCCTGTTCTGTATTTAGGCCAAATTTCAATACCTACTGAATATTCATTAACAAAATAGGTATAAAGAAATATGGAAAGTGGAACATTGTAGACATTTTTAGAAAGTAAAGAAACAGATCTATCAAATTCTATCAGCAAACAGAGCAGACCCTGATCAGATGGCTCCTCTAGGAGCCATCTGATCTGGGTCTACTCTGTGTGCAAATGCGTGAAAACACATTTATATTGAGGGAAAGGGTTAAAATATTTGGGACCAGTTGACCCTTTCCCTAATGACCATTTATGAGTGAATTGGTCACTTCATGAATATTCATCCTTTAAAGTTTATTTCATGAATATTCATGTCAGAAGTTAATGACATTATGAATATTAATTAGTTTAATTCTTTAAATGACACATTAACAGCGGTAGTTTTGGCAATGACAGAAACTGTAGAATTTTTTATATCATAAGCAAACAGAGCAGACCCTGATTAGACAGCCCCTACAGGAATGTTCTGATCTAGGTCTACTCTGTTTGGAAAGGTATTCAAAGGTGTAACTATGAGGGAAAAGGGTTAACCCTTTCCTCCATAAATACGCCTTTCTATGCCTTTGCAAACAGAGTAGACCCAGATCAGACGGCTCCTGTAGGGTCTGCTCTGTTTGCTTATGATATAATATAGATTTGATTCTACATGTTCTACCATGGCCCAAAACTCCCGTGTCCATGTGCTATTGCAATGATCAATCTAATTAATACTCATGATGTAATTATTTCTTACATGAATATTCATGGAGTAAAGGGTTAAACCATTTGTCAGATAAGCCTGTACTATAATCTTAAGAAAATCTTAAAAAGGTCTTTTATCCTTCTCTGTAAGACTTAACATAAGGATATAATATAAATTTCATATTTAGAAACCATGGACCTTTTTTTCAGTTACAATTAATCATTTATTTGCTTATTGAAAACATAATTATGTAGTCAGATAAACATTTAATATAATCTGACTTATGCAAATAAAGTATATACATTTTACAACCAAACAGCATGTTTTAACCCTTTCCTTCATAGAGATGCCTTTTCATGCCTTTGCACACAGAGCAGACCCAGATAAGATGTCTCCTTTCGGAGCTGTTTATTCCGGATCTGCTCTGTTTCCAAATAATATTATTATATGTCTCACTCTACAGTTTCCACCAATACCAACAAACCCTGTGTACCTATGATATTTTCAAAATTCAGCTAATAAATATTCATGATGTTATTATTTTTTACAAGAATATTCAACAGGAAAAGGGTTAAACTAATACACTTCCATGTACCGATGATCTCATTTTAAGATAAAAAGTTTGCATTCTTAAGAATACCATGCAAAATTCTAAAATGGACATAATAAATTCAACCAACACTCCTAATTTCTGGGAAATATTCTTCATTATTGTAAACTTGAGTGGGAACTTGTGTATACAATAAAATCCCTCTAAACTGGACACTTCAGTATAAATATCGGTCTTGAGGACAGGTGGCAGCTTAATGCAGGGTGAAAGTCATGCAGAAAGCTCATTTAAGAGCTTTCTGCATGACTTTCACCCTGCATTCAGTAGCCACCTGCCTAAAAGTATCTAATTTCTTCTCTACTAGAATTCAGGTTTAGAGGGGGTTTACGGTATATTTTAAATATAGCAAACATACTGCATGGTAATATAATTGTGATTTTCATTTTAGTTTAATGTTAACCATGTCACAAAAATCCTATTTTATCATTTTCTTGTTCCAAAATGGTAATCATGAAATATGGAAGGTGGATCATTGTAGGCATTTTAGAAACTAAAGAAACAGATCTATCAAATTCCATTAGCAAACAGAATAGACCCTGATCTGGGTCTTCCCTGTTTGCAAATGCGTTAAAAGTCATTTATATGAGGGAAGGGGTTAACTGATTCAGAGTGTCATTAAAATCAAAACTATCAGACCTTCTGATCATGACAATGAAAATACATCATACTAAAAATGTGTGAAAATCGAATGAGAGTAACAATCTTAACCCTGTCCCTATTTACATGTATTTAAGATTTCATCACCTGATTTAATTTTATAGGGAGAATCAATAAAATGGAACATTAAAAAGGAGTATTTTTTGCCATGGTGCAAACTGCAAAAATCAGATCCATAAAATTCTATAAGCAAACACAGCAGACCCTGATCAGACAGTTCCTTCAGAAGCCATCTGATCTGGGTCTACTCTGTTTGCAAAGGGCATGAAAAGATATCTCTACCAGGCAAAGGGTTAAAGAATAAAACTTGGTTGACTATTCAATAAAATGAAAACTTAAACATAATAAATTGTAACAATTAAACAACATTAATACAATTACAGAAGTACTATAGCTCCTTGATAGTTACAGAAATACTTGAATGCATAATACATGTATACCATCATGCTATATAACTACAGTCGGTACATGTACATGCAATGCTCACTGTATACATCTACAATGTGTACAGAATATGAATACATGCTGTTAAATACTGTGTCTTTTATTAACCTTTTACCTCATAAATATGCATTTTAATGCCTTTGCAAACAGTGCAGACCCACATCAAATGGCTCCTGTAAGAACCATCTGATCAGGGACTGCCTTATTTGCCTATGAACTTATATATAGCTGATTTTATTGTTTGTGCTATGGCAAAAAGTATACAAAATCAACAAATTGGTACTCAAAGTAATTATTTATGTGAATATACATTAGGCAAAGGGATATGTGCATGGCAAAGTATCCCAGACTTTTGCAGAGTAGCATATGGTTACTTGTTAATGACAATGCATCCAACACACTTCAGTCTGCAGATAAGAGTGATCTAGATCACTCACTTGAACCCTGTATCAAACCTTTAGCACAAAATGAGTGAATTCATAATAGTAAAATATTAAATACTTTAATTACCCTAAGTCTTTGAACACCAAACCTCCCCTCGTCACTAGCTTCTAAAGCTTAACTCAATAAATCACCATTTTGATAACTTAAAATTAGACTGCAACAGTAGCAAATAGTGTAGACCCTGACCAAACTGCCCCTTCAGAATCAAATTGATCTGCATCTGCACTGTTTGCCCAAGTTTGTGCAAATAATTCGGTTAAATAGGGCACTTTCATGAAGATTGCAGAAATACATGTACGCAAATTGTCTTTTTAGGATTAATCTAAAGTGCTAAAGGTTAATACTTCCCAAACTAGATGTGAACACTATCTATACCAACAGTGAACACCCAGTACATAGCTTAGTATTAGCAGCCTAAGCAATGGGATTCAATCCAGCATTGTAAATCTATAAATGACCTATCTGAATAATGCCAATCACTATAATCATGTCTCGGTGTTAATCATGACATTCACAGTTTGGATGCAGATGAGACTGAAAGTTACTCTGGAGTCTCATCAGTACCCTGTATCAGTAGTATCAATACCATTGTTTGACACAATGCTTTTGTAAGAAATGAGAGGAAAATAAATCTAATTTGAAATTTAAGCAATTAACCCGTTGCTCCATAAATATGCCTTTTAACGCCTGTGCAAAGAGAGTAGACCCAGATCAGGGTCTGCACTGTTTGTTTATGGCATAATATAGATCTGATTCTACATTTTTTGTCAGGGTCAAAACACCCCTTATTCATGTGTAACTAAAAAAATATGTTAATCAATATTTAAGATGTCATTTTTCCTTACACAAATATTTATGGAGTAATGGGTCAACAATTTTTGCAGACAAGTAGGTTTGCAGGTGAGAAGCTAATAGTATTGAACCGTACACCTGTTATTAATATACATGTACACTTTTGCTGTGTTAGTAAGTATACTTGACACACTGTATAATACCCAGCTACATCTGTTTAAGATACACATCTAGCACTATTGTATGGATACTGTATACTTTGTTTTGTACCTTCCTCTCTTGGTCGCTGTTTTCACCACTAGGGCTTGAGGTCATCAGAGCAGCAGTGGAGGAGGAAAAGATCTGAGCTTCTAAACTAGCTATGTCATGTGCTGATCCTTCTCCATGTGAAGAATTATCCATTGAAGGTCCAGTTGTGTGGCTTGTTTGAACTGCTTGTGACCATTCTGGTACAATGTTATCTTCTAACTGATGACTAGTTCCTGTACTAGGATAGTTATTTATCTTATGCAAAGTCTCATTTAATTCATTTACCTTAACAGTCAAAGCACTAAGTTCACTGTCTTTCTCTTCAATTACTTTGTTTTTACCTGCTATGACTATTTCATGGTCATCAGATATTGATTTCAAAGATACTTTTAAATGCTCTACCTCCTTTTCCAGTTCTGCACACATATTGACAGACCGATTTTTCTCAGTTTCCATGTCAGCGAAATTTGTCAAATTATCGAGTTGTTCCTTGTACAATACAATTTCCTCATTCAGATTGGAACACCTGGTTTTGTATTCCCTGTTTTGATTTGTAAGCTCTGATATAGTGTCTTTCAGTGAGGAAAGTAGTTGTTCTTTTTCTGTACACATTCCTTGTAATTTGTTACATGCTTCCTTCTTGGAATCTAATTCTAAGTGTAGTGCCTGATTGGTCTCATCCTCTTGGTCAAGTTTTTCTACTACAGAGCTTATCTTACTTTCAAGTTCAAGTTTCTCCTGATTCACGGCTTCAATATACTCCTTCAATCTGACCAGTTCAAAGTCTTTTTCTGATAGAACTAACCCTAAATCTTGCTTCTCTCTCATGTTATCTTGTAATCTTGTTCTCAACACTCCAATGTCTCTATTCATTGTCTGAACTTCCACTTCAAGTTCACTTTTCTTCTCAAGTACCTCATCCATATTGTCCCTGTCAATGGCAAACTTTCTCAATTCATCTGCAGCCATGCGTAAGTCTCTGTCTTTCTGTTCAACATTACATTCTAAGTCTAGTTTCTCTGACACTAATTGATTCATCTGATCATACAAAGATTGAATTTCTTCCCTTTCACCTTTAAGCAGCTCTTCAAACCGCTCTTTCTCTGATGCTAGTCCATCTCCAGATTGCTGAAGCATTTCATTTGTCTTTTTAACATCTTCCAATTCAGTTATATTCTCTTTCATTAGCTGTTTGAGAGAGTGTAATTCCTCATCTTTTTGTTTGAACATCTCGGTATATTCAGTATTTTGGTGCAACAGGAGATTATACCTTTTTGTCAATTCTTCATTTTCTTCTTTCATTTTTGTCAATTCAGATTGCAGCAATGTCAGAGTAGATTTCAGATTTTCTTCTCCCTCCCTTGTTTCCTGTTGTAAACTTTCAACTTGAGACTTATATTTCTGACAAGTAATATTCATTTGTTGAATCTCTGTTTTCTGTTCATTTACCACACTATTGAGGGCTCTTTGTTCCTCATACAACCTCTGCAGTTCTTGATCCCTCTCTGAAACAAATCTCTGCAGTCCCTGTACCTCATTTTGTAAATGACTACATTTCTCTTCTGATTCACCGATTTGTCTGGTGTATACTTCACATTGTTGTTGTGTAAGCAATAGTTTTGTTTCCATTTCTTTAACCTTCACGTTAATTACATCTGCATTCTCTTGGTCTTGATCTCTCTGTTGCAGTGACATACCTTCAGCATGTTTTGACTCAATACTGAGTGCTGTCAAGTTTTCTTCAAGCTTTTTAATTTTTGTTTCTTTTCCCTTACATAACTGTTTAAGTTTTTTAATTTCTGTGTTGAGATGTTCAATTTCCTGAAGATGTGCAGCATCAGACACCTGACTGTCTGTTCTTTCAGGAGGGCGATTATCAGCATCATTCTGAGCATATAAACTGTGACTTAACTGATGTGAGTCACTTTCTGTTTGCACAGGATAAACTTGTGCTTGGTGTTCATGGAAATGAACAGGCTGTTTATTAAGGGACTCCAACTCTTGTCTAAGTGTTTGGTTTTCACCAGCCAGTCTGGACAATTCAGAATTGAAACTAGATTCCCTTAGCTGACAATGTTCAGAGAGTCTGTCTAACTCTGACTTGGTAGAGAACAGATCATTACTCACAGTATCAAATGAATCCTTTCCATGTGACAATTGTAATTCATATTCATTGAGAACAGTACTGAGTCTAGAATTTTCATTCTGCAAATCTTCAGAATATTTTGATTTCTCAAGGAAATTTTGCTCTAGTTCATATAGTTTTTGTTCAGTAGTACAAATGGCATTGTCCTTAAAACAAACATCACTACGAAGAGCCTGAATTTCATTTTCCATATCAGCAACTTTAGAATATGTGCCAGAGTTAAATTCATTCAGCTCTGCCAGTTTTTGCTCCGAAGCATTTTTCTCCGAGAAAGCAGACTGTAACTGATCTTGAAGACTGGACATGCTCTCCTGCAATTCATCCAATGTTTGTTCTGACTGCATACATTTTCTACGAAGTTGGGCAATTTCAGCATCCTTTGTCTGAATTACTTCCATGCATGAAGCAAATTGTCTTTCTAAGGCTTGGCACTTTTCTTTGTATGATTTTGTTACTTCTTCACTCTCATTTTGTATATGTTTTTGAGATGATGCATCTTGTTCTAAATTTCTTATTCTCTCTGCAAGCTGGCCTGTTTCTGCCCTACTGTCAGTCAATGCATTGTCAACCTCCTGGTATTGATAATGCAGATTTGAATAATTAACACCCTGTTCATCTATAATCTGAGAATGGCGAGTTCTATCTTCTTCGATAGACTGACTGAACAATTCAATCTGTTTCTCTTTCTCTGAAAGGTTCAACTTCATCTCTTCAATTTGTTTTTCAGCATGTACCAGTTGATCACCAAGTTCTGAAAGTTTGCTATGTTGTTCTTCAAGTTTAAGGTCTTTTTGTTGAAGTTCACTTATGTTACAATTTTCCTTTTGAGAGAAGATATGCTCTTTTTCTCTTATATATTCCTGCAAAGTTGTAACTTCTGCTTCCAGATTCTGTTTTATTTCTACAAATTGCTGCTGGCAAATACTAAATTCATTTTCTTTGTCTTCTATTTTTGCTTTCATGGCTAAAACAGTTTGCTGTAAAGCTTTATTCTCCTTTTCATGGCTGTTAAGAGATGACTGTTCAGTATATAACAACTGTTGAAGTTTCTGTATTTCAGATACATATGTTTCAATTTCTTGGACTTTTAAAGACAGCTGTTCTTCCAGTGAATGAATCTCAGTAGTTTTCTCTTCCAAATTTGTCTCTTTATCATGGTAAGACATTTCTAATTTTCTAACTTTAGCATCTTTGCCTTTACCAACCATTTTCAGCTTGGCAATCTCTGAGGCAATATCAGTCTTCTCCAACTTTACCTCATTCAGTTGTTCACTTAAGCTCTCAATTTCAGCATCCTTTTGCTGTATCATTTCTTTACATTTTTCAATTTCAGAAATAAGATAATCCCTTTCCCTCTCCAATTCATCCTTTTCATTTAAAAGTGTATCAATTTCATCTCGACAGGAAACAACTTCATCATCTAACCTATCAAGTTCATCATTTTTGAGATCCAAAGCTTCATGTGCAGCATCAAGCTGGTCTTCTAAAGAATGGCAATGGACACGCCATTCACTGATATCATCATTGGCTGTCTCTAGTCTTATCACTAAATCCTTTTCTTCTTCTTCAAGCATATTTATCTTGCTTGATAAGTCTTTGATATTCTCTTGTAAAATAATAATATCTGTCTCTTTTTCTGAAATAATCTTCTGTTGTTCTACAATAAATTCTTCTACCTTTTTCAACTTGGCATCTTTACCCTTGCCAATCTTTTGAATTTTATTTTTCTCCTGAAGTAGTTTTTTGTTTTCTGAATGGAGTTTGGCTAGTTTAAGTTTTAATTCTTCCTGACTCATTTTCAATTCTCCATCATCCAATTGTGTCTCTGTTTTGGCATCTTCCTCATTTGATTTCTCTTCTTGCTCAAACGATACTGATTGCATTGATTTTTCTGAACTGTCAATATCCCTTTCTTCCGCATCATGGTTTGTTCTGAGACTGTTAAGCTCTTCTTTTGCACAGTCTAATTCAAATTCCAGAACAATCTTTTCTTCTTTTACAGATTTTAGCTGAATTTCACTTTCCTGGAGTTTCTCAATCTCACTGTCTTTCAATGAAATTGTCTTTTCAAATGTCTTACATGTTTCTGAAAATTCATTACACTTCATTTCAAGCTCTTCCTTTTCTCGAGTAGAACTTTCTAGTTGCTGCTGAACACTTTCTTCTCTCTCTTTAATATCTTCTATTTGAACCAATAATTGACCAACTTCTTGCTGAACAGTTGTAGTTTCTGAATCTTTCTGGCTTACTTGTTTGTCCTTATCTCTCACCAACCCCTCCATTTTCTTTAATTTTGCTTCCTTCCCTTTATTCAATTTCTGTAACTTTGTGATATCAGCTGAAAGCTTTGACAATTCTGTTTTGAGCTCTTCGTTTTCAGTTTTCATTGCTGCTATTGTTTCTTCCTGTAACTGTATTTTACTCTGATTTTGGCTTATTTCTGCTTCTTTCATCTGAAGTGTCTTCTCAAATTCTTGGTTTATTTGTTTAATTTTAGCACTTTTGCCTTTATCAATGGCTTGGAATGTTGCTGATTGAACTTTCAATTTTTCATTTTCCTTTGACAGCATATCTACCTCTCTTGGTATCTTATCAGATTCATTTGAATTTGACAAGTCTCTCATTACAGTTGAGAGTCTTTCAATTTCTGTTTCTTTTTCTTGCAAAAGCACTAATAGTTTGTCATATTTCTCTTTGAGAACATTTATTTTGTGTGACTCTTCAAATTCTTTTATCAAAGAAACACTCAAATCTTCAGCTTTGTTCTCTAATATGTCTCTCTCAGCAAGTAATGAATCTCTTTCTTCTCTTAGTTTTTCAAAGTTGTCATTCATCAGCTTGAGTTTGGCATCCTTACCTTTACCAACCTTCAGTAATTTCTTATTATCTGCCCTGTATTTGTTTCTTTCCTTTGTGACCAGTTCTAATTTTTCTAAGATTTCATTTGTTGAAGCATTTTCTGAGTGAGTATCTATATCGAAATGATCTGAATTCACTGATGAAAATGAAGAGTTCAAACTAGCTTCTGGCCCAATATGAATGCCAAGTCTTTCATCTTGATTAGCACCTTCACTGTGAGGTTGTTTAGCACCTTCACTGTGAGGTTGTTCAGCACCTTCACTGTGAGGTTGTTTAGCACCTCCACTGTGAGGTTGTTTAGCACCTAAGAGATGAGCATCAACAGACATGCTTTGTGGTTGTGCAATAGCAGCTTCAATTTTTTCCTCAACAAGCTTTGTTTCTTCAACCCTTTGGAATTCAGCCAAAGCTTTGAGTCTTTCAATTTCACTATCTAATTCTAAAATTTGTTTACTTTGTGAATCAATTTTCATTTGAAGCTGTTTACTTTGTGATTCATTTGAGTTCAGCTTTTCAACCATTTGCTCAGAATGCTTCGAAACAATGTCAAACTTGTCCTCACTAATTCTATGTAAATCCTCTAGATTAGAATTCACATTTTTAGAGACTTCCAACTCCTGTAACAAATCTGAATTTTCTTGTACTTTGATTTGAAGCTGATTTTCAGTTTCTTGCAGTATTCTTTCAAGTGTATCTTTTGTACAACATACATTTTCAACTGTTTCATTCAACTGAGATATTTGATTTTGTAATACCACAATCATGTCTTCATTTTCAGCTTTTTGCAAGCTTTGCTGATGACTTACACTAGGTTTGTCAGGTATCGTCTCACACTCCATTTCCTGGGTTTCACTCATATCCTGTTGGTCCGATTGCTTCTCTTCCTCCTAAAAGACAAAGCAAGCAAACATGCATTTAACCCTTTGAATACTGATTTATTCAGTGTCATGGTCCAGTTAGCTGATTTTGAATGACAGACAAAACAGACCCTGATCAGAGGGCTCCTTAAAGAGCCCTCTGATCTTGGACTATGCAGTTTGTAAATGCCCGCCATTCAAAGGGTTAAACTAACTATACTGCATGCCTAATTAAATGTTTGATTGGAATTAAAGACATGTTAATCCTTTACTCCATACACCTTTTAATAACTTTGCAAAAAGAAAAGACCAAGATCAGATGGCTCCTTATAAGAGCCATCTGATCAAAGTCTGGTATATCTGGTTATGGAAAAATATAGATCGCAATCTGCAGTTTCTGTCATGCCCAGTATTTCCCAAGTTCATGTGCCATTATTAAAAACCATCTAATAAATATTCATGATGTCATTATTTCTCACAAGAGTAAAGGATTAAGCATAAGACAGATACATATTGTCAGATCAAAACTATCAACAGGATAAGAAACTACACTAGACAAGGTCACTTTTTCACATCATTTCACATCATCAATAACATAACCTTTTGCTTCATATAAATGCCTTTTTATATATTTGCAAACAGAGTAGACAAGATCAGAGGGCTGCTGTAGGTGCCATCCGATTAGGGTCTTCTCTGTTTGTGTTATAAAATTACATATTTCCAATTGTACAGTTTTAAACTAAGCCAACACCTTCCTTTCAATTTTTTAACTTTTAAAAAGGTTAAGTTTATGAATATTCATGAGATGATTAACCCATTGCTCTAACGATCCCATATATGGGACATAGGCAAACAGTGTAGACTCTGGTCAGATGCCGCATAATGCGGCGTCTGATCAGAGTCTACACTGTTTGCTGATAGGAAATTCAATATAAAACAAAACAAAAATGAAAATTTAGACCAGACATCCCTTATACAAAAGAAAGACTAATCCAATATATAAGCATGGAAGAATCCACTGGGAGCAAATGGGTTAATTCATGCATAACTGATCATTAGGCAAAGGGATAAGTGAAAACATATAGCCAGACTATCTGACGCCTCTGTTTTTGCTACATGAATCTTCACACATTATGATTATGGTCATCTGTGTGATAACCTTTTCACAGACACTGCATCAGTATCAAACTATCTTGACAATCTCATTGGGTTTTAACCCTTTCCCTGTTCTATGTTCATTACAAATTTCAATACATACTGAATATTCATAATTTCATCGACAAAATAGTTATAATGAAATATGGAAGGTGGAACATTGTAGACATATTAGACAGTAAAGAAACAGATCTATCAAATTCCATTACCAAACAGAGCAGACCCTGATCAGACTGCTCCTATAGGAGCCATCTGATCTGGGTCTGCTCTGTTTGCAGATGTGTGAAAACAAGTTTATATGAGGGTAAGGGTTAAAACAAGGGAGTCTCATGATGGCCCTGTGTCTCTCACTGATGTAAACAGTAGGGTCAGGCCAATTCTAATTTCTCAAGCAAACAAAGCAGACCCTGATCAGATGGCTCCAAGAGGAGATATCTGATCAGGATCTACTTTGTTTGCTAAGGCGTTTGTAAAAGTTAATAGACATTGTGATCTACTTATGCTATAGACTGGTTTTAGATAGACAAATCTGATAGCGGTTCACCTAGAAATCATTCCTCTGACATTTAGTGAAAATCTAGTCAGTGGTTTAGATGTTGTTAAAATTTATCTAAAAGAGTGCCACATGCAAATCATTCCTCTGACAATAGCGAAAATCCAGTCAATGGTTTCCGAAACTATGTTGTTTAAAGAAATTATTCATTCATTATTCATTAAAATCTATTTTAGTTCATGTGACCTACATATGCAATGGACCAGAACAATTTATACCACTTAATGGAAGGTCACCTGAAGATTATTCCTGTGAAATTTGGTTGAAATCCATTCAGTGGTTTAGGAGATGACATTGAAATTGTTCATTAAAACCTATTTTTAGCATGTGTGACTTACTTATGCACTTGACCAAACCAATTTATGAGGGTCACCTGAACATCATTTCTGCGAAATTTTGTTGAAATCCATTCAACAGTTTAGGATGAGATATTGTTTAAAGAAATTGTTGACTGACATCTATTTTAGATCATGTGACCTCTATATGCAAAAAAAAAGAACAATTTATATGAATTTGAAAGAGAGTTACCTACAAACATTCTTCTGACATTAAGTAAAAACTAATTCAGTGCTTTAGGAGGAAATATTTGATTAAAGAAATTAATCATTAAAGGTATTTTTAGATCCTGTGACCTACGTATTTAATGGGCCGGAATTATTTATATTAATTCCATAGAACGTCTACTGAATATAATTTCTGTGAAATTTGATTGAAATCCTTATGTGATTTAGGAGAAATTGTTCATTAACCCATTCCCGCATATTGACGCCTTTTGACGCTTCTGTAAAAGTCACTTTGTGAAACCATTGTGATAAATAGAGCATTTGCTCCTGTGGAGCAAATGCTCTATTTATCACAATGGTTTCAAAACTACACAATTCTGAAAATTTCCTTTTCTCTAGTTAATGCTCCTTTTTGGTAGATTTAATCAAAGAGGTTAGGTCTAAAAATAGCCTAAGTGGGAATGGGTTAAAATCTTTTATAGCTCCTGTGACAGACTTATTCAACACACTTGAACAATTTAAACAAACCATTCCAATGACACTTGGTACAATTCCAGTCAGTGGTTTCAGAGTAGAATGATGTTTCAAGAAATTATTTGTTAAAATATATTTTTAGCTCCTGTGATCTTCTTACTTTAACCCTTTCCCTGTTCAGTATTCTCGTAAGAAATTATGACATCATGAATATTCATTAGCTGAAGTTTTATACTGTAAGCTTTTCAAGGAATTTTGTTGCTCTGACAAAAACAGTAGAATCAGATCTATATCAAGTCAAAAGCAAACAGAGTAGACCCTGATCAAACGGCTCCTTCAGGAGCCGTTTGATCTGGGTCTACTCTGTTTGCAAATGCGTGAAAACACGTTTATATGAGGGAAAGGGTTAATAGAGGGTCACATGTAGATCATTCCAGTGAAATTTGGTGAAAATCCAATCAGTGTTTAAGGAGGAGATGTTGTTTAACCCTTTACTCCATAAATACGCCTTTCTATGCCTTTGCAAACAGAGTAGACCCAGATCAGACGGCCCCTATAAGAGCCATCTAATCAGGGTCTGCTCTGTTTGCTTATGATATAATATTGTTGTTTAAAGAAATTGTTGATGACGGGCAGAGGACAGACACCAGTAGCTCACCTTGGCACCATGTGCTAGATGGACTAAAACATCTATTGTTTTTTCCTTTTTCAGAATTGTAGCACACAACAATCTATGTAAAAATGAGTTGTGTCATTTTCCATGGATTTAACATTATGAATATTCATGTATGAAACAGGAGCTGCCTGATCTGGATCTACTCTCTTTGCTTATATTACGATATTGATATGATTTTACAGTTTCTGCCATGACCAAAATTAATTTTCTGTATCTAAGTGCTGGTATAACAATTAAACCAATACATATTTATGATGTAATTATTTCTTATATATGAACATTCATGGAGTAAAGGGTTGAAGCAAACAAAAGTAATGCAAAAAGCTCATAGATGAGTTTTCTGAATATCTTTCATTCTGCATTAAGCTGCCATGTATACATATGATATAATAAATCCACAATTGGACTATGTCACTACTGTCACCATATAGAGGTTTCCTAATTGTGTTCACATCATGTTTACAACTACAAAAAAAGTCATGTACTACTGCATAAGAACTGTGCAACTGGGAAAACAATGATTCTAATTGAAAGGGCAAAAAATACTTTCAAAATAAGAATTACTGATAATTGTTTGACTGATATCCCTGATATTGCTTCTTATTTTTGTTAAAAAGTTTCAATACAATAAATTAACAAGAGTACCGCATACGGTACATAATACGCCCACTTGCAAACTGTCTCTGATTCAACATGCCTTATAAGTGTTGACATTTTCTAATCTGTGCTTCAGATCTTGATTTCCATATTAAGATGATACTATTTTTTTAAAAAATGAAGTTAATATCTTATTAAATAAAAAAGTTACAGCTAATCCTCATTTTTGCAGATTTTGTAAAGTGCAACGGCCATAACTCTGTAAAGACAAACTGAATGAACCTCAAAATAAACTCAGCTTCAAATTTTGTTGCTTAAAACATTTGTGTTAAGTTTCATTTATATCATTTTAATAGTTTTCCCAGAAAACAACAGACAAACTAAAAGTTGACCGACAAACAAAGCAACGAACACACAAAGTTCAAGGACCATAACTTTAGAATAAAATGACATATCAAAACCCCCGCAATATATGTGAAATTTCACATCAAGGTTTAACCATATAAAAAAATTGAAGTAAATATCATTTCAAATGAAAAAGTTATGGCCATCCTCATATTTGCATAGATTTGCATTATTTTTTTAAGTGCAAGGGCCATAACTCCGAAACAACAAATCAAATGATCCTCAGAATCGAATTAGCTTCAGGTCAACCGTCTTGATGCATTAAACATGTGTATGAAGTTTCATTAAGATCTGTCAAACAGTTTTGCCAGAAAACAGCGGACAAACTATATGCATATATTTGCATTATTTTTTAAGTAAAAGGGCCATAACTCCGAAACGACAAATCAAATAAACCTCAAAATCGACTCGGCATCAGATCTTGATGCATTAAACATTTTTGTGAAGTTTCATTAATATCTCTCAAATAGTTTTCCCAGAAAACAGCCGACAAACTATTTGCATGTATTTGCATTATTTTTTAAGGACAAGGGCCATAACTCCAAAATGAAAAATCAAATGATCCTCAGAATCAATTCAGTTTCAGATCTTGATGCATTAAACATGTGTGTGAAGTTTCATTAATTTCTGTCAAATAGTTTTCCCAGAAAACAGTGGACAAACTATTTGCATGTATTTGCATTATTTTTTAAGTAAAAGGGCCATAACTCCGAAACGACAAATCAAATGAACCTCAGAATCGACTCAGCTTCAGATCTTGATGCATTAAACATTTGTGTGAAGTTTCATTAATATCTCTCAAATAGTTTTTCCAGAAAACAGCGGACAAAATATTTGCATATTTTTTAAGGACAAGGGCCATAACTCTGAAATGAAAAATCAACTGAACCTCAGAATCAACTCAGCTTCAGATCTTGATGCATTAAACATGTGTGTGAAGTTTCATTAATTTCTGTCAAATAGTTTTCCCAGAAAACAGTGGACAAACTATTTGCATGTATTTGCATTATTTTTTAAGTAAAAGGGCCATAACTCCGAAACGACAAATCAAATGAACCTCAGAATCGACTCAGCTTCAGATCTTGATGCATTAAACATTTGTGTGAAGTTTCATTAATATCTCTTAAATAGTTTTCCCAGAAAACAGCGGACAAACTATTTGCATATTTTTAGGACAAGGGCCATAACTCTGAAATGAAAAATCAAATGAACCTCAGAATCAACTCAGCTTCAGATCTTGATGCATTAAACATTTGTGTGAAGTTTCATTAATATCTGTCAAATAGTTTTCCCAGAAAATAGCGGACAAACAAAATGTTGACGGACGGACGGACGAACGAACGAACGAACGGATGGACGGACAGGGCCACGACAATATATGACCACCTTTATTAGGTGGGCGTATAAAAATGACCATCTATGATTGAAATGTGTACATATGATTGCAATATTATCATGAAAGCTAGATGAACAAGTTATGGTCTGGACAAAATCATCAGTATTAATTTCTGACCTTTACCGCTAAATGTGACCTTGACCTTAGAGTAACAGACCTGGAATTTTCACCAGTAATCACAAAACCATACAGTATCTCTGAAAAATAAACTTTATTGGGCAGTTACATTGACATGTTACCAGCACATGCTGTATGTTAGCCACCATAGTTGAGCAAGAATAAAAGAGTTAATACAAGCAATGCTTGTTAGTAAACGGATACAACTGTCTATTAACCCTGCCAACCGTGAATTTTCAAAATGGAACAGCCCATCAGTGTTTTACTATAGAGTCCATTCAGTATGAAAAGTTTAAATTTGCTAGATGATAATGTATATGAATGACAAACAGTGCAGACCCTGATCCTAGATCCTGATCCTAGAGGAGCCCTCTGATCTGGGTCTACACTGTTTGCATATGACAGTGTGTGTGTTTCCCGGGTTGAAAGAGTTAATAATGATGAATTAGTATGAATTTAATGGGAATGATGATGGTATTTTACACAGATCACTAAGATACCTGTAAGATGAGTACATGTATTTAGGAAATCTGATCCTAATGAGTAGCAGTAAAGAGAGGGATTGTCTGTGAAATAAGAGATTTTGATCGATAACACAGAGATAAATGTGCATACCCAAATTTTAAAATCGTCATTTCTCCACCAAACCATATACATGTAGTATTACAGTGACCACTCTTTAGAATCGTCTCTTCGAGATAATTCTAAAGAGTAGTCACAGTAAAGGGTTTGGTGGAAAAATAAAGGAGATATTATTGAAAATGCTTAAATTTGCGCATCTTATCCGGATCTCTGAGATAAGTATGCATCCTTAGTTTGGGTCTTATTGAGATGCATTTTGTACAAATTTAGATGAACAACAATGGTTAAATGTATATGTTTATTGATAATATGTCTTCACAGTCATGTTTAATTGTTAGTTAGCAATTTATATATTAAATATTGCCAGCCTTGCATCACTTTAAATGTAACTAATTTCTGCTTAGTTTATAAAAAATATTTTTCCTTTTATTTTCTTAAAAAGTCCAATAATGACCACATGATCATACAGTAAGGATACTTATTTGGTGTCAGTTTACTTGGCTTCTTATCTGGACCTTCTTAACTACAGTCATGCTAAAGTTAACACTTCTCATACTAAATATTCATCTTTAACCCTTTCCCTCATAGGCTATTTTTAGATCCAACCTCTTTGAATAAACCAGAAAGGAGCATTAACTAAGGAAAAGGATTTTTTTTTTAGAATTTTGTAGTTTTAAATCCATTGTGATAAATAGAGCATTTGTTCCTAATTGGTGACTTTTAAAGAGGCTTAGACAGGCGTATTTATGGAGGAAAGGGTTAATAATACTGTGAATCCATCCGCTATGAATATTTTATTAGCTCAATCATTCTAAAGTTGAATCAAATGTAGCCACTGAATTATAACGGCAAATAGAGCAGCTATCTCGTATTGGTCTACACTATTGCAAATGCAGATATGTATGCTAATAACATAAGTTGGGTTAACTTCTCAAATTAGAGATTTCTTCCAATGTATTTAGGTAAAAAAGTGTGAATCAGACTGAATCATGGTAAGATACAAAATACCTGCATCTAATCTAGAACCAAACTGTTTGCTGCAACATCATTGCCCTATAGCATGCTTATGAGTAAAAACGTGAGTAAATGGTGAAGAAAGGGTGAAAACAAGCACTACTTACAGAAAGATGAGCCTGCATCTTTTTTCTTACTAAACATACTTTATCTGCCATGCATTTAAGTGCTTCTTCCTGTTCAGATTCTTTCTGTTTCTGCTGTTGTAGCTGTGCTGAGTGTTTAGTCTGGACAGTACTAACTTGTGATAGCAGTGTTTTAAATACAGACTCCTGTGATAAATTCTTTTCTTTTTCTGTTGCCAACTCAGTTTCTAATATCTGGAAAGAGGTTGAGGTTTGTGTGGTCATATTTTCTAAATCCAGATGTGCTTGAGCAAGCTCATTGTCTTTATTTAGTAGAAGTGCTTTACATTCACACAGTTCATTTTCACTTTTGGAAGCTTTTTCAATCCATTCTCCCATCTCTGATTTACAGCTATTGATACAAGCCTCTTTTTCACCAACAACCATCATCAGTTCTCCTTCTTTCTTTGAAGCTGCTTCAATATACTGTTCTATCTCTGATTTACAGTTCTTGATGCTGTTCTCCTTGTCATCTACCATCATTGTAAGTTTTTCCATTTCTGCAGCAAGTTGAGTCTCTCTTAAATGTAAATCAGACACTTCTTTTGACAATGAATTTACCTCAGTTTCTTTTCTAGACAAGGCACTTTGCAAACATTCAGAACTCTCTAAAATGTACTGGATATGTAAATCTTTTTCTTTCAGTTTGACTGTCATATCAAATACCTTCTGGTAGCAATTTCTGACAAGCTGTAAAGTCTCTGTTCCATGAACAGTATCTATCTGACCATTTACTTCATTCACTAAAAACTCATCTTGAGCAGTCTCTGTTCCCAATTGCAGCACTTTGTTTAATTCATGGTCAATTTCTGACAGACTGTCAATACTTTCTTTAATATTTTTCTCTTTATTTTGAACAATAGCCTCTGTATTTTGCTGACTTTCAATGGCCTTTTCATATTCATCTTGCAACTTTTCTGTTTGATTCCTTGTCAAACACAGTTCTTCTTTGACTTCAAGTAGTTTACTTTCATGATCTAGTTTTTCCTCTCTAGCAATGGCTAGTTTCTCTTTCAAGTCAGATACCAAGTCCTCTTTGACTAACACAGACTCTACAATACCATTAAATCTTAACTTCCAAGAATTCAGTTCTAAAATCATGTGAGACAGTACAGACTTTTCTGATGCTGCCATTAGACTCAGGTCTTCAACAGTGCTGCACAAAATACAATTCTCATGCTTCTGTGCTTCTAATGTCTTGGTTTGTTCATCATATTTTGCCTTCATATCTTCTACAAAGCATTTGAGAAGTTCCAATTCTTTGTCTTTTTCATACAATTTTTCAAACATTTCTTTTGACAAAGTCATTGCATTCTCAATTCTGTCATCACAATCCCTAACATAAAGCTCTAGTGTTTTGATTTCTGCATGGGCTGAGGATAGTGACCGTTCTGATGAAGACCTATCACTCTCTGACACTTCCATCACTTTGTTCAATTGATCATTTAAATTAGCCAAATCGGCCATTTCCTCTTGTAAATTTTCCAGCAACTGGTCCTTTTCATCAATGATTTGTTGGTTATCTTCAATCCTATTTATCATCACATTTACATCATTCTTTAATTTCTCATTTTCTTCAAGTTTCAAACGTAACTGCAGCTCTATACTCTCCTGTCCTTCTTCATAATCATTAAGCCTTTCTGTTGATTTCATGAACTTATCTTCAGTTTCATTCATTTGATTCTTTAATCTTTCATTCTCTTCTTTCAAGTTCAAAATTTCATCCTCATATTTTGCACATATCTGTATATTGTTTTGCTTAACTTCTTCAAGCTGACTTGTCAGTGAATCTTTCTCTGTCTCAAGAGTTACTATAGTTGCCAATGATTTAACTTCAGCATTTTTTAATTGTATCTTCAAGTCATAGTTTTCCTTCGTTAGTTTTTCAATAGTGCCTTTCATTCGCTCTTTTCTTTCAGTGATTTTATCTATTTTAACTTTCATTTCATCTACCTCATTCATTTCATTACTTTTTGTTTCATCCTTAAATACCATTTGTTCCTCAAGCTTTTTCACTTTGTCAACAGCCTCATCCTTTTCTTCAACAATATCATCCAATGTATGTAGAACATATCTGTACTGTTCTTGTAAATTTCTGATATCTGACATTAGCATTATATTCTGCTTGTCTAGGTCCAAGAGCTTTTTTTGCAAGCCCTTCACTGATTTTTCTTTACTTTCACAGGTTTCTCTCAATTCAGTAGCCCACTGATATTGTGCAAGTAACTGCTTCTCTACGTCTCCTTTTTGATTTTGAAGCAGCTGAATCTCAGTCAACATTTCAGCGTTTTTGGACAGATGTAATTTCAGCTCTTGTTGTAACATTCTGTTGTCTGCGTTTATTGAATGAAGCTTTTCCTGCTGTATCAAATCATTACTTTCAAGAATTTCTAACTGAGTTTTCAGCCAATCTATGGATTCACTCTTTTCCTCTGACAAACTTGCCAACACAGACCTTGTTTCAGTATGGGCTATTATTTCATTTTGTAAAGACTCTTTCAAATCCTCCATGCCAGTTTGTAAATTTTTAATGATTATCTCTGTTTCTGTTCTCTCTTTTTGAAGCTTTTCTTGTTCCTCTGAATACCTATCAATTAATTTTTTCAACTCATTTTCTTTAGTGGTGGCTTCATCAATTCTTTCTTCAAACCGTTCAATTCGTTTTTCCAAATGACATTTCTTAGCAAGTATTTCTTGAATGACAGCTTTGTCTGAGGTGTTCATTTCCATCATATTTTCCATACTATCATGAAGAATACTGACTTCCACATCAAGAATTTCTTTCTTGTGACAAATGTCATTTAATTTAATTTCTAGTTTTTCAACATTTTCTTTTAATTCTGATATCTCTTCATTGCTTGAATGTACCTGTTTTACCAATTCTCTGTTTGTAACTTCTTCACTATGCAATTTATTAATTAATTCCTTACCTTCTTCTTTACCCTCATTCAGTTCTGCTTCAAGTGTTTGTATGTTTTCTCTTAAAGTATTAGTCTCAGCCTTCAGTTCCAGAACCAAATGGTCTCTTTCTGCTACTTGCTCCTTCACACAAACTAAGTCTGCCCTACATATATCAATGTCACTTTCACACTTTACAATGTCTAAGAGTAGTTCTTGTTTTGTTAATGTCAAGGTCTCAAGTTGGGAATCTTTGTCAGCAGTTGTCTTCTCTAAGCCTGAGACAGTTGCAGAAAGATTATCATTTTCTTGTTGAAGTTTTTGAAATTGTCCACATAGAGATATGTATGCATCTGATTTCTCTTTCAGCTTTTCATTGCTGACTACAAGATTTTCCTCCAGCTCAGCTCTTGCAGAATCAGTGTTTTCCAAGTTTGAAATAGCATCATCTAACTCAGACTGTAGTTCAATTCTTTGAGCATTGCACAAATCCATTTGCTTAACAAGATCAGTCACATTTTCTGACAACAGTTCAATCTTCAAATCTCTCTCCTCTTTCACTTTTTGCACAGACATTTCTAATTCTTGAACATTGTTAATTAAGTTTGTGATTTCAGATTCTTTCTCTGACATACTTACATGAATTTCTTCATTCACAGTGGTCAGTCTTCTGATTTCATCCTTCATAGTGTTCTTTTCAGTGTCAACATTATCTCTGTCATTACATGCAGTATTAAGTTTTTCTTTCATGTCATCAATTTCTGCATGTAAATTTGTAAGCTCATCTTCTAAGTCATGTTTCAACTTCTCAAGTCTTTCATTTTGTACTTTCATATCACTGACTAATACGCTCATTTCATTGCATTCCTTTTTAGAAAGAGCTACAGTATCTTTCATGTTTTCATTTTCATCTTTCAAGGACAATACTTCTACATTAAGACTCTCAGATATGAGTTCTTGTTCTTTATGTTTGCTTGTCAGTTCATCAATTTCAGAATTTTGTTGCTGGTGGTCACACCTTGCTTTAGCAAGCATCTCATCCATTTGTTGGGCCTTGTTAATCCATTGTGCCTTTTCTGTCTCAAGAGCTACTACCAATGACTTTTTTCCATCAAGTTCTTGTTTCACAGATTCTTCTGATTGCTTGATGCTAAGGAGTTCCTTCTGTAGGGTTTCTATGTTTTCAATATTCTTCTGATTTGATTCTTCTAGTAGTTTTATAACACAATCCCTTTCATGCTTCTCATCATCAAGCAATCGAATAGCTGTTAAGCTGTCCTTTTTTTCTTTTTGTTGGCATTGCATTTGTTCATCAAACTTTAACTGCATCAGCTTCACATCACTTTGTGTCCTGGTTAAGCACAGCTGCAGAGAGGAATTCTCTATTTTCAATTTCGAGAACTCTCCTTGTAAAGAAAAGGAATTATCTTCCGATGTTTTCAAATTTGATAGTAAAATATCATATTCTTGCTTGAAATCTTCTTTCTCCTTTGCACATACTTCATATGAAACTTTTAATTCATCTATAACACAACCCTTCTCTAATAAACATTCATGAAGTGCATTATATTTTTCTTGCATAGAGTCAAGATCATTACTACTTTGTTTCAGTTTCTTTCCCATTTCTTCAATTTGTAGGACATGTTCTTTTGCTTGATTCTCTAAATCACTATTTTCAAACATAATCTGTCTGGATTTCTCATGTGACTCTAATAACTGAATTGACAAACATTTTTTCTCCCTTTTCAAACAGTTAATGCAACTCTTCATCGATTGTGTTCCTGATAATGCTTCAATTAATTCCTCAGTTAATATGTCAATTCGAATTTGCAGTTCATCTTTCATAGATGACATGTTTTCTAATTCACTCTGCTGGAAATTTACTAGCATAGTCTGCTCAATACAGTTTGCCTTTTCCTTATCTACTTCATTTTCCATTTCCTCAAGTTTTGCATTAGCTTGCTTAAGCATCTCTTGGATTTCACAAAGATCATTTCTTAGACTAGCTTGAATCAAATCACTTTCTTCTTTCTGTGATTTCACACATTGTGCTGCTGATTCCTTCATTTGAAGCAATGTACTATTCTCTTCTTTAACCAGTGAACTTTCTTCTTTATACTTAGACAACTGGGACAGAAGTTCAGCCTTTTCACCACCAAGCAATTCAGATTGTCTTTGAAAGGAATCACACTTTGTTTGTATAGACTCTATCTGTGTTTTCAATGATTCCACTGTAGCTTCCCTTTCCTCTATTGCTGCTTTATATGACTCACCTTCGGATTCTTTCTGGTGAACTAATTCTCTGTTCTCATTTGCAAGTATTTGAATTTTATCTTCACACTCTGATAACTGAGATAGAAGATCTTTCTTTGCATCTTCAAAATATTCTGATTGTCTCTGATATGAATCCAATGCAGTCCTCTGTTCTGCTTGAACAGTTTCAAGACTAGTTTGTAAAGTCTGCAACTGAACATTCAATGATTCTATTTGAGCTTTCATAACTACCTTCTCTGTATTGAATGAATGGCCAGCTGCTTTTCTCTCTTGAATCAAGTCTGCATTCTCATTCATAAGTCTTTTAATTTCTTCCTGATCATGAAATATTTGAGACTGAAGGTCTTTCTTTACATCTTCGTGCAATTTTGATTGTCCCTTAAACTCTACTTGAACAGATTCAAGACTAGATTGTAAAGTTTCCAGCTGGACAGTCAATGATTCTGTTTTGGAGTTCATCATTTCCTTCTCTGTATTGAATGACTGGCCAGTTAATTCTCTCTCCTGAATCAATTTGGCATTCTCATTCTTAATTCTTTGAATTTCTTCTTGGTCTTGTGATATTTGAGTCAGAAAGTCTTTCTTTTCAGATTCATGCAATGCAGATTGTTGCTCTAACAAATCATTAGAAACCCTCAAGTCATTTTGTATAGTTTCACAATTTGTCTGTAGTGTTTTTATTTGGGCATTCAATGATTCTAATTTAGAATTTGTCTCTTCCTTCTCTGTATTGGCTAGCTGAGTTAGTGTTTCTTTTTCTTGAAGTAAGTCTATAATCTCATTCTTTACTTTCTGAATATCATCTTTGAATTGCGCTTTTTGAGACAAAAGGTCCTTCTTCTCAGTTTCATGTATTTTGGATGTTGATTTGAAAGAATCTTTAGCAGCCTGCAATTCTTTTTGTACAGATTCATAACTGACTAGAAGGGTCTCTAGTTTCACATTCAAAGATCCATTATTTTCTTGTGATTCTTTAAGAGATTCCATAAGAGCCAGCTTATCTTGTACCATTTCATTATTTTCCACCTTCATGCTTTGAATTTCATTTTGAATTTGCAATAACTTAGACAGAAGTTCATCCTTTTCAGCCTGTTGTAGTTCAGACAGTCTTTGAAAGGAACCCTCAGATGCTTTAAGCTCATTCTGAACAGATTCACATTTAGTTTGTACAGTCTCTAGCTGTGCATTCAAAGATTCCATGGTAGATTCTCTTTCCTCTATTGTTGATTTAAATGACTCTGCTGTGGATTCTTTTTGTTTAACCAATTCTTTGTTCTCATTTACAAGTGTTTGGATTTTATCTTCAGACTCTGATAACTGAGACAGAAGGTCTTTCTTTAAATCTCCATGCAATTCTGATTGTCTCTTAAATGCATTTTGTGCAGCCTCCAGTTCTATTTGAACAGATTCAAGACTAGATTGTAAAATTTCAAGCTGAACATTCAATGATTCTATATTAGAGATCATTGCTTTCTTCTCTGTATTGAATGACTGGCCAGTTGATTCTCCCTCTTGAATCAATTCAGCATTATCATTCTTAAGTCTTTGGATTTCTTCCTGATACTGTAATATTTGAGAAAGAAAGTCTTTCTTTTCAGATTCATGCAATGCAGATTGTTGCTCTAACAAATCATTAGAAGCCTTTAATTCACTTTGTACAGATTCACAGTTTGTTTGTTGAGTTTTCATTTGGGCATTCAAGGATTCTAGTTTAGAATTGGTCTCTTCCTTCTCTGTCTTGGCTAACTGAGTTAGAGTTTCTTTTTCTTGACGTAAGTCTGTACTCTCATTCTTTACTTTCTGAATATCATCTTCAAATTGTGCCAGCTGAGACAAAAGGTCCTTCTTTTCACTTTCATGCAGTATGGATGCTGATTTGAAAGAATCTTTAACAGCCTGTAATTCATTTTGAACAGATTCATTACTGGCTAGAAGAGTCTCTAGTTTTGCATTGAGAGATTCATTATCTTCTTGTGATTCTTTAAGAGATTCTGCTAGAGCCAGCTTATCTTGTACTGTTTCATTATTTTCCACCTTCATGCTTTGAATTTCATTTTGATTTTGCATTAACTGAGACAGAAGTTCATCCTTTTCAGCCTTGTGTAATTCAGACTGTTTTTGAAATGAACCCTCAGATGCTTTAAGCTCATTCTGAACAGATTCACATTTAGTTTGTACAGACTCAAGCTGTGCATTTAAAGATACCATGGTAGATTCTCTTTCCTCTATTGTTGATTTAAATGACTCTGCTGTAGATTCTTTTTGTTGCATCAATTCTTTGTTCTCATTTACAAGTGTTTGGATTTTATCTTCAGACTCTGATAACTGAGACAGAAGGTCTTTCTTTAAATCTTCATGCAGTTCTGATTGTCTCTTAAATGCATTTTGTGCCGCCTCCAGTTCTACTTGAACAGATTCAAGACTAGATTGTAAACTCTCCAGCTGAACATTCAATGATTCTATATTAGAGATCATTGCTTTCTTCTCTGTATTGAATGACTGGCCAGTTGATTCTCCCTCTTGAATCAATTCAGCATTCTCTTTCTTAAGTCTTTGGATTTCTTCCTGATACTGTAATATTTGAGAAAGAAAGTCTTTCTTTTCAGATTCATGCAATGCAGATTGTTGCTCTAACAAATCATTAGAAGCCTTCAATTCACTTTGTACAGATTCACAGTTTGTCTGTAGTGTTTCTATTTGGGCATTCAATGTTTCTAATTTAGAATTAGTCTCTTCCTTCTCTGTCTTGGCTAGCTGAGTTAGAGTTTCTTTTTCTTGACGTAAGTCTGTACTCTCATTCTTTACTTTCTGAATATCATCTTCAAATTGTGCCAGCCGAGACAAAAGGTCCTTCTTTTCACTTTCATGCAGTATGGATGCTGATTCGAAAGAATCTTTAGCAGTCTGCAATTCTTTTTGAACAGATCCATTACTAGCTAAAAGGGTCTCTAGTTTTGCATTCAAAGATTCATTATCTTCTTGTGATTCTTTAAGAGACTCCATAAGAGCCAGCTTCTCCTTTACTACTTCATTAGTTTCCTCCTTCATGCTTTGAATTTCATTTTGATTTTGCATTAACTGAGACAGAAGATCATCCTTTTCAGCCTTGTGTAATTTAGACTGTTTTTGAAAGGAACCCTCAGATGCTTTAAGCTCATTCTGAACAGATTCACATTCAGTTTGTACAGACTCAAGCTGTGCATTTAAAGATACCATGGTAGATTCTCTTTCCTCTATTGCTGATTTAAATGACTCTGCTGTGGATTCTTTTTGTTGCATCAATTCCTTGTTCTCATTTACAAGTGTTTGGATTTTATCTTCATACTCTGATAACTGAGACAGAAGGTCTTTCTTTAAATCTTCATGCAGTTCTGATTGTCTCTTAAATGCATTTTGTGCAGCCTCCAGTTCTATTTGAACAGATTCAAGACTAGATTGTAAAATCTCCAGCTGAACATTCAATGATTCTATATTAGAGATCATTGCTTTCTTCTCTGTATTGAATGACTGGCCATTTGATTCTCCCTCTTGAATCAATTCGGCATTCTCTTTCTTAAGTCTTTGGATTTCTTCCTGATACTGCAATATTTGAGAAAGAAAGTCTTTCTTTTCAGATCCATGCAATGCAGATTGTTGCTCTAACAAATCATTAGAAGCCTTTAATTCACTTTGTACAGATTCACAGTTTGTCTTTAGTGTTTCTATTTGGGCATTCAATGTTTCTAATTTAGAATTAGTCTCTTCCTTCTCTGTCTTGGCTAGCTGAGTTAGAGTTTCTTTTTCTTGACGTAAGTCTGTACTCTCATTCTTTACTTTCTGAATATCATCTTCAAATTGTGCCAGCCGAGACAAAAGGTCCTTCTTTTCACTTTCATGCAGTATGGATGCTGATTCGAAAGAATCTTTAGCAGTCTGCAATTCTTTTTGAACAGATCCATTACTGGCTAAAAGGGTCTCTAGTTTTGCATTCAAAGATTCATTATCTTCTTGTGATTCTTTAAGAGACTCCGTAAGAGCCAGCTTCTCCTTTACTACGTCATTATATTCCTCCTTCATGCATTGAATTTCATTTTGATTTTGCATTAACTGAGACAGAAGTTCATCCTTTTCAGCCTTGTGTAATTTAGACTGTTTTTGAAAGGAACCCTCAGATGCTTTAAGCTCATTCTGAACAGATTCACATTCAGTTTGTACAGACTCAAGCTGTGCATTTAAAGATACCATGGTAGATTCTCTTTCCTCTATTGTTGATTTAAATGACTCTGCTGTGGATTCTTTTTGTTGCATCAATTCTTTGTTCTCATTTACAAGTGTTTGGATTTTATCTTCATACTCTGATAACTGAGACAGAAGGTCTTTCTTTAAATCTCCATGCAATTCTGATTGTCTCTTAAATGCATTTTGTGCAGCCTCCAGTTCTACTTGAACAGATTCAAGACTAGATTGTAAACTCTCCAGCTGAACATTCAATGATTCTATATTAGATTTCATCACTTCCTTCTCTGTATTGAATGACTGGCCATTTGATTCTCCCTCTTGAATCAATTCAGCATTCTCAGTTTTAAGTCTTTGGATTTCTTCCTGATACTGTAATATTCGAGAAAGAAAGTCTTTCTTTTCAGATTCATGCGATGCAGATTGTTGCTCTAACAAATTATTAGAAGCCTTCAATTCACTTTGAACAGATTCACAGTTTGTCTGAAGTGTTTTCATTTGGGCATTCAAGAATTCTAGTTTAGAATTGGTCTCTTCCTTCTCTGTCTTGGCTAGCTGAGTTAGTGTTTCTTTTTCTTGAAGTAAGTCTGTACTCTCATTCTTTACTTTCTGAATATCATCTTCAAAGTGTGCCAGCCGAGACAAAAGGTCCTTCTTTTCACTTTCATGCAGTATGGATGTTGATTTGAAAGAATCTTTAACAGCCTGCAATTCATTTTGAACAGATTCATTACTGGCTAGAAGGGTCTCTAGTTTTGCATTCAAAGACTCGTTATCTTCTTGTGATTCTTTAAGAGATTCCATTAGAGCCAGCTTCTCTTGTACTATTTCATTATTGCCCTCCTTCATGCTTTGAATTTCATTTTGATTTTGCATTAACTGAGACAGAAGTTCATCCTTTTCAGCTTTGTGTAATTCAGACTGTTTTTGAAAGGAATCCTCAGATGCGTTAAGCTCATTCTGAACAGATTCACATTTAGTTTGTACAGACTCAAGCTCTGCATTCAAAGCTTCCATGGTAGATTCTCGTTCCTCTATTTCTGATTTAAATGACTCTGCTGTGGATTCTTTTTTTTGCACCAATTCTTTGTTCTCATTTACAAGTGTTTGGATTTTGTCTTCACACACTGATAACTGAGACAGGAGGTCTTTCTTAACACCTTCATGCAGTTCTGATTGTCTCTGAAATGAATCTTGTGCAGCCTTCAATTCTACGTGAACAGATCCAAGACTAGATTGAATATTCTCTAACTGAACATTCAATGTTTCTATTTTAGAGTTGGCCACTTCCTTCTCATTATTAAATGCCTCTCTCTCTTGAATCAAGTCAGCATTCTCATTTTTAAGTCTTTGGATTTCTTCCTGATACTGCAATATTTGAGACAGATAGTTTTTCTTTTCAGATTCATGCAATTCAGATTGTCTTTCAAGTGAGTCTATAGAAGACTTTAATTCATTTTGAACTGAATCATGAACAGCTTTAAGAGTCTCAAGCTGTTCATTCAAAGATCTCAATGTATATTCTTTCTTCTCCTGAATTGCTTGAAGTGACTCTACTAAGGCTTGTTTCTGCTGTAATCTTTCATTATTTTCAGTCTTAATGCTTTGGATTTCTTCTTTATACTGGAATAATTGGGATAGCAGGTCTTCCTTTTCAGATTCGTGTAATTCAATATTTGCATTCAAAGATTCCACTGCAGATTCCTTGTCTTCTTGTAGTGCTTTTAAAGCTTCTTCCATGGTTTCCTTCTGTTTTAACAATTTGTTATTTTCATCCCGTGAGTATTGGTTTTCATGACTATATTTGGATATTTGCAACAAGAGGTCCTTCTTTTGACTTTCATGTAATTCATACTGTCTTTCATATGAATCTTTAGCAGCCTCCAGTTCTCTTGAAACAGATTCACATTTTGTATGTTGAGTCTCCAGCTGTAAATTCAAAGGTTCTAATTTAGAAGGTATTCTTCTTGATTTGACTAAATGGACGTATACACTGATGTAGGGTTTTTGTATTCTATGTGAGGCCTTTGTATGAAACTGCTTTGAAAAATTGTGTTTAAGAAGAATTTTCTTTGCCTTTCCAACTCCAATTAAGGACATGGTCCTAGAATACAATCACCCTTGGTTTTAGATCCTAGAGTAGTCACCCTTGGCCCAAGATATAACTCAAAACAAAATTTGACTATTTTAGGAAAAGAAATAAAATATTGGAAAGGCACACCAGAAAATAAAAAGGCACATGCAACCTATTAAACACATTATTGTGTCAGTTGTAATTAGCCCACTAAACAACACCCAACTTTTTCACAAATGTTTGCTTAGCTTTAGATCAGATGCCAAACCTAAAATAAACTTGGTCGTATGGTGCAGATATGTATGGTGTCGGTGTTCAGCAGGTAAGGAGCAGTTCTGTGAAGGTTGTGTTTGTATTTGTGTATGCACACTTCAATTGGGCTTCTGTTTGTGTGGTATCTCCTGCGTGATTTTTGTTCTTAGTTTGCTATTTCTACATTTACCTGGCCATAATTCTTTCAGTTTTATATTTATAACCTAATATTTCCTGTTTCAATATATTCCACCTGCTGTTTCACTGATCTGAATTTTAATTCATTACTGTGACTTTAAAGTTTACTTGACCCTTCATTTGTTTGTAATTATTCTATTCTGTAAAAAGTTTTATTCAAACATTTCTACAAGCGCAGATCTGTATTAGTAAACTTCAGTGACTTCTCTGGTTTGACTATTTTATACATTAACATGTAATGTTCAACAATTTGTATTTTTAAAGTGGACTGTTCCATCAGCATTTAACTATTGAGTCCACTCAGTATGAAAGGCTTTGCTAGAATTTGCCAGAGGATTTAAAATGACAAACATTTAAAGCTTATTGCTATCATGCCATGCTTTAGTGTGCTGAAATGGACTTCCCTGAAAATTGAAATGTCAGTACAGTAAAACCTCTCTAAACCAGAACTCTAGTAGAGAAGAAATACTTTTAGGCTGGTGGCTGCTTAACCCATTACCTCATAGGCTATTTTAGATACAACCTCATTGAATAAATCAAAAGTCTTCAATATGAGGGAAAGGGTTAATGAAGGGTGACAGTCATGTAGAAAATTCCTAGGGGAGATTTCTGCATGACTTTCATCCTGTATTAAGCTGCCACCTGTCTCCAACACCAATACTTATACTAAATTGAAAATACAGTTTAGAGGGGTTTTATTGTATAGTCTATTCAATATGGTTTAGCCTAAGATTAGTATGACCTGGACATGGTTCTTATAAGAAGAAATATGCTGAAATATACTGTCACCTGACTTTAACCACAACCACCCAATGTAGTGATCTACAGAAGATAGTACTACTATCTATTCATACAACTTTTCCTCAAATACTCAGTGTCACAATTTAACCTTTTACTCCATGAATATTCCATGTAAAAATAATGACATCATGAAAAATAGATGGATGAATTTTTATAATGACATATGAACATAGGAATTTTTTTCAGCCAAGGCAGAAACTGTGGAATCAGATCTATATTATTCATAAGCAAACAGAGAAGACCCTGATCAAATGGCTTCTGTAGGCTCTGTCTGATCTGGGTCTACTCTTGTTTGAAAAGGCATTAAGAGGTATATCTATGGAATGAAGGTTTAAGACTTTACTAAGATATTTTAACATTATAATATTTATAATATAATACTGTGTATAATGTACACTTTTGTAAATTATTATTCTGTTATTGGACATTGCCTTTGGCCACTAATAATGACACTTTCAAACTGACACCTAAGTGACCTTATATTTACCCTTTACTCCATGAATACTCATGACAGAAATAATGACCTCATGAATATTAATTAGATTATTTTTTATACAACACACAAGCACAGGAAATTTTGGTCATGACAGAAACTGTATAATCAATTCTATATTATTTCTTAAGTAAACAGAGCACACCCTGATCAGACTTCTCCAACAGGAGCGGTCTGATCTGGGTCTACTCTGTTTGCAAAGGCATAGAAAGGCATATTTATGGAGTAAAGTGTTGAAGTAATCCTTACGTACATAGGCAATTTCTTCCTTCTAATATTGTTACTTCTAGTTTTGTTGCTAATAGTTTAGGATGATTTTGATCCTAACATTTGACTGTAAAATTGCCTCTATTACAAATGTATGTATAAAAAGCATGCACTATATATTGCATATGCATCTCATACCAACCCTCTACCTCGTGAATATCTATGAATACTCATTAACCTATTTATAACGGCCAATGAACAAAGGAATGTTTTATTATGACTTGGACTATAGAATCAGATTTGCATTAAGAAAACAAAGCAGTCCCTAAATCAGATGATCTGGGCATACTCTGTTTGCAAAGGAAAATGTGCCTCTATCAGGTAAAGGGTTAACCTTTTCCTTGATATAAACTTTTTGATCAGATGGCTCCTGCAGGAGCAGTCTGATCAGGGTCTGCTCTGTATGCTTATGACATGATATACATGTAGATCTGATTCTACAATTTTTGTCAAAGCAAAAAATTTCCCTTGAAAAGTTTACATATCATAAAAGTTCAGCTAATAAATATTCATGATGCCATTATTTCTTACATGACTATTCAACAGGTAAAGAGTCAATGAACAAGCAAGCCCATGTGAATAAGAATTTGAAGAGTATACAAAAGCGCATGTTTAAACTTTGTAAAGGCAAAGATACATTAACCCTTTCCCTGTTCTATATTTATTACACTTTCCCTGTTCTATATTTATTACAAATTTCAATACCCATTGAATATTCATGGACAAAATAGTTATAACGAAATATGGAAGGTGGAACATTGTAGCCATTTAAGAAAGTAAAGAAACAGATTTATCAAATTCCATTAGCAAACAGAGCAGACCCTGATCAGATGGCTCCTATAGAAGCCATCTGATCTGGGTCTACTCTGTTTGCAAATGCATAAAAACGCGGTTATATGAAGGAAAGGGTTAAAATGCATGACAGGGTACAATGTAATTGCACTTCTTCACATAGAAACTCTTCTGATGCTAGGTAATGGTAACTGGTGGCTTGCAAAAAAAATTCATGTGCTTTTCCATAAATTTTCTTCAAAAATGTTTGAGTGTCAAACAGTTTGGATCCTGATGAGATGTCAAGTTGCACGGCTTTCTCACCTCATCTGGATTTTGACATTGTAATTTCCAAACAGCATACACCCAGATCAGAAGAGTCTTAAGACTGTTTAACTATTGAGTCCATTTAGTAAAAGTCTTAAATATGTTAGTGGATTCTGCATGACATACAGTGCAGACCCTGATCAGAGGGCTCCTCTAGGAGCCCTCTGATCTGGGTCTACACTGTTTGCAAATAACAGTGAACCCGTTTCCTGCACTAACCCATCTCCTAATAGGCTATTTTAGATCCAACCTCTTTGAATAAATCTACCAAAAAGGAGCATTAAGTAGAGGAAGGAAAATTTTAGAATTTTGTAGGAGCAAATGCTCTATTTATCACAATGGTTTCACAAAGTGACTTTTACAGAGTCGCCAAAAGTCGTCAATATGAGGGAATGGGTAAAAAGAGTTAATAAGCCTAAATAATTGGCTTGGCATATAATGCAGACCCATTTCAAACTGCTCCTGAAGGAACAGTCTGGTCATGATCTACACTATGTGTAACTCAATTAGTTTCATTTAAAAGTTGCATGTATCAAAATGCTGCAAAGTGGACTTATTCAGCTTGTAGGCTTATACATGTATGTTTAATATAGTAAATAAAATGCTAAAGAAGCTGAAATGAATGATGATCTGACCAGGTAAATGAATGAAGAGAAGATGAATAGACATGTATATATGAAGGTATGAGGGTGAGGGTACAGTAGGAGTGATTAGTAATTATATCTCTAGGTATGACAAGAGTGTTTCTATCTTTGTAGGCATAAAAACAAAATATTACAGAGTTTGTGGCAAATACCCCCAAACCACTCTTCCTCTTTGTAAAGTTAACGTTTCAACTATATGGGAAATGTGCATCAAATGAAATATTTCAACGCCGTCTTACACCTTTGCAGAATAGACCCAGATCAGGTGTTTTCTGCAAGAGTCATCTGATCAGTGTCTGCTCTGTTTGCTTATGGAATAATATAGATCAGATTCTAAGGTTTCAATAAATGCCATAAATTTCTGTATTCATATGCCATGATAAAAATTCATCTAATCTATATTAATTTATAATGTCAATATTTCCTACATGAATATTCATCAGGTAAAAGCTAATCAATGAAGCAAATGTGACTGTAGATTAATGATCTCTTGGTTCAGTTTTAACATTTATATTAACACTGTACTCCATAAATATGCCTTTGTAAAAAGAGTAGATCACCACACTTAGCATAATAAGGGTTACACTATTTGGTCAAAAGTCAATTTTCAAATTTTCTTTGTATGTAACATTATCTTTGTCAAAATTTAAACATTATAGATCATATTATAGCATTCAAATTATTTTTTAAAAGTTTTCATGGCTATTCATGAATTTTCATCATTTAGCAAAATTATAAACTGACTATTATGTCTTGACCATTCTTATAATTACTCTATGTATTTGGACAAACTTATGCAAATAGTGCAAGTCCAGATAAAACAGCTCCTGACCATGGCAGAAACAGTTGAATCAGATCTTTATTTTGTTAAAGCAAACAGGACAGACTCTGGTCTCGATAAGACCATTCTAAAGAGTGGTTGCAACATAAGGTTTGGTGGAAAAATAAGGAGCTATTCTTGAAAATGTTTTAATTTAGGCATCTTATTAAGTTATTTGGACTACTGCTCTTAGATTAGGTTTCTGAAGCTGAATTTCACCTGTTTATATTGTTGTAATATTGACATACATGTAGAAGTGTGTAAATTTGATGTGACAAAGCATATGTCCAAAATCTATTGCAGGGAGTCAAGCAGAGATAAAGGCATGAAGGGATGGAGTGAAACTTTATATTCAATGAATGATAAGAAGCAAAATAATAACTTGCCTCACCAGTATTTAACCCTTTCCTCCAAAAATACGCCTTTCTACGCCTCTGTAATAGTTACTTCTTGAAACCATTGTGATAAATACAGCATTTGCTCCATAGGAGCAACTGCTCTATCTATCACAATGGTTTCTATATACTACATAATAATAACATTTTTCTTTTCTCTAGTAAATGCTTTTTTTTTTTGGTAGATTCAATCAAAGAGGTTGGGTTTAAAAATAGCCTATGGAGGAAAGGGTTAATACATGTATACCACTCTAATGCTTAATCTGTTTTTTGAACCATTTATCTCATGAATATTCATGTAAGAAAAAATGTCATTATGAATACTAATTAGCTGAATTTATATAATGGTATATGAACACAGAAAGTTTTGCCAAAGGCAGAAAATGTAGATTCAGGTTCAGCCACTTCAAGATATTATTCTTCAAAGCTTTGCATATTTACATAAGATTTTCGAAGAGAAACATTCCAGACCAATTGCAATGTCACAGATCAGAATCTACATCGTTTTGACATGTTAATCCTTTCCATGAATAAGAAGTAAGGTCATCAAAGAGCTACAAATAAGGGTGCGTACCCAAATACTAAAATCATCATTTCTCCACCAAACCCCAAACTGTGACCACTCTTTAGAATCGTCTCTTTGAGATGATTCTAAAGAGTGGTCACAGTATAGGGTTTGGTGGAGAAATAAAGGAGTTATTCGTGAAAATGTTTAAATTTACACATCTAATCTGGAGCTCTGGTCATCATGAATATCAATAAGCTAAGTATTTACAATGGTATTATGAACAAAGGATGTTTTACTGTGGCAGAAACTGTTAGACTATATCTATAATATTTCTTATGCAAACAGAGCAGACCCTGATCAGATGGCTTCTATAGAAGCTGTCAGATCTGGGACAAAAAGGTGTCTCAATACAGTAAAGGGTTAACCCTTTCCCTCATACAAACTCTTTTTCATGCATTTTACAGAATAAACCAAACGTCTCCTGTAGGAGGTGTCTGATCTGGGCCAGCTTCTGTTTTGCTAATGAATCTGACTACAGTTTCTACCAATACCAAAAATCCTGTGTACATAATTATGCCATCGGCCAAGAAATATTCATGATGTCATTATTTCTTTCATGAATATTCAACAGGGACAGTGTTAACAGGTTACGATGAAATTTAACTGATGAGTATCTAGCAGTATACATGTAGACCTTGATCATAATTATGCCATATCTATGGTGTGGCAGCTGGCCTGAGTATATACTGTTAAACATAGATCTACCGGTAATTGACACATTCCCATGAATTTTTCATATCTTGTATCCTTATTCATATAAATTGAAATTTAAAATCTGATCACAAGAAGGGAAATTTGCACTGTACACAACAGTTTTGAAGGAAGCACTGCTTGTTATACCTACAAGATGCTCTAACCATTATATGAATATTTACATTAGAAGTAATGACTATATGGAAATTTATTATTTTATAATGGCATATGAACGAGGAATTTTTTTTTTACCAATGAAGAAACTGCAGAATCACATTTATCTTACTTCATTAGCAAACACAGCAGACCCTGATCTGGTTCTACTCTGTTTGCAAATGTGTTAAAAGGTGTATGTATGGAGTAAGGGGCTAAACGAGTTGCCAACACCATTTGTACTACAGCTGAGGATAGTGAAAAGCAGCTGATTTGGGAAAAAAGATTTGATAATGTATACAAAATTTGCATTTAGTGTTAAATAAAAAAAATGATAACGTGTGCTGAGAAAGAAATTCACACTCAAGCAAGACAACATATGCATTTATACAACAAATTCATTCCAATGCAATTCACATTCATTCTACAGCAAATTTCAGTCATACTTTAGCTGATATATATATATGCATGTATATATGTTATTATTTATATATGCGTGGCTACCTACCTTTTGTACAAGTGTTGCACTTTCCACTTGGAGTGCCTCATTTTCCTGGACTGAAACCTGTATCTGCTTCTCTGTCTGAGCCTTGAGGTCAGTAAGTTCCACTTCAAGCAAGCCAACTACCTGTGAATGTTTCAACTCTGTATCTTGTTTATGTTTCTCATGGGTATTTTGCAAATCCTGCATTTCAGTTTTTAATTGCACAATTTGGTCTTCATACTTGCTGGAGGCAACCTGCATCTCTTGTTCAGCAAGTTCAAGTTTTGTCCGAAAATCTGCAGATAGTTCTTGCACTTCTTGGTTTCTAGCTTCAAGGTCTATTCTTGTCTTCTCTAACTCTTCTAACTGTTCATGTAAACTTTCAATTTTGTTGTCTTTTTCTTTACAAGATTCATTTAACAAGTCTTTATATTGCTCCAACTCTTTAGTTTCTTTCTCAAGTTCTTGACATCTCGACTCAAATGACATAATTGTTTCAGTATGTGAATTGCACTTTTCACTAAGAGATTTACAATCTTCTTCCTTTTCCGCACATTCTGTTTTTAATTCATCAACTGACTTACTTGAAGTTTCTAAATCAAGCTTCAAGGCTTCAGTTTCATTTCTTGAAAGTTCAAACTGTTTCAATAATTCTTCATGTTTTATTTCAATATCACTTTTTTTCTGCTGTAATGCAGTTACCTGACTTCTTGCTTCCACTATTTCTTCCTTCAGAGAAGAAGACTCTTCAGACAACAACTTCTCTGTAGAGTCTCGTTCTTCCAAACTTTTCTGCAGATCATTGTGAACACTTTCAAGGGACTGAGTCAAACTGTCTACAGATGTTGTAAGTCTTTCATTTTCGCCCTTAAGGTCCATGATAATCACATCCTTTTTGGAACATTCTTCATTCAGTAAAGCTTCTGCTGTTTGCAGTGTTTGGAGGTTAGCATTTGCATCTGCTAGCTGATTTTGAACAGTATTTAATTCTTGCTGTACCAATTGTTCTCTGTCCTGTATTGAATTTCTCAGACTTGTCTCAGATTCAAGTTCTGTTTCAAGTTTTTCTAACTTTTCTACATAGCTAGTTCTTATTTCAGCAACATTTCTTTCATTTTCTATTCTGAACTCACTGAGCTCTTTTTCTGTAGATTCTTTCTCCTTTGCAAATTTCTCCTTGTCTACATTAAGATTGGCAATGTCTCTTTCCAGTTCTGATATCTTCTCAAGAAGGCTCTTAGTTCTATTTTCAAATTCCTCACCTTTGGTAGACTGCCCTTCTTTGAGAATTTCACTTTCTCTACTTAATTGTTTGATTTTTAATTCTTTATCAGTTAACATTTCATTCATTTCTAATTGAAACTTATCCATTTCTGAATTTTTGGCATCAAGTGTTTCCTTAAGTTTTTCTAAGCTATCGGTGGCTAGTGCTAACTTATCTGCAGTCTCTACTAATTCCTTTTCAAATGCACATTTATCAGCCTCATGCTGTTTTATCATCTCATCTGTTTTACTTTGAAGTTCAGATACCAGATTAATTTGACTAACAATAAATTCCTTAGCACCAGATAAATGCGTTGTGTGGTCCTGTATCACAGATAAAAAGTCCTTAATTTCTTCCTCTTTCACTACAAGCATGTTCTTTGTCCTGTCATGTTCTGTTGTTTCTTTGTCAAACTCTTCTTTCATTTGCTGCACTTCACTTGATAAGCTCTCAACTCTCATCAAATGTTCTTTTTCCATATTCTCTTTTTCTTGTAGTTCTGCAGTGAGTTTATTTTCATTGCTTGATAAATTCTCATTTGCTTTCGTCAAAGTTGTTACTTCAGTTTCAAGTTCTCCTGCTTTCTCTGAGGTGGAAGTGAAGTCATCTGCCAATTTTTGGCATTTGTCCTTTAAACTACCAACTTCTGCCTGCAAATCCTCTATAACCTGAAACTGCTGGGCCTGAAAATAAATGTTTGTCATAGTCACACTATTCAAATACCAAGTAAGAAATAAAAATAGATTCAACAGGAACCACACCCCTAAAAATCTATAAACATTGACAATCTTTTATTCAAATCTTTATTCCATGAATACAATTGAACTTTGATATCTCGAATTCGGATAACTCGAACTTCGAGCCCTTTAAAATTTTACAGTGCAAATTTTTTTTCTAAAATGTATCATATTTAACACATGTGGCAGGTTGAAAGTAATGCTGAAAGCTTAAGAAATTGTCCAGATTTGAATCGGACGACTCAAACTTCTATTATCTCGACATAATAAGTATGGTCCTTCGAAATTTGAGATATCAAAATTCAACTGCATTTATGTAAGAAATAATGACATAAAAAATATTAACCCTTTTTCCCTCATAGGCTATTTTTAGATCCAACCACTTTGAACAAGTCTACTGAAAAGGAACATTAACTACAGAAAAGGATTTTTTTTAGAATTTTGTAATTTGAAACCATTGTGATAAATACAGCATTTGCTCCTATAGGAGGCGTAGAAAGGCGTATTTATGGAGGAAAGGTTTACCCCATAACTGCATTGTTTTTTCATAATGGCACATAAACACAGGAAACTTTGGCCATGGTGGAAACTGTATAATCATACCTGTATAATACCATATAAAAGCAATCAGAGTAGACCCTGACCAGACAACTTATATAGAACCAATTTGTTCTAGGTATACTCTGTTTGCAAAAGCATTAAAAGGCCTATTTATGGAATGAAAGGTTAAAATGAAAACAAGTTAATGAAACACACCATCCACCAACAGAAACCTTGTGAAATTAATTTCTTTAGTTATCACTCATGGTTCATAGCACTTAAAAACAACAAAACATTCTTGATAGAGAAAACCATGTGTTAGCTTACAATGAAAACATGAATAAGCAACCAATAAATTCAAATAAAGTATAAATTTTATACTCTACGTTGATCACTCACCATGTAACCCTTAAGCAAACCAGAAAAGATAAAACTGCAACTAATAGAAAGGTGACCATACTCCATAGAAAATGGTCTGATGCCCTCTATGACAAGGACAATGGTTGTATGGACTATGACAAGGACCATGGTGGTATCGTCTTTGACAAGGACCATGGACTCTAGTTTATTAAATACAGATTATAACCATGCCATAGTTGTGCAAAGTCACATACTGACCACAATCACACCATTTTCACTCTAGGTCAATACCTTTGGAGTTATAAATGACACCAAACTGTGATGGATGGATTGACTGATAGACTGACTGACAGACAGACATGGGTAAATTTACCATCCTCCCCCTTTTTGGAGTGGGGGCATAAACTTGGTTTACTTATCTCTTATAAATAACTTAACTGCCAATATTTTCTGATGGCTTATTTAGTCTTTAAGTAGCTGAATTTTCAAATGAAAATTTCCCATTTAACCCTTTCCCTAATATACGCCTTTTCACACATTTGCAAACAGAGAAGACTCAGATTAGACGACTCCTATAGGAACCTTCTGATAAGGGTCTGCTCTGTTTGATAGTGGAATTTGAAAGATCTTTTTCTTTACTTTCTGAAATGGCTACACTGTTCCACCACCTTCCATATTTCATTATAACATTTTTGTCCATGAATATTCAGTAGGTATTGAAATTTGAAATAAATATAGAACAGGGAAAGGGTTACCTATATAGTATGACAAAGAACTTACATCAAATAATATCATATATAAGATTCATATTCACAGCTATAAATTAGATTCAAATTTAACCCTTTACTTAACCCTTTCCCTCATATGAACGTGTTTTGAGACATTTGCAAACAGAGTAGACCCAGATCAGACGGCTCCTAGAGGAGCCGTCTGATCAGGGTCTACTCTGTTTGCTAATGGAATTTGAAAGATATGTTTCTTTACTTTCTAAAATGTCTACAATTTTCCACCTTCCATATTTCTTTATAACTATTTTGTTTTGAATATTCATTAGGTACTGAAAATTGGCCTAAATACAGAACAGGGAAAGGGTTAATAATAACGACTTTTTACACTTGTGAAAACAGAGCAGACCCAAATCAGGTGTATCCCATTACATAGGAGCCATCTGACTAAGCTCTCCTTTGGTTGCATATGACATAATATAGATATGATTCTAGTTTCTCCCATGGTAAAATATTCTCTAGTTCATAATGCCATTATAAAACAAAACAGCTAATTAATATTCATACAGTCATTATTTCTTACTAACTATTTATGAGGTAAAAGGTTAAACCCTTTCCCTCATATGAACGCATTTTCACACATTTGCAAACAGAGTAGACCCAGATCAGACGGCTCCTACAGGAGCCGTCTGATCAGGGTCTGCTCTCTATGCTTATGGAATTTGAAATATCTGTTCCTTTACTTTAAACAAGAGCTGTCCGCAGACAGTGCGCTCCACTTTCTTTAGTGCTGGATAGTGTAGTGGAAGTCTAAGTCAGAAAGGGGAGATAACAACAGCAAAATTAATTTTAGGGTTACCTGCCCTTGTGAAATGGGTCCCCCTTGTAATAGTTAATATGTATACTAAAGATGAACCAAATATCTTGGACAGTTTCTGAGACATGGACCTGAACATAAAACTTAACCAACAATGAAAATTCTAAGTCGAAAAAGGGGCATAACTATGGCAAAATTAATTTTAGGGTTACCTACCCTTGTGAAATGGGTTCCCCTTGTGATAGTAAACAAACATACCAAATATGAACCAAATATCTTTAATGGTTTCTGAGAAAAGGACCTTAACAAAAAGGTTAACCAACGCCGACGCCGACACCGACGCCGACGCCGACGCCGACGAGAGGGTCTTGACAATAGCTCCACTTTTTGAAAAAGTGGAGCTAAAAATGGCTACAATGTTTTACCTGCCATATTTCATTATAACTATTTTGTACATGAATATTCAGTAGGTATTGAAATTTGTACTAGACATAGAAAAGGGAGAGGGTTAAATAGGGGGCTATTTTCAAAGATTAGAAGTTGCATCAAATTTAAACATTTGCACACCAATGACTATAACAGTATTTCGTCTTTCGAATGTCGTAACCAGAGTTAAACAGATTTAAAAGTCTTAACCTCTTACGCCATCATAATTTATGTAAGAAATAATGACATCATGAATATCAATTTAATTATTTTTTATAATGGTACATGAACTCAGAAAAGATTGGCTATAGCAGACACTGTAGAATCAGATCTATGTAATTCCATAAGCAAACAGAGGGTCTATTCTGTTTGCAAAGGTGATACATTTCCAGTTCTTAATTTGTTTTTCAAGAAAATAATTGCAAACTATCTTTTTGTTATATCAATGTCTCCCTGTCCTGTTATTTCTTGCTATTCAAGGTCTCATTGAATAGTAAACCTACAATTCCAGCATGAATTTCTTGGAAAAGATTTCAAATTTTTCTTACAAAAGTTTATAATAAATGTGAATCATTAATCACGAAATGTTCCCAACCCTCCACCTCATGTAAGAATTACATCATGAATATTCATTAGCTGAATTTTTACAATGGTATATGAACACAACATATTTTGGCTATGACTGCAGAAGTTGTAGAACCAAGCTACAAATATATAATTCAATTAGCAAATGAGGAGCTTTCTGATCTGGGTCTACTGTTTGCAAATGCATTAAAGGCATCTAGATCAAGCAAAGGGTTAAGTAGTAACAAGACACCAATACTTTAGTTGTGTTTCTAGAACTGGAAATTCCATATCAAAATTACATGGGGTTAGTGTAGTCTCACTCACCTTAGAAGCCTCCAGTTCAAGTATGTTTGCCTTCAGGGTAGATAACTCTGTTTCATATTGGTTCCCCTCATCTGAGGCAGTCTGAAGCTGAGATGTCAGAGAGTTTATCTGTTCCTTCTGCTCTTTTGACAAGTTGGTAACCTGCTGCAGCTCTTTGTGAATCTCAGCAACCTGAAAAATGCAGAACCATAATAAACCCTAAATACACTTCCATAAAAACAATGTAATAACGCTAAATATACAAATACAGTACCATAACAACAATGTAATAATGCTAAATACACAAATACACTACCATAACAACAATGTAATAATGCTATATACACAAATACACTACCATAACAACAATGTAATAACGCTAAATACACAAATACACCACAATAACAACAATGTAATAACGCTAAAGACACAAATACACCACAATAACAACAATATAATAATGCTAAATACACAAATACACCACAATAACAACAATGTAATAACGCTAAACACACAAATACACTACCATAACAACAATGTAATAACGCTATATACACAAATACAGTACCATAACAACAATGTAATAACGCTAAATACACAAATACACCACCATAACAACAATGTAATAATGCTAAAGACACAAATACAGTACCGTAACAACAATGTAATAACGCTAAAGACACAAATACACTACCATAACAACAATGTAATAACGCTAAAGACACAAATACAATACCATAACAACAATGTAATAACGCTAAATACACAAATACACTACCATAACAACAACGTAATAACGCTAAAGACACAAATACAGTACCGTAACAACAATGTAATAACGCTAAAGACACAAATACACTACCATAACAACAATGTAATAATGCTAAAGACACAAATACAGTACCATAACAACACTGTAATAACGCTATATACACAAATACACTACCATAACAACAATTTAATAAAGTTAAATACATGTACACTACCATAAGAGCAATATAATAATGCTAAATACACAAATACACTACCATAAGAGCAATGTAATAACGCTAAATACACAACTACAGTACATAACAGCCCTAAATACTCTGCAAAACAAACTTAGGTATATCACAGATTATATCTATCACTTGAGTGTAAAGAGAGCACATATTCTTTAAGCTAGCAAACAGCAAGAGCTGATTTAGGAAAGCACATACTTAAGAAAAGAGTTTTCAATTACATTTATTCTTTGCATGCTGAATACATGTAAATTATTGTATGCTTACTTTTTATATTTAATTATAAATTTCAATAAATACCATGGTTTTGTTTGTAAACATGACCCTATTCATTAACCGTAAGAGATGGCTTTTCATGCATCAATATAATTGGAAAACAGTGTAGACCCAAATCAGAATTCCTGTAGAAGCTGTCTAATCAAAGTATGTTCTGTTTGCTTATGAAATGATATAGATAAGATATGAGTCTACATTTTCAGCCATGATAAAAAATTATCTTGTTAATGTAACATTACAACAAGATGTGTTGGTGAAACACTATGCCCCAAATTTGACCTTGATGTATGGCCTTAAACGTAATAAGTCACCCTAAAAATATTCGCCTCCATAAGTTGCATATGCATGCCAAGTTTGAAGTATGTATGTGCAATGGCTACAAAATTATCACCAATGTTACCCCCCCCCCCCATCCCACCCCCTTCTTTTGATTGGGGGGGGGGGGCACATAAAAATCCACTTAATGAAAATTCATAATATAATAGATCTTCACATAACTATTCATGACATAAATGGTAAAGCCAAAGACCATGAGCAAAATCGAGCCAAGCATTATTCTTTGGTTTCATTGCTGAAGCATACCTTGTCTCTCAGCTCATTTCTTTCTTTTTCTATATCAATCATTGGCTGTTGCATATCTTCCTCCATCCTTCTTCTCAACTCATTCATTTCTTCTGTCAATTCCAACTTCAATTTCTCAAGCCCTGTATATCAAAACAAAAAAATACATCAGTCACATAGAATTAATTATAGTAAAATCAATAACTCAATGTCATTGTTCCCTATCTCTCAATCATATACAGTAAAATCTCTCTAAATTGGAATTCTAGTAGAGAAGAATTTAGATACTTTTAGGCAGGTGGCTGCTTAATGCAGGGTGAAAGTTATGCAGAAAGCTCCTCTAGGAGCTTTCTGCATGACTTTCACCCTGCATTAAGCAACTATCTGTCTTACAGACCAGCATTTATACTGATTTGAACATTCGGCTTACAGGCGTTTTACCGTATGTTTTGTATATCATGGACAAACTATGATAAATGTTACACATACCAGTAGCTAGAATTGTGATAATTTTAAACAAAGATCATCACAAATTAATTCCCACCACACTAAGAGTTATAGATTTACGTCAATTCTTTTTCTATTCAAAGCAGAATCGGGATCAAAACCATATTAACAGATGCACAATGAAGAAAATATTCCAAAATAGGGAATTAATATAATACATAAATACTTGAACTGCTCTGATCTATGATTTATGCATTAACAGATGGTTATCGCAATATTGCCGAAAACTTGGAAAAACATGTTTCTATAGAACCCTGTTACAAGATACATCAACCCTTTACCGGATAGCGAAACAATTTGTAGGAGCTCTCTGTTCAAGGTCTGCTGTTTTGCTTTTACAATATATTAAATCTGATTCTATACTACTTGTCAGAGCAACATAACAATATAAAAAAACTAGAGGTTTTTGTCACAAAAACGGATGTCTCCCCTCTAATAAAAACAATATGTAAAGGGAAATCACTAAAAATGTTATGGTCTTTATGAATGATACTTCCCCTCTTTATGCGTTTTCCACACTACATTTTTCAAGAAGAAAATGATAACAGCTAATAACTCCAAAAATACTGATACCAGATTTATGGCCCTGGTGACGGGTCAAAACGGCCCAATTCCAAAACGGCCCAATACCAAAACGGCCCATATCCATAACGGCCCGGTCCAAAACGGCCCGGTTTGCCCGGGTCAAAACGGCCTAATTTTAAGGATAGTTGATTTATATTCTTTTGGTATGGCTATATAAATATCATTGTTATTTGTGTGCGGAACACCCGTATATATCGTCTATGATGTTGAATAGGGTCTGCACTAACACAGTATAAACACGTTTTTTAATGTATGTAATTTGAACTCTTAAACAAGCGTTAGCTTAATGCAGGTTTGAAGTCGTGCAGAGGCAAGTAATTAATAAACTAATCTGGATTTAAGCTAAAAGGGACACGCCTTTAATATAAAGAGCATATAGGCCTGTTCAAAGACGGTGTCATTATCGAGTTAAATTCTGCAGGATTTCAAATATACATGCATAACACTTTTAATTACCCGTATCTGGTTACAACACATCTATCAAACATTATAATTTGTGTAACACTTTTAAATGTGTTTAAATGTGTTTGTTGAAAATATCATTATTATATCAAAATGAAAACTAACGTATAAAAAAACAGTTATACCGAAACAAATTTTTTTCACGCACTAAATTTATATTAATTATCACTAACCAAAAAAATGGGCCGTTTTGACTCGGTATAAATTGGTCTGGGGGATAAAGTGGGCCGTTTTGGACCGGGCCGTTATGGACCGGGCCGTTTTGGAAGTGGGCCGTTTTGACCCGCATTCATGGCCCTTGTGCATGACACTTACTTGAATCATGCTCTTTCCAAAAATAAAATGTCATTCCAATAGCATCAGTCGAACAGGAGTTATTGATTGGCCAAAAAATGTAACAAAGGGCAATAACTCCAAAAGTATTGAAGCCAGAATTATGGCCCTTGTTCATGACACTTTCTCTCATCATGCTCTTTCCATGTATGAAGTTTCAATATGATGGCAAGAGCCATGTAGGAGTTATCGTCCGGACAAGAAAGAATTAAACAAATGTACAAGGGGCAATAACTCTAAATTTATTGAAGCTCGAGTTAAGGATCTTATGCATGACACTTTCTCTTATCATGATCGTTCCATGTATGAAGTTTCACTCCAATGGCATGTGTCACATAGGAGTAATCATCCGGACAAAAAATTGTGATTTTTTTTTACAAAGGGCAATAACTCCAATATTAGTGAAGCCAGAGTTATGGACCTTGTGCATGACACTTCCTCTCGTTATGATCTTTCCATATATGAAGTTTCAATCCAATGGCATGAGCCATATAGAAGTTATCGTCCGGATAAAAAAGTGTGGTTTTTTTTACAAAGGGCAATAACTCCTATATTAGTGAAGCCAGAGTTATGAACCTTCTGCATGACACTTCCTCTCATTATGCTCTTTCCATATATGATGTTTCAATCAACTGGCATCAGGCATATTGAAGTTATTGTCCGGACAAAAAATTATATTTTTTACAAAGGGCAATAACTCCAATATTAGTGAAGCCAGAGTTATGGACCTTGTGCATGACACTTCCTCTTGTCATGATCTTTCCATATATGAAGTTTCAATCCAATGGCATGAGCCATATAGGAGTTATCGTCCGGACAAAAAAGTGTGAATTTTTTTTACAAAGGGCAATAACTCCAATATTAGTGAAGCCAGAGTTATGGACCTTGTGCATGACACTTCCTCTCATTATGCTCTTTCCATATATGAAGTTTCAATCAACTGGCATCAGGCATAGTGAAGTTATCGTCCGGACAAAAAGTGTGACGGACAGACGGACGGACATACTAACAAATGGGTAGTTGTGTGACTTTTTCCTTTGATCTTTTCTTGTGGGACTAGTCCCACAAGAAAAACTATTTTTGGCTCTAACTTTGGAAAAGAATGATCTGGAAGCTAACCCTAACCCTATGTCCCACAACTGGCCAGGTTAATGTCACAAGAAATGGCCAGGTTAATGTCACAAGAGATGGCCAGGTTAATGATTTTACTTGTGGGACTAGTTAGAAAAAGTCACACAACTACCCATTGGTGAGTGCGGACGGACGGACGGACAGACAGACAACTCTCACGAAAACAATATGTCTCCCCCATATAAATATGGGGGGAGACATAATAAGCTCATTAATATTCATGATGGGTGAAAACTACTATTAACCCTTTGAATGTGGGACAAAACTGCACTGTCATTTGCAAACAGTGTAGACCCAGATCAGAAAGCATCTTAGAGGAGCCCTCTGATCAGGGTCGACACTATTTGTCATTCAACATGTTCTGGCAAATTTAAGCCTTTCATACTGAGTGAACTCTACCGTTGAACACTGATGGGCTTTTCCACTCTGATAATTCAGACACTGAAGGGGCTATATTCAGCAGTCAGGGGGTATTTAACCCTTTCCCTGTTCTGTGTTTAATTCAAATTTCATTACCTACTGAATATTCATAGACAAAATAGTTATAATGAAATATGGAAGGTGGAACATTGTAGTCATTTTAGAAAGTAAAGAAACAGATCTTTCAAATTCCAATTGACAAACAGAGCAGACCCTGATCAGACGGCTCCTATAGGAGCTATCTGATCTGGGTCCACTCTGTTTGCAAATGCGTGAAAACGTGTTTATATGAAGGAAATGGTTAACTGTGTCACTGGAAAATCTGCAAAGCTGTAGATAGGGAGTGCTTATCTATCTAAATCTCATTTATTTGAGTTTGGCAGGGCAATTTCCTACATTTCCCTCTTATCTACAGTTCTGAAAAATGGCTCTCAGACATTGCAAACGATTTAGATCCAGATAAAGCCAAACAATAAGAAACGATATATAAGGAAAAAACCATTTGAAACTATGGTGGAGAAACTTAGAGTTATGTATAATGAGTGATAAACTGTAAATCTGTACAAGTTCCCATGCTCTATCAGATTCAAGTGCATAAATTGATCTGGATCTGCACTGTCTGTATTTTTAACCATCTGAATGTGGGAAACAGTTAAGCAATGTAGATCAAGATTATAGGTCTCCTCTAATCAAGGTCTGCACTTTAAGTCTAAATTCTCAAGGGAATTTTGCCCTTCCATTGTGCATGGACTCTTCTATTAATCAATGATGGACCATTCAAACAGGAAATTTCAGCATACAAAAGGTTAATGGCTAATTTCTACATCAGGCCATACCTTCTATCTGTTCTTCTGCCTGTGCTGCCTTTATCTCCATAGCAACCTTCTCACTTTTAAGCACCTCTATAACTGACATCTCCTGCTGCAAAGTCTCACGGGCCTCACTGAGTTCATTCTGTAACTGGTCAACTTCTTCCTGTTTCTGTATTATTTTCTGCTCCAGCACCTGTGACATCTCACGGGCTTCTCCTTCCGTTTTAGTTTTGAGCTGAAATAATGTCAACCAATAAAAGATACCTTCTCCATAATTTCATAATAAATCCAGAGGACACAAAAGTCTTTGCTAAATGCTTACTATTAACCCATTACCTCATGAATATTCATGTTAAATATAATGACATCATGAATATACATTAGCTGGATTTTTATTCAAATTATTATGAACACAGGAAATTTAAGGATTTTTAAAATGGCAGAAACTGTAGAATTAGACCTATATCATTCCATAAGACACCAGAAGTTTTGGCCATAGTAGAAACTGTAGAATCATATCTATATCATAAGCAAACAGAGCAGACCCTGATCCAAAGACTCCTATAGGAGCGGCCTGATCTGGGTCTACTCTGTTGCAAAGGCATAGAAAAGCCTATTTATGGAGTACAGGGTTAATGACAATTAAAAAGGATTTCAAAAATATATATGGGCAATGGTAAATTTCTTTTAACAGGTTATTACCTTAACTCTCTACCTCACAGATACACATTTGAACTTTTTTTGTAAACAGAATAGACCCAGATCAGATGCCTTCTGTAGGACCCATGTGATCAGGGTCTCCATTTGCTTATGGTATAAAATCTGATCTACAGTTTCTGCCGAGGCATATAATTCTCTGGTCCATCTGCCATTTCAAAATAATTAGGCAATGACCATTCATAAAGTATTCCTTATATGAATATTCAATGAGTACAATGATCTGCTTTCAATCCTTTTGAAGCCTGGAAGTTTTCAACAGGTGGTCTTTTATCACAGGATAAATAATACATTATCATCTATGGACCATGATGGTATGTTTTGTCAAAATTGTACAGACTTTATGTAATACAGTCTCCCTGTACAGTAAAAACTGTCTACAGCGACCATCCAAACTAAGTCTTAATTCTAGGTTATAGAGACAGGTGGTAGCTTAATGCAGGACAACAGTTCTACAGAAAATTCCTCTTGGAGCTTTCCGTATTACTTTCTGTCCTGCATTAAGCAACCACCTGCTTTTATAGATCTCCATTTTACTCATTGCATGTTCACTATAGGAAGGTTCTGCAGTATGTGGAAAGTAAAAGTCTACCTGGTCTAGTGAGTTACGTAACTCAGCCATCTCTTGTTGCAGTGCATCTCTCTCCGCTTTGACAGATTCTAACTCCCTATCCAAAGCCTCCTTCTCAGAAGTTATCTGGTCAACATCTGCCTGAAGGGCTTCTAACTGACCATCAATTTTACCTGTGAAATACAAAAATATCAAATCATGCTCTTTAGAACATTTTTTTCACCCCATTATCAACTGTAATAAATAGCCATTGCAAAAAGTGTAGATCTGATCAAGGATCAGCAATGTTTGCCATATTTTACAGTTTATTTAAAAATCATCCCTCAAAAATCCATGTGAGGCAGTTCAATGTAAAACCTAGAAGAGTCAATTGAAACCTCAGTGTTGTAGGGTTAAAATGTTTCTTAACCCTTTCCATGTTCATTATTCATGGATGAAATAATGACATGATGAATTTTAAAAGAGCATATGTACAAAGAATTTGTTTGCATTGGTAAAACTCTTAGAGTCAGATCTATTATAACTCATATGCAAACAGAGCAGACCCTGAGCAGACGGCTCCTACAGTACTACAGTAGCAAACTCATCTGGGTCTTCTCTGCTTGCAAATGCGTGAAAACGTCTTTATATGAGGGAAAGGGTTAATTTGATTCCTGTTAGAGTGATATGGCATTGGAGAGAAAAACATATGTGATTTTTGCGTATCAAAGGGTAATAACTCCTAAATGCCGCAATTAATCTTGAAAATACGTGGGAAGCATGCCTCAGTGATAACAAATATTCATGTCTAATTTCATTGAATTCTGTCAATCCGTTACAGAGAAATAGCATTGGATGGAAAAAAATTGTTTTTTGTGAATAAAAGGGCAATCACTACTAAATGCCGCAAGTGACCTGGATAAGTAATACATGGGAACTATGCCCAAGTGATAACAAATATTCATGTTGAATTGCATTGAATTTTGTCGATCAATTACTGAGATATGGCATTGGACGGAAAAAATATGTGATTTGTGCATATAAAAGAGAAACAACTCCTAAATGCCGAAAGCGATCTGGAAAATTAATACATGGGAATGATGCCCCAGTGATAACAAATATTCTTGTCGAGTTGCATTGAATTCTGTCAATCTGTTACAGAGATATGGCATCGGACGGAAACCAGACGGACAAACCCCAAACAATTTGTCATGCCTTTGAAAACAGATTTCAGTAGATAAGTCTCATAGATAGGTCTACAAATGAATTTGAATTGACATACTGCAAAAGCATATACAACTTCAGTATTTAATATGTACAAGTATATGAAAGTGCCAGATGGCTACAAGTACCTTGTACACTAGTTTGTGCAGCCTCAGTCTCTTCAAGTTTTTGTTGCAGTACATCTCTCTCATCTGTTAGCTTTGACAATTTGTCTTTGAGATCAGCAAGCTCCTCAGATGAAACACCATTCTGTAACCATACATCAATTATCTTTATAATATATAGTATATCTTCACCAATAGGTAGTCAGGTATGAACAAAGTCTAGCAAACCTTTCAAAAGTAATTGATCTAAAAAATTCAGCTGATACATATTCCTGATATCATTACATGTATTTCTTACAGGAATATTCACTGAGTGCCAGGTTAAACATTTTGCACCTACTTTAACCCTTTCCCTCATATTGTCGACTTTTGACGACTCTGTAAAAGTCACTTTGTGAAACCATTGTGATTGTGATAAATAGAGCATTTGCTCCTATAGGAGCAAATGCTCAATTTATCACAATGGTTTTAAACTACAAAATTCTAAAATTTTCCTTTTCTCTAGTTAATGCTCCTTTTCGGTAGATTTATACAAAGAGGCTGTATTTAAAAATAGCCTATGAGGAAATGGGTTAATATGAATATCTGACATATCTGTAACTTCTATGATTATAAAACATTTGATGCATGCAAAATGGTTTCTGCTTTGTGTTCAGATGTAGAGTTGTTTACTATTTTTATGTTTTCTTCAGAAACTTAATGAGAACGTCATACTGTCATATTGCTCATACTGACTTACACTGACACTGTCATACTAGGACCAGGGTGATTATTTATCTGTTCAATATTCATGTAAGATATCATGAATATCTTTTATAATGGCATATCAACACAGGACATTTTCGGTTCAGATAGAAACAGTAGAATCAGATCTATATTATAGCACAGGCAAACAGAGCAGATCCTAATCAGATGGCTCCAGTAGGAACTGTCTGATCTGGGTTGACACTGTTTGCAATGGCGTGAAAAGGCATTTATATCAAGTAAAGGGTAAACCCTTTCCCAGTTCTATGTTTATTACAAAATTAAATACCTACTGAATATTCATAGACAAAATAGTTACAATAAAATATGGAAGGTGGAACATTAACATTGTAGTCATTTTAGAAAGTATAGAAACAAAATTCAATTAGCAAACAGAGTAGACCCTGATCAGATGGCTCCTCTAGGAGCTGTCTGATCTGGGTCTACTCTGTTTGCAGATGCGTCAAAACACATTTATATGAGGGAAAGGGTTAAATCAGAGCAACATCAATCATACAAAACTACAATACAAAACACAAACTAACCTTCTTGATTCCAGCAAGTTCCTTTTCAAGATTTTTCACTTTTGCTGTGAGCTGAGCTTTGACTTTCAGCATCTTGGTGTCACTTTTAGCTCCCCCACTGCTATTGTCTTCAGATCCTTTCTTCTTTGCCTGAGTATCTTCCTCCTTATCTTTCACCAGTTGGTTCAGTCTTTCAATTTCTTTCTCTTTTTCCCCTAGGATCATTGCAATACTATCTGATTTTTGCTTTAAACAGTCCAATTCATCAACTTGATGTTCCTTTTCTTTCAGAACTGCCTTGAGAGCATTTAACTGTTCAATCAGCTCTTCATTTGACTGGTTTCCTTCACTTTCATTTCTCTGTACAGCAGCTCCCCCAGGCCTGACCAAAGCCTGGTACCTGTCTTGGAGAATGTTATACTGAGCCATGGATTGTGAGTAAGCGGTATCCAGCTGATCTGCTGATGTCTTCAAGGTTTGAATCTGAAGATCTTTTTCAGCAAGTTCCTGTTCATGTTTCTCTGTGATTTCTGTCATTTTTGTGTTTAGTTTCTTTTTCTGCTCTTGCCATAATGATTCCATATCCAGCTGGCTTGCCTGGGACAGCATCATCTGTTCTGACATTACCTGCAGCTTCTCTTTAAAGCTTCTCTGGATCTCTTTACTCTCTTCTAATTCTTTTTCCTTTGCACTGTTTTCTTTCTGAAGGACCTCTACAACTTTTATTTTTCCTTCTAATATCTCATTTGTGTCCTTTAGTTTCTGTTCCAACATCTGTATAACTGTGTCTTGTAAATTTACCTCTCCTTTGGACATGATTTTCTGTATGTCCTTTTCGTGCCGTGATATAAGTTCTCTGAGATCGTTTTCTGATACTAGCAATTCTGCCTCCTTATCTTGAATAACTTTTCTCAATTTTGCCACTGTTTCATCTTGTTCTTTAAGAGTTTCCTCAAAGAATCGTTGTGATTCAGTAAGCCTGAGATTGAATCTCTCTTGCTCTTGTTTAAGATCATGCTCTGCCTTTTCCACTCTTTCCTGCAGATGACCCATTGTTTCATCATTTCTTTCTACTTTGCCTGTGAGTTTTGATATCAGCATTCCTTGATCTGATACATTCTGGTCTTTCTCTTTGATAGTTGACTGAAGCATCTATGGATAAATATGAAAGATATAAGAACACATAACTAGCATTCAGAGAAAAAACAAGATGTTTGTAAAACATGTATACCCCACAAACCCCCTGACCTTTGACCTAGTGACCTCAAAAACAACTGGGGTCATCTAGTGGTCATGACTAATCACCACAGCAAGTTTGAAGATCCTAAGCCAAACCCTTGAGCAGTTATTGATCAGAAACCATTTCACCAGTTAAGGTCATTGTGACCTTGACCTTTGACCTTATGACCTAAAAAACTATAGGGGTCATCTAGTGGTCATGACTAATCACCATATCAAGTTTGAAGATCCTAAGCCACATCCTTCAGCAGTTATTGATCAGAAACCATTTCACCAGTTAAGGTCATGGTGACCTTGACCTTTGACCTAAAAAACAATAGGGATCATCTTGTGGTCATGACCAAACACCACAGCAAGTTTGAAGATCCTACGCCAAGCCATTTATCAGTTATTGATCAGAAACCGCTCCATCCAACGACTGACAGACAGACAGACATATGCAAAGCGATATACCCCCATTTTTTCAAAAGGGGGGTATAAAAATGCAACACAAAGAATTTGACATCAAAATTATTTAAGCACACTAACATAGGTAACCTAATTTATTGCATAAGACTTGAAACAAATAACACGCTAATAAATGGTTATCTGAACTCCCCGTTTACATGTACAATTAACAGAAAAAAGGATTGTGCAAAAGCAATGCAATTCGATGAGTTTAACCCATTCCCCAATATTGATGCCTTTTGACGCCTCTATAAAGGTCACTTTATGAAACCATTGTGATAAATAGAGCATTTTCTCCATAGGAGCAAATGCTCTATTTATCACAATGGTTTCAAAACTACACAATTCTAACATTTTCCTTTACTCTACTAAATGCTCCTTTTCGGTAGATTTATTCAAAGAGGTTGGATCTAAAAATAGCCTATGAGGTAATGGGTTAAACATTTACTTCATAGACCTCCTTTTAAGGCCTCAATAGAGTATGCCCAGATAAGAGAGTTAATGCACATGTCTGAAATGAGGTTTGCTTATGAAATAATATATGACCTGGTTCTATATTTTCTGCCAAGCTTTCCTGTGTTTATAGACCATTATAAACATTAAAATTCATGAAGTCACTACTTCTGAGAATTTTCATAAAGTAAAGAGCTAACCCTTTCCCTGTGGATCATTTATGCAAGAAATAATGACTGTACGAATATTAGGAAGCCACATGTTTGAACAGTGTTCTAAACAAGGGATTTTTTATTGTGGCAGAAACTTATAAATATTATTCCATAAAGCAGACAGAGCCGACTTTGATCAGATGGCTCCTACAAGAGGCATCTGATCTGGGTCTACTGTGTTTGCAAAGATGTGGAAAAAAAATATAAGAGGGAAATAGTTTACCCTTTCCTTCATAATAATGCCTTTTCATGCATTTGCAAACAGAGTTGACCCAGATCAGATGGCTCCTATAGGATCTGCAATGTTTGCTTTATGGAATAATGTAAATACTTTTCAGTTTCTGCCACTGTCAAAAATCCCTATAGATCTGATTCTACAATTTCTGCCTGTCAGAGCCAAAATGTCCAGTGTTCATATACCATTATAAAGAATAGTCTAAGTAATATTCATGATGCCATTATTTCAAACAGAGTTAACTAGAAAGTTGTTGGTAAGAGCAAATACCTGAATGACCTTGTCCCTGCCTCTTATCACCTCATTCTTCTCACCAATGAACTCCTGTAGGTCTATAAGCCTTCTCTCCAGCTCCAGGATTTTGTTGTTTAGTTCCAGCAGATTTTTGTCTTTGTAAACTATCTGAGCATACATCTGATGAACTTGTGCCTACAAGTTTGGAAAAGTAAAAACAATACATAGTTAACCCTTTAATCAATGAATATTTATGACATCATCAACATTAATTAGATTAAATTCGAATTTCAGCTTATAGCAAACTAAATTTTGTTCCCCGGCCGATCTCTTCATTAATACTATACCGACTATAACGTTTAGTACGAATTTGGTAAGAGCGAATTTTCGCTTAGGGCGAACCGATTTTCCATTACCTTTATTCACAAAATATTTTAAAATTCCTTCGTTAAAGCGAAGTCTCACCTTGCTATTGTCTTCAATCACCTGTGTAATTCGCACGAATAACACCATGTCGCATAGGTGTTAAAACACACACTAATGTTGGGCAGAACTGTGAATTGATCCGTAATCACAATGTACACAAATTACACAAAGCGTGCTTGACTATTGATTTTTTGCCCGTGACAAGAATATACGATGTCAGTCTCTTGCCAAAGTTTAAAACAAAGCTGTGTTTATGCATGCAATTTTCGAGGAAAGTACAGCAATGAAGATTTTAAATCTTACCACTCTAAAGAAACTTAAACAAACTCCACATTATGTGTATGAAGATTCATGTAATCGTTACATGATATGATGTGCAGCTAAAATTTAGCCTTTGACACAATGCAAATAATGGTTTGGAACGCCCTCTAGCAGAGAAGCAATTGATTGCAACATTAATTTGCCTGTTTGTATGTATATCGTGTTTACTAAAATGAATTGGGATTTATAATGATTTTACACAGTAAATAACATAGCAAGTGTCAAGCATCATCCTTTGCTCAAAAGCAAATGACTGATTTCCTTCACAAATGAGTAAGCTATACGATGTATGATGTACAGTGAGGGGGTTTGATTATCATGCAGATTCGTTTGTATGTCTGAAATACGGTATAATAACGTTTGGAAATGTTGTGTGTCAGAATTATAATTCATAGTGAATTTCGTACCATCAATAGAACGAATAATGTTTAGAAGTAAATCCTTCAGTCCCTTGGAATTCGTAATAACCTAGTTTCACTATATAGTATAGCATAAGTAGAACAGACCCTGATCACACGTCTCCTACTGAACTCATCTGATCTGGGTCTATTCTTTTTTCAATTTTAAAAGGCTTACCTATGGAGAACAGGGTTAATCAAAATTATAAGATTTGGGTGTTTCCACAAGAACTTTGAAAATTGGAACATAACTAGAAACATGTCCACAGAATACTAACTCTCTCTCATATATCTATGACCATGTAGTTATGGTATATCTAATTGCCAGAACTATTATTAACACACACACCCTCCTTTCAGAAGTGTAAGCAAAAAAGTGAAAGTGTGTTATGATGTGTGGTTCCAGAGGATGGGTCATTTTGACTAAAGTCTTTCATTCATATCTTAGTTAAACTCTTTCCCTGTTCTGTATTTAGTTAAAATTTCATTACCTATTGAATATTCATGGACAAAATAGTTATAATGAAATATAGAACGGTTATAGTTAACATACATGTATACAGTAAAACCTCGATTATTCGAACACTAAAATACGTATTATTATCGATCTTTAAGACAGGTGGCAGCTTAATGCATGGTAAAAGTCATGCAGAAAGCTCCTCTAGGAGCTTTCTGCATGACTTTCATCATGCATTAAGCAGCCACCTGACTAAAAGGGTCTAAATTCGTTTATAACGAAATTCGAATAATCGAGATTTTACTGTATATCAAATTCCATTAGCAAACAGAGCAGACCCTGATCAGATGGCTCCTATAGGAGCCGTCCGATCTGGGTCTTCTCTGTTTGCAAATGTATGAATACATGTTTATAAGAAGGAAACAGTAAACACTGCCAATATTATCCTCCAATATGTGATAGCAATAGCAAAATTAATAGTTTGGATCCAGATGAAATGACAAGAAACTTTGCTTCTACTTAGTATCCAAATTACAGATGGTTATTACTTTGTGTTGAAAGAGTTAACACTTAACTTCATGAATATTTACATAAGAAATAACGACATAATGAATATTAATTGGCTGGATTTGCATAACCGCATATAAACACTGAAAGTTTTGGCCATGGCAGTAACTGTAAAATCACATCTTTATTACTACATAAGCAATCAGAGCACAACCTGATCTGACGGCTTCTACAGAAGCTGTCTGACCTGGGTATAGTCTGTTCACAAAGGTATCAAAAGCTGTCTCTATGGAGTAAAGGGTAAACCCTTCTCTTGCTGAATTTTAAAATACATTTCTCCTTCTTTACCCATGCCCTGTTGTATAATTACATATATCTTCACTGTGTACAAGTATTTCGCTATGAAATCACTGCTGTGGAGTGCACTGGTTGCACAATCAATTTGTAAATAGTGCAGACCCTGATGAGACAGCTCCTGCAGGAGCTGTCTCATCTGGGTCTTCACTATTTACAGGTAGGTATATTGAAGTGAATAGCAAGCGAAGAGTTAACACAAAGCAAAAAGATAAAAATGATCATGAACAACAGCATTCTGTCTATGTGTCCTTACCTCAGCATCTCCAGCTCCTCCAGATGACGTCTGGTCCTGCAGCTGCTCCATCAAGGCTGTCTTATCCTCAAGCTGTTTCCTCATTGTATCAATAATTTCTTCTCTCTCTGCTATAATCTTTTCCTTGACCTCGATCTGCTGGTCCTTAACAGCCACCATTTCCTCATGCTCCTTGATGATTCTGTCCTTCTCTTCCAGCTTTTTCTTTACTAACATCGACTTGGCTTTGCTGACAGGTCCTGGTTGCTCCCCACTTTCAGATGCCTGAAAAGCAACAACATAAATTAACTCTTTAACCCTTTACTCCATGAATATTCCTGGCAGACTCCACCCATTACAACATTAATCAACTAATTATTTAATATACAGTAAAACCTCTCTATAACGACCACTAAATTACATCAATTATTTTGTGTTAAAGGCAGGTGGCTGCTTAAAGCAATGTGAAAGTAAAACAGAACGCTCTTATAGGAGCGTTCTGTTTTACTTACACCTTGCTTTAAGCAGCTACCTGCTCTAAATACCAACAAATTAACACAATTTAGTGGTCGTTATAGAGAGGTTTTACTGTAGTTACATTATGCAAGTGAATACATTGCTATGCAAAATAGTATAGACACCCTATGAGCATACAAAGCAGATCCTAATCAGACTGGTCCTAAAGGAGCCGTCTGGTCTTGGCCTACACTGTTTGTAAAGGTTTCAAAAGGCGTCTCTATGCACTAATTTGTGATGATCTTTGCAATAAGTATAGATGCAGATAAGAGGCTGATTACTCTGCATCTCTTCAGAATCTAAAACACTCAGACACTGTATTTTTAAAAGAAAATATATTGCAGATGATAATGCCATTACCTCATAGATATTCATACAAGAATATTCATGACTTCATGAATATTCATTATTATATCAAATGATTTTTCATATTTCTCAGGAAATAGGTATCATAGTCAAATTACCATGCATTCCCAGTTTATGACAAAAAGAATGCATTGCATGCAACATGCATATTATTTATGGGAACATTCATTCAACATTAGGTCACAGCATGAAGAAAATATCCAGGGTATAACCAGGAGACCTCATAAAATAAAAACTGTTAACCCATTATCTCATAGCCTATTTTTAGAGCCATTACCTCATTGTCTATTTTTAGACCTAGCCTCTTTGAATAAATCTACTGAAAAGCAGCATTTACCAAAGAAAAGGAAACTTTTAGAATTGTGTAGTTTTGAAACCATTGTAATAAACAGAGCATTTGTTCCTATGGAGCAAATGCTCTATTTATCACAATAGTTTCAAAAAGAGGCTTTAACGGAGACGTCAATATGAAGGAATGGGTTGACAGACCATCTGTATTCTTCTTCTTCTATTCAATACCTTGTCCTCCTGGACACTTTGTGCAGTTTTCTGTTCTTTCTTTGCAGCTGTCTTACTCTCTCTGGCCTCTTTAGCTTCCTTGGCCACTTTAGCCTTCGCCTGAAGCTTCATTTTCGAAAGTTTGCTGTTGACTTCCTACTCAAGAAAAAGGAAACCATGCAACTCCTATATCAAGCAAGATCATTATGCAATGCATTACTGGTAACCAGGCAATGTGAAAGGTAGGAAGTTCTTGATCCATATCTTCGAGTGTGATATATATCAGAAACATAGCACCCATTGAAGAATCAAATATGCAAGTCTACATTTCTTGAAGCTTTAACCTTCAGCTCTCTGGCTGATATCCGTGGCAGTTTGGATCCAGATGAGAAAAAGAGTAACTCTTATGTTTATTTTTATCCTTGAAGCAGATGACAATATTTGTAGATAATTGGTTAGTGCCCCAATGGTTAATTAATCACTTCTAAACATAATGCATTGGGTATGCAGTAGGACATCATGCATGCTAACACAAAATGCATGTTTATGTATGTATGAATTAAATGAGAATTCAATTGCAATGTTGACCACAGATTCACCATCTACTACAGGTTTACACTTTTTTATACTTAACCCTTTACTCGATGCATATTCATGCAAGATTCCATCTATTATCTATCATGAATATTAATTATCTAATGTATCAAAAATATAAGATTTATAAGGACATTCATTGAAATAGCAAACAGTTGAGAATAAGATATGCAACAAACAAACACAGCTGTCTGGTCTGGATCTACACTGTTTTCAACAGCAAAAGGATTAAACAAGTAAAGGGTTGACTCATCAGAGAAAACATTTTTCTGTCAGCCAATAATGAATTCCCTGATTATACACATAATTTTAACAGTTTAGATATTCTGACTCTACACTGCTTACAATGGTGGATATCAGAATACCACACAACATAGAGGACTAATCCATATTAAAACAAGAATTGTGTCCAAAGGGCAGATACCCCAAATTACATGTCACATTGTGTTACAAAATTGCTATAACAGTTTTGAATAAGTCAAGTACCATTAACTCTAGTGTTATAATAACTTATTGTAAAAAAATAAAACCTAGGTGCTGTATGATGTTGGATGACTCTAGGCCAATGTATGTACAGAGGGTATGGAAACAGCAATTGTATATGCTTCCACTATACCTGGGTCCCTGCTTATAAAACTTTTAGTTGAGTCTGAGAACGTTCTCAAGCATTTGATTGGTCAGATTTGAGCCTTTGGCTCAAATCTGACCAATCAAAAGCTTGAGAACTCAAATCTGACCAATCAAAAGTCTGAGAACGAAACTCAGACTCAACTAAAAGCTTTATAAGCATGGACCCAGTTCTTTTGAACTACCATGCTCAAATTCTGCAGAGCCATGTCGATCGACTAGAGTTGATTTTGAAAGCATATTACTTCATTCTACACCTTCATGTCACTTTCTAAAATGTGGGAGTAAAACTAGAACTATCACTAAATGTAATGAATACCCCGGCACAGCAACCATGATCACAATCTGTAGACGGACCACCCACCCACCAAGTTGATTCCAGTATACTCCCATAAAATTTATTCATGGGGATATAATTTATGTACAAACAGGGACAACTCAGTACCAACTTACAACATTTATTCAACCCTTTGCCCTCATATACATGTAAGCATGCTAAATGCAATCAGAACAGACCCAAATCAGATGGCTCCCGTAAGAGCTGTCTAACCAGGGTCTTAAATGATGTTATTACAATTTCTATCAATATCTGACACTACAAAATATCTGTCACTACAAAATATTTGACACTACAGTTTCTAACTAAACCAAAAGATCCTATGTACATATGCCATTATAAAAATTCAGCAAATAAAAATTTATGATGTCATTATCTCTAACAGGATTATCCACTAGGGAAGGGGTTAACAGAAAGAATTCTTTCAGCAAGTAGCATATCAAATATCTTTTACTGAGTAATTCATTTAAGTCATGTTCAACATATTTTATGCAAAACAACTCTTTATGATAAAACGACAAGAACTGTTGGAAGGACAGCATGCTCAACTATTCAAAAATTAGTAAAATCGTAATATACATGTACATGTAGTTAACAAAACAAAAAATAAGCGTTTAATCTAATACACGCAGTACCTGCTGATGTATGGCCTCAATGGTAAATGCAAATGATAATTTTGTTAACCCTTTCCTTCATATAAATGCCATTTCACACATTTGCAAACAGAGAAGACCCACATCAGAGTATGTTCTGTTTGATAATGGCATTTGATAGATCTGTTTCTTTACTTTCTAAAATGGCTGTAATGTTCCACCTTCAATAAATCAGTATAACTATTTCGACCATGAATATTCAGTTGTTATTGAAATTTGGACTAAATATAGAACAGGGAAAAGGTTAAGTCCAACAGGGGCCATGATTTGCCACCCACACTTATCTAACTTTTATAGGATAGTAGGTTAGAGGTTTGAGAAGCCTTGTGTGAAGTTCCAATCCAATACAGAAATTGATTACTGAGCTGTAGTGTTGTATGAAAACATTTAACCCTTTCCATCATAAAGATTACTTTTGGCACCTTTGCAAACAGCTCTGTTTACTTTTGGAATCATACAGGGTCCATGCTTATAAAGCTTTTAGTTGAGTCTGAGATTCGTACTCAAGCTTTTGATTGGTCAGATTTGAGTTCTCAAGCTTTTGATTGGTCAGATTTGAGCCAAAGGCTCAAATCTGACCAATCAAATGCTTGAGAACGTTCTCAGACTCAACTAAAAGTTTTATAAGCAGGGACCCAGAGCTGATACTGAAGTTTCTGTCCAAACCAACAATTTCCTTGTGTTCACGTGTAATTATAACCAGAAATGGTGTCAAAGCCACCTGATGCTCGCCTGTTTAAAAGTTAAGTCTAAAACGTGTCATATTGAATACAAAAAAAATCAATTTTCAATTTAAACTGAACTGCATCAATATCACAACCAAAGGCAACCAAATACCAGTTTTCATAAATTTAAGAAGATTATTAAACAAAAAAGATACATACCAAATATGGAAGCCCTAGGTCTATTCAGGTTCCAATGTAATAGGCAGTTAAAGATTTTTGCAAAAGTAGGTCAAAGGTGAAGGTCAGAAGGGTAAAAATGTTGGCATGGTCATACCAAGTATATAAGTCCTATGTCCATCGCATCCAATAGCATAGGCATTTAAAGATTTTTGCAAAAGAAGGTCAAAGGTCAAAGTCAAGGTCACATGGTAAAAAACATTGGTATGGTTGGAAAATCTTAAGACAGGAAATATACATCCAAAGTATGGAAGCCCTAGGTCTATTGGTTCCAATGTTATATGCATTTAAAGACTTTTGCAAAAGTAGGTCAAATGTTAAGGTCAATGTCAGAAGGGCAAATATGTTTGCATGGTCATACAAAGTATGGAAGTCCTAGGTATGCTGGTTCCAAGTTATAGGCACTTACAGCTTTTTGCAAAAAAAGTGAAATATCAAGGTCATATGGTAAAAAACATTGGTGTGTTTGAAAACGTCTTCAGACAGAAAAGATACAAATCAAGTATGGAAGTATATGCATCTTAAAACTTTTGCAAAAGTAGGTCAAAGGTCAAGGTCAGAAAGGCAAACATGTTGGCATGGTCATACCAGGTATGGAAGCCCTAGGCCTATTTGTTGCAATGATATAGGCATTTAAAGACTTTTGCAAACGTAAGTCAAAGGTCAAGGTCACATGGTAAAAACAATGGTATGGTTGGAAAAGTCTTAAGACAAAAAAGTTGCATACCAAGTATGGAAGCCCTTGGCATACCAGTTCAAATTTTATAGGCATTTAAAGAAGTTTGCAAAAGTAGGTCAAAGGTCAAAGTAACATGGCAAAAACAATATTGTTGGAAAGGTCTTAACACAAGAAAGTTGCATACCAAGTATGGAAGCCTTTGGTCCATTGGTTCAAATGTTATAGGCATTTAAAGATTTTTGCAAAAGTAGGTCAAAGGTCAAGGTCAGAAGGGCAAAAAAGTTGGCATGATCATACCAAATATGGAAGTCCTAGGCCTATTGGTTCCAATAATATAGGCATTTAAAGATTTTTTCAAAAGTAGGTCGAAGGTCAAGGTCAGAAGGCAAAACAACAATATTGTTGGATGTTATAGGCATTTAAAGATTTTTGCAAAAGTAGGTCAAATGCCAAGGTCAGGAGGGCAAAAAAGTTGACATGATCATACCAAATATGGAAGCCCTATGTCCATTGGTTCAAATACTATAGGCATTTAAAGATTTTTGCAAAAGTAGGTCAAAGGTCAAGGTCAGGAGGGCAAAAGGCAAAAAAGTGGGCATGATCATACCAAGTATTGAAGTCCTAAGCCTATTGGTTCCAATAATATAGGCATTTAAAGATTTTTTCAAAAGTAGGTCAAAGGTCACGGTCAAGGTCAGAAGGGCAAACAATAATATTGTTGCAAAAATCTTAACACAAGAAAGTTGCATACCAAGTATGGAAGCCCTAGGTCTATTGGTTCAAATACTATAGGCATTTAAAGATTTTTGAAAAAGTAGGTCAAAGGTCAAGGTCAGAAGGGCAAAAATATTGGCATGGTCATACCAAGTATGGAAGCTCTAGGCCAAATGGCTCCAATAATATAGGTATTTAAAGATTTTTGCAAAAGTAGGTCAAAGGTCAAGGTCAGAAGGGCAAAAATATTGGCATGGTCGGAAGGGTCACGACAATATGAACCTTCTAACCAAATTTCAGCATCATAGCACAAATATTAAGCTTTATACCAACCCGTCCAAAAAACTTTAACCTGGTGATTTTTGGCCCCACAAAAAACTAAGTCCAAAACATATCAAAAATTGATAAAATCGAAAAATATTTTTAATGTTTAACTTCATAGCAGCAATATTTGACCTCAAATGAACTTCCATACAAAATTTCAGCATCCTAGTACAAATATTAAGCTTTAAAACAACCTGTCCAAAAAACTTTAACCTGGTGATTTGTGGTCAAAAGGACTAAGTCCAAAACATGTCAAAAATTGATAAAATTGAAAAATATTTTTAATGTTTAACTTCATAACAGCAATATTTGACCTCAAATGAACTTCCATACAAAATTTCAGCATCCTAGTACAAATATTAAGCTTTAAAACAACCCGTCCAAAAAACTTTAACCTGGTGATTTGTGGCCAAAAGGACTAAGTCCAAAACATGTCAAAAATGATAAAATTGAAAAATATTTTTAATGTTTAACTTCATAACAGCAATATTTAACCTCAAATGAACTTCCATACAAAATTTCAGCATCCTAGTACAAATATTAAGCTTTAAAACAACCCGTCCAAAAAACTTTAACCTTGGCCACGCTCACGCCCACGCTCACGCTCGAGCGTGACGCTCACGCTCACGCCGGGGGTATAGCATAAGCTCTACTGTTCTACGAACAGGCGAGCTAAAAACTGAGTCCATGACTATTCATGCAGTAATAAACTCTTACATTAATATGCATGAGGGAAAAGGTTAAGTAACGCTGATGCCTGGGTGAGTACAATAGCCCTCCTTATTCTTCAAATATTCAAACTCAAAATGCACCAAATACCTATTGGACTACTGGTTTAGAAATAAATTATGCAAACTACAATGGTTATCAAGACTCATTCTCAACTAAAAGATTCATGCACTAACTAAGCACACAGTCAGCCAAAGTAGAAACTCATACCTGTAATTCATGATCCTTTTTAGCAAACGCCTCATCACGCTCCCTTATCATGGACTTGAGCTGCTCAATGAGGCGCTGCTGTTCCAACATCTGAATTTCCAGGTCAGCCATCCTGATACAACCTAAATATGTATATGGAATTAAATATCTGTAAGCATACATGATGACTCATGCAAACAGTTTGGCTCCAGAAGGATAAAAATTGTTTGAAACTGAAAAACAATGAAGATAATCCACTTTAAGAATTTAAAGCAGATGACTAATTTTGGCTTTCTATAAGCAAAAACAACTTAACTCATTCATACTCTCAAAGTTTAAATTTTACTGAGATTGTAACCCTTTACTCCAGGAATATTTATGTAAGAAGTAAGGACATCATGAATAATTATTAATCAGATTAATATTTTTATAATGGAATGAGTGGGTGAGTGAGTTGGGTTTTACGGCACTGCGACACTGAATAGGTCATATAGCGTCAATGAATGATGACATGATGATGAGGGATGATTTCAGGAAGATGATTTCGGCTAACCTCACTCGCTGCAAAGCAGCGCATGGGATCAAAACCACCAACCTGCCTTCCTTTCAGTTCTTGGCAGAGGGGATAATCTCTTTCAAACAAAACATCCCCAGAACCACTGCAAGGCAGGAAGGTCTTTGAGGTTTTTATAATGGAACATGAAAGCGGTAATTATTGGCCACAGCAGAAACTGCAGAATCATATCTATATTATTTCATAAGCAGACAGAGCAGACCCTGATCAAGACGAATCCTATAGGAGCCATCAGATCTGGGTCTACTCTGTTTGCAAAGGTGTTGAAAGGTGTATTTATGGAGTAAATGGTTAAAAGGTACTGCTAATATAATCAATTGTATAGATAGATGAGGGGACTCTTGCAAATACATGTATATATGAGCATTTGCCTCTTATACTCAAAGGGCTGCAGCAAAGCAATAGAGTTTAACTTACCCATTACCTCAAGGGCCATTTTTAGACCCATCCTCTTTGAATAAAATCTACCAAAAAGGAACATTTACTAGAGAAATGGAAAAATTTCAGAATTGTGTAGTTTTGTAACCATTGTGATAAATAGAGCATTTGACTTTTACAGAGGCATCAGAAGTCGTCAATATGAGGGAAAGGGTTAAAGGTCCTTATTCGAATACCAAAATTATAATTTCTCCACTAAATCCTACATTGTGACAACTTTTTAGATTTGTCTCAAAGAGATGATTCTATAGAGTGGTCACAACAGGGGGTTTGGTGGAGAAATGAAGGAGCTATTCTCAAAACTGTTATATGTGTGTATCTTATCTGGGCCTGGATCTGGATATTCTGTAAATGCAATTTACCCGTTACCTTACAGAAACACCCTTTAAACACCTTTTTAACACTGTTGCAAACAGAGCAGACCTAAATCAGACGATACCTGTAGGAGCCTTCTGATTGAGGTCTGCTCGGTTTGGTTATGAAATAATACAGAACTCACTATATAGTGTTCCAGTCATGGCAATATATTCTGTTGTTCACTATAAAATTTAAACAAATGAATCATCATAATGTTATTATTTCAAACAAAGAATATTCATCAGGTAAAGGGCTAAAAAGATCATAACTACAATTTGGTAGTTTTTATCTTTTTCGATTAAACATATAAGATTAATTGTCTGGCTTTTGTGTTTAAAGAGAAATAACCTATCTTTATATAATCACTTAAATTGCTTTTTTATTAATCCATCAGTAATACAGGTAAATCTAATTAATTTGGTACAAAACCTGAATCAGATTCGATATCACCTTTTACATGCTGAATAATTACTGTTAGACTATAGAACCCATTCAGTATAATTGGCTTAAATTTGCAAAAGGGTTTTGATTGACAAACAGTGCCTGATCACAGGGTTCCTTTAGGATCCCTCTGATCTCAATCTACATTGTTTGCAAATGCCAACACGCTCATTTCCCACATGCAATGGGTTATAAAAGTAAAATGAAAATATACGTAACCCTTTCTTTCATGTAAACACCTTTTCACGCCTTTGCAAACAGAGTAGACCCAGACCAGATGACTCCTATAGTAGCTGTCCGATCAGGGTCTGCTCCGTTAGAAATGACACAGATCTGATTCTACAGTGACACAGATCTGATTCTACAGTTTTTGTCTAGGCCAATAATTTTCCTTTCCATGAATACAGAACAGTAAAAATCTTGTACCTGTGTCTAACAGCTGTTGTTACTTATCAGCCTACACAGTTTCTTTCATTTTATTTTCATTATCAACCACATGACGTCTGTTGTTGCCCGTGATCACAATTTACACTGAAAATATACAGAGAGAACAACAAGATCAATTTTGGCCATTACTTTAAATGGATTCTCTTGATGCATGTGATAACTTGCCGTGGCATAACAGGTAGATGAAACAAAAATCTCAGGTAGAGTCGATTTTGTGTGGATTGTAACACCACATTGCCATAACAAAAAAAAGTACAAAGACATTTGATAAACAAGTTGTTCCAACAAACTGCAGAGAATAAGCAGAATGATGTTCTTCACATAAATATTACTGCTCAAAACAAGTTCAGTCAACTATAAATCAATGTTAACTACTAAACTAAAGCTTGTTTTTAAGAAAAACATATGTCTCCCACCTGCTCCTGTCTCAAAAATCATTGGATGCATTTTTATGAAGTTTGTCGGAGACCGGATGATGACTTTTTTATTTAGAGAGCAGACAAAGCTAAAAAAAGGTCAGTTTTCAACAATTCAAGGACCGAAACTCAGAAATACATGTACCTGTTCCAAAATTGTTAGTTATATAACTTGGCCTAGATACATGTATTATAACCATAAACATTTTCATAAGGTTTGGTGATGATTAGATGAGAACTTTATGACTTTATGATCTGGGTCTACTCTGTTTGCAAAGTCATGAAAAGTGTTTATAAAAAAATTTATATGAAGGAAAGGGCTAAAGCATTAACTTTATTTTGGGTGTATCTTTTCAAACCATGAATCTGCTATATGTGAACCAGTACATATAGATCTGTCTGTATGACCAATACTTAAGTTAGACGACTCCTGAAGATGGTAAATTTCAAGCAGTAGATACCTACTGGAATTAGTATGTTTGCTCATTTGTCTTAAATTTAATCTAAATTACCTGATGAATATCTATGTAAGAAATAATGGATGTGTGAATGTCAATGGGCTAATTTTTTTTCATTAATGGCACTATAAACACTTCAATGGGAATGTTTACCACAGCAGAAACTGCAAAATTTGGTATATTTCATATGCAAACAGAGCAGATCCTGGTCAGACAACTCTTACAGAAGCTGTCTGATGTGGGTCTTTGTTTGCAAATATGTACAAAGGGAATTACAGTCAAACCGGCCCCTGGTCAAACCGGCCTCCAAAAAGTCAAACCGGCCTCACATGAATTATTTTTTTGGTCAAACCGGCCCCACATTTTTAAATCGAATTTTTAACCATGTTAAATATTAATTATTTCTAGAAACCCAATGTAGATCTAGATGCTTATCACATATATTTTGGTCAGTTGGAAATTCAGCAAAGTATAAGCTATAGTTTATACTCGGCTCGCATTTAGATTTTAGTGACATTGGCGCTTAGTTAATGCCAATTAATGGCATGCATGTGTCTTTCGGTAGGTGTGATAATCCAATTAACGGCATGCGCGTGTATGTTGTTTGTGATAATCCAATTAGACACATGTTCATTGTGTCAGTTGAATGAACCAGAGACATATACATATATGTCTCTGAATGAACGTAAGGTATTGTTTATCATGGTATGTAGACATATTTGCACACAAAAATAAATTGACGTTCAAAAGTACATATAAATCTATTTCAAATGTTGTAAAATGATGATATCGAGTGAAAATTTCGATTTTTTCAGAACCAGAATTAACCATTGCCTTCATATAAACGTATGTGTATTCGTTTTAAGTTCTTTTCAACCTTTACTCTATGATTTGATATTAATTAGTTTCATTTTTATCATTACTTAGGCAAAAAATATTGAATCAGACCTATAGTATACTGTAAGCAAACAGAGCAGACCCTGATCAGAAATCTCCTATAGAAACCATGTGAGCTTGGTCTACTCTGTTTGCATTATATAGGCATATTTATGGAGTAAAGGGCTGACTAAAATGTATTATCATCAATGCGGACAAAGGAAACCCAGACCAGATGGCTCTGAGTCTTACAGGGTATGCTCTGTTTGCTATGGAATATTATAGGTCTTGCTAACATAAATAATCATGGATTGAAGGGTTAAAAATTATCTTTTTAATGAGCATGGAACATATACATAGAACATCATACATACTCTAAAACACATATAATTAACCTGTCCATTGAATACTTCCTATATAAAATACACATAAATAATCTGTCCGTAGAGCACTTAGACTTGTCCGCGTTAATTGTTCAGGTGGAACAATCACTAAACAGAATATCGCTCTTCAAAACGCCGAAAATTAATATAGCCTGTTTATTGACTGAACCCAACACTGAAAACAAAGGGATTAACAGCTTAAATACATTTATGTGTTACCGCCACGTGCATCACTTAGCAATTAGTGTTCATCTTTAACAATAATAAATGGGATTAACACCTTTAACCCTTCACTCATATAAACGTGTTTTCACGCATTTGCAAACAGGGTTGACCCAGATCAGACGGCTCCTTTAGGAGCCGTCTGATAAGGGTCTGCTCTGTTTGCTAATGGAATTTGAAAGATCTTTTCCTTTCGCTTTTAAAATATGGCCTTCCATATTTAATTATAACTATTTTGTCCTTGAATATTCGGTATGTATTGAAATAAGCATAGCACAGGGAAAGAGTTAAGTACCGGTACCTTAAATTTACCGCCACATGCATAACATACCAATTAGTATTTGTAGCAAAAAATAATTATGTGTTCATTGTTTGGTTGGATTAAAGGCACGCATACATTACAAATTAGCGTGTGTGTCTTAGAAAAGTGTTAATTGCTTGTTACACTATATGCAGAAATGGAAACTTTCCTCATCACAGGTTTCTCGAACATCATATTTCATGATAAAAAAGGTAATAAAGGTATCAGTAAAACATTTCATTATTAAAAAGATATATATTAGAAGCTTTTTTATTCGTGGGGCCTGTTTGACAAGCCAAAATTTATAATAAGGGGGCTGGTTTGACCAAACTGGAGGCCGGTTTGACTTCAGGCCGGTTTGACTTGGGGCCGGTTTGACCTGTTTCCGTACAAAGGCATATCTATCAGGTAAATGGTTAACCAATAACATACTGTGATCAATGTGTGACCACTTAAAATTTACAACAGCTGCAGATCTGGGTGAGATACCAAGTAATTAAATGTTTCATCAGGATCCAAACGGTCTGACACTCTGATTATGACTTTAAAAGTTGAAAAGAAATGGATGACATTCTTCTTCAAAAAATTTGTAATTTCTTTTGACAGGTACACATATACCCTGTTCAAACTATGATCCTAAATACTAGACTGAATGGAAATATTGTCATTTGTGTACAGACATGTATGTCATAAATATGTAGAATAACATCAACCGAAACGTCATGTTTTATCATTATATATCATTAAACGTTTCGATATACATATCTAGCATTCTTTCAACTGTTTTAATTTGCAGTTGCATTTTTTTTTCAGGAATACATTCTAGTAGGGGAAAAAACAATTCTGCAGTGTAATAATTTCGATACATTATGCAAATTTATGATGTAATTTTAAAATATTTCCAAAAAAATATGGTGTTCATGCTGCAGGGTCATAGTTTGTGCAGGGTACTGGCACACATGCATTGAAAATATTTAGGGTACCGTATTGACTGTATATATTCGTGGTCGATTTGATCTTGGTAAGAGTACAATGAGGAATTGGGATACGTGTACTGTAATTAACATTTCTGGATTCAAGTCTTAGTCCTTACACAGCTCGTATAATATTTTTTTCATAAAGTCATATTACAAATGACAGGAGCATTTTTCTACCTGCATTCGACATAAATTTATCTCACAGAACGAGAAACTAAAGAAAATATGGTAAATTTAAAGTGACTGGTTTTGACAAGTCAGCATTGATTGATCAACATTCATGTTGTCAAGTCCAATAATAATGGTGCAACTGACGCCATCCTGTTTAAAACGCGATAAGCAATTGTAAATAAAGTAATTGACACTGGAGGTATCTCTTTCTGTGTTATAAAACTCACACAATAGCTTCACATGGTGAACGTTACACTATGTCATCATTACGAAAATGCCTGCGTGTCTACGTCCACCATTTTGGTTCTTGGTGAGTCACGTGATGCACAGACTGTGTTTCACACAGTTTGTCGGTCTGATAAAAAAACTGCGGCTCATGCTATTGGTGGAAATGGGGTATACGTTTGTGCGGTCAAAAATAAATAGTATTAAGGTATAGGTTTAGTTTAAACATATTGTATTTGATATATTTACATACAAGTTCGACCTGCATTAGTCATCAAGTATACATCTACAGAAAGTCTTTATCAACAGGAAAGATCCACATTGACTGGAAACCTGCAACCGTGACGTCTGCCCAGCTTTTAAAAATCAGACAAACACGATCCTATCAACTACAGAACAATATCAAGTAATGTCATGTCACACCTAGAAAACAACAATATTCTCTATGAGTAACAGCATGGATATAATATTTCATTAAAGTTTTAGTGATATGAGTGGGCTGAAACAATATAGTCACAGTAGGCCTATGCGTCTATTTCCCTTGATTTACGGACATAAAAACGTACAGAAAAGGATGATTTTGTTTTTGTTCTATGATTCTTAAATTAATTCCATTTTTAGTATTTTTATCGATATCTGTATCTTAAATTTCATTTGTTTTAAATATTCTGTAAGCATTATATATATACTCAGTTTTATACATGTAAATTATTTATGTGAAGCGCTTTTGAACGCACATATCCTGTGTGAAAAGAGCGCTATAGAAATGTGGTATAATAATAAATAATAATTAAGACATTCACGGGTCATGTGAAACCCAACTCATCTCGTCTCTACAAAATCTTGCTCAATCAAACAATCATAATATCCAAACTGATGCCATCATTATGGACTTTGCAAAAACATTTGATAAGGTGCCTCATTAACATCGTAATTATAAGCTTCAGTATTTTGGAATCGCTGGTCACAGTCTGAACTGAATTTCTAATTTTCTTATGGATCGGACCCAGGCTGTCGTTCTAGAGGGAGAAAATTAATGTCAGAAAATGTATGCGTGTTACTTCCGTGGTACACCAATGCACAGTCATGGGTGCGATCCTCTTCTTCACATATATATATATATATAAATTATTTACCCCAATACTTAAAATACAACACTTTCCGCCTTTTTGCTAATGATAGCATCATCTACAAAGAAATTAAAACAAAATAGATGACTGTATACAACTTCAGTTTGACCTAGAAGTTGCTGCAAGGTGGTAACATGACTGGCTAATGCTCTTTCACCCTGACAAATGTAACCTTCTCAATATCACACAAAACGCAATCCAACATATTATGAGTACAAATTGTATTCTCACACACTTCAAAGGGTAACTTCTGCTAAATATCTTGGTATCACAATACAGAACAATCTCAAATGGGACAAACACACAATATTACCAATAAAGTCAATCATACCCTAGGGTTCCTCAAAAGACCAAGCCATCAAAAGTCAAAGACCATGCTTATAAAGCTCTAGTTAGACCTAAAATAGAATACTCTTCCTCTGTATGGGACCCATGTACAAGATCTCACATAAATCAAATTGAAAGGGTGCAAAGGCGTGCAGCTACATTCGTTTCCAACCGTTATCACATCACAAGTTATGTCTCTGATGTGTTGCAAAATCTGAATTGGCCAACTCTTGAAATAAGGAGAACTCGCCACAGACCACAGACCTGTTATGTTGTACAAAATCACCACAATGTTGGTGCTATCAATCCACCTGAATATCTCCTACAACCTGCAGACAAACAGAACAACAAGACAACACTTACAGTTACTCATACAGGCATATTTCAACATCCAATGACACATACCACTACTCATTTCATCAAAGAACAAAATCACAATGGAACATGTTGCCAGCCTCAATCCAATCAGCAGACACAGTTGATACATTTAAGACTATTGTTCCTGTGTATGTACTATCGCAAATTTTCCGAAGCTAATTACTAACTATCTTGCAAATAGTTTTAATTTCACCAAGATCTTGCACCATTTAGCATCCATACATAATATTTTATGTACAGTATTTTATTATTTTTAATTGGCGCCAGCATATACTTCTCAATGTTGAGAGAGTGCTGTAAACTTAAATTAGAAGAATATTTTACAGTATTTTTGTTAGATAAAACAGAAATTGTGTATCGATTGTTTCAAGTAATAGGAATCACCACGATGATAAGATAATATAAGATAAGGTGAGATGAGATACGATTAGATAAGATGACACGATACTATGAGATGAGATAAGATAATATAAGAATTATTTTGAGTCGACAAGACATCTACAACTAACATAAGTTCTGATGAGCTTTTATAACCGACTATATATAACTAGCATATGTTAATAAATGTAAAAGAGGCTATAGATTTACAAGAGCAATTGGCAACATAGATGCTATGAAAAATATGCTTATCTTACAAATAAATACCAGTAGAGTTAAAGAGTCTCACTACTAGGTTTCCACTTAGACCAGGGTCCATGCTTATAAAGCTTTTAGTTGAGTCTGAGTTTCGTTCTCAAGCTTTTGATTGGTCAGATTTGAGTTCTCAAGCTTTTGATTGGTCAGATTTGAGCCAAAGGCTCAAATCTGACCAATCAAAAAATTGAGAACGAAACTCAGACTCAACTAAAAGCTTTATAAGCATGAACCCTGATTTGAAATTTCTGATTAGCACATTTTTTATGCCTGCGTGTCTGCGTGTTGATTAATAAAATACATGTACATGTACATAATTATATAAACCGAATCATTAGTACAGAAACGAAGTTTATGTTTTAAATTTTAAGATATTGATGTCAGTTTAAATGTGCAATGCTCTGATGTCTCACAATTCACTTCACGATCGCACCAACCATTATATAAAAGAAAAGGTGTCCCAGTGCAAAATCCCATCTGACTACAAACTTTATCCCTTCCTCTTAGTCCTTTTTTTTGTTGCTGATATTGTTTCATCTCACTCTATATAAACATTGCACTTCTATTTCACTTTCTTTTAGTTTGTGCTCCCTGGCAATTATATTCAGAAAGTTGAAGGTGGACATTATTCGGAAGAAGAAACTATAATTACAAGCAAAGTAAAATATTAGATATCCATTGGATTGCACTATCAAGTCTACTGTAGAACTAACTGCTTTTACACTCTCTCACTCACTCTCTATGTCTGCGTGTCCGTCTGCCTGCCTGCCTGTCTGTATGTTTGTTTCTGTCGGTCTGTCTGCCTCTGTGTCTGTCTGTCTGTCTCTGTCTGTCACTGACTCTGTCTGCCTGTCTCACTGCCTTTCTGTCTGTATCTGACCCCTCTCTCTCTCTCTCTCTCTCTCTCTCTCTTCCTCTCTCTCTCTCTCTCTCTCTCTCTCTCTCTCTCTCTCTCTCTCTCTCTCTCTCTCTCTCTCTCGTGTGCGCGCAAATGGTTACGTTTTAACATTGAGACGCCTTTGTTTATCATTGAGACACTTTTATCTCAATCCGTCATTAAATCCGTCACCATCATCATTCGTTTTTATAATACGACAGAGAGATGGATAACATTTACCGGTACGTCTCTAGTTATGGTAATTGAATACGGTGTGTAGAAGTTATTGAAGAATCCTGTCTAGACAATATGATTTAATTTATCATCAGAATAATTTGCCGCCTGCAAATAACTGAAATACTGTTGGTGGGACGTTAAACCCAACTCACTCACTCACTCAGAATATGCATGGATCATATACAAACTATTTACTTACCCTTTTTATTACGTATTTGCTTCGACATTTGATAATGAAGGAAGAGTATATAATGTATTCATATTTACGAAAGTTAAAGATTAAAATGTAGCCTTCACTCTTCACTCTATAAGTACGCAAAAAGAGCAGAGACCCAGATCAACCGTCTGGTCTTGATCTGCTTTGTATAATACAGATCTAATTGTAAAGTTTTTTACAAAGGCCAAAACAAGTGTTCATACGTAGAGTTAATTAATATTCATACATACTTAATTTCTTACTTGAAGTTTCCTGGAGTAAAGGGGTAAGGAATGCACGAAATGTAAAAACTCAATTGCTCATACTCATCACCAAGTTTCACACTAGGCTGTGTGTAGGCCCAACCCTTCCGTTCACCCATCTGCTGAATAAATATTTACGCTTTTGCGTGTCTTGTTGCTAATAGTTGATTGTACTCTTTATCGAAGTCGAAGAGTGTGTTTACAAGTCCTTCTTTTCTATTGTCTTCTACAGAAATATCTAAGCTATCGTGCATCTTGTTGCTGATATTCGGTGGGCCAACTTGACGAAGCGTCAGAATGGATGTTTGACACATATCTTATTAATAATTTAAATGTAAGTCTGGACCTAGAAGCTTTTTTCCGCACTTTAGTGGTATTCAGTGAACGACGCCTATTCTAGACTATAGATGTTACAAACAATAAAACATAAACATCCAAAGTTACATGCTAATTTATTTGACTGAAAGTCGGCTATATAGGTCAGCACCAGTTTCTCTTTTCTCCAAAGATGCATCATTGAACCCTTTCCCTGTTCTATATTCATTCCAAATTCCAATACCTACCGAATATTCATGAACAAACTAGTTATAAAGGAATATGGAAGGTGTAACAATGTAGCCATTTAGAAAACTGAAAGAACATATCTATCAATTTCAACTAGCAAACAGAGCAGACCCTGATCAGACGGCTCCTATAGGAGCCATCTGATCTGGATCTACTCTGTTTAAGGCATTTATATGATGGAAGGATTGATGCCTTTACAAGCAGTGTAGATCTACATCAGACAGCTCATGTAGGAGCCGTCGGATCAGGGTTTGCTCTGTTTGCTTATGGGGTTATATTGATGTACAGTTTCCTACAGTTTCTACCAGGACCAAAACATGTCATGTCCGTATGCCATTATAAATATTTAAGTACTCGATATATGCACATGACTATTCATGGAGTATAGGGTTATTAACAACTCACTTGTTTTTTGTTGGTTGGGTTTTGTTGTTTGTTGTTGGGTTTTGTTTTGGTTTTTTTTTTTTTGGGGGGGGGGGGGGGGGTTGTGGTTTATTTTTATTTTATGTTGGGTGTTGTTTTTTTGTTTTGGTTTTTTTTGGGGTTTTTTTTTGGGGGGGGGGGGTTGGGGGGGGTGGGGGGGTGGGGGGGGGGGTTGTGTGTGTGTGGGCGGGTAGCTTTTCTAACAGTGTGTGACAGCTTGAACCAATCTTAATCAAATTGAATATATTTCAGCGGTTTTATAATGTTATTTGTATTCTTTTTAAGAATATTTGATATCTAAATGCAAAACCTTTCGTTAATCTTTGGATTCTTTGCCAATACGTCATGACGCTCTGCACTGTCTGAGAAGTGTAGGTTGATTGGTCTGACTTATCTTCTAATGATCAAACTTGATTATGGTATAACCCCGCTAATGCGACGACTTAATAAACAGCCACTGGCGTCGTTTGAAGCAGGTGGTTGCTTAATGCATGACGAAAGTAATACAGAAAGCTCCTATGGGAGCTTTCTGCATAACTTTCGTCCTGCATTAAGCTACCACCTGCCTCTGCTACCCATAATTATGCCTATTTTTGGTGATCGCATTAGAGGGGTTCTACTGTATAGTGAAACCCAGGAGCCTCTTCGATCAACACGTACGGGCTCAGCGTTGTAGATGAGATGCACACTAATCTAAAACAAATCTCCTTTTTCTCAGCCAAACCACATCTTGCCGCTACTCATTAGAATCGTCTCGAAGGGGCGAGTCTAATGAGTAGCGACAATATAGGGACTGACTGAGAAATATGAAAGTATTTATTAACTTTTATTTTCTAAATACATTTCAAATCCAAGTATGTACAACTCCAGGATTGTCACACACATAACCGAGTCCAACCATTGAGACCGGTGTTCGGACATTTACTTCTTGAAGGACATTGGTCGTTATCCCACTATAAAAATAATGTCTACTCAAACTGGGATTTGGGGCAATTTGGACTACTTCCGATTAGATGAAGCTTTTGGGAAAAGTCAGACAGCTTGGATCCTTATGAGACGCCGAGTTACACGGTCTCTCAACAGTATCCAATCTGATTTCTACCTTCGGAGTCATATCCCGACACATGATGATCTTGTACACGTATGAGACTTCGATTAACTCTGCGTCTCATCAGGATCCAAACTGTTTGGGAATCTGATTACGCTTTTAAAAAGAAAAGAAAAAAAACTCCACCGAAGAAGGCGACACTCTTACCAAATGAAAATCGCTTGGCCACGAAACTGTTAACTCTTTCCCCGTTAACAACGACATGACTCGCATTTGCAAATAGACTGGATCCAGATGAGACGCCGAGTAACTCGGCGTCTCATCAGGATCCAAGCTGTTTTAAACTCCGTCAACACTTTCTCAAAGGTTTGACTAAATCGGAAGTAGTCAAAACTGCACTAGATCAACATTTGAGCGGACATTATTTTTTATCTGGGTAAGGATTAACACATCAACTCTAATGCATAAGAATTCCAAAATCTCGGCTTTCGTGACTTTTATCGTTCTCGGTATTGATTCTCTGTTGCTTTACTCCCACTATTTGATTTCCTCTTTTTTCTTGGGGCAATCAAATGGCAACTGCGTCATGGCAATCGTCACTCTTACTAAATGCATGTCATTAGTTAACCATGGCGCATGGATATGCATGTCAGACATAATGACACCATGAATATCCATAAGTTATTATAGCACATGGACACACATTTTGGCCATGGCAAAAACTATAGAACCATATTTATATTACATCATAAGCAAACAGAGCAGATCCTTATATATCAGACGGCTTCTATAGATCTACTGTTTGCAATGTATATAAAGGCGTATTTATAGAGTAAAGGGCCATGCATGTAGCTCTTTTTTTATAATGGCTTCACGAACAAGGAGATTTTTACCATGACAGAAACTGTGTTATATCATATGCAAATAGAGCAGGGCCCATGCTTATAAAGCGTTTTAGTTGAGTCTGAGTTCGTTATCAAGCTTTTGATTGGTCAGATTTGAGTTCTCAAGCTTTTGATTGGTCAGATTTGAGCCTTTGGCTCAAATATAACCAATCAAAAACTTGAGAACGAACTCAGATCCAACTAAAAGATTTATAAGCATGAATACAGGTCCTCGTCAGACCGCTGCTACAGGAGCCTTCTGACCTGGATCTACTGTTTTTCAGAGGTGCTAAAAGCTTTTATCTGAGGTATATGGTTAACCGACTAGTTATTTAAAAAATGCATGATATGAAATAATAACATCCTGTCCACCGAATGTTTGGTGGATAAGCACTTGCTTCCATCATTTATTCAATAACCTTTTTGGCTTTGCTATTGTTTGTCCTGAAATGTCCCAGAAACGGTTAAACTGGGTGGCATATCATTTTGCCCTGCGTGCTAGTTCTGTCTTAACATTTTACTCCATGAATATTTGTGTAAGAAAAACAAGACATCGTGATGGTTAATAAGCTATTTTTTATGATGGCATATGTGTGGCAATGGCAGAAACTGTAGAATAAGATTTATATTACACGTAGTTCGTAGGCAAACAGAGCAGACCTTGATCAGATGACTCCGGTATGGTCTACTCAGTTTACAAAGGTGTTAACGCTTATTTAGATAATAACTACCTGACTTGCAAACAGCCTGGATCCAGATGAGATGCCGAGTAACTCGGCGTCTCATCAGAACCCAAGCTGGTTGTGTTTATCAAAAGCTTTATCGGATAGGAAGAAGTCGAAATTTCAACAGATCCAAGTAAATGAGACATTACATTTTTACAGCAGTACATGTATAATGGTTGACAGGGCTTTATCTATAGAGTAAAGGGTTACCCTTTACTCCATGAATACACATGCAGTCGTTAGTCGTACTAAATTCGTGCCAGTAGTTAACCATGGTCCATGAATATTCATGTAAGAAATAATGACATCATGAATAATAATTTGATTTATTTTTTGTTTATATAATCACACATGGACTATATTCCACCATAAGCAAATAGAGCAGACCCTGATCAGGAGTATAGGAGCCATCTGATCTAGGTCTACTTTGTTTGCAAATGCGTAGAAATGCGTGTGGAATAAAGGTTTAATACATTTCCTGGCGATGACCCAGTAGAACATCTGTTTCCAGCAAACTTGATTAATTTGTGTTTCAAGATACGTTCCGTTTTCTTTGGATAGTGGAACTCGGTTAGCGTTTAACCTTAATCGATCAATTTGTTTTCAGTATTGTTAACATAAAAGCTTTTCTCCAAGTGTTGAGATCCTTTCGTAGTTGCTTTAAGGAAATTGGCATCATTCTTTGCACGATATCAGCAAACACGTGATTACATGTGCAAAGATTTTGAATCCAGATGAGACGCCGAGTAACTCGGTGTCTCATCTGGACCCAAAGTGTTTAGCAGTCTTACTGCATGTTTGAACAGAAAGGAAGGATTTTTCTTATCATTGCAGACGACACTTTTGCAGACGACACTTATTTAACCCTTTTACCGCCGAAGTCGCAAAAATGCACCACGACAAATAGTGCAGTCCCAGATCAAACGCCGCCTTTTCAAGGCGGCGTCTGATCGGGGACTTCACTTTTTGTCTCAGTCTCTATTTCCATATCTGTGCTATATTCCTTTGAAATTTGCATTTATTTATCTCATTTCTTTATTTTACCGTATGATTTAACAAAATTAGATTGCAGACGACAATTGGAAATTTGGCGCCGAAAGGGTTAATGTAACAATGGATAATTTATACGTGTTTTGTTGCAATGATCCCATCCCCTTTTCTCTTGCCCTGAAAAGCACGCGAACTCGACAATATCTGACTTGCTAACTACATGTATATCCGCCATGCATTGTCGTCTGCAAAATGTGTCGCCTGTTACATTTTTTTCTATTGTTTTATATCTTTTTTTCTTTTCTTTAAAAAAGTAATCACCATATGAAACATTTGGGATCCTGACGATAATGTATTTCTTTCACCCTTCGAATGACAGACACCCTAATGCATCTGTACCAACGGGGCGTAACTATGGTAATGAAATATGGCATTAACACAAGACCATTTCCATATTGTTCCAGTACGGCCACTTTCGATATTTTATGAAATAACAAAGAAGAAAAAAACACGATAGATAGCCTCCATCCCTTCTTTGGCATTGCATTTCTAAACACACGCCAGAATAGTTTTTTAATCAATGAACATATTGACAGGCGAGTAATTTTTTAACACCCACGCCCAATAGCCTTATTAATAAAGGACATTTGAAGACCATGTGACCATTTTTAAAGCAACAAACGAAATATAAATACAAGTTTTCCGATAACTAGTCACACGTAGCACTAAATGAAGCATAAAAGGATAGTCCTTCACTAATCTAGAATCAGATAATGCACATATTAACTTTAAAATTGCCACCATAGGCCATATATAGTTTGTCACCTGAACCGATGCTCTATTATATACATTGGCGAAGTTAACTATGTGCACTAGGGGCGATTTTCTGATAATCCATGAAAACATTTTTTGTTCCAGATGAGACGTCGAGTAACTCGGCGTCAGGATCAGGATCTAAACCCTTTGACACTTCATGTTTGAGATGAAATAGGAGAAAACCAAATTAAGAATTGTTGCAGACCACAAGTTTAGGTTGTAATTATATAGGGTGCAGGGAGTCTCTTACCGTACATGTATTTCTTATCTAGTTTGTATAAAGCAGAATAGCCGTAATATACAGTAGCACCTGCTTTAAACGGTCATCATAAATATATATTATGGGTCTGTAAGACAGGTGGTAGCTTAATGCAGGTTAAAAGTAATGCAGACAGCTCCTACCACGATTTGCGACTATGTGATTACTTTTCCAAACAGTTTGGATCCAGATGAGACGCCAAGTAACCCGACGTCTGACCAGGTTCCAAACTGTTTGATACAGTAAAACTTCTCTATAATGACCACTAAATTACACCAAGTATTTTGTGTTAAAGGCAGGTGGCTGCTTAAAGCAAGGTGAAAGTTAAACCGAACGCTCCTATAGGAGCGTTCTGTTTTACTTTCATCTTGCTTTAAGCAGCCACCTGCTCTAAATCCCAACTAATTAACACAATTTAGTGGTCGTTATATAGAGGTTTTACTGTATTGTGATTATGCTTTTGTTTTGTTTTAAAATAAATGAAGAAAATTGAGAAATAATTTGAAGCATACAGAAGAATTTGCAGACGATCATGGTTGGCAGCGGGAACACTAAGAGGATTCTTGCCACTTTCTACGGGTCCTTCGGCTATAGATGGCAAAATACGGAAATAAGCCATAAACTCAGTGAATATTCATTTGAAAAAATAATGATTCATGAATATTAAATAGGTGATGTTTTTTAATAATTGTATATAATCATCGGAAACTTTGGCTACATAGTAGAATTATATCTATATTATTCAATAGGCAAGCAGATCAGATCCTGATCAGACATGTTCTACATTAGTTGTCTGATTTGTTCCTTATCCATTTCCTTCATACATACGTTTTTCACGCATTTGCAAACAGAGTAGACCAATATCACACGGCTGCTGTAGTGGCCGTCTGATCGGGATCTGCTCCGTTTGCTTATGATATTATATAGGTCTGATCATACAGTGTTTGTCTACACTTCATTCACCATTTTAATCTTTACCTTATAAAAATAAGTTAACGAATATTCATGAAGTGATCAATTCATGTATACATGCTCAACAGGGAAAGTGTTATCTGTTTGTTAATGTGTGATTTTGCGTCTCTATCCAATAAAGGGTTAACCCTTTCCCTCATATAAACGTGTTTTCACGCATCTGCAAACAGAGTAGACCCAGATCAGACGGCTCCTAGAGGAGCCGTCTGATCAGGGTCTGCTCTTTTTGCTAATGAAATTTGATAGATCTGTTTCTATACTTTCTAAAATGGCTACAATGTTAAACCTTCAGTATTTCATTATAGCTATTTTGTCCAAGAATATTCAGTAGGTATTGAAATTTGTAATAAACACAGAACAGGGAAAGGGTTAAAGAAACAAGACAAATCAGTGTTCTCTTTTGTACGTGACGCTTATAGAATTGGTATGAAAACTGAATATTGGCATGGCCAGTAGTGCAGGACAAGGCGAGACGATATCTCTAGCTTGTCTTGCTATATGGTTAGATATTGTAACTGGTTGTATGGTTAAACATTGTACCTGGTTGAATGGTTAAACCTGTATTTGGATGCATGGTTAAATACTGTATATTGCTGTATGTTACTGTATGATTAAATATTGTATATGGCTGTATGGTTAAACACTGTACCTGGCTTTATGGTTAAACGTTGTATCTGACTGTATGGTTAATCATTGTACCTAGCTGTATGGGTAAACATTGTATTTGACTGTCTGGTTAAACGTTGTAACTGACTGTATGGTTAATCATTGTACCTAGCTGTATGGGTAAACATTGTATTTGACTGTCTGGTTAAACGTTGTAACTGACTGTATGGTTAAATATTGTATCTGAATGTATAGTTAAACATTGCAGACACTGATCAAAGAACTCCTTCTTTGGCCCTTTGATCTGGGACTATACTGTTTGCAAAGGTTTTATGTACTTGGTTCCAGCACATTGAGGGTTAGGTCTAGATCGAATTCATTTAAGAATGTTTGTAGGGCAGGCACTTCACATAGTTACGGCTGATCTGGTATCAGTGGCTTCCTACAACTTTTTAACATACTGATATCAATAATCACTTGCGGGTTGAGTTATCCAGTGTAAGCTGGAGGTTGCGGGTTCGACTCTCGGCCGAATCATTATGCGTAAAACCTTAACCATTTACTCCATGAATATTCACATTAGAAATAAAGACGTATTGAATATTTATTGCTGAATATTTATAAAGGCACTAACATCAGAACTATGTTATATCACAAGCAAACAGAGTATACCCTGATCAGACGACTCCTATAGGAACCGTCTGAATTGGGTATACCCAGTTTGCAAATGCGTAGAAAGGCGTATTTATGGAGTAAAGGGTTATTTATATTAAAGCATTTGACTTTGATAATCAAAGTCTTTGTTAAAAATGGTCTGCTCAGTGAGCTGTTAATTTCTAAATGAAGTGCCTTGAAGTGACTGACACATGTTTAACCCGTTAACTGAGATAGGCGCCTTTTATAATGACGTTGCAAACTGAGTAGACCCAGATCAGGCGGCTCGTGTAGGAACCATCTGAACAGGATTTGCTCTGTTTGCTTATGGAACAATATAGTCGACGTATTATGAAGTTTCTGCAATGGCCAACAAATTCCGCTATAAAAATTATCTAAATGATGTTCATGGTGTCATTATTTCTTGTAACATGAATATTCATCAGGCAAAGGGATAATAGCCATATGTACTTTGCACTGGGCACATAACTAAGGAACCAGAAAACTCAAGAGGGTTATCGTGTATTTGACCCCATCACTCTTAAGCGCACGTAAATCCTAAAGGACACAAATACAACCAAGCATAATTTCAAGTACACGCACATTAAACCCCTGTACAATTCGTTCGAATTCAAGGACAGGATGTTTTGTTATTGTTGTTTTAAATTTGATGTTGTTGGCATTCGGGCCAGTCTGGTGTCATGAACAAGGGAGAAGGGCGTTCTCTTTTTGTAACATTTATTAATTCTAATTATTATTAACGGCTAATGCAGCAAGTCCCGACAAACCCATTCTTAATTGAATCTCGGATCCCGGCGCTATCCCCCGCCGCACATTGAACCAGTCTACAGTTTGACAGTCTGCGCGTGCAGTTTCCCGATCGATGTCAGATATATCGTCTGTTTTTACAATCGGTGAACAGCCTTCTCGGAATGCATTTGTGATTTTTCAACACGTTGCTTTCGGATTACACGTTAAGAACAGCGGATATTATGTTTATAAATGAAGGATATATTTAGTGTTAAAAATGCCTGGAATTGTGGTTTTCGGCCGCAGATGGTCTGCGGGATCGGATGACATGGTTGTTCCAGCACTGTTGTTAGTATGCATGCATGTCATATGGTAGGTATCTGAAATACATGTATTGATTAGATTCCGGAGTTTGAAATAATTAAACACTGAGTTAGGGTTCACTTGTCGTTTCTCGTTTTGTATTCTAGATCCTCTACTTGTTGAATCTTAGTTTTCCATGTACGGCACTAGCTGTATGCTACATTTCTGTCACATTTTGTCGTCTGCAAATTTTGTCGTCTGCTACATTTTTCATTTTTCTTCATTTGTGTCTCATAATGACAGTCACCGTAACAAACAGTTTGGATTCTGATATAAGGCCGAGTTACTCGGCGTCTCATCTGGATACCAACTATTTGCATAGAGAAACATAGATGCGACATTGTCAGCGAAACACATGGATCCAATAGCATTCTGAATTGTTTTAATTGTTGTTAACCCTTTCCTCCTTAGGCTATTTTTAGACCTAACCTCTTTGAATCAATCTGCCTAACAGGAGCATTTACTAGAGAAAAGGAAAAGTTTAGAATTGTGTAGTTTTGAAACCATTGTGATAAATAGAGCATTTACTCCTATAGGAGTAAATGCTCTATTTATCACAATGGTTTCATAAAGTGACTTTACAGAAGCTTAATGAAAGGCGTATATATGGAGGGAAGGGTTTATTGTTGTTAATCTTTAGCACGTCGGGATTTTTCTAGCACAAATTTTTATTCCCCGCCATGAAATGCAACATCTCATGATCACCCAGTGTATACGTGCAAAGGCAATCACCAATTAGCCCACAGCATGTTAAAGGCAAACAGGTACTTTTACCATCAGTGTCAAGGTTGGATAATCACCTCAGCAGTGAATTCAATATAATCCATGTACAGTAGAACCTGTCTTAGGCGACCATTCATTTATCGAACAGAGGAGTCTTATAAAACAGGTGGTTGCTTAATGCAGGACATAAGTAATGCAGAAAGCTCCAATACTTTTGACCTGTATTAAGATCCCACCTGTCTTAAAGACCCAGCTTTATACCTCTGTTTAATGGTCACTTAAGACAGGTTCTCTTGTATTCTGTTTAACTATGTGCACTATTTATGTCTCAGCTGGTGTAAATAACTGAAAGTGTAAAATTATAAATCTAAGCACATTGTTTTACTTACTATGTCGGTAATATAGATCTAATACTAAAATTTTGCCAAAGCATTTAGTATCATCCTGATACAAATACTTTATCACACCTTTGCAAACAGAGAAGACCCAGATCAGATTATTTCTTTCATGAATATACCTCAGGGAAAGGGTTAATGCTTCAAACATCAACAATTACAATGTATGCAAAGTCACTGCATAATTTTTTCCACCCCATGGGTAAGTTTGCAAACAGTTTGAATCCATATGAGACTGTGTATTTCATTGGGATGCAACTTATTTGATTACTCTAACACTGTTGTTTTGTTTTTTTTAAAAAAGAGGGCAAAAAATATATGCCAGAAAATATAGATTGGATAGTAATACTTGTATGTAGTGTTGAGGTGTTAAAAGGAATGATACTTTTTACATTTTTACAGTAGATTCAGAGCAATACATTAACCCATTCCCTTTTTGTGCCTCTGTAACAGTCATTGTTTGAAACCATTGTGATAAATAGAGCATTTCCTCCATAGGAGCAAAAGCTCTATTTATCACAATGGTTTCAAAACTATGCAATTCTATTTTATTCCTTTTTTGTAGTAAATGCTCCTTTTTGGCCGATTTATTGAAATATGTTGGGTCTTAAAATAGTCTAGCAGGGAATGGGTTAATTAAGGTACATTTTCAAATAGTAATACTGTTTGTTTCTCCACCAAACCCTTTGTTGTAACCACTCTGTAGAATCATGTCTTTTAGACTCTAAAGAGTAGTCACAATATAGGATTTGGAAGAGAAATAAAGGAATTATTCTTGAAAATGTTCTATGTTCATTCCAAATTTTTATACATACTGAATATTCATGGACAAAATAGTTATAATGAAATATGAAAGGTGAAAATTATGGCCATTTTAGAAAATATTGAAACAGATCTTTCAAACTCCATTAGCAAACAGAGCAGAACCTGTTCAGACGGCTCCTATAGGAGCCATCTGGTCTGGGTCTACTCTGTTTGCAAATGCATGAAAACACACTACATGTAATATGAAGGAAAGGGTTAACATGTAACTGTAAACAAGGTTCCGAGAAACTATTGTGAGGGCAACTTGGTTATAAATATGCAGACAGAACTTTTTTATGTTCCAGAATTCTACAACTGTAAATTCCCATGAGGAATACTGCTTCATAATTATAGTGCTACATTCATGATTTAACCCTTTCACTGCGGGGGAAGTCACAAATGTTTTTTGTAAACAGTGTTGACCCAGAGGAGCCCTCCCATCAGGGTCTGCGCTGTTTGTCATGTTACACTTTTCTTGAAAGAAATCCCTGGATATTCATGGTAAGATTGAGAACATTAGAGAATCAGTTTTGCGACAAGAGCTTTCTGATCTCGATCTTTTCTGTTTGCAAAGATATATATTAAAATGCAGGACTCTCAAGTAAAGTGTTAAGCAGATGAGACGAAGTATATATAGCAGATTTCTGACAAGAATATAAGGTAACTCTTTGAAGGTAGGAACTGGGTGTACAGTAAAACCTGTCTTAAACACTCAACAGAAAAAGGTCTGATTATGGGTCTGTAAGACAGGTGGAAGCTTAATGCAGGCCAAAAGTAATGCAGAAAGCTCCTATAGGAGCTTTCTGTATTACCTTTGTCCTGCATTAAGCTTCCACCTGATTGTTAGACTTATATGTTCAATAACTCAGTGGTAGCTTAGGGTGAGTTTACTGTACTGGAATTTGCAAAAAGTACAGACCTAATGGGGAAATTAGAACTCCTAGAGGAGCACTCTGATTTGGCTCTGCACTGTTTGTCATTCACAATCCTCTTGCAAATTGTAAGCATTTAATACTGAATCAACTCTTTGTTCAATACTGATGGACCATTTCTCTCTCTGAATATTCAGCATCTCATTTCTCTTGAGTTTTTCGATTCTATAGCTTGTAGACGGTGTTTAAACTGTCTGCTCTGGTTGGAGTTTGTATTTATTGATTATTCACCAGTGTCACAGTTCAAAAGTGTAGATTCTATTTTACCCCTTTACTCCATAAACACACCTTTCAATGCCTTTGCAAACAGAGTAGACTCAGATCAGATGGCTCCAATAGGAGCCGTCTGATCAGGGTCTGCTCTGTTTGCTAATTAAATTGTACAGATCTGATTCTACAGTTTCTATCATGGCCAAAATTTTCTTTGTTAATGTGCCATCATAAAAATTAGCTAATCAATATTCATGATGTCATTATTTTTTTAAATTAATATATATTGTATAAAGGGTTAAGAAACAAGTGCTTTCTGCATTTATTACCTGTTTTCTGCATCTCTGATGTGGCATCTGGTTAGGCAGATGGTTGCTTAATAAGGCAGATGGTTGTTTAATACAAGGCAAAGGTAATCCAAGGTTAAGGTAATACAGAAAGCTCCTAAAGGAACTTTCTGCATTACTTTTGACCTGCATTAAATTTGTGCATTATTTTTGACCTGCATTAAACTACCTCCTGCCTTACAGACCCATAATTAGACTCTTTTTGATGGTGGCTTAAGCCAGGTTCTACTGTATTTCACATGAGTGGCCCCCTTGGAAAAAGGGTCTTATTGCATTGTAAATAGTGTAGACCCAGACCAGTCGATGTGTCAGCTGAACAGGGTCTACACCCTAATCTGCACTAGTTGACACTCATTAGAATGTACAGTAAAACCTCTCTATAACAACCACTAAATTACATCAGGTATTTTGTGTTTAAGGCAGGTGGATGCTTAAAGCAAGGTGAAAGTAAAACAGAATGCTCCTATAGGAGCGTTTTGTTTTACTTTCACCTTGCTTAAAGCAACCACCTGTCCAAAATACCAACTAATTAACACAATGTAGTTGTCGTTATAGAGAGGTTTTACTGTATAGTAATTTAGTAAATCAGTACATGTCTTTGTTGCATGACAGTGCGCTATCACACAAATCTGCAACTGTTCAGGATTTTTTGAAGAATGACAAGCTTTCTGTCATACCCATGCACCTTATTCACCAGGTCTAGCACCTTGTGACTTTTTGCTATTTCCCAGATTGAAGAAAACACTTATCAGGTAGAAAGTATAGCCCTCGACAAGCATTTGGGCCAGTTGTGTATGCAGGATTATACCTATTAAATATGACTGCAAAAAATACTTTTAAAAAGTGGATAAAATGCTTTAAATTTTGTATAGTTAACAACATGGGGAATACTTTGAAGGCATTATATAAACAAAATCAGTATTCGGTAAATATGTCAGAATTACAGGACACTATAACATTATACCTGAAATCGCCCACGTACAAAGAGATAATAGCTTAAAATAAATAATGTACAGACAGTGTTACTCTCAAGGGTCAGAAGAGTGTTTGGTTACAATGTATTAAATTTGACATTAGATTTAATCTTCAAAAAGGCATTCATTCTTACTGTAACCCTTTACTCCATAAACCTTTCCAAACAGAGTAGACCCAGATCAAGAGGTTTTTTCTGCAAAGATTGATGTCTGCTTCAATTTTCAAACCATATTTTTTATCCTTTTCACCCATAGTGGGTTTTTTTTACAATGAGACCTTTGCAAAGAGTTTGAATCCAGATGAGACACTGAGTAACTTGCTGGAGGATCTTGAGTGACAAACAGTTTCAGACCCTGATTAGAGGGATTATCCAAGTCTATAAACATTTTAATCTAGGTCTAGGTCTACACTGTGCATCTGTGCCATACATTCAATTAAAGGGATAAATAAAAGAAATCATATTCACCTTATTGTGCATTTGTAAACAGAGCAGACCCAGATCAGATGACTCCTATGCATGCGGGAGCCGTCTGATCAGGGTCTACTCTGTTTGCTGATGGAATTTGGTAAGATTTGTTTCTTTACTTTCTAAAATGGCTACAATGTTCCACCTTCCATATTTCATTATGACTACTTTGTCAGTGGATATTCAGTAGTTACTGAAATTTGGAATAAACGCAGAACAGGGAAAGAGTTTTAAATACATGTACATGCAGTTTTATCTATTGAAAACCACTGGTGCAATGCAAAAGGATTCATTTGATAGGTGTACATGTAGGTGTAATAGATAAGCCTAGATCTTTATCTCATCTTGGTTTCTTTTTTCATCATGGTAGGCATTGTGGTTTGGCAAAAACTTTGATATTTTGTCACCACTTTGACATCAGTACAGTCAATCAGCCTCCCCTAGGGATCAAAATTCACGAAGTTGTTCACTATTACATTGACCACAGTCTGGCAAGGCACCATTATTCTATCAATGTATATTTAACCCTTTACTCCATAAATATGCCTTTCTACGCCTTTGCTAGTTATTTAACAGAGTAGACCCAGATCAGATGGCTCCTATCGGAGGTGTCTGATCAGGGTCTGCTCTGTTTGCTTATGAACTACATATAGTATACTGGGTAGATATGATTGTACTTTTTTTCTGCCTAAGTATTCAGTATTCATGATGTCATTATTTCTTACATGAGTATTCATGGAGTAAAGGGATAAAAGAGTTGTATCTTTTTAACCATTTCCCCTCACATAAATGCCTTTTAATGCCTTTGCAAACAGAGAAGACCCAGATCAGACATTTCCTATAGGAGCCATCTGATCAGGGTCTGCTCTGTTTACTTATGGTATAATATAGATCTGATTCTGTAGTTTCTGTCAGAGCCATACTATTCATAATGTCATTATTCTCATATGAATATTCATGAGGTAATGGGTTAAAGTTACATGTACAATACATTCAGTGAGAAAAGAGGATTTTGAATGACAAACAGTGTATACCCTGATCACTCAATTCCCAAATTGGAAAGGTTCATTCTGCTTTCGTTTTTGAAAGATTTAAGTTCAGTTAATTCCTACCAAACTTGTTAACAATTCTGTAAAAAAATTGTATATTGAGATCATTCTTTGATTAAAGGGAAGGATACAAAGTCTTTGTCCCTGCTGTCTGCACAGTCTGGTAGAAACTGTAGAATCATAACTATATTATGTCATACGTAATGGTGCAGACCCTAATCAGACTACTCCTCAAGTAGTTATCTGATCTGGATCTTCTCTGCTTGCAAAGGCATGAAAAAGGGTTTAAATAAGGGGAAGCATTTACCCTTTACCTGTTCAATATTCATGTAAGAAATAATGACATGATGAATATTAATTGGATTATGTTTTATAAAGGGATATGAACACACCTACCCTGGGACATTTTGGCTCTGACAGAAACTGTAGAATCAGATCTATTTTATACCATAAGAAACAGAGCAGATACTGATCAGAAGGCTCCTATAGAAGCCATCTGATCTGGGTCTATCCTGTTTACAAAGGCATGAAGTATTAGGGAAAGCGTTAAATAAAGGGATATTTTGGCTGTAGTAACTGCGCAACTTGAGCTGTATGGTTTTAGCTAAGTTGCATTATGAAGTACATAAATCAAGGTATAGGCCTAGTCTTTGTGTTGTCTGTGGAATACTGGCAACAAATTGTTATGTCATTATTGCTATCATGCAAAACATTTATCTTTGGCAATATCAAACTATGTAGACTTGTTTATCAATGGACTAAAGTTGTATCAGGTGCATTGACAGAGTTATGTCCCTTTGTAAACAGATACTTGTATACATGTGCTTTTATATTATATTAAAGCAGACATAATGTCATTTCTGTTTGTCTTTTCCACACTATTTGTTTTTTGGGTTAGTTTTATCTCCTAAATGTGAAAATATAATGAATCTGGTTCTGGGACTTTTTTCATATGTTTGTTTGCAAATTCTCTTTTACTGTAGTGTATGTTTCCCAGTGCTAAGGTCAAATTTCAATAAATTCAAATAAATTGGCAAGAAAATACACAGCTTAGTATAAAAACAATATGTTGAATATTTTGTTTGTTTGTTTGTTTGTATTGGAGTTTTACGTCCCTTTAACAGTAACACTATTTCAGCCATATTGCAATGTCCAGCTAATGACCCAACATGTTTGTCCATGCATGGAACAAATTGCAAAATTGCATTTTGCGTAAGCCAGCTGGAAGGCTTTCTTACATCAGTGACATGATGATGAAAAATCCAAATACCCAGGCATGTTGAATATATGATGTATAAATGTAGGCACATTGCCATTATTTTTATTGCTAACCCTTTACTCCATGAATATCCTTGTAAAAAATAATGATGTCATGGGTATAAATTATATTCATATGTATAATGGCATATATGAATTAACACAGAGAATGTTTGCCATGGCAGTAACTATAGAGTCATTTCTGTATACATTTAATTTCATAAGCAAACAGTGCAGGCCCTGATCAGACGGCTCCTGTAGGAGCAATTTTATCTGGGTCTACTCTGTTTGTAAAAGCAAAGAAAGGCTTATTCATGGAGTAATGGGTTAAGTCTGTTGTAGTTTTAAAAAAGTATTTATAGTGTAACTTTTAGACGTATTTCAATTTTCTTTCTTCTGTTTCAGGTTAATTGCACTTTCTGTGATTTTTGCGAAAGCAGAGTTTGATCTCACTAGAAAATGTACAGAAGAATTGAAGGATATAGTGTTTGGCTATATAGTGATCATATCAGCATGTTTTATCCTCGAGAGTGTGATAGTGTGGATCAGTATGCGCGGCGGAATTCTGGACACGGAACCACGGGTCAGCATGCAGTATCTCTTGTACAGCAGACTCGGTAAGTCATCTTTTGTATCAAAAAGGCACAGTTCATAGTCCATTATGAGTTATTCCTCAATGACTTTTTAGGATATAAACTATATGACACTCTGAAACTGCATTTAACCCATTCCCTCATAGGCTATATTTAGATCCAACTTCTTTGAATAAATCTACTGAAAAGGAGCATTTACTAGAGAGTAGAGAAAATAACCGTTGTGATAAACAGAGCATTTGCTGCTATGGAGCAAATGCTCTATTTGTCAAAATGATTTCATGAAGTGACTTTTACATAGGCATCAAAAGGTGTCGTAATGTGGAAATGGGTTAAAAAGAAATCAGACGATACTAGAAATAAAAAGAGATGACAATATTTGCAGTGAAAAGTATGAATCTCTGTAAAAACGTTCCCAACACTTTCTACTAAGTAACTTAAAATTTTGTGCAGTAATTGTTAAATGTAAGGGTTAACAATAAGCAGGTATGTAATCAATGCCAAATATTTTCATCTACATGTATATGTGGTCAGAAATGTGGATCAGGTTACTTTTTACCTGTTATATTTTTCCACTTAAGCTAAGCTAAGCCAAACTTTGATGCAACATGATTTTTCTGAATAACTCTCCGATTTTGCATACATTTTTGGACATACGACACCATGCTTTATTGAAATTGTTTGCGGTAAAACGCGTTGGCTTGACAGAACGCCCAATTGCTAGGGTAATTCACTTGCTGCACATGCCAATTAAAATTTATTATGTAGTAATTAACCCTTTCCCTCAGATAAACGTCTTTTCACGCATTTGCAAAGAGAGTAGATCCAGATCAGATGGCTCCTATAGGAGCTGTCTGATCAAGGTCTGCTTTGTTTGCTTATGGAGTTTGAAAGATATGTTTCTTTACTTTCTAAAATAACTACAATGTTCCACCTTCCATATTTCGTTAGAACTATTGAAATTGAAATAAACACAGAACAGGGAAAGGATTAAGCCAACCCTGGAGTCTGTCACTTTAGCACTTTTTTAACACTTTCTCTCCTATAAATGCCTTTTTAGGCATTTGCTAACAGAATAAACCGGATGGCTCCTATAGTTTTTGTCAAAGCAAAAAATTTCCTTTAAAAGTTTACATTATAAAAATCCAGCTAATAAATATTTTTCATGATGTCATTATTCCTTTCATGAATATTGAATATGGAAAGGGTTAAGCTGGCAGGCTCAATTTTTTGTTCAAACCCTCTTGACATAATCATTCAAACAGCCTTTAACCCTTTCATGAATATAAATGTGTTTTCACGCATTTGCAAACAGAGTAGACCCAGATCAGACGGCTCCTAGAGGAGCCGTCTGATCAGGGTCTACTCTGTTTGCTAACAGAATTTGATAGATCTGTTTCTTTGCTTTCAAAAATGTCTACAATGTTCCAACTTGCATATTAATTTTCTTTATAACTATTTTGTTAATGAATATTCATTAGGTATTGAAATTTGAAATAAACATAGAACAGGGAAAGGGTTAACAGGTAGGTGAATGTTCACTGTTCTTGAATTGATCATCTCCATCTCCAGCATCAGAGATTTACTAAAATCATTACCCTAATTACCTTAACCCTTTACTCCATGAATATTCCTGTAAGAAATAATGACATCATGAATATTAATTAGATCATTTTTTATAGCAGCACATGGACATAGGAAATGCTGGCCATCATGGAAACTGTAGAATCAGATCTATATTATATTATAAGCAAACAGAGCAAACCCTGATCAGACGGCTTCTATAGGAGCCTTCTGATCTGGGTCTACTCTGTTTGCAAAGGTGTAGAAAGGCATATTTATGGAGTAACGGGTTAATATCCCATTATATTTTAGCATCACTTTCCCTTGTGAGAAATTGAAAAGATCGAGTGTTTGTCCAAAGAATTAGATGGTTTTAAAACACTAGCAAAAAAGTGTTTCATTTCAAAGAAATAAACAAGATTTACCATGGGAATTCCTAGTTGGACCATTCACTAATTAATGCAAATGAGCTACTGTAACATAATTGTCACATGATGACTCCGCTCAAAATGGCAAATAACAAGTTGTGTATGACATGGTGGAGTCACATTCACAGCTACAGATAATATCGGAGGAGAATGAACAAGAACATATGAGACAGTGGTTCCAGTCAAGACACATCGTCCGATTAAATCAAGAATTGTGGGTAATTTGGAACCAGTTGCTTGCATTTGTTGACTTCTAGTTTTTCTTTTGTTGTTGCACTAAGCGATGAATTAAAAGATAGGACAGAATTTCTATAGATATGTAAGTTACAATCGATGTTCATGTGTTTCACTAAACATCATATATCGTACACACTAAATTTAGATTTTTCTGTTTGTTCCATTTAACCCATTACTCCATGAATATTCATGTTAGAAATAATAACATCATGAATATTGACTAGATTAATTTTTATACGCCTGACGGTAACTTCGGTCATATTGTGGTATGGCGCTCGTCCATCCGTCTGTCCGTCCGTTAGCCACATCTTTGTCCGCTCAATAACTTGATAAGTATTTGGTAAGCTGGCTTCATACTTAGTAGGAATGTTGTTCATGACTAGTAGATAACCCCTTATGATTTTGAGGTCAGTCTGTCAAAGGTCAAGGTCATCGTGACCTTCAACTCAAAAATCTTGTCAGCTCAAGAACTTTATAAGTATTATGTGAGCAGTCTTCATACTTAATAGGAAGGTTGGTCATGGCTAGTAGATGACCTCTATTGATTTTGAGATTGGTCGGTCAAAGGTCAAGGTCAATGTGACCTTCAACTCAAAAATCTAGTCTGTTTAATAACTTGATAAGTATTAGGTGTGCTGTCTTCATACTTAGTAGGAATGTTGGTCATAGCTAGTAGATGACCCCTATTGATTTTGAGGTTAGTCAAAGGTCAAGGTCACCATGACCTTCAACTCAAAACTCTTGTCTGCTCAATAACATGAAAAGTATTAGGTGTGCTGTCTTCATACATAGTAGGAAGGTTGGTCATGGCTAACAGATGACCCCTATTGATTTTGAGGTCAAAGGTCAAGGTCACCATGACCTTCAACTCAAAAATCTTGTTGGCTCCATAACTTGATAGGTATTAGGTGTGCTTTCTTCATACTTAGTAGGAAGGTTGGTCATGGCTAGTAGATGACTCCTATTGATTTTGAGGTCGGTGGGGTGAAAGGTCAAGGTTACAGTGATTTTCAACTCAAATTAATATAGTGCATGTAACCACAGCGCAGACTTCAGGTGTATAATGCTCTGACACACTGGGCTCTTGTTATAAAGGTACATGAACACAGGAAAGTTTGGCCATGACAGAAACTGTAGAATCATATCTATTTTATTTCATAAGCAACAAAGCAGACCCTGGCCTGGGTCTACTCTGTTTACAAAGGCATAGAACCATGTATTTATTGAGGAAATGCTTAATCTCCTCTCCCACCAGTTTGTACAGCTGAATAAGTCAAGTTGGGACTATGTTTTGCAATTTTAATTTAGACTGGTATAGTAGCAAATAGTGGAGACCTTCATCAAAAAATTCCTACAGGAGCCATTTGATCTGGGTCTGTACGACTTGCCCAAGTTTGTCTGTCTGTATACTTAGTATAATATGGGTATATGGACATTTGTATTGCATTAACCCTTCTCTTGCTGAATTTTAAAATACATTTCTCCTTCTTTACCCATGCCCTGTGGTATAATTACATATATATTCACTGTGTACAAGTATTTCGCTGTGCAATCACTGCTGTGGAGTGCACTGGTTGCACAATCAACTTGTAAATAGTGCAGACCCTGATGAGACAGCTTCTGAAGGAGCTGTCTCATCTGGGTCTTCACTATTTACAGGTGGGTATATTGACGTGAATAGCAAGCGAAGGGTTAATTGGTAGAAACTGCAGAGTTACAGTCAACAGATAAAATGTTGAGAATCAAAATAAACAAAACCAAATGGAATACATGTTGTCAGAAAACGGGTAAAACAGGTTTTTGATATTTGTATTAAGAATATTATACTTTAGCAGCTATACTGTACTTGTCAGTGAAATTGCTCAGTATGGCACTCGGTGGGGTGCAAGATTTTCACGTGATATCGATGTCTAGCCATATACATGAGTGGTATTGTCTCCTCATTATCATGCATTTTTCTTTCTATAATAGATCTATTATAATTTCATAAGCAAACAGAGCATGAAAAAGTATTTCTATGAGGGAAAGGGTTACGCGTGTTTCACGCATTTGCAAACAGAGTAGACCCAGATCAGACGGCTCCTAGAGGAGCCGTTTGATCAGGGTCTGCTCTGTTTGCTTATGGACTTTGATAGATCTGTTTCTTTGCTTTCTAAAATGGCTTCAATGTTCTACCTTCCATATTACATTATTATTAGTTTGCCATGAATATTCAGTAGGTATTAAAATTTTATATAAACATAGAACAGGGAAAGGGTTAAGAAACTATACAGATCTAATTCTACAGTTTGTGCCAAGGACACATTTACTGTGTTCATGTATCATTATAAAGCTTCATCTACAATAAAAACTCGATACTACGAACACATCTTTAACACAGGTGGCAGCTTAACCCATTCCCGCATATTGACGCCTTTTGACGCTTCTGTAAAAGTCACTTTATGAAACCATTGTGATAAATACAGCATTTGCTCCACAGGAGCAAAATTTAATGCTCTATTTATCACAATGGTTTCAAAACTACACAAATCTGAAAATTTCCTTTTCTTTAGTTAATGCTCCTTTTGGGTAGATTTAATCAAAGAGGTTGGGTCTAAAAATAGTCTAAGTGGGAATGGGTTAAGGCAGGGTGAAAGTCATGCAGAAAGCTCCTAGAGGAGCTTTCTGCATGACTTTCATCCTGCATTAAGCAGCCACCTGCTTACAAATACATAAATTCCGCCTTACTAATATTTCGTAGTATTGAGTTTTTACTGTAATTAATATTCATGATGTCATTATTTCTTACATGAATATTCATGGAGTAAGGGGTTCAAAAAGCACTTACTCACTGTCATACTTAATTATTTACTCTGACAGAAAATCTAATGTGGGAGTTCTTGCAGTTTAGCTGTTTACAAATGATCCGTGGATAATTGCCAGGATCAATGTTGTTGACTGAAGTGGCTCTTACTAAGAAATGTACAGTGCAGAGACTGTTCCTGATGTTAACACTTACCCATTAGTTTTAAACCTTTTCCCTAATAAACATTTATGTTTGAGAATTGGTAACTTCATAAATATTCATTAATTTAATTTTTATGATGTAAAATTTTTAAGGGGATATTTTGCTTTGAGGAAAACTGTTAAGATCAGATCTATTTAATTCCATAAGCAAACAGAGCAGACCCTGATCCTGTAGGAGCTGTCTGATCTGGGTCTGTTCTGTTTGCAAAGGCATGAAAAAAAATTATATGAGGAAAAGGCATTGTTGGCCTGCAAGAGCTGTTTGATGTGAAAAAGGCAATGATCAGTATTAACCCCTTTCCCTGTTCTATATATTGGCCAAATTTCAGTACCTACTGAATATTCATTAGCAAAATAGTTATGATGAAATATGGAAGGTGGAACATTTTAGACATTTTAGAAAGCAAGGAAACAGATCTATCAAATTCTTTTAGCAAACAGAGTAGACCCTGATCAGACGGCTCCTCTAGGAGCCGTCTGATCTGGGTCTACTCTGTTTGCAAATGCGTGAAAACACGTTTGTGTGAGGGAAAGGATTAATACAGTTTGAGGTACATGTAGACCCTGATGTTCATTTCAAAAGATGACTCTTAGCTTGCGATAGATCAGTGGTTCTACCCAGATGTTCTTCTGTGCACGAAACAATGAAATCTGTTCCGTGCACAGAACCACTTGGGTCTTCCCCCCCCCCTCCCCCCCCCCCCCCATCCCCATGTAATTTGCTGGATGTCATGATATGACTGAAATACTGTTAAAATTACATAAAAACAAACAAACAGTTTACTCTTTGCTTCAGCAGCTAGCGGTGAAGTCATGAAAACCTACAAAAACAGTTTAGAATGGAAGAAAATTGTAGGAAATAACAAATGTCACAGACAACAATTACTGTAATTGAGTTTACTTAGTGTTATATAGACAGGCTGTAGGTATATAGTGCATTTAGAAAATCTCATTAAGACATTTTTTACTTTTCTCCGCCAAACAATATCTAATGCAAAACATTAGTTTCCTCATCGAGGTTTTTGTGATGAATTGCAGCAAAACAGCGCTTAGCTGAGAAATAACAAATTTTGATAGCTCTTATTTATATGCCAGACAGAGTTGAATGCATAGAGCCAATTGGAGACTGAAATCTGCCCAGCGTTTAATTAACAGTAACAATTACTGTTTGCATTTTAAGACTGAAATGTGCGGTTTCAGGAGTGTTCGCAGCATTTCAGTCTTTAAATATGCGAACAGTTGCATAAAACTGTAACTGTTAACTGAGTGCAGGATAGGCCTTCCTATGTTTTTGGAAGGTTTGTTGTTTATAATGTTTTGATTGGCAAGTAGGTGGTTGTTTTGAGCTCCATAACCTCACACACCTCTCAAGCAAATCATGAGTTAACATGATGTATAGTTCAGTATTGCTTTGAATGGTTGCTATGTACTGTAAACCCCTTCCTTCATATAAACACATTTTCACGCTTTTGCAAACAGAGTAGAATCAGATCAGAGCCTAAAGGAGCCATCTGATCAGGCCTGGAAAATTCAACTCGTCCGCTCGCCATTACGAGAAACTTTCTTGCAGGAAGAGTAGAATTTCAGAAATTTTATGAATGAATTTAAGTAAAAAAAGACAAAAGCAGCTGGCAGGACCAGTAAAAGTTTTAGGATTTTCCAGCCCTGCTGATCTGGGTCTATTCTGTTTGCTAATGAAATAATATAGATATGTTTCTTTACTTTTTAAAATGACTACAATGTTCCATCTTCCATATTTCATTATAACTATTATGTCCATGAATATTCAGTAGGTAATTTATTTTTACAGTATGATATCCCATCTGTGTATTACTATAGAGTCTACTTTGACAGTATGAAAGGATTGAATTTGCTAGAGGACTTTAAATGACAAACACTGCAGACTCTGATCAGAGGGCTCCACGTTTGACACCTTTGCAAATAGAGTAGACCATGATCAAATAACTCCTGCAGGGGTAGTCTGGCCAGGGTCTGCTCTGTTTAATGACAAAAAAGGTAATTGGAGAAAGTTTTGGTACAGTATCCATGCTAATCATAATAGACTGTTGAATATCATACATATGATAAGATTGTTCATATCACAGAACGTCTGTAAGTATAAACCCATTTGCAGGAAACAAGAATACTGGCATCCGCAAACTGTGTAGACCAAGATCAGAGGGCCCGAAGGAGTCCTGATCAGGGTCTGCACTGTTTGCCATTTAAATTCTGTAGCAAATTTTGCCCTTTCATACTTAATGGACTCCTGTGTTAACCAATGATTGACCATTCCATTTTGAATATTAAGCATTCAAAGGGACAAATATTCAACAGAAGTAGATTCCTGATAGACAGCAGAGACAGATGGAAAATTGGTGAAAAATTAGTCTGAGAAGAATGGATGACAGCTCCGCATAAAACTGACCTGCTTAACCCTTTGCATGCCAAGTAATTTATTGACTGCTAATATCGTCGTCTGCCACAATTGTCTTCTTCGTCTTTTCAAAAATTCAGTCCGAGTGTCAAACGGTTTTGATTCTGGTGATTGAAGTATTTATTCTCTAAGAAAAGCTGTCAGCATTACTGTCATCATTATTAACCCTTTACTTTATGAATATTCATGTGAGAAATAATGACATCATGAATATTAATTGGATTAATTGTTATAATTGCACATGGACACGGGAAGTGATGGCCATGGCAGAAACTTTAGAATCATAATGGTATAAATATTACATGTATATCATAAGCAAATACAGCAGACCCTGATCAGACGGCTCCTATAGGAGCCGTCTGATCTGGGTCTGTTCTGTTTGCAAAGGTTTAGAAAGGCATATTTATGGTGTTAAAGGGTATATCTATGGAGTAAAGGGTTAAGCAACCACCTGCTTTTAAATACACTCATGTTTATTCATCATTTGGCCGCCTCAGACGCATCCCACTGTAAACTGATGGATAAAATCCCATTTGGTGTTTTATCCTAAATGGTTAAAGAAAATCAATGTATAAATGATGCTGATGTGTCTCCCTAAGGAAATGCTTTCTAGCTTCCTGCACAGATAAATCTTTCCAGTGTTTAGACCTAGTTTCTTCAATATATTGTTGAAATTGATATACATGTACTCGTGTGGTAAAAATGAAGCATATTTTGAAAATCTTATTAGTCCTGTACTCCTTCATTGCACATTTCTACATACGCCTTTGCAAACAGAAAAGACCCAGCCTTGTCAAAGGGTTACCACTGGGTCAGATTATACCGGATAATGTCCCCTCATCGAAGCTTTAGTACAGTACATTAGTAAGAATGTGCCTTGGCCATAATTTTGATCCGAGAGAATAATTTAGTGTAGAAGCGATATACAGAACATGTTCCAGGATGAAATGCTCTCTTACATACACAAGCTGATAGGCTGTACGAATATAATATAGGAATCTACTATAAAACAATCAGACATATGTCACATATTCCTCTACTCCTACACAGAAAAAGGCTGTTAAAATGATTATTGCTGTTTATAACTGAATTGACCTTCAGAATGCTGCAGGAAAATTGGGTGATTAAATTGGCAAACAATTTCCAGCTTTGTTTGTATTAAAAAAGAGTTAGTGTAATAAGGATAAAACATGACTTCCACACATACCAAAGAAAAGAAAGATAACTTGGTCATCTGGGTATAGCTAATTTACTTTACTTGTTAAACATACCAATAGGGTTGAAAGGAATGTGGACAGATGATAATCTGATCTCGTTTATCATTGCTTTCAATGAAAGTCCTTGAGTATTGAGTAACCTAGATTTTTTATCGCAGTCTATGTACCATCTGATGCTCAAACAATACCCTAACATTTTGCACACAGAAATTTGTCTGTTCAAGTTACAATGTAATTAGATCTTTACAATTTTCTGAATGCTGAATTAGTTTGGTTTGATTTTTATCGGGTTTTACGTTTTATGTTGTTTTAACAGTATTTCAGTCATATCAGCTAATTACTGGTGGAGGAAGACTCCAGAGATTATTCTGTGCACGGAACAAATTGCATTATTTCGTGCACAGAAGAACATCCAAGTAGAACCACCGACCTACCGCAAGCCAGCTGGAAGGCTTCCTCACATGAAAAATCCAAATGCCCCGACCCGGATTCGAACCCACAGCGGCTTGGGGCTAAGCAGTTGTCAGTCGAAGACCATAACCACTCGGCCATGGAGACCCTGAATGCTGGATTATATGCCATGAATATTCATGTAATAAATAACATCAGGAATAATAATTAGATTAATTGTTATGACAGCACATGGACACTGTAAGTTTTGGCATTGGCAGAATCTGTAGAATCATCTATAGTATATTGATCAGAAGTCTCCTACAGGCACTGCCTGATCTGGGTACACTCTGCAAAGGTGTGAAAAGGCATATATATGGAATAAAAGCTATAAAAGTGGGATGGCCTATCAGTGTAAACTATAAATGTATAGAGACCATTCAGTATGAAAGACTTAATTTTACTACAGGATTTTGAATGACAAACAGTGCAGACCCTTATCGGAGGGCTCCTCTAAGAGGCTACTAATCTTTGTCAGCACTGTTCGTAAATGCCAGTACACTCATATGTCAGTGATTTCAACCCATCCTAGTCACATTATCTTGAACCTGGGTGATCCACTTCATATTGCTATTCCTTACACAGGGTGTTCCACTCCTAGTTCCATATCCGACACAGGATGATACACCCATAATGCAATCCCAGACACATGGAGATCCAATCATAATGCCATCCCAGACAGTGAGAGATCCACTCATAATGCAATCCCAGACACATGGAGATCCAATCATAATTTTTTATGCCATCCCAGACACATGGAGATCCAATTATAATGCCATCTCAGACAGTGAGAAATCCACTCATAATAAATTCTGAAGGGTGGTGCCATGCCAGACACTGGGAGATACACTCACAATGCCATCCCAGGCACTGGGAGATCCACTCATAATACCATCCCAGACAGTGGGAGATCCACTGATAATGCCATGCCAAACACTTGGAGATCCACTCACAATGCTATCCCAGGCACTGGGAGATCCACTCATAATGCCATCCCAGACAGTGGGAGATCCACTCATAATGCCATCCCAGGCACTGGGAGATCCACTCATAATGCCATCCCAGACACTGGGAGATTCACTCACAATGCCATCCCAGGCACTGGGAGATCCACTCACAATGCCATCCCAGGCACTGGCAGCTCCTCACAATGCCATTCCAGACACCGGGAGTTCCATTCATAATGCCATTCCAGACACTGGATGATCTACTCACAATGTCATCCCCACATCTGTATTACCTTAATAACCCTCTATTATTTGCCAGACAAATCTGCAAATGTTGTAGACCCAGGTCAAACACCTCACAGGAGTAGTGTGATCAAGGTGTGCACTGTTTGTTACTCCAATAGTCTCACTTAACCCTTTCCCTGTTCTATGTGTATTCCAATTTTCAGTACTACTGGATATTTATGGACAAAATTTTAATGAAATATGGATGGTGGAACAGTGGAACTATTTTAGAAGCTGAAGAAACAGATCTATCTAATTCCATTAGCAAACAGAGCAGACCCTGATCAGATGACTCCAATAGGAAATATCTGATCTGGATCTACTCTGCTTGTAGATGAGTGAAAATACGTTTGTATGTAGGAAAGGGTTAAAGTTATCAAATCAGTGCCCAATTGGCTTGTTCAGCTTTATGAATTTGTGGAGAGGAGAAATTGAGTGTCTTGAGTATTTAGGGTAAATAACAGCATACAGTCAGTTTGGGGACACACAGGGCAGCATGAAACTTGGGCAGAGAGACCAGAATGAAAAAGGTCAGTGTGGTTCACGCTTCTCTTAGAGGAAACACAATAACAAGGAAAGAAAGCATCTACCAGTTTATAATTTACTCCTGCATCAGCTTTCTGAGTAACATTCACACTGCACTAAGCTACCACCTGCCTTTAAGACCAAGAATTAGCCCTCTTTGGTGGTCATATTAGAGGGGTCTGAGTATGATATAAACCATTTTACATTTTGAAAAGAAACTGAAACAAAGTCTGCATTGAATAATTAACCCTTTGAATATGGGAAAATAATGTGTTCACCTTTGCAAGAACCCTCTTATCATGGTCTATATTGTTTTCCATTCAAAATTCTCTAACAAATCTAGACTGTTTATGTTTCATTGACACTAAGTTCAACACTGATGGGCCATTCAACTTGGAATATTTAGCATTAATTCAAAGGTTTTTCAGTAGGCAGATGACATTTTTTGATGACTACAGTTATACATTATATGTAAAGTGTGTGAAAGTTGAGTACTTATGTGAAGTGCATCCTTGATTGTAAATCATTGTTAATACTAGTACAGTAGAACCCGTCTTAACTCATTCTTTCCTAGGCTATTTTTAGACCCAATCTTTTTTAATTAATCTACCGAAAAGGAGCATTCACTAGAGAAAATGAAAATTTTAGAATTTTGTAGTTTGAAACCATTGTGATAAATAGAGCATTTGCTCCTATAGGAGTGAATTTTATAGAGGCGCAAAAATGCGTCACTAGGGGGAAATGTGTTAAGTGACTTTAAATTGATTGAATGCAGAATTGATAAAAAACAGGTGGTTGCTTAATGCAGGAAAAAAGTAATGCAGAAAGCTCCTATATCTGCATTACTTTTGACCTGCATTAAGCAACCACCTGCCCTACAGACCCATAATTATTCCATAATGGTCACTTAAGACAGATTCTACTGTAGTTTGTAAACTATTACTTAACCATTTACTTCATATAAACGTCTTTTCACACATTTGCAAACAGTAGACCCAGATCAGGCTGCTCCTGTGGAAACCATCTGATCAGGATCTGCTTTGTTTGTTATGAAGTTTAATGATATGATTCATTACTGTTTCTGCCATGGTAAAATTAACTCCATTGGTAAAGATTCAGCCAAGTAATATTCATGATGTCATATTTCTTACTAAATGTTCACGAGGTTAACCGTGTGAATGCTGAAATTTCTAAGTGGAATGATCCATTAGTGTTTAACCCATTCCCTCATATTGACACCTGTTGACGCCTTGAAATTTCTAAGTGGAATGATCCATTAGTGTTTAACCCATTCCCTCATATTGACACCTGTTGACGCCTTGAAATTTCTAAGTGGAATGATCCATTAGTGTTTAACCCATTCCCTCATATTGACACCTGTTGAAACCATTGTGATAAATAGAGCATTTGCTCCTATAGGAGCAAATGTTCTATTTATCACAATGGTTTCAAAGTACAAAATTCTAAAATTTTCCTTTTCTCTAGTTAATGCTTCTTTTCGTTAGATTTATTCATAGAGGTTTGATCTAAAAATAGCCTATGAGGTAATGGGTTAAAAGCACAATTAGTTTGCTAGAGGATTTTAAATTACAAATTGTGTAGACCCTGATCAGAGGGTTGCTCTGATGTGGAACTACACTGTTTGCAAATGCTAACTCAGCCTAACTGATTTCGAAGGGTTAACCCTTTCCCTCATATAAACACCTCTTCACACATTTGCAAATAGAGTAGACCCAGATCAGGTGGCTCCTATAGGAGCTGTCTGATCAGAGTTTGCCCTGTTTGCTTATGGTAAGATATAGATCTGATTCTACAGTTTTTGTCAGTAAAAAAATCCATTGAAAATTTTACAGCATAAACATTCAGCTAATAAATATTCATGATGTCATAATTTCCTACATGAATATTGAACATGGAAAGGAAACTTGAACCATTCTCTTGCTAATTACATCTATGACATGAAATTTACCAGCAGTTGGGTCCGAGTAATTTAGAGAACCTGATCAGGATACAAACTGTTTATAACTCAGCCAAAAGTTTCTGAAAAATTAATCTGACTGGAATTTGCTTAAAAAGAAGTGGATGGATGTTTGTTTAGCTACACAGAACATCATCACAACAGAAGGATTAACCCTTATAATGTGGGACATGCATGCACTGTCATTGCAAACAGTGTAGATCCAGATCAGAGGACACATAGAGGAGTCATCTGATCACGGCCTGCACTGCTTGTCTTTCAAAATCCAATAACAAGTCTTTCATACTAATTGGACTCAATATACATGTACATGTAAACAGGATTTGATATATCATTTCTAGTAAACTGATTTCTGCTGAAAGTGTTGGCAACATTATTGTCTACCAAAGCACAAATCAAGTACCAAACTTTTCCTTAAACCTTTCCATGTTTATTTTTCATAGTGGAATAGCCCATCAGTGTTAACACATTCCCTCCTAGTGACACATTCTGGCATCTCTGTAAAAGTCACATTTAGAACCATTGTGATAAATAGAGCATTTGCTCCATAGGAGCAAATGCTCTATTCACCACAATGGTTTCAAAACTACACAATTCTAACTTTTTCTTTTTCTCTAGTGAATGCTCCTTTTCGGTAGATTAATTCAAAGAGGTTGGGTCTAAATATAGTATAGGAGTGAATGAGTTAAAGAGTCCTCTGATCTGGGTCTACACTGTTTGCAAATGACAGGACATGTGTGTCTTGCATTCAAAGGGGATACATTCCATCATCAATATGAATTGTGCAGACTTATTTGTTTTTTGAGAGTTGAAGCAGTACTAATAATGAAGCTCTGATTAACCCTTTAAATGCAGGACACACATGTACTGTCATTTGTAAACAGTGTAGACCCAGATCAGAGGGCTCCTAGAGGAGCACTCTCATCAGGGTCTGCACTGATATTCATTCAGAATCATCTAGCAAGCCTATCATACTGAGTGAACTCTGTAAAAGTTAAAACACTGATGGGCTATTCCACTCAGAAAATTCAGCATTGAAAGGGTTAACATTGTTGTGCAATTCTTCAGGTAATACTAGGTATATATATACAAAATTATGTATTAGAGGAAATCAAGGTACACTATTTTGACATTTCTGTGCCAAAACCTTCCTTGTTGGTACTCATTAGAATCACTCTCCAATGGCCTCCATCCTTCTAGGCAATTCTGATAACAGAGGTCCAGATAAGATGTGTAAATTAAAACATTTTCAGGAATGATTTCTTTATTTCTCCACTAAACCCCATGTTGTGAATACTCTTTAGAATCGTCTCTTTGAGACGATTCTAAAGAGTGGTCACAATATAGGGTTTGGTGGAGAAATGACGAGTGTGCACCTGTGATAAGTACATTCTCAATCAAGATAGGGTGTGGTTGAGAAACAAGAGAACTGGTACACTTCTGATCTATAGTTCTGTTACAAAATAATGTACATTGAAACCTTTAACACTTTCCCTGTTGCATATTCATCTAAGAAATAATAAGATGAATATTTATCAGCTGAATTTTTATATTGGCTTAATTATGTATACTCTCACATTATGTTTTGCTTTGGTAGAAACTGTAGAGTCGGATCTATTATAATTTCCTAAATGCAAGCAGAGTAGACCCTGGTCAGATGGCTCCAAAACGCCATCTGATCCGGGTCTACTTTGTTTGCAAAGGCATAAAAAAGTGTTTGTATGAGGGATAGGGCTAACATTAACATAGAATCATCATCATTCAGACCTTTAATTGCTTGAATTATTTGGGGAGGGAGTGGGCGGACAGAGTTTTGACAGATGCATCAGAAGATTTTCTTCCAGCCAGCTCTGTCTGTAGCTTTTCTGAGCAGATCTGGCATTTCTAAGCAATGCACTCCTTCAAGTTGTCAGACCAGCTCTTTGTCTGTCAGTCACATGGTCGTTTGCCTCTCAAGTATGCCTTATCGAATTGTCTTAGACAGGCTGTCTTGTACGGTTACATGACCACCAGGCCATCTTGCATCATCTGACGGGAGCTTGAAGATGCTTTTGTTTGCTAAGGCCTCTGCCCAAACTCTGCAAATTACGGTACTCTGCAACATTACTGACCAGTGTCAGAGTGTCAAAATGTGTGATATCTGTTTAGACACCGAGATCCTCCAATTTGTTTGCACTGTTTTATAAATCTCATGTTTGCCCATAGTGTTAAGATTATCCCTTTACTCAACCCTTTACACCATGGATATTCTTGTAAGAAATAATATACATGTATGTATAAATATCAATTAGCTGCTGCTGAATAGCATAATATTTAAAATGGCAAATGATCAAGAAATACTCTAGAAGAAGATCTATATAACTCCATAAGCAAGCAGCAGACCCTTATCAGATAGATCTTCTCTGTTTGTAAACACATCTCTATCAAGTAAAAAGCCTAATAAAGTTTTCTGCATAATTTTCATTTGCAGTATATTTAGAGTACGAGCGTACGCTATTGGACACCTCCGGTCGTTGCCTTCTCCTGTATATCTCACACAAGTCTGGCACCACCCCATCAATTGTCAACCCCATTATTGAAGTGTGCGGAACATGTTCAGCTTTATTCATTAAAATTCTAGTGAGAGACCATTCTATTGGATAAGGTAAAACAAGAGCTAATCAGACGTAGTACGGCATCAGACATTTGTGGGTGCTATCGGACAACCACCTCGGGTGCTATTGGACAACAGGAGTACGCTATATTTGTTTGCCAAAATTGTAGCAAAGACCCTTACCTACAATATCCTTCCAGCAGAAAGAGTAGACCCTGATGAAACAGCTCCTACAGGAGGTGTTTTATCAGGGTCTTCTTTGCTTGCAAACACGTCAAAGCATGTCACTATCAGGTAAGGGGTTATCAGTCCGATAACGTACGCTCTTACTCTATATTCTGTTCATTTTTCGTATAAATCATTCGGGTGAAGGGTTAAGGCTTTGAATGCAGGACACATGCATACTGACATTTGCAAACAGTATAGACCTGGAGGAGCCCTCTGATCACAGTCTGCACTGTTTGTCACTCACAACCATCTTGCAAAGTCTACCAGTTCATACTGAGTGGATTCTACCATTAAACAGTGATGGACTGTTCTACTTTGAAAACTCAACATTCTAAGGGTTAAGCAGCCATCTGTTGTTAAAGACACAAATGCTAATCCATTAACCCTTTCCTTCATATAAACGCCTTTTCATGCATTGCAAACAGTAGATGAGATAGCTTCTGGAGGAGCTATCTGATCAGTGTCTGCCATGTTTGTCTATGGAATTATATAGATGTTATAGATTCTGTCCTGGAAAAAAATTTCCTATATTCATGTACCATTATATCAGCCAATAAATATTTATGATGTTATGATATATCATACATGAATATTGAGTAGGTAATGCCGTGATGGGTTAAGTGGTGGTTCAACTGTATATATACATGTAGTGTATATGTCTATACCTAAAGTACCCTTAGATACTTCAACACCAAATCTCCTCTTTTCATAACTTTAAATTAGACTGACATACATGTAGTAGTGAAAAGTGTAGACCCTTAACCCTTTCCTCCATACTGACACCTTTATACGCCTTTGTAATAGTCACTTTTTGAAACCATTGTGGTAAATAAAGCATTTGCTCCATAGGAGCATAATTATGCTCTATTTACCACAAGGGTTTCAATACTACATAATTCTTAAAGTTTCCTTTTCTCTAGTAAATGCTCCTTTTTGGTAGATATATTCAAAGAGGTTGGATCTAAAAATAGATGCTCTATTTACCACAAGGGTTTCAATACTACATAATTCTTAAAGTTTCCTTTTCTCTAGTAAATGCTCCTTTTTGGTATATTTATTCAAAGAGGTTGGATCTAAAAATAGCCTATGAGGAAAAGGGTTAAATCAAATTGCTCCTTCAGGAGCAGCTTGATCTGGGTCTGCACTTTTTGCCTAAGTGTGTCTGTCTGAATACTTGATATAATTCAGTGAATGACATGTCAAGCTAGCTAGCTTCTTACTTAATTTTTCATTTATGTTTCAGTGGTTTTCCTGGGAGAGATTGCTTGGATTGTGGTCAGCATGAAATGGATTATAAACCACTTCTCAGATTGTTCTCCTGATGCCGCCAGGAAGATAGTTCTCGGTAAGGATATATAGGTTATTAAGACAAGCAATTACTGTCTGGTCACCGTAATTAACCTAAATGTCTGTCCAGGAAAAGTTCATCAAGAAGTGTAGACCCTATTCAAACTAGTCATGAGGATCAGCTTTATCAGTGTCTGCCCTATTTGGTACTCCACCAGTTTCTTTTAGTATAATTACTGTATTATCAAAACAGTGCAGAATTGACTTATGCAGGTTAACAAATTGATGAAGAGAGAGAGATTAGATTGATATAGTATTTAGGGTAAATATTGGATTGAATATTCGTGTAAGAAATAATCAGTCATGAACATTTATTAGCTGAATTTTTATAATGGCATAAGTACACCGGACTGTTTGGTACTGGTAGAAACTGCAGAGAAAGGTCTATTATGATTTCATTAAGCAACCAGAGCAGACCCTGAGGAGACGGCTCCTACAGGAGCCATCTTATCTGGGTCTACTCTGCCAAGGCATGAAAAAGTGTTTGTAAGAAGGAAATGGGTTAATTATTTACCTTGTTTTCGAGATAAAAGCTGGCCTTAAATCTATACTTCTTGCAACACAATCTAGCTAACGACCTAAAGTATTGTGACACCAAGTCTCCTCTCTCCACCAACTTGTACAGCCTATTAACCCTTTCCTCCATAGGCTATTTTTAGACCTAACCTCTTTGAATAAATCTACCCAAAAGGAGCATTTACTAGAGAAAAGTAAATTTTTTAGAATTTTGTAATTTGAAACCATTGTGATAAATAGGGCATTTGCTCCTATAGGAGCAAATGCTCTATTTATCACAATGGTTTCATAAAGTGACTTTTACAGAGGCGTAGAAAGGCGTATTTATGGAGGAAAGGGTTAAAGTCTACTTGGGACCATTTTTGTACCATTAAAGTAGACTGACATAGTAGCAAATAGTGTAGACCCTTGTCAACTCCTTCTGGAGCCCTTTGATCTGGGTCTGCACTACTTGCCTGAATATAATGAGGATAATGAGGCTAGATGCTGTTTGCACAGTTGCTATGTTTATGGTATATTGAATGTCATTATGATGTTGAGATGTGGGCACAGGTTGTTGGTCTGATAATAATGTGCTTTGACAGCTCCTTATACCCAACACAGTGTTTAGAAATAGAAATAGAAATTCTGGTTTCGACAGCTGTTGTGTCACAGATCTAGTTTCCGGGACTCACACTGCTAGATAAAATAAAAATATTGAAGACGCTGAATACTGCCAACACAACCAGTAAACAGAGTCAGGACCTGTTGTATCCCTTTACCATGTAGAGGCGCCTTTTGACACCTTTGCAAACAAAGTAGACCTAGATCAGATGGCTCCTGTATGAGCTGTCTGATCAGTGTCGCTTTGTTTGCTTGAACCATTACTCGGTGAATATTCATGACAGAAAAATTAACATCATCACTATTAATTAGACTAATTGTTATGTTAGCACATTGACAAAGGAATTTTTGGTCATGTCAGAAACTGTTGAATCAGATCTATATTATATCATAAGCAATTGTGCAGACCCTACAGGAGCTGTCTGATCTGGGTCTACTCTGTTTGCAAAGGCATAGAAAGGCGTATTATGGAGTAAAGGGTTAAGAATTATAAATTTGACTCTACAGTTTCTGCCATGGCTGAAAATTCCTGTGTTCATATGCCATTATAAAAAATCATTTAATTTATGTTCATATCATTATTTCTTGCATGAATATTCACCGGGTAATTGGTTAAACTTATCCCTGTATAATAATCATACTGTCATACTATCAGCCCCAACTTTGTTTCAGTTTCATATGCAAATCCTTCATTCCTAAATTCCTTAGCAATAATTATGACTCATGGGGGATTCATCAATGAGTAACCTAAATGTGCATTCAGTGTATGAGGAAAATGTCTTGCAAATGCAGTGATGCATTCAGAACCATGCATTATGAATATGAAGACGACTTCAAAACAGTTTGGAGAAATTACAAACATGGTTTAACCCATTACCTCATAGGCTATTTTTAGATACAACCTCTTTGAATCAATCTACCGAAAAGGAGCATTAACTAGGGAAAAGGAAAATTTTAGAATTTTGTAGTTTGAAACCATTGTGATAAATAGAGCATTTGCTCCTATAGGAGCAAATGCTCTATTTATCACAATGGTTTTACAAAGTGACTTTTACAGAATCGTCAAAAGTTGTCAATATGAGGGAAAGGGTTAAACCATAACCTCATGAATATTTTTGTAAGAAATAATGACATCTTGAATATTAATCATCTATACTGGCATTTGAACACAGGAGTTTTTGGCCATGGCAGAATAATAACATAAGCATACAAAGCAGAGCCTGATCCAACAGATCATACTGGAGATGTCTGATCTCTGTCTACTCTGTTTGCAAAGGTGTTATCTATGGATTGAAGGATTAATGAGTTTTTCTAAATACCCCTCTTATCTAATAGTACATCTCTACTATCATTTGTTTGTGCTGACCATCTTTGCTAGAGTCAGTGCATTATTGACATAGTTGAAGTTCACCAATTATTGACATCAACTGAGGTCTTCCTCCACCCGTAATTAGCTGGGCATGGCGATATGACTGAAATACTGTTAAAGCGATATAAACCCAGATACGTACAAACTAACAAACCAACTTGTAGTTTCTCTAATGATATATACTTATGTAAAATGGATAAAATAGATTATCCAAAGCAATTGATAAAGGTGCTGCTGCAAATTCAAATACTAGACTCTTCATTTCTCCACCAGACCCTATGTTGTGACCACTCTATAGATTTGTCTCTTCTAAACGATTATAAAGAGTGATCACAACATAGGGTTTGGTAGAGAAATAAAGGAGAGCTATTCTTCAAAATGTTTTAAGTTACACATCTTATCTGGGTCTCTACTGCATTCAGCATCTAATTCCAAGCTGTAGGTACAGTGGGAGCATCTGGACTTTATATACTTCAGATTATCCCTTTCTTCCATAGGCTATTTTTAGATGCAACCACTTTGAATAAATCTACCGAAAAGGAGCATTAACTAGAGAAAAGGAATTTTTTTAGACATTTTGTAGTTTGAAACCATTGTGATAAATAGAGCATTTGGTCCTATAGGAGCAAATGCTCTATTTATCACAATGGTTTCATAAAGTGACTTTTACAGAGGCATAGAAAAGCGTATTTATGGAGGGAAGGGTGAAGGCATACTCCAAACTTTACCAAGTAATAGGAACTAGCAGACTAACATACAACTACGAATCATAGACCAGATCATATATTTTGAAACCACCATTAAACCTTCTAGACACACTTAAATTTTATTGAGTACATTGTGCAAGGCAATATTTTCTGACATGTTTTTCAATATCTTTCCTGATGTTGGTCAGCTAGTATATTTTATGATAAAAGATAATATAACATTAAGTATTATAGTGCATCAGACTTCCGCAAGAACACTTTATCAATTTCAAATGCTGTACTAAACATGATAAATACCAACTCCTGTTATAATAGAGTGATCATATAATGAATATAGATGGGGATCTACATTGTATAAGAACTTAATGCAGGATGAAAATAAGGCAGAAAGCTCCAAGAGGAGCTTTTTAAAAATTTGCATCCTGCATTAAGTGACCACATGTCTTAACCCTTTCTCTGTTCTGTGTTTATTCCAAATTTCAATACCTACTGAATATTCATGGACAAAATAGTTATAATAAAATGTGGAAGATGGAACATTGTAGCCATTTTAGAAAGTAAAGAAACAGAACTACCAAATTCCATAAGCAAACAGAGCAGACCCAGATCAGATGACTCCTATAGGAGCCATCTGATCTGGGTCTACTCTGTTTGCAAATGCACAAAGAAGTGTTTATATGAAGGAAAGGGTTACAACTCCAGAATTAGAGTTATTTTACTATAGACCAGTTTTACTGTATTTTATTTTATGATCTCATAATAGACATATTGGTGAAAATTTGTTGCCATGACAAAACAGTAGAGAATAAGATCTTCACAATATAAGTAAACAGTGTAGATACTTATCAGACAGCTGCTACAAGATATGTGTCTAATGTAAAAAGGTAGGATTATCAGGTAAAGGATTGTCTCCCTTTAGTGTGCTATGGACAAATAATCGATCCCCTTTGCAAACAGTTAGGATCTAGATGAGATTCTCAGTAATGTGGATTTTCATCTGGATCAATATTGTCACTCTGATTTAATTAATCTGCTTTGGATAATAAAGCAGACAACATTTTTGCAAATTATTATGATAAGTTAATGATCATGTTTGAGACTTGATGTCTGAAATTCAAGTTTTTTGGTCAAAGGCCAGGACCACTAGTTCACAATGAACATTTAGCTGCAACGCTGGGCTTATCGTCATTTTCATAGGGTAGATCTGATCTGCTGCTCTGGGTGTACACATTTTGCCAGGACTGTTGATCAGATACATATACATATAGTTTTAACCAAATCTCCTATTTATTGGCTGAACCCTATCTTTTGGCTTCTCATTAGAAACATCTCCAAGAAGCGATTTTAGTACTAACATCAAGACAGAGCATGGTGTAGAAATATAAATTTGTTTTATTACTTAGATATCCTAAATAACTGTCTTATCTACAGCTCTGCTATGCAATATTTTTCTTCTGTCATGGCATTAGTGTTATCTGCAGCTGAATTTGTTTCCAAGAACATCAGTGTCCAACATGCTTAAAATATGGCCAACTGTCATGCCAAAATGCATCAAGCAAAGTGTGTTTGCCAGCCAAAATATTCCTGCCAGGAGAAAATTGTCCAATATTTTCCATAATTTTCATGTTTTTCCACATTAACTGTTATCCGGCCTGCGGCTAACTGTGACCTGACACACATTTGCAAACAGCAGGGATCTCATCAGGATCTCATCAGAATCTAAGCTGTTTGACACTATGTCAATATTTTCTCAAAAGCTTGTTTGTAATTGGGAAGTACAAATATAGTCAAATATAGTACAAATCATAAGATGCAAACTTGAGCTGTCATTATTTTTTTGCAGCATGATAAAGGTTAATGGTCTTTATATAAAGTCCTTTACGATCTTTGATCATGGAATGGACAAAATCTGAGAAGAATCTTTAGCTACTACATATTGCCATCTGCAAAATGTTAAGTATTGTTCAATTTTAAATTCTTCCTATTTGTTTCAACAAACATAATCACAGAATCAAACCATTTGGATCTTGACAAGACTGACAACTGGATCCAAACTGTTTTCAAAGATAATCAGGAATTTTCCAAATGCAGAGAAAAAAAAGTAAAGTTCTAGTATAATGCAACTTGTTCCATGCACTGAAAAACCTCCAGGACATCCAATATTACTGACATACTGTTCTTCTTATACTGTAACCTCTTTGTGGGGGTATTTGACTATTATGACTGTTCTAGTTTATCCTGTAACCTCTATAACCATTTACTCCATGAATATTCATGTAAGAAATGATGACATCATGAATATTAATTAGACTATAGCTAATTGTTATTTTAGCTCATTGGTCACAGGAAGTTTTGGTCATGGTAGAAACTATAGAATCAAATCTATAAAGATCTGTCTGATATGGGCCTACCGCCTACTTCTCTTTTTGCATAGGCATAGAAAGGCGTATTTATAGAGTAAAGGGTAAACAGATAACATTGATAGGGCAGGTAGGCTCTGATGCAATTAATATAGTAATTTCTATGGAACTTGGAGAAAAAATGTTCAAGTAAAATATTAGCACCAGTAGATCTCCTTTAAAAGAGATATGAAAACCGAATTAAAAAAAGTTGTTCTAGCAAATAAAGAGCAGTAAGACTAAGGTCATGTGATCAGAAGCAGGTTGATCAAAATTCTAAATGTTATGGATGGAAAATTTAAGATAACACTTTTCTTCTTAACCCTTTCCTCCATAAATACGCCTTTCTACGCTCTATTTATCACAATGGTTGCAAACTACAAAATTCTTAAATTTTCCATTTCTCTAGTTAATGCTCCTTTTCAGTAGATTTATTCAAAGAGGTTGGGTCTAAAAATAGCCTATGAGGGAAAGGGTTAAAACTCTTGTTTGGATCCTGATGAGATACAGTGTTACTTGAAGTGTCTCCTAGATCCAGACAGTTTGCAAAGGTTATCAGAAAATCACCCGTGACTGGGAAAGTAGTATTTCCATGTATGAATTGTTTGGTTAATAAAGAAGTTTGTTTCCACCTGTCTGCTGTGTGATGACTTAACAAGTAAGATTAATGAAGCAATGTTGACTGTCTATAACAGAGTAAATAGAGGTAGATGACAAAGAAAACAAAGTTACAGTAAAACTTAATGAATAAACATACGGTATGTCTTAAAAAACCCCAGATCTCTGCTTAATTCAGGACAAAAGTAATAGCAAAAATCTGCTTTTGCCCTACATCAAGTTGCTACCTGTCTTAACCCCTTTAGTTTCCTATTCAATATTCATGTAAGAAATACTGACATCATGAATTTTTATTAGCTGGTTTTATAGAGGTGCATGAACACTGGATTAGGTAACTTCGGTCGTATTATGGTATGGCGCTCGTTCGTCCGTTAGCCACTTCTTTGTCCGCTCAATAACTTGACAACTAATGGGTGTGCTATCTTCATACTTCATACTTAGGAGGAAGGTTGGTCATGACTAGTAGATGACCCCTATTGATTTTGAGGTCAGTCAGTCAAAGGTCAAGGTCACAGTGACCTTCAACTCAAGAATCTTGTCTGCTCAATAATTTGATAAGTATTGTGTCCAGTCTTCATACTTAGTAGGAAGGTTGTCATGGTCAGTACATGACCCCTATTGATTTTGAGGTCAGTCAAAGGTCAAGGTCACAGTGACCTTCAACTCAAATTAATATTTTGCATGTTAAGACGGCACATACTTCGGGCATTTAATGCTCCGACACACGGGGCTCTTGTTTACCTTGGCCGAAACTGCAGCCTCCGACTTTTATAATTTCATAAGCAAACAGGAGCCATCTGATCTGGGTTTCCTCTGTTTGCAAAGGCATTTATTTATGAATGAGGTGAAGGGTTAAGTCACCTGCATTTAGTTTTTGTTAACCCATTACCTCATGAATATTCATGTCAGAAATTATTATAACTGTATAAATATTAATTAGCTACACAGAGCTCCAGATAAGATGTGTAAAGTTATACATTTTCAAGAATAATTGATTCATTTCTCTACCAAACCCTATGTTGTGACCACTCTTTAGAATTGTCTCTTTGAGAGTGGTCACAACATAGGGTTTGGTGCAGAAAAGACCATTTTATTATTAAGTTAATATCTGTAGCTTTGGCTACATTTTTATGATGACATTATATAAGTTTTTACCATGGCAGAAACTGTAGAATCAAATCTGTATTAACAGAGCAGATTCTGTCCAGATGGCTCCTATCTCTCTCAATATATATATAAGGTTTTACTGTAAGTATATTCTGTATTGATAGAAATGTCTTCCCCTAAGGGGAACATTAAGTAACTTTAGGCTGCTAAATTTGTCATATGCTTCAATTCTTCAATTTCCTTTCAAAAACATGACCAGGAAGTCAAAAGGATTGGAATCTGATAAGACCCTAGGTAAAATACTTCTTGCTTCACATCGTGTAATAGGATAGCAGTGACTTATTGAATGGTGTTGGGTCTTGATGGCCCTTTTGTTTTCTTACTTGAACATTTACAAAATTGAGCCATGTCAGGAGAAATAGAGCACTATTTTTTGTAACTTTCATCTGCAAAAACTATTGCCTGCTACAATCTTGAAGTATTTATTTCTTCCATTTAAAAAAAAAAAAACGATGTCTGAGGGTAAAACAGAGCTTGATGAGAAACCATATCATTAACCCTTTCCCTCATAGAAACGTGTTTTCACGCATTTGCAAACAGAGAAGACCCAGATCAGACGGCTCCTAGCGGAGCCGTCTGATCAGGGTCTGCTCTGTTTGCTTATGGACTTTGATAGATATGTTTCTTTACTTTCTAAAATGGCTACAATGTTCTACCTTCCATATTTCATTATAACTACTTTGTCAATGAATATTCAGTAGGTATTAAAACTTGAAATAAACATAGAACAGGGAAAGGGTTAAACTGTTTAACCCTTTACTCCATGAATATTCATCTAAAAATGACATGATGAATATTAATTGTACGATTTTTTTGTTATAATGGCACAGGAACTTTAGGCCATGTCAGAAACTGTAAAACCAGTTCTGTATTATTCTGTTCATGCAAACAGAGTAGACCATGATCAGATGGCTCCTACAGGAGCCATCTGATCTGGGTTTAATTTGTTTGCAAAGACATAAAAATACATATTAGAGTAAAGGGTTTAAAAGGTCATCACAAATTGACCCATAGTCCCATAGTCATGTAGGGGTTGGAGATTTCATTTCACAGCGTAACAGACATACTTATATATACCCATCAAGCCATTTTTAGTTTGTAGATCTACTTATTAGAAATCAGAGAGCAAATATAATGATAGGGCTATAACCCTTTACTCATACACCCATTAACACGGTTGCAAACAGAGAAGACCCTGTAAGACTCTGTAGGAGCTGTCTGATCAGGTCTACACTGTTTACAAATCAAATAATAAAGATCTGATTTTACAGTTTCTGCAATAGCTAAATTTTCCTTTGTTCATCATAAGTTATGTCATTCTAAAGAACAATCTAACTAAAAATCATGATATCAGGATACGATATGGTAACAAGTTAACCCTTTACTCCATAAATAAATAAATAAGCTTTTCTACACCTTTGCAAACAGAGTTGACCCAGATGAGAAGGCTTACTAATGTTGAGAGAACTTGTGGCCCGACCCCGTTTCTGTGTATAATTATTAGAAATAAAATATGTTTAAACTAAGAAGGCTCCTGAAGAAGCTAACTGATCTGGGTCTGCTCTCTTTGCTTATGATATAATATAGATATGATTCTATAGTTTCTGCCATGGCCAAAATTTCCTGTGTCCATGTCCTATCATAAAAATGGACTGCAAATTCTGCCATATCCAAAATATCCTGTTTTTCATATGCCATTATAAAAATTAATCCATTTAATATCAATGATGCCATTAATCCTTACATGAATATTCAACAGGTATAGGGTTAAGCCTTTCATACTGAATGGACTCTATTGTTCAACATTGACTGGCCATTAATTCCACACTGAATATTCAGCATCCAAAGGGTTTTACAGGATAAGGGAAAACATGAAGCCTTTATGTTCCATCAACATCAATGCCAGTAACAAATACATGGAATTAGAAAATTAACGGAAGAAAACTAGTTTTACTTCTCTAGTGTAAACCCTTTGAATGTGGTAGACAATTGAAGTAATATTTGCAAACAGTGTAGACCCAGATCAGAGGGCTTCTAGAGGAGCCCTCTGATCAGGGTATGCACTGTTTGCCATTATAGTATTTTCAGCAAAATTTGCCCTTTCATACTAATTGGACTGTGCTATTAAGCAATGTTAGAATATTCCGCTTTAAAAATGTTGTATTCATGGATTTAACTCTTAGCAAGCTAAGCAACAGTTATCTGTTTAATAATAATCTCTGCTGCAATTTTATAGGAGCTTTTTTCATCCATTTGTTTTCAAATTATTATGAGTGATAAAAGTTGAAATAATGCGGAGCTAATTTCTTTGCTACTAATCTGAATCTATACAATTTGAAAATTTTGCGGGTTGGTGCAAAAAATGACGCTTTGTATCGTAGTGGCAAATTCATGATAGCCAGCTGTTTAGATCCAAATGAGGTGCCAAAATCAGTTTTCTGATCAGGATTCAAACTGGTTGGCTCTCTTGCAATCTTTTTAAAGAAATAAAGAAAAATTGTATTTACAACATGCTGCAGAAGAAAAAAAATGTGGACTACTGTTCTTTTCGTGTACAGGGTTATAGTGAAGATAATCAAGTTTCAATGCCAGCTTGTTTTGATTTGATTCTGCTTTTGATTGCTGGGAAATTTCACAGGAGAAGCATTGTGCAATTGAATTCTTAATTGAAAATGAAGCCATTTTATCAGGAATAATTCCAACATAACTTTTGTAGTATTTTCCCTGAAATATTAGCTGTCAGAAAATACTGTCAGCAAGAACAGCTGCTGTCTTTTGTAATTTTCAAAGTAGATATTTTTCTTGCATCACTTTTCAAAAATACAAAGTATCAAATAGTTTGGATCCTTATAAGATGTGCAGTTACTCATTTTATCTCACTTTGATCAAGATTTTTTTCACAAAAGCAATCTCAACTTTCTCTTTAACAGGCAAAGAGCTGTACATAAAAGTGCATGTCGTTTAGGCGGAATAACATTATTGCCAATTGTTTCATTAACTTTTCTTTGACGTTTTACTGTGACTTTATTAGAAAGCTGAATTGATTTAGTGAATTACAAAGATGGTAAAAACTTTTAAGTATTGAGATATGTGATTAGTTTGGTTGGTTGCAGTTAGATGCAGGTGGATATATATCTAACCCCTTACTCCATAGAGACACCTTTTGGAACCTTTGCAAACAGAGTTGACCCAGATCAGATGGCTGCTGTAGAAGCCTTCTGATCAGGGTCTGCTCTGGAATAAGATATATCTTTTGGAATAAGATAGATATATTGTTACAATTTCTGTCATGGTGAAATTCCCTTTTTCATGATGCCATTATAAAAATTCAGCTAATTAATACTCATAAAGTCATTATTTCTGACATGAATATTTATGGAGTAAAGTGTTGAAATATATTTTGTGTCATTAAAAGTTAGACATATTATTAGCTCACCAGAGCACAAAGTGCTCAGGGTGAGCTTTTGTGATCTCCAGATGTCTGTCGGAGTGTATTATAAGTGCGTCGTCCCACGTCAACAATTTGAACCTTTAAAAATCCTCTCCTCTGAATCTACAGGCTTCTTAGCTTTCATCTTTGGCACATAGCATCATCTGTAGGTCCTCTACCAAAGTTATATAAATTATGCCTCTAGAGTCAAAATTGTTCCCGCCCCAGGGGTGCAGTAAAACTTCTCCTCTGAAACTGGTAGGTTCTCAGCTTTCATATTTGGCACAGAGCATCATGTTCAGGTCCTCTACAAATGTTATATAAGTTATGCCTCTGGGGTCAAAATTGGCCCCGCCCCAGGGGTGGCCAGTTTTCGATAGAAACATATAGTGGAAACTTTGAAATTCTTCTCCTGTGAAACTGGAAGGTTCTCAGCTTTCATATTTAGCACATAGCATCATGTTAGGTCCTGTACAAAAGTTATATAAATTATGCTCCTTGGGACAAAATTGGCCCCACCCCAGGGGTGGCCAGTTTTCAATAGAAACATATAGTGAACACTTTGAAAAGCTTCTCCGGTAACTGGTAGGTTCTCAGCTTTCATATTTTGGCACATAGCATCATGTTCAGGTCCTCTACAAAAGTTATATAAATTATGCCCCTGGGGTCAAAATTGGCCCTGCCCCAGAGGTTGCCAGTTTTCAATAGAAACATAGTGAAAACTTTGAAAATTTTCTCCTCTGATTGTCTGGTGAGTGATATCAGGGCCATCATAGCCCTCTTGTTTTGTTATACATGTATTATGACTCCCTCACCATTCTTTTAAAATAAAAATGGAAGAAAAATATTTCACATTTGAAGAATAAGCCATTAATTAACAAAGCATAATTTGCTTAGGGAGCTAAAGTGTTTATAGTGTGTGTCTTCCTGGTAAGCCAAATTCTTATATTCTGTTGCACAATCATACTGTTATTGATTTAAGCATCCAAGTTTTATCGATGGATGAACTTGTCAGATGCCTGTCATTTATCAAGATGTTGGACGGGCAGTGAGACATTTGCCTTAACCCTTTCCTCCATAAATACACCTTTCTACGCCTCTGTAAAAGTCACTATTTGAAACCATTGTGATAAATATTTATCACAGTGGTTTCAGGACTACAAAATTCTAAAAGTTTCCTTTTCTCTAGTTAATGCTCCTTTGCGGTAGATTTATTCAAAGAGGTTGGATCTAAAAATAGCCTATGAGGAAATGGGTTAAAGTTAACCTTTAGTATGCCAAGTGAATGGCTCTCTAAACAAAGGTGTTCATCTTATTCCTGTTTGATCATTTTCTTGATAATCCTGGATGTTAACACTTACCCTGCCAAACGCGACTCGAATCACATTCACAAACAGCTTGGGTCCAGATGAGACACTAATTTACTGTTTGTCACTCAGACACTTGCTTCTTATATACTTTAACCCTTTCCTCCATAAATACGCCTTTCTACGCCTCTGTAAAAGTCACCTGTTGAAACCATTGTGATAAATAGAGCATTTGCTCCTATAGGAGCAAATGCTCTATTTATCACAATGGTTTCAAACTAACAAATTCTAAAAATTTCCTTTTCTCTAGTTTAAATGCTCCTTTTCGGTAGATGAATTCAAAGAGGTTGGGTCAAAAAATAGACTATGAGGGAATGGGTTAACAAATCAGAGCTAAGTGAAAAATACATCTTGTCGGAGTATGAGAAGACAATTTTGGTTTTTTTGGCAGTATAAGAGTTAACACCTTTGTATACAGAGCAGACACAGATGAGACAAGTCCTGCTCACTGGCACTTGATCGAAACAGACTATAGTTGTGTAATATAATAGTTATATCATATACATGGTGCGGCAGCCGATCCGCCCATTGTTTCGTACCGGCGTAAATTTCCGATATAAAACGCAGATCAACGTGAAATCTACTCAGCAGCCGGGAAGAAAAGACATTTATCTCTGTAGAAACTGTAAATTCTTCTCCATTAACAAACCTCTATCGAAGCTGTTTGATGATATTTCAGGGATAAATTGACGGAGTTGATTTGTCAGGACTTTCATTCCGTGTTAACTTCCGGTGACCTCCTCTGACCCCGAGAAAATGTTACGAGCCATTTGATTGGTTGACAATGACCCGGTTATTTCGACTGTCTGGTCGAAGTCAAACTACATGTAAACATAAATACTTGAATAGCTCTGATCTAATATTTCGACCAAAATACACGTCACATTTTTGTTACATGCATTCAGCCATGAAATCAAAGAGAACAATGTTGATACAGCGTCATGGTGACGTTAAGTTTTTACTTAAAATGTCATGACGTCACCAAATGACGTCATGAGCGCGTCTTTCTTTGATAACATTGAAACTTCATCAAATAACAAAACATCCGTTCCCAAAATATTCTGACGGACATGGTCCAATTGCATCATCATCCCTCACTAGCCTCGTCATAATAACCAGTAACCACAATGTTGTGGCCTACAAAGATGGTTTTTATTGCCAAGATTTGCATTTTAAAGACAAATATTTGACAGGCCGCGGGAACAACAACGCTTGACACACCTTTCTGATTTGTCCAATGAAAACGCCCGTTTCAACCGAAACAGTTGAAGGTCGATCAAACCGGAAGTTGACTAGGAATGAAAACGGCGACAAAATCAAACACCATTTTCTCCTCCAAATATTATCAAATATTTTCGATAGAGGCTTGTTTATGGACAAGAACTTATCGTTTCTACAGAGATAAATGTCTTTCCTTCCCGACCGCTGAGTAGATTTTGCCTTGATCTGCGTTTTATATCGGAAATTTCCGCCGGAACGGAACAGGTGGAGAATCGGCTGCCACACCATGTAGTGTATTAATGTACTAGTTGCTATAAATAAACTATAGTCTTTTTCGATCAAGTGCCAGTGGTCCTGCTCTGTTATCTATTACCATTGCAATGTGTTTCCCTGTTTTATACTTTAATGCAAAATGTAAATTAAAGTGATAGTCTGACTGTCTCTACTTGCAAACACATTTTAAAAATGCCTAAACATTACATGAATTGTTTGTGTAAATGCTGAAAAGAAATATCATGCAAGAAAGACTATCAAATAAACACTGAAGAATACAAAGCTTTCATGCGTTTGATATTGAAGACCCGGATGTTATTCGCAGATGTATTAGTATTTATTCGGATTGCGTTTTAGTTTCATAACTGTACAACAAAAAAAATATAATTATTATCAATGAAAACTGTTAATTTGGTATCAAAGCAGCATTTTTCAATATATCATTATTAGTTGAAATTGACAATCTTCTTAAAAATGATTGAACATAACAAATACCATGTTTTATGATGTTATTGAAGATAATGCCTTTATTGTAGAATCTATCACTTTAATTAGTATTCCTAATGGGTCTAAAATGAATAGTCATCTAGTAATTTAATTGGTTGTTTGTTTGCGTAGTAGCACCAAAGTTATTATAATCTATGCAAACAGTTTGGATCCAGATGAGTCTACCAATAACTTGTCATCTCATCAGGATCCAACTTGTTTGACACTGGCTGAATATTTGAAGACCAATAAAAGAAAAACGGAACTTTGAGAATTATGGCAGATTACAAATTGACGTCACAACAAATGTTTGGCTTGCAAAGCATTAATTACAAGCAAAGCTCTATTTTTCTTGAAACGTACAATTACTGCAGTCTAGTATTAAATAGCTTCAATAGTTACTGGTATCTCGTTAACCCTGAAACTGCTATCCACGACCTGCTGAAAATGATGAGATGCTGAGTAACTTGGTTTCCTTCAGGATCCAAGTTGTTAATTGACACTTGGTCAATAGTTTCCCAAAAGCTTAACCCTTTCCTCCATAAATACACCATTCTACGCCTCTGTAAAAGTCACTTTATGAAACCATTTTGATAAATAGAGCATTTGCTCCTATAGGAGCAAATGCTCTATTTATCACAATGGTTTCAAATTAAGAAATTCTGAAATTTTCCTTTTCTCTAGTTAATGCTCCTTTTCGGTAGATTTATTCAAAGTGGTTGGATCTAAAAATAGCCTATGATGGAATGGGTTAACAAGTCAGAAGTAGGCAAAATTATACATCAGATCAAAATTTGAGAATAGTATCAGAGCAGTTCATAAAGGTAATACGTATTGAAATTTGAAAAAACATCAGCCAAACAACCAAACCCTATGTTGGCACATGCACACTTTAGAATTGGCCTGACAAGAGAATTATAAAGTGTTCACAACATAAGGGTTAGATGGAGAAATAAAGCAGCTGTTCTTAAAAATGTTTTAATTTATGCATCTTATCTGGGCCTCTGTACAGTATATTTTCACAGCAGCATTATTCTCTCAAACTGACGCCTTTTGATGCCTCTGTAAAAATCACTTTTTGAAACCATTGTGATAAAAAGAGCATTTGCTCCAATGGAGCATGGCCCTGAAAGTATTATTCATATGACCTTGGAAGTTGGAACAGCAGAGTTCTGGCCCTTTTCTGCCAAAAATCTTTTTGTCTGTCCGCAGTCATAACTGTGTAAATGTTTAGTACCATGAGGAAATGCAGCCCTGCAAGTATCACTCATATTGCTTTTGGAACACCAGAGTTATAGCTCTTTGTTTGCCTAAAACTTAACATTTTGTCCATCGGGAGTCACATCTCAGAAACAGTTTGGAGTTTTTCAATGAAACTTTGTGTAAATGTTTAGTAATATATAGAAATGGGGCACTGCAAGATTTATTCACATTGACCCTAATACATTAGAGTTATGGCTCTTTTTGTTTGTCAAAGTCATTTCTCAGAAACTGTTTCCTAAGTTGTTTCCTAAGAAAATTTGTGTAAATGTTAAAGGGGATTGAAGTCCCTACATTTGACATGTTTCAAAAATACCTAAAATATACAAAACTCATTTGTTTATTTGCTGAAAAGTAGTATATCGCAAGAAAACATAATTATCCAATAAATGTTGAAAATGACAAAAACATCCATGTGGTTGATATCAACGATCACAATGTTATTCCCCAATGTTTCAGTTTTATTTGTGTTGGGTTTTAGTTTCGTATCTGTTCGCGCTATTTGCGTCTCTCCAACTGATTCTGAGAAAAGCTGTTACGTAAACAATGGAGGAATCAGGTGATCATCGGCAAAATGCGGAAAATTTGAACAGAATAGGCCGATAATACTTTGTTGTAGAACAAAAATTATAAGTATTGATGCAATCGGATTTTTGTATCACAGGGGCATTTTTCGATATAAGTTCAAATAAGGACAATCTTAATTGAGCATAACAAATATAAAGTTTTATGATATTATTGAAAATATGCGTTCATTATAGTGACTTCCTCTTTAAGTGCCATAAATGCCCTGTATGTATTATTCACATTGGCCTTGGAACACCAGAGTTATGGCTTTTTGTTTGTGAAAAATGTAACCTTTTTTGTCCATCTGGTCAGTAACACAGTTTATTACTTAGGTCAGCATATGTTTGACGAGAGATATCAATTCAGCGAATTTGCTTGTTACTATTCATATAATCATCTTTTCTGACATGAATTTATGAATATTCGTGTCAATTACAAGAAAAATGTAGTGAAAATGACTACAAGTGCGGGTCTGGGTTTATGAAATTTTATTGATCAACTGGTTTGACCTACATTTGATCTAAATCCTTTACTCCATAAATATTCCTTTCTATGACTTTGCAAACAAAGTAGGCCCAGATCAGATGAGTCCTATAGGATCAGGGTCTACTCTGTTTGCTTATGACACAATATAGAAATGATTACAGTATCTGCCATGGCCAAAACTTTCTGTGTCTATGTGCTATTATTACAAATTAATCTGATTAATACTCATCATGACATTATTTCTTACATGAATATTCATGGAGGAAAGGGCTAATCAGAAATCCTGAATATTCATGAAGTAAAGGGTTAAAGATATTCCAATAAGAGTGTGTATTCTGTATAAGCTATGCTCAACAGTAGAACATTCTGAGATGAATAATTGAATGAGAGAGCAGGCCTTTTTCTGGCAGTTTGGGAAAAATGTTTTTTAATAATTAGGGTTTCTTTTGTGCATAAAGTTCAATGATTTGGAAAGCATTTTTGGCCCCATTTTATCTTATTTTGCATTTTTAAGCACTGTAATCAAAATTTGGTCTCTTTTAGGATTTTTCCTCAAAATGGGAAAAAATGTTACCTATTTTGCAATGGGAATGGGTCCTTTTAATGGACCCATGTAAATTCCAGAAAAAGAAAGAGAGACAGAAGAGAGATCTTCAAAAACAAATGTACTGTACAACCTGCCTATAGCGACCACATTATTAATGAGTATGTAGGTCTATAAGAGCAGGTGGTTGCATAATGCAGGACAAAAGTAATTCAGAAATCTCCTGCAGGAGTTTTTTGTATAATTTTCATCCAGTATTAATTTGTAACCACTTGCTCTAAAATATACAGTATTAGACTAGTGCCGTGATTTATTTTGGCTGGTTACTGTACACAGGTTTTACTGCATATACTCTTAGCTTTTTTTTGTTTTGTTGCTATGTTATAGGGAGAAACAGGAGGAAAAGTGATCATACCTGTGGTAATTGCAGCAATGCATCAGTAGAAAATTGTTTGGAAACCCAATACAGTAGAACATGCCTAACATACCATATACAGTAAAACCCATCTAAACCGGAAGTTCAATTTAGTAGCAATATCGGTCTTGTAGACAGGTGGAAGCTTAATGCAGGGTGAACGTCATGCAGAAAGCTCCTCTAGGAGCTTTCTGCATGACGCTCACACTGCATTAAGCAGCCACCTGCCTAAACGTATCTAAATTCTTCTCTACTAGAATTCCGGTTTAGAGGAGTTTTACTGTACATGTAATGAATAAACATGTCAATCAATAAGAACAGGTGGTTGCTTAATGCAAGACAGATATAATGCAGAAAGGTTCTAGAGGAGCTTTCTATGTAACTTTTGTTCTGTATTAAGCATCCACCTGTCCTAAACTCCAGAATTTGACCTTAATTTTAGTGATCATTGTAGATGCAATATTATGGTAACCTTTTGAATGTGGACAACAAATAAATGGGCATTTGCATATTGAAAACAGTGTAGACCTGGATCGGAGAGTTTCTTGAGGAGTCCCCAGGTTAGGGTCTGTACTGCTTGTTCTTTCAATTCTTTTCACTGAAAGTTACCCATTTCTACATACAGAATAGACTCTACTAGAAAGCTGTGAAGGAATGTTCTATTTCTAAGTCTGGATCAAGATGAGATGCAGAATAACTCAGCTTCTCATTGGGAGTCAAACATACACTCAGATACTAGTTTTTATTTAAACCTTTACTTCATGAATATTCATGCAAGAAATAATGACATCATAAATATTTATTAGCTGAACTTTAATGATGTAATCTTTCCAAGGATATTTTTTGCTTTGACAAAAGGCATAGAATCAGATCTATTATAATCATGTCTAAAGCAAACAGAGCTGACCCTGATCTGACGGCTCCAATGAATATTCTACTCTGTTTTGCAAAGGCATTAAAAGTGTCTGTACATTAACATTGTACATGTGGAATAAAAGGTTAGAAGAATTCAAGGAAAATTGAAGCAGAAGACATTTTTTGGCAGACAAAGGTTACTTAATTTTGAACGGTTAATGACAAAGTTCCAGTCCAGCTAAACTGTTATTACTGCTTGTAATAGGTAGTCATAACTTGTTATGATGGTTTTACCCAATGATAATTACAGTGTTCTTTGTTCAGATGCATAGATGCAGCAAATTACCGGTAAACTTTATTCAAACATACAGTAAAACCTCTCTATAACGACCACTAAATTACATCTAGTATTTTGTGTTAATGGCAGGTTTATGCTTAAAGCAAGGTGAAAGTAAAACAGAACACTCCTATAGGAGCGTTCTGTTTTACTTTCACCTTGCTTTAAGCAACCACCTGCCCAAAATACCAACTAATTAACACAATTTAGTGGTCGTTATAGAGAGGTTTTACTGTAACTCCTTTATTTCTCCGCAGTAAAACTGTTTAGAATCGTCCCCTAAGAGGTAATCTTGAAAACATATTGGAAATTTCAGTTCTCAAAGTAGATTGATCATTACCTAATGAATATTCATGTAAGAAATAATGACATTGTGAATTTTGATTAGACTACTTTGTATAATGATATATGAACTCAGGAATTATGGCCTTGGAAGAAGCTGTAGAATCAAATCTGTGTAATTTCATAAGCAAACAAATCCTCCATGAATATTCATGTAAAAAATAATGCAATCGTGAATATAATTAGATTAATTTGTTATAATAACACATGGACGCATGAATTTTTGGCCATGGCAGAAACTGGAGAATCTCATCTATATTATATATCATAAGCAAACAGAGCAGACCCTGATCAGACTGCTCCTGTAGGAGCCATTTGATCTGGGTCTACTCTGTTTGCAAAGGCGTAGAGAGGTGTATTTTGGAGTAAAGGGTTAAAGAGCTTAGATCCTGGTCAGACGGATAGATACTAGGTTTCTGATCTGTAGGAACCATTCAATCAGGGTCTACTCTGCTTGCTATGGAATAATATAGATTTGATTCTGCAGTTTCTGCCATGTCCAGAATTGTCTGTTTTCACTTACCATTATAATTATTCATCTAAATTGTATTTAATATTCTTGATGTTATTATTTCTTACATGAATATTCTTGGAGTAAAGGGTTAATCAGATTGTTTTTCCAACTAATACCATGCCCCAAGACTAATATCATTATAGATCTGTAGTTTTTTCCTGTGTCCCCAGAGACTTGCTTATTTTAGATAATATTTGTTTCGGTATTAGTTTTGGCTTTGTTTGTTGAGGATAGTTGTACATGTATTAGTTTGTCAGAGGTTAGACTGTTAGACAGCAGCTGCTATGTCTCTTTAATCCAAACTCAAATTTTAAAAAGATCTTGCAAACCGAGTTTGAAGGATTATGATGGAGTTAGTTTGTCGGGCTTTGTCATCCTGCATCCTGCGTTGGTCCATTCCTTGTGGAGCAAAATATTTCTACAATTTTGCTGTATTTTTATGAATATAAAAATTATTATTTTTATTGTCCTTGGATTTTTCTTGTCTTGGATTTCATAATTTCCTTGCGGAGGAAACTAGCTCTAGTTTTTGTCTTGAAATTCACAGAAGTGATGGACATGTTGAGATTCAGTTTGTGGCACAATTGTTGTGTTTTTTTTGTTGGTTTTTTTTTTTTTTTTTATTAGATTCGAGATGGTCAGCTGGTGCCCATTTTGAAATGTTCAATTTCCTTTTGCAGCAAACTACTTCTACGGTTTTTGCTGCATTTTCATGGAACATCAAATAAGTTGGACAATCAAGTGGTGTTGTATTAACCCTCTGCCCCATACAATCGCTTTTCATGCCTATTCACACAGAGTAGACCCAGATCAGATGGCTCCTGTAGGAGCCATCTGATCAGGATCTGCGCTGTTTGCTTATAGAATGATATAGATCTGATCGCGATGAACAGGAATCAGGGGGCATACCATCTCAGTGGGATTTACAACCATTTATTCGCCGCTAAGCCCTGCGGCAAAAAGGGCATATCTCACAGTTCACCAGTGACCAAGTCGGCTGACAGTCGACGAAACTGTCTGGAGCCAAATATCCAAGGTTAGCAGTGTAAAAATAACTTTGTTTTCATGAATCATTCCTGCTGGATGAACCTATTCTCTAATATAACATTTCAGTTAATTGATATGCTAATAAAATCATTTTTTTCATGATTATTCAATGCTAGAAGGAAACTCTGACATTTCAGCATTCAATATTTTTAATGCAAATTATGAAAAATATGAAAGAAAAAAATGAGAACTGTTTCCAGAAAAATATTTTCGGATGTCTTTTTGACCTTGAAACTGCTGCCATTTACAAACAGTGTAGACCAAATTTAGAAGGCTCCTAGAATAGTCCTGATCAGGGTCTGCGCTGTTGTCAATCTTCCAGTGTGAATATTCAGATTTAAAGGGCTAACCCTCTCCCTTTTGCACCTCTCCTGTATGAGGCATCTGATCAGAGTTTGCTCATGACATGATACAAATCTGGTTCTACGGTTTTATTCCCTTGAAAATTTCATAAACTCTTTCCCTCTTGAATATTTATACAAGAATTCATGACTTCATGAATATTCATTCACAGCCAATGAACAATGGAATTTTTGGTCAGATCAGAAACTATATTATTTCATACACAAACAGAATAGACCCTGATCAGACTGCTCCTGTTTGCAAAGGTGCGAAAAGGTATATATATATGAGGTGCAGATGGTTAACTCTACTTGCTGACGAGCATTATTGTCTGCTTCAGTTTTCTCTATTTACCTTAAATATTTGTAGACCACTTTAAGTTCATAAAGATTAACCCTTACAGTGCAGGACATACGTCACTAATGTCCACAAATGCAAACAGTGCAGACCCAGATGAGAGGGTTCCTAGAGGAACTCTCTCATCAGGGTATGCACTGTTTGTCATTTTACACTTTTCATTTTAAAAATCCCATAATATTCACCATAAGCTTGACCTGTTTGAATTGTGGAATAGTCTGTTTACAAATTCAGTATTGTAAGTTTTAATAGTTCAACATAGCACCAATTTGTTGAAGTAAAATTAGATTTTTTTTTAAAAAAAACGTAAAGTACCTAGTTATAGTCTACTTTCAGTCAGAATGACTGCTCAGCCGACTGTACATTTACTCCCCTGGTCATTGAGTCATTCACCTACAAGATTGAGCACTGCTAACATATGGCGCAATCATGCAGCCACAGTACAGGCTAGTGACCCTCACAGGTACCCATTTTAACCCCTGGGTGGAGAGGATGTGCAGGTGGGAGACACTGAAAAACGTCTCAGGATTTGAAACCCGGACCTCCGGATTGATAGTCAAGCGCGTTACCACTAGACCACCGCACACCAAATTAGACTGACATAGTTGCAAATAGTGTATACCCCAAAACAAATGACTTATTTATATGATCTGTGTCTGCACTATTTGCCTCAGAATACTTAGGGTAAACAGGGTTCACTGTTTGTTTTTCTTCCCTTTTCTTTCAAAAAACATAATCACAACATCAAACAGCTTGGATCCTTAGTTATTTGGCCTCTCATCTTGATCAAACACTGTTTGCATATGCAATCAACGATTGGCTATTGACAGTGAAAATTGACAGCTGGTGACTGCTTGGTGCAGACAAATGCAGAAAGCTTCTATATCTGCCTGAGTTTCATCCTGCATTTAACTACACCTTGTGTTGCAGGGCCATTAAATCAAGCTCAATCAATCAGACCTGTCCCAGAAATAAAATTTTATAGTGACTATTGTAAAGTGGTTTTCCTGGGGTTTTTTTGCAGGAAAATGTTATGTAGAATTAAACTGGTCTCCCAACAGCTGTTATAGGTCTCTTTACCCCTATGAATGCTGAATTTTCAAAAGACAATGTTTCCATAATTGTGTGACAGTGGAATCCATCAAGTATAAATGAATAAAACTAACGAAAACAAACTGGAATGGCAAACAGTGCAAATCTTGATCAGAGGACAGGAGTCCTTTGGTCTGGGTCTTTACTGTTTGTAAATGCCAGTTAACTGGCTGCCTGCATTGAAAGGGTTTATTTGGCAGGGAACGTTGTTAGCACACCTGAGTGTTACAGTATGTAGGTTCTAACAACAGTAGGAAAATTCTCGAGAAATCTACAGCAGTCCTTGTAATGTCACAGAAATTATCAACTGTCCAAGAATCCTTTTCATTGTATTCAAATTTAACCCTTTGATTGTGGGAAAACAAGTGTACTGTCATTGCAAACAATGTAGACCCAGATCAGAGGGATCCTAGAAGAGCCCTGTGATCAGGGTGTGCACTGTTTGTCATTTAAAATCCTCTTGCAAGTTTTAGCTTTTCATACTGAACAGACATTGTGATTAACCCTTTACCTGTTGAATATTCATGTTAGAAGTAATGCCATCATGAATATTAATTAGTTGAATTTTTAAGAATAGCATAATTATGTTATGTACATGTATATGAATATTTTGGTTTAGTAGAAACTGCAGAGTCACACCCATTATGATTTTATAAGCAAATAGAGCAGACCCTGATAAGACAGCTCCTACAAAACTATTTGATCTGGACCTACTCTGTATGCAAAGTCGTGAAAACTGTTTGTAAAAGGGAAAAGGTTGTAAAAGGGAAAGGGTTAAACATAACGTAATCAGCATTCAGATGGTCAAACTTCACTCATATTCCTGATCTGATTAGGGACCTCTTGAATATTTATGTAAGAATTTATGACTTCATGAATTGTCATGGACTGATTTTTCATTATTACCACTGAATTTTTTATCATGACAGAAACAGATTTTTTTGTGTCATAAGCAAACAGAGAAGACCCTGATCAGACAGTCCCTACAGTAGACATCTGATCTGGATGTACATAACTGTTTGCAAAGGCGTGAAAATGTGTTTCTGTCAGGTTAAGGGATAATGGAGACATGCAGATATACTTTGCAGGTACAATGTACTGACACTTTTCAAAGATTTGGACCAGAGACAAGAACATCTTGGGCAACCTGTCCAATTCTTTGCAATACTAGAAATAGCTTATATTGGCTTCATGCCTTCTCCATACCATAATAAACACGAGGGAGACTAAGCACTGCATCCATTTTCAATAGGGAAGCATTGCTTTAACCCTTTCCTCCATATATACGCCTTTGTAAAAGTCACTTTTTGAAACCAGTTTGATAAATAGAGCATTTGCTCCTATGGAGCAAATGTTCTATTTGTCACAATGGTTTCAATACTACACAATTCTAAATTTTTCCTTTTTTCTATTGAATGCTCCTTTTTGGTAGATTTATTCAATGAGGCTTGGTCTAAAAAGAGCCAATGATGGAATGGGTTTACCCTTTACTCCATAATGATGCCTTTCTACAGTTTTGTAAACAAAGCAGTCCCTGATCAAATGGAGCTGCCTGATCAGGGTGTGCTCTGTTTGCTCATGAATGAAATGATATAGGTATGATTTTACAGTCTATAGTCAAAACTTCCTGTATTATGTGCCATTATAAAACACAATCTACTTAATATCCATGATGTCATTATTTCTTAGCTGGATATTCATTGAGTAAAGGGTTAAAAGTGATATTAAATGTTTATACAATGCAGAGAACTAGGACCCATTGATACTTGTATAGCCATTTAACTAATGAATAGTCATGTCACAAATAATGACATTATGAATATGAATTTAGTTGTGTTTCTTATAATGGCATATGAACAAGGAAATAGTTGGCCATGGCAGAAATTGTAGAGTCAGCTATAATCCTCCATAAGCAGACAAGGGTTACTGGTAGAATCTGATCAGATAGCTCCTACAGGATATACATCTTCATAAAATAAAGAGTTAGGGTTTGAAGCATATGTAATGGATAATGTATATTGACCCTTTACCTTATAATGCCTTTTCATGCTTTTGCAAACATAGTAGACCCAGATCAGATGGCTCCTGTAGGAGCCATCTGATCAGGGTCTACTCTGTTTGCTTATGTGGTTATATAGATAAATTATTAGTATTCCTTTCCAAAAGTACAGTAGAACCTGTCTTAAGCGACCATCAAAATATAATTGGAGCTGTCTATATTACATTTGCCATTGCATTAAGCAACCACCTGCTTCATTAAGTTCCAGTGTTCAATAAATGAATGGTCGCTTAAGACATGTTCTACTGTACAATGAGTTCACCTGCATGAACCTTTTGCACTCGGAGAAACTGTAATTAAAGTGTGAACAGTGTGCATCCAAATGAAATGCAAAGATCAAAACTGTTTGACTATCTGATTGTATTTTTGAAGTAAAACATGAAAAATGTGAATTTTAGAATTAAAGCAGATGATGATACATTTTTCTGACAACAATGACTTTCAGCAGACAAAGAGTTAACGTTCAGGTAGAATTGACTGTTCATAGCCATAATGATTTTTCCTTGCATTATTGACATTTATCAAGTAGTAATCAGTTTTATTGTTTGTTAACCATTAGTTATTGGTCTCTGATTTTGCCTTCCAGGAAATGGCTAGTCAGAAATATGTTCCTGTATATAAACAGTATAGCTACCAGAGACCCCTGAGTCCTGTACTTTGCCAACGATCTGTCAGGAGCTGTTACTGGAACAGGCAGACTGTTTAATGATAATCTGTAGAATGCTTAAGGGGAACTGGTCTGCAAATAATAATTTACTCACAGACTTGAAGAGATTTTTGAGTGTCTCGTTAGGATCAAAACTAAATGTGACTCAGACTTCTTTTGTAGAGCAAGAGAATTGAGTACTTGAGCAGCTAACGATTTGTTTACTGTACTACACTTGGTCATTAACTCTTTCCTCCATAGGCTTTTTTAGACCCAACCTCTTTGAATAAATCTACCCAAAAGGAGCATTTACTAGAGAAAAGGAAAATGTTAGAATTGTGTAGATTGAAACCATTCTGATAAATAGAGCATTTGCTCCTATATGAGCGAATGCTCTATTTATCACAATGGTTTCAAGAAGTGGTTATTACAGAGGCGTAGAAAGGCATACTTATGGAGGAAAGGTATAACCCTTTCCTTCATATAAACGCCTTATCATGCATTTACAAACAGAGTAGACCCAGATTGGATGGCTCCTATAGGGGCTGTCTGCTCTGTTTGCTAATGGAATTTGATAGATGTTTGTCTACTTTCTAAAATGGCTACAATGTTCCACCTTTCATATTTCATTATTACTATTTTGTCCATGAACATTCAGTAGGTATAATTTGGAATAAACATGGAACAGGGAAAGGGTTAGTTCTTTACACCTGAAGTAACTGTTGTCTGCAAAATTTGTTGTCTGCTACAAATTATTTAAGTAGATTTTGTTTCTCCATAATTTTCAAACATTCATAAAATAAACAAATGGAATAGCAAATAGTGTAGACCCTGATCAAAATGTTCCACCAGGAACAGTTTGATCTGGGTCTGCACAATTGCCCAAGTTGGACTGTCCAAATATTTAGGATGAAGAATGAGTGTTTACACCTTGCTTATGATTCCATTACCCCCAGCAGTATTATCTATGATCTTTAACAACATGGGCAGACCGTTAATGTCACTCTTGTGGGCAACTAAAGCCAGCATCTCTCATCACTGATCTACTATAAGATGTATGGCACACTGTACTTCTATTGTACTTTTTATCTTACTATTTCAGTTTTAACTCTTTCCTTCATATAAACCCTTATGAATATTCATTACAAATGTGAATATAATTTGTGCATTAAAAATAAGGAAATGAATTACAATGACAAGTAACAGAAAATCAGATCTTTAACATATAAGTAAAGAGAAGAGCTAGATCAGAGAGCTACCACGGGATCTGTCTGGTCAGGGCCTACTCTATTTGCTAAAGTATAAAATAATGTGACTATCGGGTAAATATTAATCATTTATTCCATAAATACACCTTTCTGTGCCTTTGCTAACAGAGTTAATTCAGACTAGGGTCCGCTCTGTTTGCTTCTGATATAAGATAAGATTTTACAGTTTCTTCCATGGCCAAACATTCTTGTGTGAACATGACATTGTGCTATAACAATATAACAGTTCATGCTATCATTATTTCTTACATGGAGTAAAGGGTTACAGGTGTTCATTTTAACCCATTCCCTCATATTGACACCTTTTGATGCCTCTGTAAAAGTCAATTTTTGAAACCATTGTGATAAATAGAGCATTTACTCCAAAGGAGCAAATGCTCTATTTATCACAATGATTAGTGAAATAATTTCTAAAAGTTTCCTTTTTTCGAGTAAATGCTCCTTTTCGGTAGATTTATTAAAAAAAGGTTGGACCTATGAGGGAATGGGTTAAAACATTTAATTACTACTGGAAGTTTCCAATGTAATTTAAACCTTCGAATGTGGAAAATGTGTGTACTGGCATTTACAAACAGTGTAGACCCCGATCAGATGGCTCCTATAGGGGCCCTCTTATCAGGGTCTACATTGTTTGTCATTCAAATTCTTCTAGCAGATCTAAGCCATGCCTATGGAACAGACTCTATTGTTAAAGACTGATGGGTCATACTAGTTTGAAAGTTCAGCATTCATAGGGTTGGTATCCATGGTTACTGTGGTTATAGTAGAATTGTCTTCTGAGGTTTAACCCTTTCAATGACAAAATGAAGATCTCGATAAAAGCAAGAACGTGGTAAGAAACGTTGACTAGTTTTGTCTACTATTAAGACTCTTCAGAACGTACCTTTCAATGAGCAAAACTATTGTGCTAACATTTGCAAACCATGCAGACCCAGTTCTAGATCTGTGTCTGTAATGTTTGTCATTAACAATCTTCTCGTAAATAATATCCATACCCTTACCTTCTGGATTGTTTAACCCATTCCCCCCATATGCTATTTTTAGATCCAACCTCATTGAATAAATCTACCGAAAAGGAGCATTAACTAGAGAAAAGAAAAAAAAAATTGTAGTTTAAAACCTTGTGATAAATAGAGCATTTGCTTCTATAGGAGCAAATTTTAATGCTCTATTTATCACAATGGTTTCAACAAGTGACTTTTGCAGAGGCGTCAAAAGGTGTCAATATGAGGGAATGGGTTAACAATGATGGGCCTGTCCAATTAAGCGTTCAAAGGTTTTAAACTAAAAGCATTTTACAAGTAGTATACTCATTTATTCACCAGCACCAGACACTGCTTCACCTGAAGTGGATACATATTAACCTTTATCTCCTACAGTAGCCGTCTGATCTGGGTCTACTCTGTTTGCAGAGGCAGTCTACAATGTTTGCAAAGGCTTGAAAAGTGTTTATATGAAGGAAAGAAAGATTGAAATGGTCTTGTTTTCAAACAATTTATGTATTACATCACAGTTTACTCAATGAATATTCATGCATTAAAATCACTTTATAAATAGTAATTAACCCTTTCCCTCATACAAACGTGTTTTCACGCATTTGCAAACAGAGTAGACCCAGATCAGACGGCTCCTAAAGGAGCCGTCTGATCAGGGTCTGCTCTGCTTGCTAATGGAATTTGATAGCTATGTTTCTTTACTTTCTAAAATGGCTACAATATTCCACCGTCAATATTTGATTATAATTATTTTCCATGAATATTCAGTAGATATTGAAATCTGGACTAAATATAGAACAGGGAAAGGGTTAACTGATTCTTTATAGTTGCTCATGAACACAGTAAATTGTGTCCATGACTTAATCTGTAGAATCAGATCTACATAATAACATAAACAAACAGACAGACCCTAATCAGATGGCTCCTTCAGGACCTATCTGATCTGGATCTACTTTGTTTTCAAAAATGTTATAATGCATATCTATTAAGTAAAGGGTTAACTGTTTACTGGATAATTTTATGCCTTTGACTTTGCAAACACCGGTGTGAGCTGCCTGACCAAGGTCTGCTATGCTTACTTACGTGTTACACATCTGATTTGTTGTGTTTGACATGTCAACAAATTTCGTTCTTTTATATAATAATTAAATCAATTATCTGTAATTTCGATAATGGGCGGATCCAATTATGAAAATACTCTGCAAGTAAAGGGTTAATAAATGGATTGGCCGCTGTGACAAGGTTCTACTGTTCTGTTCTGTTTTGTTCTGTTTTGTAAGACTTATTCTGATTTTCTTATGTTGGTTGATTGTCTAAGCAGTTATTCTGGGATATTAATCACCTTTAGTGACATTTCTAGTTCACTGCTTTGCATTAATTTGCTCCTACAAATAGAACTTTGAAGCAGAGATACTATTATTACCATAAATATTCAGCCAGATATTAGGCAAATATTCGGCAAATAATGCAGACCCCGATAAACCGCTTGTGAAGGATCAGTTTTATCAAGGTTTGTACTATTTGTTACTTCATTAGTTTTATTTAAAGATATCAAAATGGTGCCAAATTGACTTATTCAGCTTTTGGAGTTTGGTGGTCCAAATAATGGGTAAATACAGTTTCCCTTCAGAAACAGTTTTATCAGACTTCAGTATAATGTAGAAATATATCCGGCATTCTCTTGTGTATTAATGTGATAAGTGCAATCTTACTGGCATTTGCAGAGAGCTTCGATCCAGATGAGAGACTGAGTAACTCGGTGTCTCATCCGAATCGGAAACTGTTTGCCACTTCTTCAGTGGTTTCAGAAAAGTTTAAATGAATATGAAGAAAGTAAAATTTGCAACCGGTCAGAGCATTTGAACAGAAGAGATAATAATTATCCAGAAACAGAGAATTGATCTTGATGCTTTGAACAAAGCTGTAGAATCATTTCTATATCATACCATAAGCAAACAGAACAGACCCCAATTAGAAGGCTCCTATAGGAGCTGTCTGATCTGGGTCTACTCTGTTTGCAAATGCGTGAAAAGACGTTCATATGAGGGAAAGGGTTAATAATTCAGACAAATTACTATCCAGAAATAGAGAATTAATCTTAATCCATATGATGAAGTAAGAGACCTTAGGGTGTTGTTTGTAATGTTTTGGAGATTTGCTTGTTCAGTGTGGGTCAGTTTTGGTTTTGGAATGCAAGTAATCTTGCTGCAAATGTCGATGTCGAGCATTTCTAGGTATCTAGGACACAAACAAGCTGCTCAGCACTGGTTTTTCTTATTTTCCTAGACAATTCTCATACTACTATGCATGGTTGTTAGTTGGTTGGCATTAATTTACCATGGCAGACACTGTAGAATTTCATAAGCAAACAGATCTGGGTTTACACTGTGTACAAATGCCTGTTAATTTGTATCCTGTATTCAAGGAGAAGATGAATATTCATTTGAAATTCCTTTATAATGTATCCCATTCCCAATGACTCTACAGTGATGTGTATTGAATGCTAACAAACATAATGAATTTCATTTCAAAGAGCTTATTAAAATAACACTTTTTACACTAAGTAATTGTTGTCGGCCAAAATGTTTTTGCTGTGTAGCAATTCGCAAAGGTAGTTTTTCTTGTTTCTCCTCAAAATTACAATCACGGTAACTCTGCATCTCATTTGTTCATCGAATTGTCTGCATAGGTTATTACCAATTTGTCGCTAGTATCCAAAGAGTTGAACTGGTAATATTTTATTGTTGTCTTTAGCCTGGTAGATAAATTTTTACCCACTCAAAAATTGCTTGCTGAGTGTGTAAAATATAATAGGCTATATTGTCTTTTTCTTCAAACATACTATTTGAGTATAAAAAAGTTTCAATCATGATGAAAAGTTGAGTTAACCGGTTACTTAATTATATTTGGATCGTGTCTGTTTGTAAGGGTACAAATGAATTCATTTTGAAAGAAAAACTCAATTAATAATGTATTATCTCTATTAATGTACTCAGGGGGTGTTACATTTTAAAGGAGCTTCTTCTATTTTGTACACAGGATGTTGCTTAAAACAGGATGAAAACAATGCAGAAAGCTCCTGGGGGAGCTTTCTATATTGTTTTCAGCCTGCATTAATTTACAACCTATGTTTTGAAAAACCTACATGTATATTTATTTTTTTAACCCTTAACTCCCAAATACGCTTTTCTACACCTTTGCAAACAGAGAAGATCCAGATCAGACGACTCCTATAGGAGCTATCTGATCATGGTCTGCTCTGTTTGTTTATGATATAATATAGATATGATTCTACAGTTTCTGCTATGGCCTAAAATTACAGTGTCCAATATCTAGTATGAAAATTAATCTAATTAATATTCATGATTTCATTATTTCTGAGGTGAATATTCATGAGTAACGGGTTAACGGTTATCAAATAAGGTTTCAGTTGTATTATTGGTGATTAGTTCCCCCCCCCCCCCCCCCCCCCCACACACACACACACACATAAGGAAGGGGACATTTATTGGAATTGCCATTAAGCAACTACCTGCTTTTTAAGACTCCTATGTTCAATAAATGAATGGCTGCTTAATACAGGTTTTACTGTAAGGATTAAATACAGGCCACCCAGAATTGATAGCCTGAAACCAAGAAGATTATGCAAGGATATCGAGGATAATACGTAGCATTAGAAATCAAAGCTGGTGATCTGTATAGTGCAGTTCTGATATACTGGTGCAATCTGTTCAACACTTATTCCTAGTCTAAGAACGATCTGAGGGATAGGGTTAAACCTTTCCTTGTTGAATATTCATGTAAGAAATAATGACATCATGAATATTTTTTAGCAGAATTCTTATAATGGCATAATTTATATAATGTACACAGGATTTTTTGATATTGGTAGAAACTATAATATCAGATCTGTTATAATTTCATAAGCAAACAGAGCAGACCCAGTGTCCACTCTATTTACAAAGGTACCACAAATTATATTAGACAAGACTCTACAGTTTCTACCAATGCCAAAAAACCTCTGTACATAAATGTGCCATGAAAAAAATTAGGATCTCATATAAACCCTTTTTCATGCTTTTTCAAACAGAGTAGATCCAGATCAGATGGCTCTCCTACAGGAGGTGTCTGATCAGGGTCTACTCTGTTTGCTTATAAATCACATGATACAGATCTGATTCTACAGTTTTTGTCAAAGCAAAATCTTCCCTCGAAAAAGTTACATTATCAAAATCCCAGCTGATAAATATTCATGATGTCATTATTTCTTACATGGATACTCATAAGGGAAAGGGTTAAGCAACCACTTACTGAATAAACACATCCAAAACAGTGTAGGTGACTGCTTAATATGCAGGACAAAATTAATGAAAAAGTGATGAAAGTGTTAATTTTGTCTTTGAGGCATTTTCACCAATACAATCAGATTGTCAAATGGTTTGTACCCTGAAGAGTTGCCGAGTTCTATTAGGATCCAATTGGTTTGCTATGGTAATCAAGAATATACAAAACTCGTTTGCTGCCATAGGCAAATCTTGTGATTACCTTTGCAAACAGTTTGTATTCAGAAGACACTGCATACAATTCTCTTAGTTTTTCAATTGCTGCTGACAAATAACTGCTGCTGACAAATGATTGCTGCTGACAAAATTTATGTAGATAGATGACCAACGTAACTCTTTACTCATGAATATTTGTGTAAGAAATAATGACATCATGAATATTAGATTAACTGGTTATATTAGCACATGGACACAGGATGTTTTGTCCATGCCAGAAACTGTAGAATCATATCTACATGTATATTATGTCATTAGCAAACAGAGCAGACCCTGATCAGATGGCTCCTATAGGAGCCATCTGATCTGGGTCTACTCTGTTTGCAAAGGCATAGAAAGGTGTATTTATGGAGTAAAGGCTTAATATGCCACATATACAGGATACTATTCATTTTTCACATATCACACTATTACTGGAATCACTACGTCAGTCTGTCTGCTCTCCGGAGTGATTCATTGTGGGACTATGAGAACAAAAGATCTTTTGTTCTTCCTTTACGTTAGGGTCTATCATTCGACTTGTGTGACTTTTTTAAGCAAAAGAAAAGTCCCACAAGGTTCAATCCGTTAGAACTTCTGTCTGTCTGTCTGTCTGTCCGTCTGTAGACAGAATTTTATCCTTCAACAGAACATTTTTAAGTTATGCAGTATTGTTGATCACCATCTGAAGTTGTGCAGCTGTGATTGCAGTTTTGATTCATCATTTCGTTATTGAATTATCTCCCTTTTCGTAATTTTAAGATATGAAATTTAGTCCTGAGCTTTATTCTATCATGCCTCAACAGAACTTCTTTAAATTTTACAGTACTTTTGAACTCTATCTGAACTTGCGCTTCTATGATTTCAGTTTTGATTCATCACTTCCTTCTTGAATGATCTCCCTTTTTGTAATTCTAACAAATGAAATATTGTCTGCCGCTTTATTCTGCCATGCTTCAACAGAATTTTTTTTAAATTGTGTAATATTGTTGAACACCATCTGAAATTGTACACCTGCAAATTTTGCGTTTTTTGATTTTATTCTTCATTCATGAATCATATCCCTTTTCATATTTTTAATAAATAAAAAATTTGTCTGGAGCTTTTCTCTGCCATACCTCAACAGAACTCTTTTTTGCAGTATTGTTGAGCACAATCTGAAGTTGTGCACCTGCGATAAAGCTTCGTGCATGAGTGAATTATCTCCCTTTTCATAATTTAACAAACAATATAGACAGTCAGAGACTCAGGTATGTGATGTAGATACGTGGCAGTCCATTCTCATATTAGGTCAACATCAGATTTTGCAACACCTGTTAAAAATGCCTAAAAATTACAGAAATCCTTAAATTTTGTTTATACATGTACACTGAAAAGTTTATCACAAGAAAAATTACATGTCCACAAAAATGGTTTATTTTGTATTTTTGGGCCTTTTTATCCCTCCCCCATGGGGGTGCTTCAAACTTGGCATGCATGTGCAACCTATGGAGGGAAACATTTTTAGGGGTGACTTATTAAGGTCAAGGTCATTCTTCAAGGTCAAAGGTTAAGTTATGTGTCAAATTAGATTCACAATAACTTTGTTGCCGTTCAACATACATACTTCAAAGTTGGCATGCATGTGCAACTTATGGAGAAGGACATTTTTAGGGTTGACTTATTAAGGTCAAGGTCATACATCAAGGTCAAAGGTTAAGTTAGGTGTCATATTAGATTAGCAGTAACTTTGTTGCCATTCAACATGCATACTTTAAACTTGGTATGCATGTGCAACTTATGGAGGCTAACATTTTTAGTGGTGACTTATTAAGGTCAAGGTCATACATTAAGGTCAAAGGTCATTTCGGGGGTATAGTGTTTCACAAACACGTCTTTTTCAATATGAGTTCATAAGAATAATTGAATGCCAACACTATGTTTTATGATGTTTTATTGTTTTATTGAAAACATGACTGTGTTTTATTGTAGAGATTATCACTTTAAATGAGTGTGCGGTTAAAACTGTATTCTTCTTATCTAGAGCTCTCTGAGTATATGATGATGACTTGTTAACAGTTTCTTCTGTTGGGAGCACTGTGTGTATGCTCATGGCCAGGTTTTGGCATTGTAAGGTGTCTGTCCTTTGTCATCCATCCCATTTCTGAAGCAATCCAATTAATTCCGCTTCATCCTTCAGGGGGAGCATTCATTGGATCTGGTGATTCTCATGTTTTAGTTGACTGCAAAAATAATGTGCATCATAGTTTCAAGGAATATTATATTTTAATTATATGATTAACCCATTGACTGGTGCATGTGTTCCATCATTAGCTCTTTGTACGCTAAATAATTTTTCGTCTGCAACAATTATTGTCTGCTTCATTTCTTAAAATATTTTTTTTCTCATTTTTTTTGCAACAATATGGCGAAAGTGTCAGAAAGTTTGGATCCTGATGATGCTACATTATGTAGCGTCATATCTGTATACAAACTGTCTACATATTAATCACAGTTTCGTTACTAGCATACAAAGAGTTAATTAACGGTAGTGTTATTTCAGCTTGTAAAGATTAAACCAGAAACAATATAGATCTGATTCTACAGTTTCTGTCATGGCCAAAACTTTCTGTGTTCATAATTATACTATGATAAGAATTCAATTTATGATTATTCATTATGTCGTTATTTCTTACAAAAATTTGATGGAGTAAATTAAGTTACAAGCAAAATGTCATGGAGTAAAGAGTTAAAAATTCATTAGCAAACAGATCAGACCCTGATTAGACGAATCCTATAGGAGCCCTCTGATCTGGGTCTACTATGTTTGCAAATGCATGAAAAAGCGTTTATATGAAGGAAAGGGTTAAAAGAAGGTGACTGTTTATTACAGAATGAAGGTTAGAAACTCCTGTGGGAGCTTTTCTGCATAACTTTCATCCAGCATGAACCTTTACTTGAAAGAGACACATTTTCAGGAATTTGTTACAGACTAGACCTAGACAGGCATCTCCTGGGTCTCTGACAGCTCTGCTTTCTTATTGAATAATATAACGGTATGTGTGATTCTTCCATTCCGGCCATTGCTGAAAGTTCTAATGTTCATATACCATTATAAAATTCAGCAAAATAATAATCTTACACAATACTCAATAGATAAACAGTCAAACTACCAGCTGTTTTAACCTTTCCTCCATAAATACATATTTCTATGCATTTGCAAACAGAGTAGATCCAGATCAGACAGCTCCTATAGGAGCCCCTGATCAAGGTCTACTGTTTGCTTATGGTATAATAAATATATGATTCTACAGTTTATGCTAAGACCAAAAATACCTTTGTCCACATGCTATTGTAATTATTAATCTGACTAATATTCATGATGTAATTATTTCCTACATGAATATTCATGGAGTAAAGGGTTAAGACTTGGCATTGGACTTCTGTTGAGTGACTGTTGTAGAAAGATTTTACTGTATGTTCCATGGTGTGTTGTAGACAGTAAGGGGCATATTTCAAATACTTTCTCCACCAAACCGTATTAGTATGTTGTGAGAGAAGATTCTAAAGAGTGTCACAAGATAAGGTTTGATGAAGACCTGAAGAAGTTCTTCCTGGAAAAGGTTTAATGTATACATCTAATCAATACCTGTCTGTTTCAGGTGTAACACTGTTCACTTGTTGTATGATCCTCATCTTCTTCGTTCTGCTCTGGTGCACATTTGACACTGCTGGCAGAAAGTGGGTGAAGATGAAGCGATACCAGGAGAGCATGAAGGATAAAACAAGACGGGCTCGAAGATCAGGCAGTGCTCGCAGAAACTGGAGACAAAGGTATAGAAACGAAAATATATGTAGTATACAAGAACACTCCCATATTGTAAATAGTGTAGACCAATTTTTCTGATCTCTGACCTGTCTGATCAGATGCAGTCCCAGAATAGTCGTAGCCCTGAGTAGTAGTGATTTGTGAACCCCTTACCTGATAGGGACACCTTTTGACACCTTTGCAAACAGAGTAGACCCAGATGAGACAGCGCTGTCTGATCAAGGCCTGGTGTTCTGCTTGCTTGTAGAACATCTGAGATTTGATTCTATATTGGTTTTTATTATAGTTATGTTTTCTCTTGTTTTATATAGCAATATAAGACAAAAACAATATTCATAATGAATGAAGTCTGCCATGAAGGAAAAGGTTTAATCTTGCTTTTTCCTGTTTGTTTGGCTTTACTCCATAAATACCCTTTTTTAATGCCTTTGTAAATAGAGTACACCCAGATCAGATCTCTGTAAGGGTCAACTGATTCGGGTCTGCTATGTTTGTTTAAATGATAATATGATTTTTTTATATGTGTTTATATACCATGATAAAAAATGATCTAAGTAATATTGATTATGCCATTTCTTCCAACATGAATATTAATGGATAAAAGGATACACAATACAAAGGTAAGACAAACACATGGCAACACCAATGTCCTCATTTCTCCATTAAACCCATAGTTGTAACTACAGTAACACTTCTCTATAATGGGCACTAAATTGTGTTAATTATTTGGTATTTAGGACAGGTGGCTGCTTAAAGCAAGGTGAAAGTAAAACAGAACACTCCTATAGGAGCGTTCTGTTTTACTTTCACCTTGCTTTAAGCAACCACCTGCCTTTAACACAAAATAATTGAGGTAATTTAGTGGCCGTTATAGAGAGGTTTTACTGTACTTATTGGAATCATCTCTTTTAGGCTACTCTGATAAGGAGCCAATAAGTTGGGGTTTGGTGGAAAACATAATGAAAGACTTTTGCATCTGAAATAGTTCCCTTATTCAGAGCTCTAGGTTATTTTGTTTTTCATCTGGATACAAACAGTGAGTACTATCAAGACAAATTTGTCAAAGAGTAACAAACAGTAGTACACTGTTTGCAAATGTCAGTTAACCCTTTACTCTATAAATACGTATTTCTACGCCTTTATAAACAGGGTAAAGCCAGATCAGACGGCTCTTATTGGATCCGTCTGATTAGCCAGGTCTGCTCTCTTTGCTTTTGGTAAATTATAGATATGCTTCTATTATTCTATAGTTTCTGATATGGCCAAACATTCCTGCGTCATTGTAACAATCAATCTAATTGATATTCATTATGTCATTATCTTCATGAATATTCATGGAGTAAAGGGTTAAAAGATTGAAATGAGGATTCTGAACAACAAACAGTAAGTATGCTGTTTGCAAACTAATTTGATACATTCAAAAGGGTAAGAAAACATGGAAATGATTTGATATTATAACAGAATAATGATATTAAGACTATGAGATGTGTGCAAATTATCCCTTTAACCCATTCCCTCATAGGCTATTTTTAAATCCAACCTCTTTGATTAAATCTACCGAAAAGGAGCATTAACTAGAGAAAAGGAAAATTTGTAGAATTTTGTAATTTGAAACCATTGTGATAAATAGAGCATTTGCTCCTATAGGAGCAAATGGTCCCTCATCCAAGCTTTAGTGCAGGATGAGGGGCATTATTGGAGTAAAGCCTGAGGCTTTATGGGAAATAATGGTCTATTTATCACAATGGTTTCAATAGGTTATTTTTACAGAGGTGTAGAAAGGCGTATTTATGGAGGAAAGGGTTAATCCATGAATATTCATGTAACAAACAATGTATATTTAATAGCTTAATTTTTATGATAGCCTAAGAACAAGAACAGTGTTGGCCATGTCAGACACATAGAATCAGATCTGTTATATAATTCCATAAGCAAATAGAGCTGATCCAGGTCAGACAGCTCATACAGGAGCCTTCTGATCTGGGTCAACTCTGTTTGTAAAGGTTTGTAAAGGTGTTTATATCAAGTAAAAGGTGAACTTGTTTTGAAGGAATTGTGGAAATGAATTGCTGTTGTAACAGAATAATCGTATTAAGACACCGAGATATGTGCGAATTATGGGGAAATGAGAAAGTGTGAACGTTACATTTACATTATAAATGAAGCAAAATATATTTGCACACATCAATTTCCCTGGAAATAAGAGTGCTTAACTCTTTGCAAGCTAGCAGAGGTTTTGTAATTAACTATGGCATCCTGTGCAAACAGTTTGGATCAGGATGTGATGCCAAGTCACTCGACATCTCACCAGGATTCAAACTTTTTGACACTTTGATAAAGGTGTTAAAAAACAACAGAGTAATTAAATCTCTCATGAAAATTTGTAGCAAACAACAAAAAATTACAGACTGCAATGATTTGGTTCTTTGAATGCAGTGGAATAAGTACACTGGCATTTGCCAACAGCACAGACCTAGATCAGAGGGCTCCCAGCAAAAAACCCTGATCAGGATCTGCACTGTTTGTCATTCAAAATCCTCTAACAAATTTAAGCATTTTATACTGAATGGACTTATAGTTAAATACTGATTGGCCATTGCACTTTGAATATTGAACAATGAGAGGGAAAGAATGCCAAGAGTAAACCCCCTAGAGACTAGTTTTGTCTGCAAGTGTCTGTTTTCAAAGCAAAATGATGTGGCAAAGTATCAGCGCAATGGCAGTGTGATGTTGTAAATATGTTTTATTTTACATTTCCGGGTAATAAAAGTTTGCAACTTTTAACCATTAGAACGTTGTTATAACAATGAAAATTTATTGCTTGAACATGGTTTGTTTGCATTTTTTTTTTTTAATTTCATAGATTTTTGTTCTTGGAAAATTTGTTGATAGAAATGACAAATTGGAACTGAGAGTTATTTAGATAAAATGATTTAATCACAATTAATAGTGTCTGTATTAATTTTGATATCATACTGTTAAAATCATGATGGGACTCATTTCAATAAAGTAATGTATTTTGTAGTGTTTAGAGAGGTATTATCCACTTATCTTTTAGATATAACAAGACAGAAACTTGTTATGGCTAGTCAGCAGGCAATATTGATCCCATACACATTGAAGTCAAATGTGTGCTGTCCTGGTTTAACCATTTCTTTCATATAAATGCATTTTCACACATTTGCAAACAGAGTAGACCCATATCAGATGGTTCCTATTGGAGCCGTCTGATCTGAGGGTCTTCTCTGTTTGCTAATGGAATTTGATAGATCTGTTTCAATACTTTCTAAAATGGTTACAATGTTCCACCTTCCATATTTCATTATAACCATTTAATTAGTAGGTAATGAAATTTGTAATTAACATAGAATATGTAAGGGTTAAGTTCTGTCATTGTATTTCTCATATATTGCTTTTGTAGCTCACTTTGATTCTACATATTCGGACAGACAAACCTAGGGATATAGTGCAGTATCATACTGGTGTCTACATTACAGCTAACAAAATGGTGCTGTATAAATTCACATATAGCATCTATTCACTTAATTTTGTATGTAGAAAAAAAGTTATATGGACTTTGCAGACAGTGTAAACCCAGATCAGATGGCTCCTGTTAAAGCTGTTTGGTCAAGTCTTTACTGTTAGTCATTATGCAAATTAAATCTTGTCATATTCAATGGAGACTCTTCCATTAACCAACAATAGACTGTTCGAATGTGGGACACACATGTACTGGCATTTGCAAACAGTGCAGACCCAGATCAGATTGCTCCAGCCCTCTGATCTGAGTCTGCGCTGTTTGTCATTCAAAATCCACTATGATAGTATCAAGTTTAAATCGTTCATACTGTAGTTACATACTGGTGGGTTAGTCCAGCCTCAAAATTCAGATTTACCTAAGATATATTCAGGTGTATTGCAAGTAAATTGCTATTCATTGTTGTATGAGATTTTTGTACAGATTTTTTTAATGCAGGTTGAAAGTTATGCAGAAAGCTCCTAGGGGAGCTTACAGCATGACTTTCACCCTGCATTAAGCTGCTACTTGTCTCCAAGACTGATATTTATACTAATTCAATGTCCAGCTTAGAGGTTTTTGACTGTATTTGACATCCCTGAATTATTCTTAACCCTTCGCTTGCTATTCACGTCAATGTACCTACCTGTAAATAGTGAAGACCCAGATGAGACAGCTCCTAAGACAGCTGTCTCATCAGGGTCTGCACTATTTACAAGTTGATTGTGCAACCAGTGCACTCCACAGCAGTGATTGCACAGCGAAATACTTGTACACAGTGAAGATATATGTAAATATACAACAGGGTATGGGTAAAGAAGGAGAAATGTATTTTTATTGAAAAAGTGGAGCTAATAAAAAATAATAAAAATAAAAAAAAGTGGAGCTATTGTCATGACCCTCTCGTCGGCGTCGGCGTTGGTTAACCTTTTTGTTAAGGTCCTTTTCTCAGAAACCATCAAAGATATTTGGATCATATTTGGTATGTATGTTTACTATCACAAGGGGAACCCATTTCACAAGGGTAGGTAACCCTAAAATTAATATTGCCATAGTTATGCCCCTTTTTCGACTTAGAATTTTCATTGTTGGTTCATGTCTCAGAAACTGTCCAAGATATTTGGTTCAAATTTGGTATGCATGTTAACTATTACAAGGGGGACCTATTCCACAAGGGCAGGTAACCCTAAAATTAATTTTGCTATAGTTATCTGCCCTTTCTGACTTAGACTTCCAGTACACTATCCAGCACTAAAGAAAGTGGAGTGCGCTGTCTGCGGACAGCTCTTGTTAAATTCAGCAAGAGAAGGGTTAAGAGTATAAATACTTTATAGCAAATTAGAAAATAAGATGAAAGCTTCAGCATTCAAAGGGTTAACTACAGTCTTGAAGTGTATTGATTGGTCCCTACCATATGCTGCATGCTTATACCATTGAGTGTCTAAACAGCACAGACAGGGGAAATCTGTGGCTGTAGAAGGTTACAGACAATTTGTATTGACATTTGTTAACAGTTAGGATCCAAATGAGTAGCCTTTTATAACTTTTATAATCATTATGATTGCAGCTACTGGACTTTAAGATTGTATTTATCCTTTTAGTCCATATATAAGCCTTTCTGGGCTTTTGCAAACATGGTAGACCCAGAATAGATTGCTCATGTAGGAGTCGTCTGATCAGGGTCTGCTCTGTTTGCTTATGAAATAATATCGATATGATTCTACAGTTTCTACCATGGCCAAAAATTCTGGTGTCCATGTGCCATTATAATCTAATTAATATTCATGTTGTTATCATCCCCTGCCAAAGGCAGAGGGATATTGTTTTGGGTTTATTCATCGTCGGACCTTCCTTCCGTCCATCTGTCCATCTGTCCTTCTATCTGTCCTGCCATCCATCTGTCCTTCCGTCCATCTGGTTTCTGTCCGATGCCATATCTCTGTAATGGATTGACAGAATTCGATGTAATTTGACATGAATATTTGTTATCAATGGGGCATCATTCCCATGTATTACTTTTCCAGATCGCTTGTGGCATTTAGGAGCTATTGCCCTTTTATATGCAAAAATGACATTTTTTCCCTGTCCGATGCCATATCTCTGTAACGGATTTCAATGAAACGCGACATGAATATTTGTTATAAGTGGGGCATCCTTCCCATGTATTACTTCTCCAGATTGTTTGCGGCATTATGGAGTTATTGCCCTTTTATACGCAAAGATGACATATTTTTCCCGTCCGATGCCATATCTCTGTAACAGATTGACAGAATTCAATGAAGCTTGACATGAATATTTGTTATCACTGGAGCATCGTTCCCATGTATTACTTTTCCAGGTCACTTGTAATATTTAGAAGTTATTGCCCTTTGATTCTCAAAAATAATATTTTTTCCGTCCAATGCTATATCTCTGTAACGGATTGACAGAATTCATTGAAATTCAACATGAATATTTGTTTTTGCCATGGCATCATTCCCATGTATTACATTTTCAGATGGTGTGCGGCGTTTAGGAGATATTCTCCTTTGATACACAAAAATCATATATTTATTGCCCTTATCCCCAACTGAAAACAGAGGGAGACTGTTCAATACTGTTTTGCGTTAATTACTTGAATATGCTATTTACAGCTTCCATATTCAAGCAGTGTCAAAATAAAATAGGCCTTATTATTCAAACAGTTCAGAAACAGATCAGCAACCACGTCATCAATGCAACACCCAATCCGATATGTAATGATTCACTATATCAGAATAAACTGTATAGTATATATACATACTACAACTATTATGCAAAAAGTAGTAGACTGGATCAGATGCCACAGCAAAGACACGGCAGCCAGTCTAGGTCTATACTTTTTGTAATACAATAAGGCACATATCCCTTGCTCATTCGATCAGTATCAAAACATGTATACTATTATTAAAGATTGCCATAGAAAGCAATAATTTGGCACAATATTCATAAAGTTGATTAAAATATCTATTTAAGGTATTGGTAGAGCTGTAGGTAAAAGGTGTTTAATATAGGAAATTTGAGTAAAATATTTTTAATCCTTTCCTTCATATAAACATATTTTCACGCATTTGCAAACAGAGTAGACCCAGATCAGACCAGGGTCTGCTCTGTTTGCTTTTTACATGATATAGATCTGGTTCTACAGCTTATGTCAAGGCTAAAAAAATCTTGAAGAGTGCATGTTAGAAAAATTCAGCTAATAAATATTCATGATGTCATAATTTTTACATTAATACACAACATGGAAAGGGTTAACATGTCTGTGCCAAACCCTATCTTGCTGCTACAGTGCTCCCTCCCTACAACGGCCCTCTCAATAACGATTCCCTCCTTACAACAACGCATGTCACTGTTTCCGAAACAACAAGGCTCCAGACACAACTTTTTCCATCGTATTTTCTTTATGCCTCCATCAAACCCTATGTTGTGACCACTCTTTAGAATCGTCACTTTGTGACGATTCTAAAGAGTGGTCACAACATAGGGTTTGATTGAGGCATAACAGTTTTAGTTCTCGAAATACACCTTATCTGGGAATCTGCAAACAAGCTAATTATGTTTGATTTTCCCTCCCTATAACAACTCCCTCTGAACAACACATATAATCTACGTATCCCAAAGGGTGTCGTTGTAGAGAGGGAGCACTGTACTCTTAAGAATTGCCTCTCTGTGATAGGGTTTTGTTTAGAAGTAAGAGATTTGAGAGAGATCAACAACCCTGTATATATGTTTGCATTATAAAATGCAAGATTGCTTCTAATTTGTATCTGAGGTAGACAACTGCTATTAGTGTCAGATTTCCTGGGCAGAAATTAACTACTATATTGTGCAGGTCCCAATCTTGTAACTCTGCATGCTTGTGCCAATTTCGTTATTATTTATTAAAACAATCTGACTGTATTTCTAAAGAGAAATCGAAGAAACAGTTTGAATTGCAGCAGACAAAATTATGAACTGTTCAAAATATTAAAATTAATTTCAACAAAATTTATATACTAAAAGAAATAATAATGAGCCTAATTATTTTGAGGCAGTATTAACAAAAGAAGATAAGATAAGATATAGATAATTCCATAAGCAAACAGAGCAGATCCTGATCAGGCAGCTCCTATAGGTCTGGGTCTAGTCTCCTTTTGCAAAGGCATGAAAATGCATGTACAGTAAAACCTCTCTATAACAGCCACTAAATTACATCAAATATTTTGTGTTAAAGGAAGGTGGCTACTTAAAGCATGATGAAAGTAAAACAGAACCCTCCTATAGGAGCGTTCTGCTTTACTTTCATCTTGCTTTAATCAGCCACCTGCCCTAAATAATAACTAATTAACACTATTTAGTGGCCGTTGTAGAGAGGTTTTACTGTATATGAAGGAAAGGTTTAAATATTGTTACACACTGTCTCCCATTCTCCACACAGTCAGTGATTTTGTTAGTGTTACCCCATGAATATTTATGTAAGAAATAATGACATCATTAATATTTATTAGATGAAGTTTCATATTGGCATAACTTTGAACACAAGAGACGTTTTGGCCATGGCAGGAATTGTACCACACAGCAGACACTCTGTTCAGAAAGCTCCTATATCAGCTGTCTATCTTGGTCCACTCTGTTTGCAAAGATTGTCTACATGAGAGAAAGGGTTAAAAGGTTAACTGAAATTAATGGAGTAGCAAATGGTATAGACCCTGATCAAACTGATTCTTCGTTACAGTAGTACCTTTCTTAAGCAGCTGTCAAAAAGAGGTCTTACACAGGTTGTAAGGCATCTGCTAGCCTAATGAAGGTCAAAAGGAATGCTTTCTATAGGAGCTGTCTGCATTACTTTTGCCATGCATTAAGCAACCAGTTGCTTTTTAAGACTGCTATGTTCAACAAAATGAATGGCTGTTTAGGATAAGTTCTACTGTACATAGTTTGTTCCAGGACGAGTTATACGGTATATTCCCATGGTATCCAGACTTGGTACCAAGTCTCTTGTCTCCATCTGTTTGTTAAGCTGAATATGTCAAGCTAGACTGACACAGTAGCAAATAGTGCAGACCCTGATCAAACAGCTCCTTCAAGAGTATGCAAATATGTTTGTACAAATATATATATATGCCTTAGTTTGCCCTAAATTAGGACACTTTATACGGACCTATTGTACTACAGTAGAACCTATTGTACTACAGTAGAAACCATCTTAAGCGGCCATCAAAAAGAGGTCTACTTATGGGTCTGTAAGGCAGGTGGTAGCTTAGTTGCAGGTCAAAAGTTATGCAGAAAGCTCCTATAAAAGCTTTCTGCATGACTTTGGACCTGCTTTAAGCAACCACCTGTTGTTTTTAAGACTCCCACATTCAATAAATGAGTTTGTTAAGAGTGGTTCTACTGTATTTTCCGACAGCACATTTCTGGGTTTCTAGTATTCAATGGTTTAATTCATATGGGAAATCAGTAATTCAATCATCACTCTATGTATTTTGTTTGACCCAGCCTCCTCATTTCGTAGTAAGATTGGAACATGTTTTTCCACAAAAACTTTCAATAGATCCCCCCTGTTCACTGTAGAGGATAAATTGGCTCCTATTTTGTGACAAATTGAATCAGTATCCAATGTCAAGACTTGGTACGTTTTCATCAGACAAAGACTGATTGAATAGTTTGATGGTTTGTGTATAGCATTCAAAGGAACATTTATATTGAATGTAGTGCATGTCATTGATTGACAGAAACAAGATAGAGTGTAACAAATGGTTTTCATTGCAAAGAGAAAAAAAATCAAAACAGTTACAGAAAGTCCCTGTGGTATTTCAGTATTATGTATGAAAGTCAAACCAGGTTAGACACTATTTCACATTGGCTCTATAGATCTAGATATATGCTATTTTTTGTGAAATTTAAGGTAAAACAAAATCATTTTTATACGCCCGTTTGAAATAACGGGACATATTATGGAATGGCGCTGTCTGTCCGTCTGTCCGTCTGTCCGTCTGTCCATCTGGTTGTCTGTCCGTCTGTAACATCTCTAACTCAAGTTCCGCTTGGTGGATCCTTCTCAAATTTAGCCACAATGTTTATCTAGACATGCTACAGTAGCCTACCAAGTCCCGGTTTGTTTATCCAAGGTCAAGGTCACACAATTGGACTTAGAATTTGCGTTTAGCAAAAATGTTAACCGATCTGTCTGTCTGTAACATCTCTAACTCAAGTTCCGCTTGGTGGATCCTTCCCAAATTTAAACAAAATGTTTATCTAGACATGCTACAGTAGCCTGCCAAGTCCCGGCTCATTTGTCCAAGGTCAAGGTCGCTTAATTGGACTTAGAATTTGCGTTTAGCATTTGCGTTAAGCAAAAATGTTAACCTCAATTTATGTGGAACAAGTCCACTTATTTACATAAAACTTTGTGATAAAGCTTTGAAACTTGGAACACTTGTTCACCGTTACAAACTTCACCTGTAGGCAAGAGTAAATAACTCTGTCAAGCATTTTGACTGAATTATGCCCCTTTTTAACTTAGAATTTTTGGTTAAGGCTTTGTTAAAGTCCATTTATTTACATAACCCTTTGAGATAAAGCTTTTAAACTTAGAACACTTGTTCACCGTCACAAACTTCACCTGTAGGCAAGAGAAAATAACTCTGTCAAGCATTTTGACCGAATTATGCCCCTTTTTAACTTAGAAATTTAGGTTAAGGCTTTGTTAAAGTCCATTTATTTACATAACCCTTTGAGATAAAGCTTTTAAACTTGGAACACTTGTTCACCATCACAATCTTAACCTATAGACAAGAGTACATAACTCTTTCAAGCATTTTGACAGAATCATTCCCCTTTTTAACTTAGAATTTATGGTTAAGGCTTTGTTAAAGTCCATTTATTTACATAACCCTTTGAGATAAAGCTTTTTTATCCAGTCACCAGGCTTCTCTAGTGACATAATAAAGGGGGTGCAAATAAACTTAGGTTTATTAGGTTACTTCCGGCAGTGGAAGGTTTATTAGGTTAGTAGATAGGCGTAATGATTCTATAACCATGGAACTATTTTAGATTTCTGTAAATATTCATAAACATGTTGATGGAATAGATCTAACAGATCTATTTGGTCACCAGAAGAATTATTGAAAATTCAAATGAGAAAAAATAAAAATAATTGGCTACAGCTGGATTCGAACCCGCGCCTGATCCTACAAAAGCTAATTTTAATCTCTCTAGAGACGTCGCCCTTACCGATTACGCCACTGAGGCCACATACAAAATGACGTTGATTTATCACTTTTATTAATTTAATCCACCGCTGGCAAACCCCGTTTTTGATAAAATCAAACCTGGAAGCAAAGATTGACAGATAAATAGTAAACGTTTTCTTTTCACTCTCATGATTATTTGATTGATAAACTCTTACAGGGGCGGTGATAGTCATAAACCTAAATATAGCCTGTTCAGTTCCATCGATTTCTGAGTGACGTTAGGTAGAATCTAAAAATAGAAACCGAGACTACGTAACTCGAATTTGACCAAAGAATATAGATCTAGATCATGTCTGTTTGAAGAACTTATCGACCCTCGATTCAAATCATCTTATTTTTCAAATTCAACCACGTTTCCCTTCTACTAATACAAGTATCGAAACTATATTCCTCTGCGGTAGCTCATTAGATCTATTTACGTCTAAATGGAAGTGAAAAGGGAGGGATCCGTTGATCGAAAAACTGCATTTTCAATGTTAATTATTTCAAGAGTGTTATGAGTCTATAAAAAAGACATTTAACTATATTGACTGGATAAATCGAATAATAGGTTAGTGCCGTAGATGGGACGCCTTTATCCGACTCGGAGAGAAAACAGTTGAGGCTCGGCAAGCCTCGCCTCAACGTTTTCTCCCCTCGTCGGATAAAGCGTCCCATCTACGGCACTAACCTATTATTCTCTATAACCTTGGAACACTTGTTCACCATCACAAGTTTTACCTGTAGGCAAGAGTACATAACACTGTCTAACATTTTGACATAATTATGACGCTTTTTAGCTTGGAATTTTTGGTTAAGGTTTTGGTTAAAGTCCACTTATTTACATAATCCTTTCAGATAAAGCTTTTAAATTTGAAACATTTGTTCACCATCACAAGCTTCATCTTCATCTCAAGCATTTAGACACAATTATGGCACTTTTTAATTTAGAATATTTGGTTAAGGTTTTTTGTTAAAGTATGCCTATTTACAACCTTGAAACTTGGTCGCAAAATTGGACTTAGAATTTGATTTTAGCAAATACGTTAACCCCAGTTTATGTTGAACAAAACCTCGACGGGCGTATATTGTGCCCACTGGCACTCTTGTTTGAGAATCCAGTCATGCTGTTTTTTTGGCAGTACATATATTGCAAATCCACACTATATATCAAATGTCAATGCTTAGCCCTACCTCAGGAATATTCATGTAAGACATCAGGACTATTTATGATTTTAGCCCTTTACTCCATAAATACCGGTACGCCTTTCAACACCTTTGCAAATAAAAAAGTAGACCCAGATCAGATGGCTGCTGTAGGAGCCACCAGATCATCAGGATCTCCTCTGTTTGCTTATGTAATGATCTAGATCTGATTCTACAGTTTCTGCCATGACCAAAAATCCCTGTGTTCATTATAAAAATTGATCTGATTAATATTCATGGTGTCATCATTATTTACATGAATATTCATGGAGTCAAGGGCTACATAATCAAGTAGGCACATATGCTCCTGTAGGAGCACTTGAGACTGGTTTGTAATAATTTTTCATAATCAATCAGATAAAGGTCACATGGTGTGTATCTTCATTTCTCCACCAAACCCTAAACTATGACCATTGTTTAGAATTGTCTCTTCAAGACGATTCTATAGAGTGGTCGTCACAGTATAGGGTTTGGTGGAGAAATAAAGGAGCTATTCTTGAAAATGTTTACATTTATGCATCTTATTTGGAGCTCTGTCAATGTAAAATAAAGTTATCCCTAGTTACCCTATGTTTTCAGACAGACAAACTTGGACAAATGATATAGACCCAGACTCTTGAAGGAGCTGTTTGATCATGGTCTGTGTCAGTCTAATTCAAGGTTATCAAAACGGTGAGGAGTTGAATTATGCAGCTTTGCAAACCGATGGAGAAGGGAGACACGGTGTCTGAAATTCTTAGAATAAATAGATTATATTCCAGCAATGGCTTTAACCTTTTCCTTCATATGAATGCTTTTCATGCCTTTGCAAACAGAGTAGACCCAAAACAGGCAGTTACTATAGGAGCCGTTTAATCAGTGTCATCTCTGTTTGCTTCTGAAATTATTGTAGATCTGACTACAGTTTCTACCAATACCAAAAATCTTATGTACATGTGCCATCATAGAAATTCAGCGAATAAATATTCATGATGTCTTTATTTCTGACATGAATATTCATCATGGAAAGGGTTAGTGTTCTTGCTGTGAATGCTCCTCACAAAGGACAAGCTGTTGTACATGTTTACTGCTCCATCAGACCTCTTTACTCCTAGCTTGCAGAGTAGTTAGTGTATGTGTCAGTTATGATCTTTATTCAGAAAACAATGGCAGATTTTTCTTCCATTTCTTTTGAAGAAAAAAAACATGATCAGAATGCCAAACAGTCTGAAATATATTGAGACACAGAGTAATTCAGCATCTTTATGTTGATCAAAAATTGATCTCAAGGGATTTCAGAATTCCCCCATGCAGTACAATCTGTCTTAACTTAAATACGACTTTCTTCGCCTCTGTAATAGTCTTTTTTTGAAACCATTGTGATTAAATTTGCTCCTTAGGAGCAAAAATGCTCTATTTATCACAATGGTTTCAAAACTACACAATTCTAAAAGTTTCCTTTTCTCTAGTTAAAGCTCCTCTTCGGTAGATTTATTCAAAGAGGTTGGATCTAAAAATAGCCTATGAAGGAATGGGTTAAGCGACCATTCATTTATTGAACATAATTATGAGTCTTAAAAAGCTGGTGGTTGCTTAATGCAAGGCAAAAGTAATACAGAAAGCTCCTATAGTACTTCGCGGCATTACTTTTGACCTGCATTAAGCTATAACCTGCCTTACACGTCGATAACTACACCTTTTTTTATGGCCACTTAAGACCGGTCCTACTGTACAATCATACTAGGTCTTAACGCTTTGAATGCAGGAAAGTTAGCATAATGGCACACATTGTAGACCCAGATCATAGATTTTATGGAAGAGCCCTCTGATCAAGGCCTGCATTGTTTATCACTCAGTATCCTGTAACAAATTGAAATCCTTAATGCTGAATGGACTTGAGGTTTAAACAATGGTGGACCATTCCTGTTTGAAAATTTAATGTGGAAAGGGTTAAGAACAGGGGAAGACTTTATGTACTGTCAGTGAATTCATTGTTTTGTCATAAGTTACATATTTGCCTCTCTCTATGGCTAGCCTTACATTCAGTACATTGTTAGCTCACTAAATATATTGGCTCAGTGTACGTAGGCTATTGTGACCAATCACCATCAATTGTCAGTCCTTCTGTCCATCCATGTCAACTTTTCATTCAAGTGACACTTTCTCTGAAACTGTTAGCTGGAAGTAGATAAAACGTGGCATGGATGGTTCTATGATGGTCCTATACCGAAGTTGTTCAGTGAATAACATGTGGTATATAATTTAGAGCTTTGCATTTGGAACAATTTGTTATGCCCCCCACAAGATAGGAGGCATACATGTATAGCCTTTTTCTTGTCCATCCATCCGCCCTTATGTCAGTCCATCCGTCTGTAAATACATCCTACATACACCAATGGCAGGATCTACTTCAAACTTTTACCAATGAACAATGCTGATCTGAAGCTGTACATAAGAAGGGAAATTTTGTACCGACCATCTTTACCAGAGTTATGGGACTTAGAATTTTCTTCACTATACAATGTATAATATATAGTGAAAAGTCTTGAGTACCCAACTCCTCATACACCAATGGGAGGGTTACGTTCACAGATGAACAAAGTTGATATGATGATGCTCTTAAAGAAGGGAAGTTTTGTTCATTTTTAGCCGGATATTTCGAGAAAAATCTTGGCTTATAGTTTGGTGAAAACCGGGCCAGCGGGCAGTTGGGCAGGCGGGTGGGTCAGCAGGCAGGCTGTGAGTGGGCGGGCGTGCGTGTGGGCTGGCTGCGTGCCGTCGTTAACAAAACTTTAACATTGCTTATAACTTCTGAATTACTTAAGTTGGACCATTCATATTAGGTATGCAGATAGCTTGGGTGAAAGCCTTTCACTTGATACAAGGATATATGAAATCAGATCAAGGTCAAGGTCACTATTTCAAAAACTTCGCCATTTTTAACAAACTTTAACATTGCTATAACTTCTGAACTACAAATGCCAGGCAATTCATCTTTGGTATACAGATAGCCTTGGCAAAGGCCTTTCACTTGATACAAGGATATATGAAATCAGGTCAAGGTCAAGGTCACTATTTCCAAAACTTTGCTGTTGTTAACAAAACTTTAACATTGTTTATAACTTCTTAATTACTTAAGCTAGACCATTCATATTTGGTATGCGGATAGCTTGGGTGAAGGCTTTTCACTTGATATAAGGATACATGTAATCAGGTCAAGGTCAAGGTCACTATTTCCAAAACTTTGCCATTTTTAACAAACTTTAACATTGCTATAACTACTGAACTACAAATGCTTGGTTATTTATCTTTGGTATACAGATAGCTTGGGCAAAGGCCTTCCACTTGATGCAAGGATACATGAAATCAGGTCAAGGTCACTATTTCAAATACTTTGCCTTCATTAACAAAACTTTAACATTGCTTATAACTGCTTAATAACTTAAGCTAGACAATTCATATAAAATTTTGGTATGCAGATAGCTCAGGTGAAGGCCTTTCACTTGAATCAAGGATACAGTCACTATTTCGAAAAGTTTGCCGTTTTTAACAAACTTTAACATTGCTATAACTTCTCAAAATCTGAACTACAAATGGTAGGCAATTCATCTTTGGTATACAAATGGCTTTGGAAAAGGCCTTTCAATTGATATAAAGATATTTGAAATTAGGAACACAGAAAGCTCCTATAAGAGCTTTCTGTATTACTGTTGTTCTGCATTAAGCAACCACTTGCTTTTTAAGACTCATATGTTCAATAAACAAATAGCTGCTCAAGACAGGTTCTACTGTATTGTGATTAAACTTATTACATTGAGTTCAAGACAGGTTCTATTGTATTGTGATTAAACTTATTACATTGAGCTTAAGACAGGTTCTATTGTATTGTGATTAAACTTATTACATTGAGTTCAAGACAGGTTGTATTGTATTGTGATTAAACTTATTACATTGAGCTCAAGACAGGTTCTACTGTATTGTGATTAAACTTATTACATTGAGCTTAAGACAGGTTCTATTGTATTGTGATTAAACTTATTACATTGAGTTCAAGACAGGTTCTATTGTATTGTGATTAAACTTATTACATTGAGCTTAAGACAGGTTCTATTGTATTGTGATTAAACTTATTACATTGAGCTCAAGACAGGTTCTATTGTATTGTGATTAAACTTGTTACATTGAGCTTAAGACAGATTCTATTGTATTGTGATTAAACTTATTACATTGAGCTCAAGACAGGTTCTATTGTATTGTGATTAAACTTGTTACATTGAGCTTAAGACAGGTTCTATTGTATTGTGATTAAACTTGTTACATTGAGCTTAAGACAGGTTCTACTGTATTGTGATTAAACTTATAACATACATTGATTACTTATAGAGTGCTTTGTATGTCTTCCTTTTCAGTTTTCTTAGTTCATTGTCAAGATCATGTTACAGAAAATACATCTTTTCTGATGAATAACCCTGTTAAAAAACGAGTCTATGATGTAAGTTGCTAATTGCTGTAAATTTTAAGTGCTATGCTAAGGTTGGCCTTGGGTTTACTGAGGTCAAGGTCATTGTCAATAAAAACAAGAAAATATTGCATAACGAAACCTGGTTTGGTTTGCACTTCCACATGTTTTCTTTCAAGCGCTTATTTGAACCAACTGGTTAGTTTCAATTTTACTAGTATACTGCTGCTGTTTTCATTATGGGAAAAACACTATGCTTGATTGCATTTGAAATTATTTTGCTTAGAATACAATAATGCTTTTTATTCCCCAATTTTTAAAACGGGGGTAGATTCTATTTAGAATTGCTCATGTCCATCTGTCTGTGCAGCCAACACACTTTTTTTGTCACACAAACTTCAAAAATTCTAACCCTTTGAATGCGGGACACACATGCACTGGCATTTGCAAACAGTGTAGACCCAGATCAGAGGACTTCTAGAAGAGAAGAATCAGGGTCTGCACTTTTTGACATTCCAAATCCTCTTTTAACATAAATAAGCCTTTCTATGCCTCTGTAAAAGTCACTTTTTAAACCATTGTGATAAATAGAGCATTTGTTCCTATAGGAGCAAATGCTCTATTTATCACAATGATTTCAATACTACACACTTCTAAAAGTTTCCTTTTCCCTAGTAAATGCTCCTTTTCGGTAGATTAATTCAAAGAGGTTGAGTCTAAAAATAGCTTATGAGGTGATGGGTTAAGTGTAAGCCTCTCATACTGAATTGACTATGTAATAAGGTAATTCCACTTTGAAAATTCAGCATTGAGAATTCTGCATTGAGAGACTTAAAGCGATAGTCTCTACTGGCAACTTGTTTTGAAAATGCCTAGCAATTACATAAATCATTTGTTTATATGCTGAAAAGAAGTATATCACATGAAAACCAGTCCAATAAATGCCAAAGAAGACAAAGCTTTCACGTGTTTAATATCAAAGACCAAATGTATCTGGCAATGTATTAGTATTTATTTGGCTCGCGTCTTAGTTTTGTCAACTGTTCGACCTAGGCCGATAATATTTTGTTGTAGAACAAAAATTAAAAGTGTTGATGAAAATGGTTAATTTTGTATCACAGGGGCATTTTTCAATATAAGTTCAAATTGACAATCTTCATAATAATGATTGAACATAACAAATATCAAGTTTTATGATATTATCGAAATATGCGTTCATTGTAAGGACTTCCTCTTTAAGGTCATTAAAGCTCACAGAGTGGTCGATCATTAATTTTGTGAATTAGTGCACCTTGGGTATGATTATAACATGCACCTAGAGACACTGGAGTTCTGGCTTTGTAATAAGTCATACCATAGCAGTAAAGTTAACTCATTACCTGATGAATATTCATGTAAGAAATAATAACACCATGAATATTTATTAGCTGATTAGTTTTTATAAATAGGATATGAAGACATGCATTTTTAGTACTGGTTGAAAATGTAGAATCGAATCTATATAATTCCGTAAGCAAACAGAGCAGACTTGGTCAGATGGCTCTTGCACTAGGAGTCATCTGATCTGAGTCTACTTTGTTTGCAAAGGCGTGAAAAAAGGTAAAATGTTAGGTATAACTGAAGCCATTCATGTCCTATGGACGCATTTCTGGTAGTTTATAATTTCATCACTTCTTGTTTCCAGTATGTGCACAATGCCATGTTGCTGGTAATATCTGTTGTTTGCTGATGCTACTAACTAAGTGCATAAATATTTTGAATGTTGAGTCTATTCTGTAATCCATAACTGCATTTACAGTCAAACCTGTTCAGGACAATAGTTTATTAACCCTTCTCTTGCTGAATTTTAAAATACATTTCTCATTCTTTACCCATGCCCTGTTGTATAATTACATATATCTTCACTGTGTACAAGTATTTTGCTGTGCAATCACTGCTGTGGAGTGCACTGGTTGCACAATCAACTTGTAAATAGTGCAGACCCTGATGAGACAGCTCCTGCAGGAGCTGTCTCATCTGGGTCTTCACTATTTATAGGTAGGTATATTGACGTGAATAGCAAGCGAAGGGGTAAGATTTAAATGTTTTACAAGCAACTAACAAATTTTTATAAACCTCAGTAAAATATTTGGGCTAGAATGAATCCATTACTTAATGAATATTCATGCACCCCATTATGAATATTAAGGTTTATTAATCCATTAGGCCATGAATATTCATGTAAGAAATAATGACATCATGAATATTAATTGTTATAATAGCACATGGTCACAGGACTTTTTGACCATGGCAGAAACTGTAGAATCATACAAATCTATATTATTTCATAAGCAAACATAGCAGACCCTGGTCAAACGGCTCCTACAGGATTCATCTGAACTGGGTCTACTCTGTCTGCAAAGTCGTCGATGGCAAATTTTATGGAGTAACGGGTAAATCAATTTGATACTTGTATTAAAACTACAAAGCAAGGAATTTTATTGTCTTGGCAAACAGTTGAGATAAGAATCAGTTCTGTAACAGAAGCACACATAGAGCAGACCCTGAACAGACAGATCACATAGGAGCTATCTGATCAGGGTCTTCTCAGTTTGTAAAGGTGTAGGAAGGCAAGATTATCAAGTGAAGGCACTGCAGGATTCTATTTCTTTTGCTTTTAGCTTATATAGTAAGTGGAAGAAAGCTGTTCTTTGAAAATTGGAGCAGAGTAATGAGGGTTCAAATTTCACCAATGATGGTTATTAACAGAGAGCTCCAATGATGGTCATTACCAGAGAGCTCCGAGAGGATATCTCTGTAATGGTTTACATTGTTTGCAAATTTCACTGATTGACATTTGTCCGCAGAAATCATTGTCTGCATCCATTTTCAAATCTTCCGAGGGGTGTAAAGAATTAGTTGGTTTTTGGCATGCCACTTATGTTTTAACCCATTCCCTCATATTCACGCCTTTTGTGTCAAAAGGCGTGTAAAAGTCACTTTTTGAAATGATTGTGATAAACAGAGCATTTGCTCAAATGCACTGCTTATCACAATGGTTCCAAAATTACTCAATTGTAAAAGTTTCCTTATCTCTAGTAAATGCCCCTTTTTAGTAATCTATTCAAAGAGATTGGGTCTAAAAATAGCCTATGCGGGAATGGGTTAAATAGTATTCATCATCCGAATTGTTTTGTTTGTTTTTTCTACAGGAGTTTCACAGAGCAGTATACATATAAAAAATTTCAAAGGTAAAGCAGCACCAGGGGTTGGTTTGTCATTGATTTCACCACTGTTTACATTAACTGTTTACAGGCTATTGGCAATTTGGTGATAATCTATGCAAATAGCTTGGATCCACATGAGATGTCAAGTAACTTGACACAGAGGTCAAGATAAGATGTGTAATGTTAAAACATTTTCAAGAATAGTTCCTTTATTTCTCCACCAAACTCTACACTGTGACCACTCTTTAGAATCATCTCAAAGAGACGATTCTAAAGAGTGGTCACAGTATAGGGTTTGGTAGGGAAATGACGATTTTAGTATTTGGGTATGCACCGTTATCTTTAGCTCTGTTGGCATCTCATCAAGGTCCAAAGTGTTTGACACTATGAATTAATTTATGAAGAAAAATGAAAGAAAAATTAAGTTTCAGAAATTTTGCAGATGGCATATTTTACAGACAACTATTGCTTAGCCTGCAAAGAGTTAACTAGACTGGCATCTCTACTAGGTTTTGGACTGTGAAAATGCCTCAGATTGTTCTCTAAGTAAAATTTAGGGCTTAATCCTCTGAATGCAAAATTTCCAAAATTGAATTATCCCACCTTGCTCAGCAGTAAAGTCCATTTAAAACTTAATGGTAAACTTTGCTGAGAATTACATTTTAAAAACAAACAGTGCAGACCCTAATTAGAGGGTTATCCTGGAGCTTTTTTGATCTGGGTCTACACAGTTTTCAAATGAATTGTTTCCCATATGCAAAGGTTTACATAGTAAGTAATGGTAATGGATGAGTCTCATTTTTCAAATCCACGTTTATTTAGTTTCTGTAACTTAGCTGAGGCTTGAAATTGTCTAGAAAGTTTAGCCCGAAGCCAAAGACAGATTTGATGTGTACAATCCAGGTCTTTCTTACAAAATGTTATTAAGGACCCCTGAAAATTGAAAATCTTTCTCATGGCATGATATATCGTCTTGGGAATAAAAGTAAGACATTCTCATTTAGTTTTATTGTTTCATTTTAGCTTTCTAAAACTAGTAATCATTTTAGTCGGCTATTAACCCATATTATGCTTGTAATACATTTTCAATTTCTTTGAGTTTAACTTTTTACCTGATGAATATTCATGTAAGAAATAAATTGTCATCATGAATTAGCTTAATTTTTATACATCCGAAGGTAACTTCGGTCGTATTATGGTATGGTGCTTGTCTGTCCATCTGTCCGTTAGCCACATCTTTGTCCGCTCAATAACTTGACATCTATTGGTTGTGCTGTCTTCATACTTACATGTAGTATGATGGTTGGTCATGGCTAGTAGATGACTCCTATTGATTTTGAGGTCAGTCGGTCAAAGGTCAAGGTCACTGTGACCTTCAACTAAAAAATCTTGTCCGCTAAATAACTTGACAACTATTGGGTGTGCTGTCTTTAGACTTAGTAGGAAGGTTGGTCATGGCTAGTAGATGACCCCTATTGATTTTTCGGTCAAAGGTCAAGGTCACCGTGACCTTCAACTAAATAATTTTGTACGCTCAATAACATATGTATTAGGTGTGCTGTCTTCATACTTAGTAGGAAGGTTGGTCATGGCTAGTAGATGACTCCTATTGATTTTGAGGTCAGTTGGTCAAAGGTCAAGGTCACTGTGACCTTCAGGTAAAAAAATCTTGTCCGCTCAATAAGTTGATAAGTATTAGGTGAGCTGTCTTCATACTTAGTAGGATGGTTTGTCATGGCTAGTAGATGACCCCTATTGATTTAGAGGTCAGTGGGTCAAAGGTCAAGGTCACCATGACCTTCAACTCAAAAATATTGTCCACTCAATAACTTGGTAAGTATTAAGTGTGCTGTCTTCATACTTAGTAGAAAAGTTGGTCATGGCTAGTTGATGACTCCTATTGATTTTGAGGTCGGTTTGGTCAAAGGTCAAGGTCACAGTGACTTTCAACTCAAATTGATGGTGCATGTTATGACAGCACATACTTCGGGCGTATAATGCTCCGACACATGGGGCTCTTGTTATAATGACATAATAAACATAGCATTGTAACCTTATGACCATGGCAGAAACTAGAGTCAGATCTATATTATTCCATGAGTAAATTGAGTAGACCCTGCTCAAATGGGTCCATTAGGAGTGGTTTTATCTGGGTCTGCTCTCTTTGCAAGAGGTCAAAAAGTATATCAATCAGGTAAAGGGTTAAGGAAATAAAATTGGTAGAAAAGTCAAACAGTGTAGACGAAATGGTTTGTATTAGTCAATGCATTTTTGCTGTTCTTGCAGGTAGTATTAAGTAAGATATTAGGTTAGTGGTCTGTTGTGGGAGTCACTTGTTTCTGATCGAATTCTGGTAAGCTTAAATGGGCCCTGTCAAGAATAAAAACAAGTAATCCTGGCCGGTTATTTAGGCTAACTGAAATGACTGCCTCCATAGACTTGGTGGTGACTATAACATTGTTGGCCATTTTTTTGGGGTCACAGAGATGTTCGTTTTTTGCAAGGTTTTTCACTTTTTTATTGTAAAAGCACCCTTAAATGCTTTGTATAATTCTATATTTCATTTAAGAAAGTGATTTTTAATTGGATAAGTACTTCTTTTTGGGATTAGGCAACATCTTGATTGCAGTTGATTGACTACTGCTGGACAACTACCAAAAGCTTGGCTACTCAGTTTAATTTTACTTGGGTGGACAAAAGTTTTCTGATTGCAAATCATTCACAAACATGTGCCATTCTCAAATGAGTGGGACATTGGTTAGAAACAATCACCAGTGTTCTATTGTTCTGAATCCCTCATATGTGTCATCTGTCCTCAACCATGTCTTAAACCATTTACCTGATTAAGAATTTACAAAGAAGAACAGTCAATGTACTGCCATAACTTTGTTGTCGTTTTCTTTGGTCATCCTTGCCATCAATTTGTCGTTTGACATTTTGTCACAGTTCCAACTATATTCCTTCTCATACTTGTTCACAATCGCAACAGCTACAACCTGGTAAGGGGCCATTGCTCTGTCATTCATACATAAAGAGTTATGACCCTTTTGAAATATTAAATTTTGCATCTGCATATGTTGATTTTGTATTGTTTTTCATAGGCTTTTGGCTTTATCAACAATGGACATTTTGGAGTATCATAACATGAGGCCATATTCACAGAGCACTACCTATATGTAATGCCAGCCTGTTCACCTCAATCTTCTTAATTCACTAACAGCACTCAATGCTTAATAACAAATACCATAATTTTATAATATCACTAACACCGCACTTGAATTGCACAATTCTTGTACTAGAACTATTTTTTCATGGCTTTACCTTAACCCATTCCCGCATATAGACGCCTTTTGACGCTTCTGTAAGAGACACTTTATGAAACCATTGTGATAAATAGAGCATTTGCTCCACAGGAGCAAATGCTCTATTTATCACAATGGTTTCAAAACTACACAATTCTGAAAATTTCCTTTTCTTTAGTTAATGCTCCTTTTTGGTAGAATTAATCAAAGTGGTTGGATCTAAAAATAGCCTAAGTGGGAATGGGTTAATTACCCTGTAGTGTATTTGGACACTGAATCTCCCCCTCTTGACCAGTTTATGAAGCTAAATTTGTCACTATTTTGGTAAACTTTTAATTATACTGACATAGTAGCAAATAGTGAGGACCCTGATCAAACTGCTCCTTTACCTATACAGTAAAACCCCATTAAACTTGAATTCTAGAAGAAAAGAAATTCGATACTTTTAGGCAGATGGTTGCTTATGCAGGGTGAAAGTCATGCAGAAAGCTCCTAGAGGAGCAGAAAGCAGAAAGCTCCTAGAGGAGCTTTCTGCATGACTTCACCCTGAATTAAGCTGCCACTTGTCTCCAAGACTGATATTTATGTTAAATTTAACGTCCGCTCGTTTAAAGGGGTTTTACTGTCTGTCCGAATACTTAGGGTAATTGAAGGGTACCTCTTTGTAAACCAATAAACATGTAATTGTTGACTGGAAAAAAGTTGTCTATGGCATTTCTTAGAATTATTTTTTCTTCTTGTTTCATTTATCCTTTACCTGATGAATATTCATGTTAGAAATCATGATGTCATGAATATTAATAGCATAATTATGGACACAGCAAGTTTCAGCCACAATATCTATGTTATATGGTAAGCAAACAGAGCAGACCCTGATTAGAAGACCCCTAAAGGAGCCTCTTATTTGGGTCTATTCTGTTTGCAAAGGTATAGAAATGCATATTTATGGAGTAAAGGGTTAACCCCTTACCTGATGAATGTTCCTTTTAGAAATCAGAAACTCATGGCAGAGTGAGATCTACATGTATATTATTCCATAATATAGATGTTCAGTCGTCTCCTACAGACTGAGTCATCTGATAAGGATCTACTCTGTTTTCAAAGGCTTCAAAAGATGTCTGTAGCAAGTTAAGTATTAAAATACAGTTAAAGTGCCAGTTACTTTAAATTTTGACAAGACAACCAGCTCCTTAGGGTATCGTCTGGATCCCATCTGTTTGCATAGACTCTTAGCATGCCAAGCATCGTGGAACTCTTGTTTTCTTATCAGCTATAGGGCTGGATACCGTTATGAATAAAATGATACTGTACCATACTGTATTGAAGAAATGATACGGTATGTCAACGATACCAATACCTATGGTGATGTGATTGATCTATCTTTTATAACCTAATCTTACTAATCCTTTTAACCCTTTCCCTCATATAAACGTGTTTTCACGCATCTGCAAACAGTGTAGACCCAGATCAGACGGCTCCTCTAGGAGCCGTCTGATCAGGGTCTACTCTGTTTGCTAATAGAATTTCAAAGCTATGTGTCTTTACTTTCTAAAATGGCTACAATATTCCACCTTCCATATTTCGTTATAACTATTATGTCCATGAATATTCTGTAGGTATTGAAATTTGGAATAAACATAGAACAGGGAAAGGGTTAAATTATTTATTAAATCATAACTTTGCATTATACTATGGTGCTCTTTATCTTTATAGACCTACTTCAGAGCATACGCATGTCATATTTCATGTGAAACTTGATACTGAAAATAATCATTGGAAAATAGCAGACAGAAAATATATCTTCCTGAAAGATGTGGATAATGATATGATTTTGTATTGTGATTATCCATTTTATAGCATCTGCTCATTTAGATCTACCTTCCTTGCACTTCTCTAGCTCAAATATTGAGCTTGACTTTCAACTTCAGTTCAAAGTGTTTGATAAGGTACAGCTAGGCAAAACAATAACATAAGTTGCATGTTACACCATTTGTTTTTCTTGTAAAATATGCTCAAACAAATGAATGCTTATGCCTATTTTACATTTGCCCTGTGATGAGTTTACGGCTTCCGTAGACTCCTCCTATGGTAATTTCCATGTGGTCTCTGTACGGAAGCAGGTGGTCGCCATACGATTATCCTGGGCACTGCAGCCTCTGTGATTTGTCATAGAAAACTTTTCAGAAATCACCAGCCCACAGCCCGTAATCACATGGTTACAGGCATTGTACGATCTTTGCATGGGCATCGTTCAGAGGCTGCCAGAGGATTTTCCACATATTTGTTGGACATGTAGCCAAAAAATCATACGGTGATCATACGGTCATTGCATGGTCATTGCAAGGTTCCACTCGGTGCCCATGCAATACCCATGAAATCATAATTATGTACATCGCACGGTCATCCTACGGCAACCTCACGGCGACTGCACGATGGCCATGCATCGATTTTGAGATTTCAGGTGGGTACATATTTATCTGACATTTCCTGCATTAATAGTTTGTCTAGCCATATCCAACCTTGCAGAGACAGCATGGTGACTGCATGGAGATCGCACGATCTCCATACGGTCGCCGCTCAGTCATAATACAGGTAAGGCAAAGAAATCGCAGACAAAGAAATCGTACGGCCTCTTTGGCAAAAGTAAACTAGACATTATTTATGCTATCAACCATGGCAGACGCAACAAAATGGCATTGTCTGAATGAAGTTAGGAAAAACAGTTTATCTTTGCAACTGGCTAATTTGCAAAGAATCCTGCAGAGTTACTTCTTTTAGTCCAAATGACCAGTAGATAATAACATCACATAGATATAGAAGCAGAACTTTGGTAAGGGAAATACATTATGCGAAATTTGCTTGCAAGTGTGTAATGTAAATTAATTTGTGAGAAAAACCAGTTGATCTTTTTGAGTATTGGACTGTTGCAAGTTTAACTTGTTCCTTTTTTGTGGTTTATTTTATTGTTAAATAATAATGAAATTATTTTGCAATCAATTTTTGAAGACGCCGTACACTAACTGCACACTTCATCTGAATAATGCTGCATCATTTTTGTTATTGATAATTAGAGTGGAACTTGGCATCTAGCGTAAATTTACACATTTTTTTCGACAATTTCTAACATTTCATGTATTGTGGAATTTAAAGATCACTGAGATACCTATTACAGTACCGGACATTTTTAAACGAGCATGCATGTACCAGTATTTTCAAAACAAATATCTGTTCGGTTTTGGTACTTGGTAACGTTGTCCAATTCTGATCAGCTGATTTCTTAGCAACATTATAAATATGGGCCCTGGTTTCCAGTCACATTCTAGATGTCTGATTCAATCCTTTAAATCAATGAAATGCCAGTCTGTTCACCCCATTCTTCTCGTAATTCACTAACTGCACCCAATACTTAATAACAAATACCATAATTATGATATCACTGATACTGCACCTGAGTTGCACAATTCTTGTACAAGTACTGTATTTTTTCATGGCTTTATTTTAATTACCCTATGTACTTGGACACTGAATCTCCAGTCTTGACCAGTTTGTGAAACTGAATATGTCAATTTGTTATCAGTTTGGTAAACCTTTAATTATACTAACATAGAAGCAAATAGTGAAGACCCCCAAATAGTGAAGACCCCCTATCAAATTGATTAAACCGCTGCTTATATGCATCTGTCTGAATACTTGGGGTAATTGAAGGGTACCTTTCAGTCACATTCTAGATGTCTCTTTCAATCCTTTAACCCTTTCCCTGTTCAGTATTCAAGAACATGTTTGTATAAAGGAAAGGGTTAAATCAGTGAAATGAATTAACTGCGTTTTCACGCATTTGCAAACAGAGTAGACCCAGATCAGATGGCTCCTAGAGGAGCCATCTGATCAGGGTCTGCTCTGTTTGCTAATAGAATTTGAAAGATCTGGTTATTTAGTTTCTAAAATGGCTACAATATCCAACTTTCCTTATTTCATTGCAACTATTTTGTCCATGGATATTCAGTAGGTATTGAAATTTGAAACAAACATAGATAGACAGGGAAAGGGTAAAAGGGCTCGTAGAGGAAACCTCTGACCAGGACTTCACCATTAGTCATTCAAAGGCATCTAAAAATATAGATAAGAAACCAACTTCAAAAGTGAAACAAGACTTTTTAGTGCTTGTACCTATAAATTGGATGTGAAGATGTAATGTTTATGAATAAAGTTATTGATTGTCTAAATGTTTTTCATTTTAGCGTAAATTATGACTCGAGCGCATGTCATGATATGGCATGCAATCGTAAATCGTATATTATAAAATTATGGACATTCGTACATTGTATCAAGTGTACTTTGTACATTTATAGTATGTGTATATCCAACACATTATAGTGCATTCATTTATCATATATCGATCGTACATGTATATCGAACATTTATTGTGGCAACAAAAAAATTCATATTACTGTAATTAGCTGAATTTTTATAGTGGCAACACAAAGAAGGGGATATTTACCTTGGCAGAAACAGGTAGAGAAAGATCTGTATTATTTCCTAAGCAAACAGAATAGACCCCGAAGGAGCCATCTGATCTGATTCTACTCAGTTTGCAAATGTGCCTCAAAGGCATCTCTATGGAGTAAAAAGTGAAATATTTGTTCAAACAATTTCACAGGCAGTAATGCATGTTGTGTGACATTGAACTTTTCAGTGTGTTGTTATTATTGTAGTAATTGGAAGATTACAGTAGCTTATATCGAAGGTTTTGTACAAAACTATTCCAACACTTATTTTCTGCTGAGCGAAATTTCAGTTGTAGAAAACATAACGCTCTCTTCAACGAATATTCATTTAACTATTAGTGACATTATGATTTATGAATATTTATTTACTGAGTTTAAAAAATGATATGCGAACACAGGGTGTTTGACAATTGCAGACACTATAGAATCAGATCTATACTATCCCTTTACCCTATAAATATCCATGACATAAAAACAATAACATAGTGAATATTAATAATTATATGCCTAAAGGTAACTTTGGTTATATTATGGTATGGTGCTCGTCCGTCCTTCCGTCCGTCCATTAGCAACATCTTTGTCCACTCAATTACTTCACAACTATTAGGTGTACAGTCCTCATATATTATAGGAAGATAGGTCATGGCCAGTAGATGACCCTTATTGATTTTGAGGTCAATCGTTCAAGGGTTAAGGTCACATTTGTAGGTAACGCGCTTGACTATCGGTCCGGAGGTCCGGGGTTCAAATCCCGGTCACACCCGGAAATTTCAGAGACGCTTTTCCGTGTCTCCCACCCGCACATCCTCTCCACCCAGGGGTTAAAATGGGTACCCGTTAGGGTCACTCGCCGGTACTGCGACTGCATGATTGCGCCATATGTTAGCAGTGCTCAGTATTGTAGGCCAATGACTCAATGACTAGGGGAGTAAAATGTACAGTGGGTTGAGCGGTCATTCGGACTGAAAGTAGACTATAACTTGGTACTTTACATTGACCTTCAGCTCAAAAATCCTGTCCGCTCAATAACTTGATAAGTATTAAGTTTGCTTTCTTCATACTCGATAGGAAGGTTGGTCATGGCCAGTAGATGAGCCCTATTGATTTTGAGGTCAGTCGTTCAAAAGTCAAGGTCACAAAAAACCAAGTCCGCTCAATAATATGATAATTATTAGGTGTGTAGACTTCATACTTAGTATGGAGGTTGGTCATGGCCTGTAGAGAACCTCTTTTCATTTTGAAGTCAGTCGGTCAAAGGTCAAAGTCACAGTGACCTTCAACTCGAAAATCTTGTCATACTTAGTAGGGAGGTTGGTCATGGCTAGTAGATGAACCCTATTGATTTTGAGGTTAGTTGGTCAAAGGTCAAGATCACAGTGACCTTCAATAAAAAAAACCCTGTCAGTTCAATAACTTAATAATGATTAGGTGTGAAGTCTTCATACTTAGTATGAAGGTTGGTCATGACCAGTAGATGACTCCTATTGATTTTGATGTCTGAAGTCAAAAGTCAAGGTCACAGTGAGCTTCAGCTCAAAAATCTTGTCTTCTCAATAACTTAACAACTATCAAGTGTGCTGTCTTTATACTGGTCATGGTCAGTAGATGACCCCTATTGAATTTGAGGTCAGTCAGTCAAAGGTCAAGATCACAGCGACCTTCACTCAAAAAAACCATGTCAGTTCAATAACTTGATAACTATTAGCTAGCTGTGCTGTTGTCACACTTAGTAGGAAGGTTGGTCATGGCCAGCAGATGTCCCCTATTGATTTTGAGGTCAGTCAGTCAAAGGTCAAGGTCACAGTGACTTTCAACTCAAAAATCTTGTCTGCTCAATAACTTTATAACATGTGAACCCCCTCCCATATTAACATTGTGCATGTTACGGCAGCACATACTTCGGGCGTATTGTAATGCTCCGACACACAGTCGGAGCTCTTGTTTTAATAACGGTACGTGGGCACAGGAACTTATTTTCATAGTAAAAACTGTAGAGTGAGATCTATTATTATTTAAAAAGCATACAGAGCAGACCCTGATCTGGGTCTTCTCTGTTTGCAAAGGCATGTAAAGGTGTCTCTATCAGGTTAAAGGTAAAAAATCAAAGCAGACTTTCTTTCATTTCCTTTTTATCCAGCCATACATAACTATACAAATAAGTACATTTTTTGTTATTTAATGCTTTAATTCTCTCTTTCTTATAATTATTTTGCCTGAAAACATGTTGTCTCTCCACAGTTGAGGCTGGTGTTGTCCTGTGCTGTCTTTATTTTCAATGTAATTAAGTCAAATTTTGTATTTTTATGTTATTTCTGAAATCATATTATTTACATGTTTCACTTAAAACTCAAACAGATGTTACTTGTCACTAGAAAAATGAATTAATAGTTTATTGATTGTCATATACATTCCCTTGATGAATATCCATGTTTAATAAAAATTATAATGACATCATTAATATTTATTAGTTGAACTTTTATAATGGCATATAAACACAAGATATTATGGGGAGAAAATGTAAATTCAGACCTTTATAATTCCATAAATAAAAACACTGATCAGGCATCTCCTGGTTCCTTTCCATCATATTTTTTTTTTTATACATGCTTTTTCAAGCCTTTGCAAACAAAGTAGACCCAGATCATACAGCTCCTGTAGGCCCATCTGATCAGGGTCTGCTCTGTTTGCTTATGACATGATACAGATCTGATTTTACAATTTTTGTCTTAGGAAAAACATCACTTGAAAATTTTACATTTTAAAAATGAAGCGCAGAACTATTATATTCATGATGTCATTATTAATTAATATTTGTTACATGAACAGGTTAAGGTTAAGAAACCATCTGATTGGGTCTACTCTTTTTGCAAAGCCTTAACCCATTCCCTCATATTGTTGACTTTTGATGACTCTGTAAAAGTCACTTTGTGAATCCATTGTGATAAATAGAGCATTTGCTCCTATAGGAGCAAATGCTCTATTTATCACAATGGTTTCAAACTGCACAATTCCAAAATTTGAATGCTGAATGGTCCATCATTGTTTATCGGTAGAGTCCATACAGTATAAAAGGATAAATTTTGCAAGAGCATTTTGAATGGTAAACAGTGCTGACCCTGATCAGTGGCTCCTCTAGAAGTCCTCTGATCTGGGTCTACACTGTTTGCAAATGTCCCACATTCAAAGGGTTGATACTTATAGACAACCATTTATGCACCTACATGTAATTCTTTTTAAATAATCTGAACATGTTTGTATCTCTCCAAAGCCTAAATTATAATGTACATGAAATGTTGAAAATCAATAATTCTGCTAAGTTCCTCCCTGAGTGATTACTTATTATTACTGGTACTTAATTATTTCCTATCTGTTATGGTCTTTATGACTTCTGTCATGTAACAGTGCATTATATAATATCAGTGCCAGGAATATAGTGCAATTCATAATGGTTAACAGCTTTTCTATTGCCTTCTTCCCCAGTTGTCCATAAATTGAAAGTTAATTTAACCCTTTCCTTCATATAAACGCTTTTTTCATGCAGTTGCAAACAGATTAGACCCAGATCAGGGTCTGCTCTGTTTGCCAATAGAATTTGATACATCTTTCTAAAATGGCTACAATATTCCATCTTCCATATTTCATAACTGCTTTGATCATAAATATTCAGTAGGTAATAAAAATTGGAATAAACATAAAACAGGGAAAGGGTTAACACTTTACACGCTAATTGTGAATTTTTGATTACCTATGTAAAGAGTTTGGATCCAGATGAGTTGATGAGTAACTTGATGTCAAATCACGATCCACATTGTATACCTGACCCATACAATTTCAACCATAAAGAATTTTTGTCTACACTATCGAAAGCCTTTTTCATAAATACAAAATACAGTATTTTTTTCTCATTCAGGTATTTTTGTATGATAGACAATAGTATGTACAGTGCGTCAACAGTAGACCTGCCTTCTCTACAACCAAACTGGGCATCCGATATGACATTATTTCGTTCACAAAAATGTGACTTAAAATAATCTTGGGTTCATTTTCTTGTATTGACTGTAGCAGGTTGATGTTTTATTTATATTCTGTTCGCTATACTATTATATGTCATTTCATGAAACTATAATATATACACATATGTTGCAATGAGTTACTTAATGTACAAATTGCTAATAAAGATTCTGTTCTGTATACAAGCAGGTACTTTTATTAACACTTTCCCTGTTCTATGTTTATATCCAATTTCAATACCTACTGAATATCCATTAACAAAATAGTTATAAAGAAACATGCAAGGTTGAACATATTAGACATTTTAGAAAGCAAAGAGACAGATCTTTCATATTGACCCTGATCAGACGGCTCCTCTAGGAGCCATCTGATCTGGATCTATTCTGTTTGCAAATGCGTGAAAACATGCTTACATGAGGGAAAGGGTTAGAAGAAATTTATGACAGCAATAATGATCAGACTCTGGATGTTTCATGTGAATGTTTTTGCAATATAATACATGTTTAAGTATTTGGACAGATAAAATATTAAGCAACTAGTGAATTGCAATAGTATTAAACTTAGGCAAAAAGTGACGACCCAGATCAAATGAATTCTAAAGGAGTCATTTGATTAGGGTCTACACTATTTGCTACTTTGGTATTCTAATTAAAAGTTATCAAAATGGTGCCAAATTGAATTATTCACCTTCACCAGCAATTGGAGAGGGGAGATTGATTGTCAATTGGGTTTTAAAAGTTATTACTAAAAATTCCTGTATTCAAAATGCCTTAAAAATAGATGTAATTAATATTCATGATGTCATTATTTCTAACATGAATATTCATGATGTTAACTGTTAAACCCCCGGATTTTCACTCAAGCTTTTTGTTAGAAAAAAATTGAAATGTGTGATATTTTTTTGTAAATTGTCATGTGTCATATCTTTTATTATCTCTAGTAAACATCCTGGGGCATAACTTTGAAAAGAGCTTCTTGCATTTTGTACACAGATTGTTGCTTAATGCAGAATGAAGCATTATGCTTGAAGCTCCCAAGACTTTTACTCTGCATTAAGCTAGTTTTCCACATTTTAAAAGCTTACACTTTATAAAACTGCTTGATTACAAAACTGTGTTCGCTGTAACACCTTATTATTAACCCTTTCCCAAATGAACATTTATATGTGATTTGGTCTCTTTGTAAATATTCAGTAACTTAATTTCTAAAATATTAATTTTTCAAGGGCATTTTTTGCTCTTACAGAACTTGTTGGATTAGATCTATATAATTCCCTAAGCAAACAGAGCAGACCCTGATCAGATAGCTCTTGTAGGAGCTACTCAATTTGCGAAGGTGTGAAAATGCATTTATATGAGGGCAAGGGTTAAGCAAACAGAGCAGACCCTGATCAAATGGCTCCTGCAGGAGCTACTCAATTTGCGAATGTGTGAAAAGGCATTTGTATGAGGGAAAGGGTTAAGTATGATTTTTTTTTTCAAAATCAGGATCAATGTGTCAGACAGTGTTTGGATCCTGATCAGACTCTTTAAAATAAGTTACTGAGCACCTCATCTGGATCAAGACTATTCACAAAATGTATCAAAAGTTTGCCTTTAAAGTGTACAAAGGTTTCGCACTAATTCCTTGATTCATTCTCCTGAAAATTTAAGACTATTCACCATGCATTTGTTGTTGAACTAACAAGATCAATTTTGAAACCATACAAGTTTGTTTCCTATGGCTTCTGACAAAATCCAGGGGGATATTACATCTCTTTTGCATGTATAAACCAAGCTAAAACAACATTTTAACCCTTTCAAAGCTGAATGTTTAGGTTGGAATAGTCGATCAATGTTTAACTATAGAGTCCACTCAGTATGAAAGGCGTAAACTTACTACATGCTTTTGAATTACAAACAGTGCAGACACTGATCAGAGGGCTCCTCTAGGATCCCTCTGATCTGGGTCTACACTGTTTGTGATTGTCAGTGAATGCATGCCACACATTCAATTGGCTAACTCTTTCAATGTCACTATATGTGCTTTTGTTATAACCTTTGTAAAAGAGTTTGGATACAGATCCAGATGGGACACAGATAACCTTTGTGCCTCATCAGCATTGACACTACAGTCAATCAGTCAACATTTTTTATCAACTACATGAAAATAAGGGAAACTATTACAATAAATTTGGGCAGACAAAAGTTTAGTGTTCCAAAAGATTTATTTTATTGATGAATGTCAGCAGGCATGGATGGGTATTTATTTCCTAGGCAGGCAGAAGAAATTCATTTCAATGTATCACTTTTGTCGGGAAAACTTTTAATAAAATCAATTTTTTTTTATGAGTAGGAAATCTTAGGAATTGCAGTGGAATTGCTTTTGAGATCTTTTTGATGAAGGTCAAGGTTACTGTCACTTCTGCCTCTACTTTATTATATAAAAAGAAAATCAGTTTCTATAAGTAGATTTAAGTAAAGCAGTGTATTACAGGCATCTCAGGAATTACTGAGACAAGCAAAGTAATACAGACAAGTAAGAAAGTTTTTAACCCTTTATTCAACAAATACACCTTTCTACGTCTCTGCAAACATAGTAGCCCCAGATCAAATGGCACATATAGGAGCCATCTGGTCTGAGTCTGGGTCTGCTCTGTTTGCTTATGCTATAATATAGATATGATTCTACAGTTTCTGCCATGGTCAACAATTCCCATGTCCCTGTAATATAATATTACAACAAATTAATCTTATTAATATTTGTGATGTCATTATTTCTTACATGAATATTCATGGAGTAAAGGGTTAAGCAAAAACAAAGGCAAAGCAATAAAGGAAGCCAAGCTAGGCAGGGTTAACTCTTTACTCCATGGATATTCATGGCAGACTCCACCCACTATTAACCCTTCGCTTGCTATTCACGTCAATATACCTGCCTGTAAATAGTGAAGACCCAGATGAGACAGCTCCTGCAGGAGCTGTCTCATCAGGGTCTGCACTATTTACAAGTTGATTGTGCAACCAGTGCACTCCACAGCAGTGATTGCACAGCGAAATACTTGTACACAGTGAAGATATTTGTAATTATACAACAGGACATGGGTAAAGAAGGAGACATGTATTCTAAAATTCAGCAAGAGAAGGTTTAACATTATTTTGAACATTAATGAACTTATTATTTTATAATGTTACATAAAACAACATAGCTATGCCAAATAGTGTAGAATCAGATACAAAATAAGCTGTAAGGAACACAGCATACCCTTATCAGACAGCTCATACAGAAGCTGTTTGATCTGGGTCAGCTCTGTCTGCAAATATACTAAAAGGTTTATTTATGGAGTAAAGGGTTAACCCTTTCACTAATATAAATGCTTTTCACACATTTGCAAACAGAGTAGACAAAGTAGACCCAGGGGAGAAAACTCAATATATATATGATTGCAGCTAATATTCATGGTTCACATTTTAGTCCAACCTTTCCCTGTTGAATTTTCATGTAAAAAGAAATGAGCTGCCTGAACAGTCTGCTGTGTTTACTTATGAAATAATATTGATCTGATTCTACAGTTTATGTCAAAATTCTGGTAAAAAATTCCATTGTGCGTATACCATTGTAATGTTTCGCTAATTAATATTCATAAAGTCATTAATTGTTACATGAATATTCGTCAGGTAATGGGCTAACACTCCAGCTGACGAATTTAGTGTTTGCCATAGAAATAATCTGACTACCCATATTACAGACAAACTTTGGCAGATGGTGCAGACCCAGATCAAACTGCTTCTGGAGGAGCAGATTAATGAGGATCTAAACTAATTGCTATTGTATGATTCCAATTCAAAGTTATCAGAATGGTGTCAAGTTAAACTATGCAGCTTAACCCATTACCTCATAGGCTATTTTTAGATACAACTTCTTTGAATTAATCTACCGAAAAGGAGCATTAATTAGAGAAAAGGAAAATTTTAGAATTTTGTAGTTTGAAACCATTGTGATAAATAGAGCATTTGCTCCTATAGGAGCAAATGCTCTATTTATCACAATGGTTTCACAAAGTGACTTTTACAGAGTTGTCAAAAGTCGTCAATATGAGGGAAAGGGTTAACAAACCTATTGAAATAGGAGACTGGGTGTTTATTTATTTCATGGATAAACTACAAGTTATATAGAAATATGTACTTAACCCTTTACTCCATAGATACACATCCTTTATAATGCCGTTACAAACAAAGTAGAACCAGATCAGACGATCACCCCTATCATGCTATGGGAGCTGTCTGAATAGGGTCCTCTCTGATTGCTTATGACATACTATTGATTACATACATCTGATTTTTTAGATTTTTCTATGAGCAAAAAACCCTTTGTTTGTCCATATATGCCATTATTAAAATTCATCCATTTGATATTTATGGTGTTATTATATCTTACATGAATATTCATATCGTAAAGGGATAACAATGAAATTCCTTTGCTATTATACGATAAAAACTTTTTTGCATCCATTATTTTGTTCCAGTTGTCATAAATTTTCATATCAGTGAAGCAGATTCCAAATCAAAATGAATTTGCCACATGAAATTCAAAACACAGACATAATCCATTTCAAATTATCTCAGCTTGATCAATTTTGTTTTTGCTTGAAGTTTTCTTTTATTACAGCTGAGTATTGCTAATGCAACCTCATAATACATTAACTCTTTACTCCATAAATCTGCCTTTATACGTCTTTGAAAACAGAATAGACCCAGATCAGACGGCCATCTGATCAAGGTCTACTCTGTTTGCTTCTGATATAATGTAGATATGATTCTACAGTTTCAGCCATGGCCAAAAATTCATGTGTCCATGACTTGTGCTATTAGAACAATTAATCTACCGTAATTAATATCCATGCTGTCATTATTTCTTACATGAATATTCATGGAGTAAAGGGTTAACATAAGTGTCTGTAACAGCAGGTTGTTTAACCCTTTCCCTCATATAAACCTGTTTTCACACATTTGCAAACAGAGTAGACCCAGATCAGACGGCTCCTATAGGAGCCGTCTGATCAGGGTCTGCTCTGTTTGCTAATTGAATTTGATAGATCTGTTTCTTTACTTTCTAAAATGGCTACAATGTTTGACCTTTTATATTTCATTATAACTGTTTTGTCCATGAAAATTCAGTAGGTATTGAAATTTAGAAAAAACTTAGAACAGGAAAAGGGTTAATGCAGGCAAAAGTAATGCAGAAAACTCCTGTAGAAGATTTCTGCATTACTATAATTGTCCTGCAATAAACTACCACCTGTTTTAACTCCTTCCTTCATATGAACGCCTTTTTGCACCTTGGCAAACAGAGTAGACCCAGATCAGACTGATGGTTCCTGTAGGAATTTATTAAATGAATATTGAACATCGAAAGGGTTAAAAATCCGGAATCCAGACTTTTTTGAGTGGTCGTGTTAGCAAGAATTTACTGTATATCCGTTTTGACTAGAGGGAAAACAAGTAATGGAATAAAATGAAGATAATTGCTACAATGTTTTCATATAACACTGTATAATTATGTGCTATCAATCTTGCTTAGCGGGGAAGAAAGAATTTTATTTACTCAAGATATTTCAGCCTGACAATTGTCTTCTATCCTCAGACTTGTCTGAATATCATCCTGCCTGAAGATTGGATTATAATTTGACAGAGTATCAGACTTGTTTTTGAATAAAGTTTAATGCACTTTGCGGAAAAAACATGCATTGTCTGCTAATGATTTTCAACTTGCTGAAGGTCCATTATCAATATCTTGTTTGTAAACATTGATGGTTTTTTTTAAAACATTGTGTGAGGAGTGTGCATTAAGGTTTTTGTGTGAAGATAGATTTTTTTTTAACTTTTATCATGTTATATACAATTATGGCTGCTTAACTCATTCCCTCATAGGCTATTTTTAGATCCAACTTCTTTCAATATATCTACCGAAAAGGACATTTACTAGAGAAAAGGATTTTTTTTTAGAATTGTGTAGTTTTGAAACCTTGTGATAAATAGAGCATTTGCTCCTACTGAATTTTCAAATGAGCTTAAACAGGTCAAGCTAACTGTGAGATATTTCAAACATGACAAACAGTGCAGACCCTGATCAGAGTTCTCCTCGTGGATCCCTCTCGTCTTAGTCTACACTGCTTGCAATGGACATTAGTGACTCGTTGCACACACTGGAAGTGTTAAATACATAAGAAGAGCTATCACCTCTTTATTTGCTTTGCTGCCGGAAGAAAATATGAGAAAGGAAAGATTCAAGCTGTTGTAATGAATAAAATTTTGATTTCATTTTAAAAATATTTTCTCATTGTTTGTGTTTTGTTTCACTTCAATTAAATTCAAGATAATTCAAAATAAAATATACATTATAAATGTCAGTGTTTAATAAATGTTTTGTGATATTGTCTTATTTTCTTGCTGGTAAATGATACAGGACGTACCATTACTACTCTAAATATTCAGTCAGGCAAACTCAGGCAGATTGGGAAAGAACAGTATAATCTGTTCTACACTATTTACTTCTCAATTAATTTCATTTAGAGAGATGATTGCATTTCCTGAATCAACTCTTTGATCTACAAGTATGCCATTCTATGCCTTTGCAAACAGAGTAGACCCAGCTCAGATGGCTCCTATTGGAGACGTCTGATCAGGGTCTGCTCTGTTTGCTTATGGAATGATATAGACCTGGTTCTACAGTTTCTGCCTTGGCAAAATTTGTACGTGTTATTTTGCCATTTTAAATATTAATCTAGTTAATATTCATGATGGCATTATTTCTAACATGAATATTCATGAGGTCATAATTTCTAACATGAATATTCATGAAGTACAGGGTTAGGGTACATGTATACACAGTAACATTTCCTGATTCAGAACTTGTGACCACCAGACTCTGAGGTTATAACCCTTTACCTCATGAATATTCATATAAGAACAATGACACTGAGAATATGTATTAACTTAATTTATATAATAGCATATGAACACAGGATGTTTTTAGTATTTGCATAGACTGTAGAATGAGATCTATACAGGAATTATCTGATCTGAGTTTACTCTGTTTGCAAAGGCATGAAGAAGCTTGAGGGAAAAGGTCAGCAAAGAGCCCCAAAGAGAATATCTCTGTAATGGTTTACATTGTTTGCATCTTTAAACACTAATTGACATTTGTCTGATCTGGGTCTACTCTGTTTACAAAGGTGTGACAATGCTTTTGTATAATGTAAATGGATAAAACTCTTGAGACTTATTTTTTTGAGCTTGACCAATCAGATGCTTAAGAATCATCATCATGAACTTTGACTCAAGCAGAAAGGTTTTTAATCTTGGTACTAGATTTCCTTTTTGTGTCACCTGCCGAGAGGCAGTGTGTCACTTAGGAATCATTTTTCCGTCTTCTGTCTGTCCGTCCGTCACACTTTCTTTTTTTGGCTATCATTTCTAAACTAATGATTATAGAGCTTTCAAATTTGACATGTGTCTTCCTCTCATTGAGGACCATTGATCTAACTAAGGTCCATCACTCTGCATGCAATACTTTTTGAGTTATTCCCCTTTGTTATGATTTTCGCACTCCTGCATATTAACAGTTTTTGCGTCAGCTGTGAGCAGGTAACACATGTTCTTCTGAACACTCTTGTTCACTCATCTGGTTAATATCTTACATTGTCTATACATGTATATATAAAAAACTAATACAATGTATATAATGGGTCTTACATTGTAATAGGTCTTGCATTGTCTATATATAACAAACTTTTACAATGTATATAATGGATCTTACATTGTCTATATATAACAAGCTTTTACAATGTATATATGGGTCTTACGTTGTCCATATATAACAACTTTTACAATGTATATATAATGGGTCGTTCCTTCACTAAACCTTGTCATCTCTCAGACTGTTTACTGTATAAACTTCCAGACACAGTCACCAGGGAAAAACTAAATAGATTTGTGATCTTATTTTGTATGGCTTATAACTATGTTCCAGTAGAACAACTCTTTGCGTGCTATCAGTGAATTCGTGATAACTTTTATAAACAGTTTGGATTCGGATGAGATTCTGAGTAACTCTGCATCTCATCAGGATCCCTACTGTTTGTCTCTCTGATTGTATTTGTGAAGAGAGACAGAAGTAAACAATAACGTTGAGAATTGTAGAAATGGTGTTAATTGGTGTGTAAAGGGGTAAGGCTTAGATTACAGTTAACCGTACCAAAAGAGAACATGCGCATTTAGTTCGCTGAGTATATTTTAGCTGGTAGAAAATGCCTTCTAATTAAGATTTCTCCCGTAGTAGCCATCTGATCAGGGTCTGCTCTGTTTGTTTATGAAATAATATAGATCTGTACTACAGTTTCTGCCATGGCAAAAAATTCATGTGGTAATAATATGTCATTTTAGAAAATCATCTAATATATACATGTATTCATGATATCATTTTTTTTATATTAATATTCAAGGAGTAAAGAGATAATTACCGTGTCAAACGGTTTAGATCCTGATGACAGACTTGGCATACCATCTGGAATATACCATGCATAAATATTGTGGTTACTTTGTCCTCTCTAAACTTGAATTCTAGTAAAGAAGATCTACATACTTTCAGGCAGGTGGCTACTTAACACTTTCCTTCATATAAACAGCTTTTCATGCATTTGCAAACAGAGAAGACCCAGATCAGACGGCTCTTATAGGGTATGCTCTGTTTGCTTTTGACATGATATAGATCTGATTTTATAGTTTCTGTCAATGCAAAAAAGTTTCCATGAAAAGTTCTGAGTCCATGCTTATAAAACGTTTAGTTGAGTCTGAATTCGTTCTCAAGTTTTTGATTGGTCAGATTTGAGCCTTTGGCTCAAATCTGACCAATCAAAAGCTTGAGAACTCAAATCTGACCAATCAAAAGATTGAGAACGAAACTCAGACTCAACTAAAAGCTTTATAAGCATGGACCCAGATTATAAAAATTCACCTTATAAATATTCATGATGTCATTATTTCTTACTTGAATATTGAACATGGAAAGGGTTAATGCAGGGTGGAAGTCATGCAGAAAGCTCCTAGAGGAACTTTTTTCATGACTTTCACCATGCATTAAGCTGCCACCTGTCTCCAAGATGGATATTTATACATGTACTAAATTTGACATCCGGTGTAAAGGGGTTTTACTGTAATCCATAACTTTTTACTCATCAGGAGTAAAGTTGCTTGACATGTAGTAGAGAAAGTAATTGTTATAGCAGACAGTTCCTGTAGGTGTAGTCTTGTCAGGATCTGCTCTGTTTGCTTATGAATTAACATTGGTCTATTTCTTCAATTTTTGCTTTAGTCAAAATTCACTTGATCATGATGCCATTATGAAAATTCAGGTCGTAAATATTCATAATTATAGTCATTATACCCCCGCAAACGAAGTTTGAGATGGGGTATATAGTAGTCGGTGTGTTGGTCGGTTGGTCTGTCAGTCTGTCTGTCTGTATGTCCATGGCATGTCTGTCCGTGGCAGATTTGCGATCAAGGCAGCTGAGTGGTGGTATTCCATCACGTTTAGTGATAGTTCTAGTTATTTCTGACATGAATATTCATAGAGTAAAGGGTTAATGACATTGGCATGAGTGGTATAGGCCCAGATCAGGAGGCTCTTCCCTCTGATCAGAGTCTCAACTATTTGCCAATTCAACCATTTACTCCATAAATTCGCTTTTCTACACCCTTGCAAGCACAGTAGACCCAGATAAGCGGGCTCTTCCTATTTGTCATTTTAAATTTTTCCGGCAAATTTAGTTCTTTGATACTGAAAGCACTCTTCAGCAACAAGATGATTGACCATTCCACTGTGAAAGTTCAGCATTCACCATGACTGCCACAGTTCTCAAAGCTGTTTTCTCGTGTATTTCTTTTCAAAGTGTCAAATAGGTTGGAAATTACTTGGCAGCTTATTGGGTTCCAGGGTGTTTGCAGAAGTAATATGGCATGCCAAGCGTAAAAACTGTCTGGAGAGACATTACCTTTAACTACTATAAATATTTGGACAAACTTGGGCAAATAGTATAGACCCACATCAGACTGCTCCTGAAGGAGCAGTTTAATCAATGTCTACATTATTGGCTATAATGTCTGTCTTATTTTAAGTCATCAAAATGGTGCAAAATCGACTATTAAGCTTTAGCATCCTATTGGGAATGGAGATTGGGTGTTTGAATATCAATACCAGGAATTTAGGTTGATTCAAAATAGTTTCCTGCTTTTCTGTTGCTTTCTTCCCCAATTGTTTGTAAATTGAAAATTATTTTAAGCCTTGGAACGGGTCACACATGAAATTGCAAATACAATGTAGTGTAGACCCAGATCAGAATTTAAAGCCCTCTTGCAAATTTAAGTCTTTCATACTGAATGAACTTGCTGTTAAACATTGATGTGCCATTATCCACTTTGTTATAATGGTGCAAAATTCAGAATTTAAAAAGTTAACACTTTGAGTTGTATTTATGATAACCTATGCAGATATGTGTGTGGATCCAGATGAGAGGCTGATTAACTTGGTGTCTCATTAGCATCTTAATTGTATGACACAGAATTGCATTTTTATTTTTTTTGAGAAATAAAAGAAACAAGATGTGTCTGTGAAACACTATGCCCAGACCTTTGAACCTGAAGAATGACCTTGACCTTTGACCAATGGACCAGGGAGTTGAACGCGACACATCATCTTTGTGTGGTGAACATTTGTGCCAGGTTATTTTGAAATCCATTCACAGATAAAAAAAAGTTATAGAAGGGACAAGAAATTTGGGACGGACGGATGGACAGACGGAAGGATGGACAATGCGATTACTATATGCCAGCCATTTGGGGGCATGAAAATAACTCACAATTGTAGCAGAGGGTGTTTGAGGGTTGCATGTAGTAATTGCACCATACATACATGTATTTGTGTTAGTGTATGCCTGCTTCTGTCCAAGTTGTCAAGTTCGCTTAACCCTTTACTTTATGAATATTCAATTAACTCTTTTCTTCATATAAATGCCTTTTCAAGCATTTGCAAAAAGAGAAGACCCAGATCAGATGGCTCCTATAGGAACCATCTAATCAGGGTCTGCTCTTTTTGCTAATGAAATTTGATAGATCTGTTTGTTTTGTTTCTAAAATGGCTACAATGTTCCACCTTACAATCATATTCCATTATAACTATTTTGTCCATTAATATTCAGTAGGTACATGGCTCAAGCTGGAGCTCTCCATCAGGGAGAAGTTTAGTGGTATTGAGGGAGAAGTTTTGGTCCTGATTTTGTATCTCCCTGTTATGTTCTTTTATGTTTTCCTTCAGTAAATTTCATCCAAACATGAATCATTTATCTTCTCCATCCAAGTTTATAAAACAGAAAACAAACTCAAATATAGGAGTCGGAGCCGACAAGGTCACTTTACTTACTCGAATTAAGCTAAATTTTAAATTAATTTTAGTGGTATTGAGGGATAATTTTTGGACCTGATTTTGTATCTCCCTATAATTATGTTCTTTATATAAAAACTTCTCCCTCAGCTCAAAACAGGGAGAAGACTGCAGTTAGGGAGACTTTTTCTCCCAAATGGCCCCCTTGCTTGAGCCCTGAGGTATTGAAATTTGGACTAAACATAGAACAGGGAAAGGTTTAAATTAATTTTTAAAATGGCATATTAACACATGCACTTTTTGCGTAATCAGTAACTGTAGAATCAGTTATATTATTTCATAAGCAAAGGAAAGAGCAGACCCTGATCAGACGGCTCCTGTAGGAAGAGTGATGTGGGTCTATGCTCTGTTTGCATATGGAGTAAAGGGTTGATAACTTTCACATACATTGATAATTAGATAACTTTAACCACATCATTCATGACCATGTGCCATGCCTCATGTATAAGTCTGTACCTTCAAGGTTAAGGTCATGTGTCAAGGTCAAACTAATCACATGCTTCCACTGTATACATGTTCCTTTCTGGTCATATAACTTGTGAAGTTAGAAATACTTTTATATAAATGTTCACCATGAACTTATATTGATCATGTGTCATGCTCCATGCCAAAGTATGTTCCATCAAAGTCAACATTCTAAGGTCAAACAATTCATGTGCTTCCACTGTATACATAGTCATGTCCTGTCAATAACTCTTATATACCTTTGGGAATTTGAATAACTTCTCACAAATTACCACCACATCATGATGTTGTGCAAGCCACATGTCCAAGTCTCTACTTCAAATCTCATTGTCATAATTATTTGGAGGTCAATTGACACATGTATGCACCACTGTCTTCAGTCATGTCTAGTGGTTAATATGGGTGTGTAGAATATCAATACAAAATGCTCTTCACATCATAATCTTATTATTATTATTATTATTATTATTATTATTATTATTATTATTATTATTATTATGCACAATCTTCATTCCCAAGTCTGTACCTCCAAGGTCAATTTTTAAGGTCAAACCATTGATGTGCTTCAGCTGTATATATAGTTGTGTCCTGTCAGTAATTCTGATTTATCTTGGAGGATTATGAAACACATCATGATCATGTGTTGCATGTCATGCCTATGGATGGTCAAGGTCATACTTTGAGTTCAAACTATACATGTATGCTGCGTTATGTCTATATTCATTTTCCATTATAAAGAACAGGTTAATTAATAATTATGCCAACACACATTATGTCTTACATGAATATAGTTAAAAGTCTTTGATTCAAGTAGCAATTAGGATTCAGATGTAACTTGGAGGTACCAGTACTTCTCATTTCATCTGGATTGAAACTTTGCACAGTTTATCACAACTAAATTATTCATACAGAAAAAAAACCAGCAACAGTCCCTGCCTAACTCTTTGATTTGTGAATATTCATGCAGAAAATAATGAATTTATGAATACTGATTAGCTGATGTTTTTATGATGGCATTATGAACAAATTAATTTTGTACCATGTATCAGATCTATAGTATTCCATAGGCAAAGAGAGCACACCCTGACCAGACAGCTTCAATTGGAACAGTCTGATATGGGTCTAAATGTTGCAAATGGGTAAAAATGTATCTGTTAGCTTTCCCTTTTCAATGTTCATGCTAGAAATTATATCATGAATATTTATTTCATGAATTTTTATAATGTAAAATTTTCAGGGGATTTTTGTTTCTTTGACAAAAACTGCAGAATTGGATCTATATTATGTCATAAGCAAACAGAACAGATTTGCAAGAGTTGTCTGATCTGAGTCTACTTTGTTTACAGAGGCGTAGAAAGGCTTATTAATGAAGTAAAGAGTTAATGTTATTTTGATAGGCTTACTTTATTTTGGAAATAGTCAACTAAACTATATATTAGCTAGTGGAAAAACAGCTTAAATCTTGATGAGATGCACATTTCTTCGGTGTCTCATCTGAGTTCAAGCTGTTGGCCAGCAGCATAATGGTTCACAATGGAATAACCTACTGTTTGTCAGCATATAATGGTAAAAAATGGAATAACCTACTGTTTGCCAGCATATAATGGTTAACAATGGAATAAACTACTGTTTGCCAGCAGGATTATGGTTAACAATTGAATAACCTACTGTTTGCCAGCATATAATGGTTCACAATGGAATAAACTACTGTTTGCCAGCATATAATGGTTAACAATGGAATAACCTACTGTTTGCCAGCAGGATAATGGTTTACAATGGAATAACTTACTGTTTGTCAGAATATAATGGTTAACAATTGAATAACCTAGTGTTTGCCAGCAGGATAATGGTTAACAATGGAATTAACTTTACTGTTTGCCAGCAGGATAATTGTTAACAATGGAATAACTTACTGTTTGCCAGCAGGATAATAGTTAACAATGGAATAACTTACTGTTTGCCAGCAGGATAATGGTTAACAATGGAATAACTTACTGTTTGCCATCAGGATAATTGTTAACAATGGAATAACTTACTGTTTGCCAGCAGGATAATGGTTAACAATGGAATAACTTACTGTTTGCCAGCAGGATAATTGTCCACAATGAGATAACTTAGTGTTTGCCAGCAGGATAATGGTTCACAATGGAATAACCTACTGTTTGCCAGCAGGATAATGGTTCACATTGGAATAACCTACTGTTTGCCAGCAGGATAGTGGTTAACAATGAGATAACCTACTGTTTGTCAGCATATAAAAGTTAACAATGAAATAAACTACTGTTTGCCAGCAGAATAATGGCTCACAATGAAATAACCTACTGTTTGTCAGCATATAAAAGTTAACATTGGAATAACCTACTGTTTGTCAGCAGGATAATGGTTCATAATGGAATAACCTACTGTTTGTCAGCAGGATAATGGTTCACATTGGAATAACCTACTGTTTGCCAGCTGGATAATGGTTCACAATGGAATAACTTACTGTTTGTCAGCAGGATAATGGTTCACAATTGAATAAACTACTGTTTGTCAGCAGGATAATGGTTCACATTGGAGTAACCTACTGTTTGCCAGCAGGATAATGGTTCACAATGGAATAACCTACTGTTTGTCAGCAGGATAATGGTTCACAATGGAATAACCTACTATTATTAACCCTTTCAAGGCTGACATTTCGGAGTGGAAATGCCCATCAGTGTTTAACCTCTGAGAATAAAAGTCTGAAACTTACAAGGAGAATTTGAATGACAAATAGTGCAGACCCTGATCAGAGGGGCTCCTCAAGGAGCCCTTTGATCTGGGTCTACACTGTTTTCAATGACAGTGAATGCATGTCATACATGCAAAGGGTTAAAAATTGCAGGACATGATAGACATTTATTACTGTTTATATACATTTTACAGCTTTTCTATTACCTTCTTCCCTCATTTGCTCATAAATCAACCAATGTGCTGAAAGTCTCTGATGATTTCAGGCAACACATTTTCAGTCATGCAACCAGTTAGATTCCTCAGCAAATCTGATTCAGTTTTGCTTAATATTTGGTAAATATATACATGTATCGCTGATGCAAGACAAATATTGGAGAAAAGTGATTGCTGTAAATTTGTGAAATCTCTTGTTTTAGTTATTTTGATAGTGCTCTCTCATCCATCTTTATCTGTCTTCAACAGTTTACATCAAACAACATCTCTAAACAACTGGACCAGTTGTGACTTAACCCTTTCCCAGTTCAATATTCATGTAAGAAATTATAACATCATGAATATTTATTAGCTGAAGTTTTATAATGTAAACTATTCAAGGGAAATGTTTGCTTTATCAAAAACTGTTGAAACAGGTCTTTATAAAATAAAAAAAGCAAACCGAGCAGACCCTGATCAGATGTCTCTTATAGGAGCCATCTGATCTGGGTTTACTCTGTTTGCAAATGCATGAAAAGATGTTTATATGAAAGAAAGGGTTAGGTTTAAAGAAATTGTCCTGGAGTGGTCCTCTTTCATGTTTGTTCAAAGATTAGAAATCCATGTACAGTTCTGTTTGCCTTGGTAATCAAATGGAAATACTATGACTCCATGGCTTATGATAGTGAAAATGTAAATCTTCTGAAATTTTAATATAATTTTACCTGAATATTGCTTAGGTGACCCTCTACCAAACTTTGTAAAGCCATTGTGATTCGTTCAAAAAACATGGCCAGCATTCATCTGTAATGAAAATTTTAAAAATCTTCTCTTAAACCAATGGCCCAGTTTCAGTCAAGTGCTGCTGGAAATGTTCCAAAGGACATAGTTACATTATTTCTTACATATGAATATTTATGGAGTAGAGGGCTAAACAGATGAATCAATTATGTTCTTATATACACAATAGAGCACATATCTCAGGTGAGCAATACAGATCCATCATGGCCCTCTTGTTTTCTCTAGTGACTATTGCTATGACAACCAGGATTTCTTATAATTTTCTAGTGTAATTATCATTAAACAGATAACCCCAAGGTGTTTTCTGATGAGGTCAGTCTTCGTTGAAAGCAGTCTGTTATCTAAGCATCAAAACAACTACCGTACCCTAATTACACTAAGAATTGGGACACTCAATCGCACCACTTTACTGAATAAGTTGTATGGCGTCATTTCGATAACTTTAAATTAGACCAACATACACATGGTAGCAAATATTGTAAACTCTGATTAAACAGTTCTTTCAGGAGACGTTTGATGTGGGTCTGCACTTTTTGCCTAAATTTGTCTGTCCGAATATTTAGGGTTAATAGGAAAATAGCATTTTGTCTTAGGATTATGTGTAATGTTCTGTAATCATTCATGCTGTGAATGGTAAGACATATTTCCTGTAATCTATATCTAGCTAATCTTCCTAAATGACCGTTCAAAAATAAGGTCGAATGAAAGGTTTATGAAGCCAATGGTAGCATATAGGAGCTTCGTAAAGTATGTTTTGCCTGCTTGAATCAGCTGTTTTACCCTTTTCTTCGTACACATGCTTTTTCATGCCTTTGCAAATAGAGTGGACTCAGATCAGATGATTCCTGTACGAGCTGTCTGATAATAAGAGTCTGCTTTGTTTGCTCATGAAATTATAATAGATGTGACTCTACCAATACCAAAATTTCATGTGTACATAATACCATTATGAAAATTCTGCTAAAAATATCCATGATGTCATTATTTCTTACAGGAATATTCAACAGGGAAAGAGTGAGGATGATTTCAGTAGTGTGTTTGCCTTTCATTTCTAATAATGGGTTTATGAGGCCAGCAGTAGCTGAAGTCAGGTCAAAAGTAATGCAGAAAGTTCCCATAGGAGCTTTTTGCATTATTTTTTTGCCCATGTTAAGCGTATAATTATTGTCCTGAAGAATTCGTATGCTTTGGTCTGTCTTTTAACATTGCATGTAATAAAATAATTGAATAAGCTAAAATAGAAACTACAGACATCAGATTTAAGTCTCCTTTATTTGCTAAGAGATCACTTTAGAGAGGTTCTACTGTACAGTAAAACCTCTCTATAAAGACCACCAAATTGTGTTAATTAGTTGGTATTTTGGGCAGTTGGTTGCTTAATGCAAGGTTAAAGTAATACAGAACTCTCCTATAGGAGCGTTCTGTTTTACTTTCACCTTGCTTTAAGCATCCACCTGCCTTTAACACAAGATACTTGATGTAATTTAGTGGTCGTTACAGAGAGGTTTTACTCTATTTGCTTGTTTCTTGTCATGGCTGTTCAGATTTTGAATGTTAGACAATCGACACGCATGTACTGGCATTTGTAATCAGTGTAGACTCAAATCAGAGGGTTTCTGATCAGGGTCTGTACTGTGTGGCATTGACAGAAACTCTAAAATCATATCTATTTTATATCGTAATTGTAAGTAGAGCAGACCCTGATTAGATGGCTTCTATAGGAGCCATCTCCTCTGTTCGCAAAGGCATAGAAAGGCCTATTTATGGAGTAAATGGTTAAAGATGTGTGCTATCATAGAAATGCATTAAGCTAATATCAACTGTTATAATTTTATTGCCAAATTACGATGTCAGGAAGTTATGTATTGGTATTTATTGCTACAGTTTGTTCATGTCAATAAGACTATACCATGGTAAATGGGCCAGCAGAAGTTTGTTCGTTTGTATCAGGTTTTACATTGCTATAAATGTCTTCATGTAAATGCCTTTTCACGCCTTTGTAAACAGGGTAGACCCAGATCAGATGGCTCCTATAGGAGCCACCTGATCAGAGTCTGCTCTGATTACTTAACCCTTTCCCTCATATAAATGTGTTTTCATGCATTTGCATAGGAGCCGTCTGATCAGGGTCTGCTCTGTTTGCTCATGAAATTTGATAGATCTGTTTCTTTACTTTCTAAAAGCCTACAATGTTCTACCTTCCATATTTCATTATAACTATTTTGTCCATGAATGTTCAGAAGGTAAAGAAATTTGTAATAAATATAGAACAGGGAAAGGGTTAAGCATTTATAACAAATCTGACTCTACCAGTTTCTACCAGTACCAAAAGACACTGTGTACATATGTCATTATGAAAATTCCACTTATAAATATTCAAGATGTCATTATTTCTTACATGAATATTCAACAGGGAAAGGATTACCATGCAGAAGTAGAGTTTTAACCCTTTACTCCATAAATACACCTTCCTTCGTTTCCTGTAGGAACAGTCTGATCAGGGTCTGCTCTGTTAGCTTATATGATTCTACAGTTTCTCTGCAGCCATTGCCAAAAATTCATATGATATTGTAATTAATGTAATTACTATTCATGATGTTATTATTTTTCACATGAATATTCATGGAATGAAGCCCTGGTGACAATGTCCATAGGATCCTGATAGGTTTACCAAGTAACTCAGCATATCAATAGGATCTGAACTGTTTTACACCCTGGTTACATTTCTGTTAATTAACCCTTTCCCAGTTTCACATTCATGTAAGAAGTAATAACATCATGAATATTTATAACCTGCATTTCTTTAATGGTAAATGAACACAGTATTTATTTTGCTTTACCAAGCTATAGAATCAGATCTGTATAATTCCATAAGCAAACAGAGCAGACCCTGGTCAGACAGTTCCTATAGGAGCCATCTGATCTGGGTCTACTCTGTTTGCAAATGCATGAAATATGGTGTTTTGGGGAACTTGTATTATAACCTTGAAAACAGGTTTGAGATCATCCAATTTATTTGTCTGAGTCTCTATCAGTGTTTAATATATATACAGTAAAACCCCTTTAATGTGACCACCTAAAAGAGGTTTAATTCTGGGTAGTAGAGGCAGGTGGTAGCTTAATGTAGGACAAAAGTAATGCAGAAAGAGGAGCTTTCTGCATTACTTTTGTCCTGCATTAAGCAACCACCTGCTTATAAGGACACCCATGTTTACTCATTAAGTGGTCGCATTAGAGGGGTTCTACTGTATATATTTATAGGCTTTAAAAATTGAAGAAAAGCTTGACCTATTGTGTATGATACTCTTATGCAAATATTACTTCAGTAGAATAATATAAGTGTGATAGCGTGATAAGCATATTCTTCCCCAAATTTCCAGTATATTATCTCTTTGCATGCAAGTGGCAGATTCTCCCACCATTTATAACCTATGCAAACAATTTGGATTAAGATCAGTCCCCACAACATATGGAACTTGATCTGAGATCCAAACTGTTTGTCACTTAGGCTCAACTTCTGAAAAAAAATGAAAGTGGAATTTAGTAGTTTTGAAGATGTTTATTAAGCAGATGACAAAATTACTTCACATTCAAAGAGTTAACAAGTGTTTGAAAGTCTCTGATCAATTCAGGAACCATTTTCCACAGTCATGCAACCAGTCAAATTCCTCACCAAATCTGTTATAGCCTGTTTGATATTCGACAAATCTGTTTCATGGTGATTGAGGAATGATTGCTATAAATTTGTGAAATATGTTTTTTTCTCTCTCTTGTGACCATTGCTATGACAACCAGGGTTTCTGATAGTTTTCTGGTGAGATTATTGTGAAACAGATGACCCACAAGTGTATTCAGATGAGATCATTTTTGGTTGAAGAATTTGGGATAACTAGCACAAAACAGCTGATAGCATTCAGTTTAGAGCTTAATAATATTCTTACAATGGTTTGACAAGACAGGTTTTCCTTACCCTTTTCCCACATCAATATTTCGGAAGGAAATAAGGACAAGATGAATATTAAACCTTTACTCCATGAATAGTTGTGTAAAAAATAATGATGTATTTTATTAATTAGATTAATTGTTATAATGGGAGAGTAGAATCATATCTATATCATATCAAAAGCAAGCAGATCAGACCCTGGTCAGACGGCTCCTACAGGAGCCGTCTGATCTGGGTGTGCTCTGTTTGCAAAGGTGTAGAAAGAGATATTTATGGAGTAACGGGTAAATGGCAGAATTTTTATGAAACTCAGGAAGTTTTGCCCATGACACAAACTGTAGAATCAGATCTAGCTATCTCCTACAGGAGCTATCTAATCTGGATCGACTTTGTTTGCAAAGGATTAAAAAAGCATCTCTGTCAGCTATAGTGTTAATCCTTTCACTGTCATGCATTGTCATCTGCTAATGGTTGTCATTTTTATTTATTCCACTTTTATAAAAACAACAAAACAACAACACAGTATCATCTGGATCAAAACATTTTCCATTGGTAATCACAGATTTGCCATTGACAATGAAAGTCTTAACCATGTGAAAGAGTAAATGAATGAGCTGTTGATTCCAATCAGTGTAGACCCAGATCCAAGGTCTTGATCAGTTTCTTCACTGTTTTCTATCCTGAATTATTTTCCAAAACAAATCCTGTTTAATTCTGAATGGACAAAACTGTTAGCCCTTTGCATGCTGAATATCCAAAATGGACTGACCCATCAGTGTTTAACATATAGATTCCATTAACCCTTTAATCCATAAATACACCTTTCTATGCCTTTACAAACAGAGTAGACCTAGATCAGATGGTTCCTGTAGGAGCGGTCTGATCTGGGTCTGCTCGGTTTGCTTGTGTTATAATATAGTTCTACAGTTTCTGTCATGGACAAACATTCCTGTGTCCATGTGCTATTATACATGTAGCAATAATCTAATTATAGTAATTAATATTCATGATGTCATTATTTCTTATATGAATATTCATGGAGTAAAGGTTTAAGTAAGAAATTATTTAATTTGCGAGAAGTTTTTGAATGCCAAACAGTGCAGACCCTGTTCAGAGGGCACTGTTTGCAAATGCTAGCACAGTCATTTCCCACATAAATGAGTTAAACAATGATTGATATAGAGGATCTGTTGCGAGTTGTCTTTTAAGATCACATGTTCCTAAACCAGCTTTAGAAAATGTCATTAAGCGAGCCTTGGCGAGCTTAATAACATTTTCTTGGTGAGTTTAGGAACATGTGATCTTAAAAGACAACGAGCATCAGATTCTTTTTCTCACATATAAAAAAAATGTATTTTCGCCATTTAAATGACATGTAAACATAGGTTTCCATGGCTTGACGTCATATATGACGTATGACGTCATATATGTTCTAAAGTGATCTTACACATGTTACAGATAAGGAAATCTTAACCTGTTGTTCTAACTCGGAGATAGGGGAAGGTATGTGAGAAATGTTTTTCCACGTTGACAAGACAGCGTCTGATCTTGGACTGTACTATTTGTTGTGGTGCATTTAGGCAACAGTGGTGGTGAAAGGATTAACCCTTTAGCAAACCAAGCAGACCCTGATCAGCCATCTGGTTTGAGTCTAATTTGTATGTAAAGGCATTAAAATGTGTATGTATGAGCTAAAGAGTTAGTTAAAACTTTGGAATGTGGAGGCAATGTAGAACCAGATCAGAGGGGTATGCAATATTGTCACTCAAAATACTTTCATGCTGAATGGACTCTACAGTTGATTAATTAAACTATGATGCATTTAAACTGTATGTGGGATTCAAACTATTTGCAAAAGGTGTTTGACAGATTTACCTACAGATTTTAATTACTGGTACCATAGTTTTGTTCTTAGCCTTTAGGTCTCTGTCCACCAAACAAACCTGTGGAGAGGAGGCTGATATACTATTCAGAGTACATGTACAGTTGAACCCCTCTAATGCAACCACTTAATGAATAAACATAGGTGTCTTTATAAGCAGGTGACTGCTTAATGCAGGACAAAAGTAATGCAGAAAGCTCCTCTAGGGACCTCTTTTAGGTGGTCGCATTAGAGGAGTTTTAATGTATATGGTAACAAACTTCACATAAGCATCATGTAAACATTTAGTAAAGAAGAATTGAGAACTTTCTTGGCAGGTAGATGTTTAATGCAGGATGGAAGTCATGCAGAAAGCTCCCAGAAGAGCTTTCTGTGTGACTTTCACCCTGCATTAAGCTGCCACCTGTTTTAGATACTGATAATGACACTTATTTTAATGTTCCTTATAGACATTGATGTGGACAGTGGACTGTGGCTTTAGAGGACGGATAATCTCAAAATGTTTTTGTTATTTTTAGCTCACCAGAGCACAAAGTGCTCAGGGTGAGCTTTTGTGATCGCCTGATGTCCGGCGTCCGTCGGCGTCCGTCGTCCGTCGTCAGTCGTCAACAATTTGAACCTTTAAAAATCTTCTCCTCTGAATCTACAGGGTTCTCAGCTTTCATCTTTGGCACATAGTATCATCTTTAGGTCCTCTACAAACTATGGCCCTGGGGTCAAAATTGGCCCCGCCCCAGGGGTTCCATGTTTTCAATAGAAACATATAGTAAAACTTTGAAAATCTTCTCCTCTGAAACCAGAAGGCTCTCAGCTTTCATATTTGGGACATAGCATCATGTTCAGGTCCTCTACAAAAGTTATATAAATTATGCCCCTAGGGTCAAAATTGGCCCCGCCCCAGGGTGGGCAGTTTTCAATAGAAACAAATAGTGAAATCTTTGAAAATCTTCTTCTCTAAAACTGGAAGGCTCTCAGCTTTCATATTTGGCACATAGCATCATGTTCAGGTCCACTACAAAAGTTATATAAATTATGGCCCTAGGGTCAAAATTGGCCCCGCCCCAGGGTGGGCAGTTTTCAATAGAAACAAATAGTGAAATCTTTGAAAATCTTCTTCTCTGAAACTAGAAGGCTCTCAGCTTTCATATTTGGCACATAGCATTATGCACAGGTCCTCTACAAAAGTTATATAAATTATGGCCCGGGGGTCAAAATTGGCCCCACCCAGGGGCGGGCAGTTTTCAATAGAAACAAATAGTGAAACTTTGGAAATCTTCTCCTCTGAAACTGGAAGGCTCTCAACCTTCATATTTGGCACAGAGCATCATGTTTAGGTCCTCTACAAAAGTTATATAAATTATGGCCCTAGGGTCAAAATTGGCCCCACCCCAGGGTGGGCAGTTTTCAGTAGAAACAAATAGTGAACTCTTCGAAAATCTTCTTCTCTGAAACTTGAAGGCTCTCAGCTTTCATATTTGGCACAGAGCATCATGTTCAGGTGCTCTACAAAAGTTATATAAATTATGGCCCTGGTGTCAAAATTGGCCCCGCCCCAGGGGTGGGCAGTTTTCAATAGAAACAAATAGTGAAATCTTTGAAATTCTTCTTCTCTGAAATTGGAAGGCTCTCAGCTTTCATATTTGGCACATAGCATCATGTTCAGGTCCTCTACAAAAGTTATATAAATTATGGCCCGGGGGTCAAAATTAGCCTGCTTCAGGGGTGGGCAGTTTTCAATAGAAACAAATAGTGAAATCTTTGAATATCTTCTTCTTGGAAACTGGGTGGTTCTCAGCCTTCATACTTTGCACGTATCATCATGTTCAGGTCCTCTACAAAAGTTATATAAATTATGCCCCAGGGGTAGCCAATTTTCAACAGAAACATATAGTGAAAACTTTGAAAATCTTTTTCTCTGATACTGGAAGGTTCTCAGCTTTCATATTTGGCACATAGCACCATGTCCAGGTCCTCTACAAAAGTTATATAAATTGTGCCTCTTGGGTCAAAATTAGCCCAGCCCCAGGGCAGGCTAGTTTTCTAAAGAAACATATAGTTAAAACTTTGAAAAGCTTCTCCTCTGATTGTCTGGTGAGCGCTTCAGGACCATTCTGGCCCTCTTGTTTCAAATTAATCGGGCACTGCTTCTCCTATGCCAGCTCTGTTCGGGTTCATTATTGTTTTGTACTGGTAAATTTCTTACCCAAACGAGCATCAAAGAATGTAGACTCAGATGAGACACTGTGACAGAGATGCATCAGCCGGTCTTGGTGTACAAATTTTGACGTTTTGAGGGTCCCTTCTGGCATTATATGGGCCATTAATCATGTAGTGTCTGGGCTAAGTCAGAACTATTTAACACACTGTAAAGAATCTCAGTCAATGACATTATTTTGAGGATTTAACCCTTTCCCTGTTCAGTATTCATGTAAGAAATGATAATTTAATGCCCCCTCAGATTTGTGATCTGAAGGGAGGGGGATATTGTTTTTGCTCTGTCATTTAGTTGGTTGATTGGTTTGTCTGTTTGGCCCCAAGTTGGCGATCATTTTGTTGCCATTGTACAACTTCATACTGCAAACATTTTTAGGAGTGTCTTTTTAAGGTCAAGACACATTTCATGATTCTTCTTCAAATAAAATCAATAAAAAACAACAACTTCGGTTCCTTACTAGACTTTAACCCACTTCATTCTGGGTAGCCATTGACATAAATTACCCCCAACTGACAGCTTGCATCCAGAATAGGTCCTGTATAACATAGAGCCTGCCAACCAGTTCTATGTATAATGATTTAAGGGGAAATGGCTGTTAAAGGTACCTGTACATGTATTGTATCAAGCGATACAGACTTTGCAGACAAAATATCTCCAGAATGAAATGATTTAATAAGTCTGATAAAAACCCTGACGATTGACACTCAGTCACCCATTTTGAGTGAAACTTAGTAAACTACAGTAATCAAAATAAACATTCGAGACTTTAATGAATTTTTTTTCAGAAAACTGGTTTGAAAGGTACAATCATGTAGTCCCAGATCAGTTTATGATAGCTGGACTTTGAGCAAAATGTGGGGACAAGTAGTGTTTACACCAAAATTTTCTGAAGCCATATTTGAACATTGAACAAAATAAGAGACACTTATTCACTTGCTACAGTTTGTTCCTGTATACGTATCAGGTTTCTCTTGTTATCCCCCGCTGAAGAAAGTATTTTTGTTTGTCATATCTCAGAAACTGTAAGGAATTTTCCAACGAAATTTTGTGTAAATGTTAAGTACCACCAAGAAATGTTACATACATTGGCATTGAAACACCAGAGTTATGGCTCTTTGTTTGGGAAAAACTTAATCTTTTTGTCCATCTTGTCAATAATTCAGATACTAAGGCCAGCATTGGTGTGGCAGGGAATATCAATTCAGAAAATTTGTTTGTGTCATTAAAACTTGCAATTTAGCCTGTAACATATAGACATTAGATACCAAATTTACTATTTGTATACCCCCCTCCCCTTTGAAATATGTCTGTCTGTCTGTCTTGACCACTAGATGACTCCTATTGTTTTTCAACTCACTAGGTCAAGGTCACCATGACCTTAACTGGTGAAATAGTTTCACATCAATAACTGCTTAAGGGTTTGGCTTAGGATCTTCAAACTTGCTGTGGTGATTATTCATGACCACTAGAGGACCTTTGTTGTTTTTTGGTCACTAGGTCAAAGATCAAGGTCACCATGACCTAAACTGGTGAAATGGTTTCCGATCAATAACTTGTCAAGTGTTTGGCTTAGGATCTTCAAACTTGCTGTGGTGATTAGTCATGACCACTAGATGACACCTATTGTTTTTTAGGTCACTACATGTAGATCAAAGGTCAGGGGGTCTGGGGATATAAATCTTTTACAAACATCTTTGACATTGTTCATGTTTTGTTTAACTCTTTAATACATAAATATGCCTTTCTGTGCAAACAGAGTAGACCCAGATCAGATGGCTCCTGTAGGAGCCGTCTAATCAGAGTTTGTTCTGTTTTCTTATGAGAAAATATTGATCTGAATTCTTTAGTTTCTGCCATGGCAAAAAACTCCCGTGTTCATATGCTATTATAATAATTAATCTAAATAATATTCATGATATCATTATTTCTTACATGAATACATGTATTCATAGAGTGAAGGTTATGTCACAAAAATGATGTATACTGGTAAATATGGGTTTAACACCTCCTTACATTAAAATTAACCCAGGTATCGCCCTCATGAAAAGGAAATGGTTTCATATCTTGACTATTTTGATTCAACCCACATCAACTGCCCTGATCAGTCTTGTCATCATGTGTTCCATTTGGAGTCCACCTAAACCAACAATGTCTACTAGCAAGGTTTTGCTGTATTTACATTTCTTTAATGGACTAACAAATATTCTAGATTCTGACTCAAAATCCCTTTTGTGCTCATTGGGTATTTATGTCAATTCTTTAACCCAAGGGAGTACAAGTTTGTGTTCATTTACATTGTAGCACAGTTCCGTAGGTTGCTTTATGTAAATAACTGGATGTGATTGTGATTACTCCAGTAAGCCTTAGTATACATTACCAAGTGTGTCTTCAATGGCCAAGACTTCATGTGTCCATGTGTCATTATAAAAATTAAACAAATTGATACTCATGATGTCATTATTTTGTACATTAATATAAAATTCATGGAGTAAATGATTAAATAGTTAATAATAGCAGTAGAAAACAACACTTAGAGGCTTTTAGCACATTTCAATTGTGTTAATATTTACACAGACTTCATCTGGCAATGTTAAAGCAATAAGAAAGAGCAAACATTACGAAAAAAGTACACAAGGCATAATATACTACATATTATACAGCTAGGCAGGTACTAATAAGATATATAGTTACTGGTATACACAATGGCATTGTACTGTTTAACTTCAGAACCACAGCATGCTGTTTAACTTCAAGTTCAAGAGTACAGCATTCTGTTTAATTGAGCTTTACAAACTGGCAGAATGGGGAGACTGGGTGTTCGAATAATTAGGGTAAAAATTGTATTTGAATTGAAATTAATTGTCATCCTGTTGATAAAAATCAGTCGTTGCTGAATGGTAGTTTTACTTTTTGCCAACTAAGAAATTGTGACAGTTAAATATTGTTGTCAGACTTGTTTTTAGCTTGTGTGCTTTAACCATTTACGGTACTCCATAAGTATGCCTTTCATGCCTCTGTAAACAAAGTAGACCATGATCAGATGGCTCCTGTAGGAGTTGTCTGATCAGGGCCTGCTCTGTTTGCTTATGGTATAATTATAAGATATAAATATACCATTTTTGACATGACCAAAGTTCTCTGTGTCCATGTGGCATTGTGCTATTATAGCAATTAGTCATAATCTAATTAGTATTTATCATTATTTCTTACATGAATATTCATGGAGTAAAGGGTTAAAAAAAATAAGATATTACATAGCCAAAGTGTCATCATCATCATCATCATGGGCATCAATGGTCATTATGGGATTGTAGTTATCATTGTAGTTGTACTAAACATTTTGTCACAGTTTTGACTAATAATCAGAATAGGTATCCATATCAAATTCCATTCAGACACTTGCTCACCATCAACACTCAGATACTGTCTTTGAAAATGAGTGGAATGAATGTTCTCTAACCCTTTCTTCCATAGATACACCATTTGAGTAGAACCAGATCAGATGACGGTCCCCCAAGGAACAATCTATTGAGGGTCTTCTCTATTTGCATATGAAATTATATTATATGTATGCATGTAGATCTGATTCTGCAGTTTCTGCTATGGTAAAACAATCCCTTGTTCATAATGCAATTATAAAAATTCAACCAATTAATATTTTTACATTCATTATTTCTTACATGATTATCAATCAAATAAAGGGTAAAACGATGCAGGGTTTGTTACCAGGTATTCTCTTTATCCCATTACCTCATAGGCTATTTTTAAATCCATCCACTTTGAATAAATCTACTGAAAAGGAGCATTAACTAGAGAAAAGGAAAATTTCAGAATTTTGTAGTATGAAACCATTGTGATAAATAGAGCATTTGCTCCTATAGGCGTCAATATGAGGGAATGGGTTAATTATCCAAATTGACAAACAGTGTAGCCTGATCAGATGTGCTAATACCTATACAAATTAACCCATTACTTCATACATATGCCCTAAGGGATTTTTTACCATGGCAGAAACTGCAGAATCAGATCTACATATACAGTTGAACTTCGACATCTTGAACTTGGATAACTCGAACTTCGGGATAACTTGAACTGAAAGTTCAGTCCTTCCAAAACTTACAATACAGAACTGCTCTAAAATGTATTACTATGCATATCCAGAAACATGTGTGACAGCTTAATGCAGGTCTAAAGTAATGCTGAAAGCTCTTACAGGAGATTTCAGCATTACTTTAGACCTGCATTAAGCTGTGAACTTAAGAAAATTATCCAGATCAGAAATCAGTTAACTCGAACTTATGTTATCTCGAACTTATTTGTGTGGTCCCTTGAAGTTCGAGATATCGAGGTTCAGCTTTAATTTCATAGCAAGCAGAAAAGACCCTCAAAGAGTGTCTCATAGTCAAACATTTTGGATCGTCATACCACAGTGTCTCATCTAGATCTAAACTATTGGCAAAGGTCATCATGAATTAATCCGTAGATTGTATTGTTGTTGGATGCTTCATTTGTCAAAGCAGATTTTCCCATTTCTTTTCAAAGACACTGTCAGAGTTTATTATAGTATGTGGCTTGTTTTACAAACGATTATGTGACAGAAATTATCCCAATTCTAACACATATGACAGTCGCAACTTCCAGTTGATTGACACATGCTAGAATCTGTGATAATTTTGGCTGTGAGAATGGTAATGGCTGTCTGTAAACTAGGACTTACAACAAGTTTGGCTGTAGGATCTTAATCCGGGGACCAGGATGCTAATGAGAGGCTGTTTCACTCAGATGTAATGTAATGAATCGGTTTTCTGTATTTTCAGAAAAGCCTTCAGAGCCTATGAAGAAAGTTGGGACCGAAGACTTGGGCTTATGTGTTGCTGTGTGGAAAGGAAAGGAAGAAATAAGGTATAAGTATTTTCCTTCCTTTGGACACAAAGTTATAAACCATCAACCCTGAATAATCAAAACTAGCTCCTCCATTTCTGAATATTAATTAAACAAAAAATTGTACCATTATGATTTTTATGGCAAAGAGTGCAGACACTGTTTGTAAAGGTCTGATATATTGGTTCCAACACTTCAAGAGATAAAATAAAAAAACAACAACATCTTCATGCACAAAACTCATAGTTTAAATTTTTCCCGTTCCCTCATATAAACACCATTTCACTCATTTGCAAACTAAATACACCCAGATCAGGCAGCTCCTAAAGGAGCCATCTGATCAGGGTCTGCTCTGTTTGCTAATGGAATTTGACAGATCTGTTTCTTTACTTTCTAAAGTGGCTGCGATGTTCCACCTACCATATTTCGTTATAGCTGTTTTGTCCATGAATATTCTGTAGGTATTGAAATTGGAATAAACCTATGACAGGGAAATTGTTAAATTCTACCTCATGTATTCAACCCCTGTCCAGTTGAATATTCATTATAGAAATACATATTGACATCTTTAACCCTTTCCCTCATATAAATGTGTTTTCACGCATTTGCAAACAGAGCAGACCCAGATCAGATGGCTCCTAGTGGAGCCGTCTGATCAGGGTCTGCTCTGTTTGCTAATAGAATTTGATAGATCTGTTTCTGTACTTTCTAAAATGTCTACAATGTTACACCTTTCATATTTCTTTATAACTATATGTTAATGAATATACAGTAGGTATTGAAATTTGGCCTAAATATAGAACAGGGAAAGGGTTAATTATGGTGTACCAGAGTGGTAGAAACATTGGTAAATAAATATAGTCACCACCACAATGCCTCATCGCATTATTCAAGGCCATTGTACTTTTGAAGACCTTGAATATTTTTTGTCTATTGCTTATTTACCCTGTAAGCCATGAATTTCATGTGATAATGTATGAATAATAATTAGCTTGATATTTATAATGCCATATAAACAAGAAATGTTTTGTTTGGCCTGATAAAAATTATAGAATCAGATCTATGTAATTTCATAAGCAAAACGAGCAGACCCTGATCAGGCTGCTCCTTCAAGAACTGTCTGATCGAGGTCTACTCTGTTTGCAAAGATTTTAAAAGGTGTGCCTATGGAGTGTAAGCTTTAGAAAAACCTTGTTCATAATAAAAGAGTTTGAATACTTTTTAACCCTGTATATGCAAGAACAAATGTATCAGTCATTTGCAAACCCAGGTTGGAACACTCTGATCAAGGTCTGCATCTTTTTTGCCATAATAGCAATACTGTGCAAGGAAAATTGTGGTTTGTTTGGTGGTTTTCTTCCTATGGTAAATATTCAGAGGATTCAAACATTAAAAGTCAGCATATAAAGGATTAATGTAAAATCAATTTGACTTCCAGGTACATGTGATATAGAATTGCTGGTAATTGCCGACAGTATTGTTAAACACTGTGTCCTCAGACTATAATTCCCAAATGAGTTGTTCCTGAAGAATCCTACTTGGCTTCAAAAAGTGTATTTGAGAGAAATTCCAGTGAAGTAAATACTGATCCAATTAATCCTTTTAATGCAGGACATGAGTCTAAACAGTGTAAACCAAGATCAGAGGGCTCACTGAGGAGCCCAATGATCAGGGCCTCCATTGTTTAATATTCAAAATCCTCATGCAAATTATACCCATAAGTGAATGGACTCTATCTTTAAACAACTATGGGCCATTCCACAGTCAAAGCGTTAAGTCTAAAGCTGAATCAATATGGGGGTGTTCAAATACCACCCAGACAAAATGCAATGAATATTTAAAATATCATCTAGACAAAATGCAGTGAATATTCAAATTCCTCCCCCCCCCCCCCCCCCCCCCCCCCCCCCCAAAGAAAAAAAATGCAATGAATATTCGAATACCATCCAGACAAAACACCATGAATGTTCAAATACACCCACACCCACCCACACACACCCCACACCCCCACACCCCAAGAAAAAATGCAATGAATATTCGAATACCATCCAGACAAAACACCATGAATGTTCAAATACCACCCAGACAAAATGCAATGAATATTCAAATACCACCCAGACAAAACACCACAAATGTTCAAATATCACCCATAAAAAGGCAATGAATATTCAAATAACATCTAGACAAAATGCAATTAATATTCAAATACCACCTAGACAAATGCAAATGAACATTCAAATACCACCCAGACAAAATGCAATGAATGTTCAAATACCATCCAGACAAAACACATTATGAATATTCAAATACAATCAAGTAGTGATGTGCTGATTAATCGCAGTACTTTGCGATCACATGGTGAAAGTTTCAACGTGATGATCAACGAAGGACATAACTTCGTCGACGATATATAAATAACCTTAGGGAAGCCATACAGTTTAGCAAACAGTAAAAGCCAGACAATGCCAAATATCTGATTACGGTTTTACACATTATTTGTCACATTATTGTAACCGCAGAATCAGTTTGTAACTAAAGATTTAGAACAGAGTTTACCCTTATCAAATGTCTTGTTTTAGACAGAGACTGGTCTGGATATAAACCTATAACCCATATTTAGCCTATACCCAAACTCAAATAAGCCTGCCATATTAAAATTTAATCATGATTTAATTGATGATCAATCGCGATCATCAGCAGATGATGAGTAAAATGTTTGTGTCTGACTTCCAACACTACCATCCAGACCAAACAATGAATATTAAAGTATCAACCAGATAGAATACAATACATATTCAAATAGCATCCAGGTAAAATACAATGCATATTCAAATACCATCCAGATAAAATACGATGAATATTTCAAATACTGTACCATCCAGATAAAACTATTATAATTTTATATATAAAATATATATCAATATTAAAAAAGTATGCATTTTTTAACCCTAGTCCTCATATATAAACACTTTTACATGCCTTTGCAAACAGAGTAGACCAAGATCATATTGCTCCTGTAGGAGTTGTCTGATCAGGTTCTACTCTGTTTGCTCATGAAAGTATACTAGATCTGACTACAGTTTCTTCCAATACCAATACATCATGTGTACATATGCCTTTATAAAAATCCAGCTAATGAATATTCATGATGTCTTTCATGAATATTCAATAGGTAAAGGGTTAGGTACTTCATTATAGCTGCCATGCAGAAAATAAAGACAACAGAAAACAGAATCATAACTCTTTGGCTGTGAAATGTTGCAAACAGTTTGGATACTGATGAGACGCAGAATAACTAGGTGTCTTATCCGGATCCAAACTGTTTGAAACTGTGATTACGTTTTTGTTAACCCATTCTCTCCTACTGATGCCTTTTGAACCCTCTGTAAAAGTCATTTTTTGAAACCATTGTGATAAATAGAGCATAATTTTTTTGTTCATATGGAGCAAATGCACTATTCATCACAATGGTTTCAAAACTACACAATTCTAAAATGTTTCTTTTCTCCAGTTATGTCACCCCCAGTATACTGAGGAGACATTTTGTTTATGTGTGTGGCGTCCGTCTGTCCATCCATCTGTCTGTCCATGAGTCAGTCTGTCTGTGTCCGATCTTATTCCTGTTTTGGTTTGATGATTTTCTGCAGAGTTATGGGACTTTTAATTTTTACATGGAAATTTTTGTCCGCACGGTTTCTACAAAACCTTTGATCAGATTTTCATGAAACTTCATAGGGTTGATCAGTACCATAGTAACCTAGATGTAAATATCTTATTCCTGTTCAGGTGCGATGATTTTCTGCAGAGTTATGGGACTTTTTATATGGAAACTTTTGTCTGCGTGGTTTCTCCAAAAGTTTTGTTCAGATTTTCATGAAACTTCATAGGATTGATCAGCACCATGTCTAGTTGTGCATATTGTATTCCTTGGTCCGGTTTCGATGATTTTCTGCAGAGTTATGGGACTTATAAATATTTTTTTTACATAGAACATTTTGTCTGTGCGGGGTGGGGTGGGGTTGGGGGAGACATCGGTTTTTGTATCAAATTCTAGTTAATTCTAGTTAATGCCCCTTTTCGGTAGATTTATTCAAAGAGGTTGGGCCTAAAAATAGTCCAGGAGAGAATGAGTTAAGAAACTGAAGAAAACTCCACTTTCAAGCCTTAAACACGATATTAGCAGATGAAATTTATTTAGTGAAAAAGGATTAACAAGATTGATTTACAGAGCTAAAATGCATGATCAAAAAGTGCATAAAACACTTTACAAAATTGTGTTTGATAAATCTAGAATGAGCAGCCATGGTAAATGAATTACTTGAATTTAAGTCTTAACATGCTGAGTAATTGTTGTCTGCAAAAAAAGATATATCGTCTACTGCAAAATCCCAAAGTAGATATTCATTATGTTTTTTTCAAAAAGCATGTTCACTTTGTCTAACTAATTGGATCCTGATGATATATGGGGTTACTCAGCGTTTCATCTTGAGCCAAACTATTTGTGTTAGTAATTGTGAATTCAGAGCTAGCGATTAACCCTTTCCTTCATATAAATGTGTATTCATGCATCTGCAAACAGAGTAGACCCAGATCAGACGGCTCCTATAGGAGCCATTTGATCAGGGTCTGCTCTGTTTGCTAATGGTATTTGAAAGATCTGGGGGTTTTTTACTTTCTATAATGGCTACGATGTTCCACCTTCTATATTTCATTATAGATTTTTTGCTCATGAATATTCAGTAGGTATTGAAATTTGGAGTAAATGTAGAACAGGGAAAGAGTAAAAAGAGCAGTAATTTCAGGCACAAACACGCAAAACAGAAGCAATATTGTTTTAACCCTTACGCCTTTCTACGCCTCTGTAAAAGTCACTCCTTGAAACTATAGTGGTAAATAGAGCATTTGCTCCATGGGAGCAAATGCTCTATTTATCACAATGGTTTCAAAACTATACAATTCTTAAACTTTCCTTTTCTCTAGTAAATGCTCCTTTTCAGTAGATTTATTTAATGAGGTAGGATCTAAAAATAGCCTATGAGGGAATGGGTTAAACCTGTACTGTATGAATATTCAGGTAAGAAATAATGATTTCATGAATAATGGCACATGATAGGCTATGGCAGAAACTGTAGAATCTTATCATTCTGTATTATTTCATATGCAAACAGAGCAGACCCTGGTCAGACAACTCCAACAGGAGCCAACTGATCTGGGTCTACTTTGTTTACGAAGGTGCAGAAAGACATATTTATTACAAAGGGTTAACCCTTCCCTTGCTGAATTTTAAAATACATTTCTCCTTTACCCATGCCCTGTTGTATAATTACATATACAATGTATCTTCACTGTGTACAAGTATTTCGCTGTGAAATCACTGCTGTGGAGTGCACTGGTTGCACAATTAATTTGAAAATAGTGCAGACCCTGATGAGACAGCTCCTGCAGGAGCTGTCTCATCTGGGTCTTCACTATTTACAGGTAGGTACATTGACGTGAATAGCTAGCGAAGGGTTAACACTTTCAATGCTATATTTTCCAAGCAGAATAGTTCATCAGTGTTTAACTGTATTAAAGGCTTAAACTTGCTAGAGAATTTTGAATCACACATAGTGCATACCCTAATCAGAGGGCTCCTCTTGGAGCCCTCTGATCTGGGTCTACACTATTTTCATGCATATTCCGCATTCAAAGGGTTAATATTACAAGTGATAAGGCAGATATTTACGACATAATTTCTAGTTACTGTATAATGTTCTGTCAAGGCAGCTGGATTTCATACATCAATTTCCACCGATGGTTTTCAGAATACAGTAAAACCCCACTGAACCTGAATTCTAGAGGAGAAGAATTTAAATACTTTTATGCAGGTGGCAGCTTAATGCAGGTTGAAAGTCATGCAGAAAGCTCCTAGAGGAGCTTTCTGCATGACTTTCACCCTGCATTAAGCTGCCACCTGTCTGTAAGACCAATATTTATATTAAATTCAACGTCCTGTTTAGAGGGGGGGGGGGATTATTCTACTGTATTATGGCCTGTGAAGGCAGTTCGATTTCATACATCAAATGTCTCAGATGGTTCTCTGAATAATGAGTTGTGTTCAGTCAATTTGTATTGCAAATGAAAAATGTGTTTTAGATAATGTGAATGAACTAACCAACCCTTTCATTGCTTTATATACAATGTATAAAGTAGAATGTCCCATCATCGTTTGAAAATAGGGTCCATTCAGTATGAAAGCATGTAATTTGTGAGAGGATTTTTAGAATGACAAACAGTGCAGAATCTGATCGGGAGGATCTTCCAGGAGTCCTCTAATCTGGGTCTACACTGTTTGCAATTGTTTCCTTCGTTCAGTGGGCTGAATAGCCAGGCAAACAAATTTATTACCATTTTTTTAAACTCTTTGCATGCTTTAAGTAATAGTTGTCTGCAAAAATTGTTGTCTGCTGCAATTGTGAAAATTCATATTTTTCATAACAAATGCAGTCATTTAGTGTCAAGCAGTATGGATACTGACGAGATGCCCAGTTACTCAGTGTCTTATCTGGATCCAAAATATTTGCATAATTGCATAATTATGTATTCTGGAATACCCCACTAGTGTGTTAAGAGTCAATCCATTATCATTTCTCATCCTATTCATAAACACATGAATTTTTGACCATGGCAGAAACTGTAGAATCATATCTATTTTATATTATAAGCAAACAGAGCAGACCCTGATCAGATGGCTCCAATAGGAGTCATCTGATCTGGGTCTACTCTGTGTGCCAAGGCGTATTTATGGAGTAGTGTGTTAAGAGTCAATCCATTATCATTTCACATCCTATTGATGGTTTTGTGATAACCTTTGCAAACAATTGGGATCCTGTGGAGAGTTCCAACAAGAAATGGAAGAAACAAACACCTGGAGAATTGAAGAAGAGATAAACCTTGGCAGAGACAATTACATGGTGTTCAGAATAATGCTCAGACTGAATTCTTTAACCCTTTCAATGCTGAAATTTCAAAATGGAACAGGTCATCATTGTTTAACCATTTCCTTCATATAAACACTTTTCCACAGCTTTGCAAATGGAGTAGACTCAGATCAGATGGCTCCTGTACCAAACCTTCCTATGTACATATCTGCTTACCCAGATCAGGGGGCTCATCTAGGAGCCCTCTAATCTGGGTCTGCATTGTTTGAAAATGACATTGCACTCATTTTCCATGTTCAAAGGGCTAATCCTTTACCTGATAGAGATACCTTTTGATGCAAAAAGAATAGACCTGAAATAGATGGCTGCTGTAGGAGTTGGGTCTGCCCTGTTTGTTTATATAATGATATACATGTAGATTTGATACTATAATTTGTACAATGACCAAAAAATTATTTCTGTGTTCATATGCCATTATGAAAAATCAGCTAATAAGTATTCATGACGTCATTATTTCTTACATGAATATTCATGGGGAAAGGGTTAATGTTCATTTTGTAGGTTGTAATATTGAATGTCTCATTATTTACAGAATTCCATGTCTGAGATAGCTCAGTTGTTCACAGAGTTTTTCCGTGATCTTGATGTGGTACCGTCAGATGTCGTGGCTGGGCTGGTCCTGCTGCGTCGATACCAGAAGCTTCACATGCAACACACCATTTCCCAGGTATCTCTCTTACTGACTTAACAACTGTATACTCCTTAAATACATCTTTTTATACGCCCACCTAATAAAGGTGGTCGTATATTGGCGTGGCCCTGTCTGTCCGTCTATCATATTCCGTTAGCAAACAGCTCCTATAGGAGCCATCTGATCTGGGTCTACTCTGTTTGCAAATGCATGAAAATGTGTTAACATAAGGGAAAGGGTTAATATGCTGATCTTTTTACAGTGGAATGGTGCAATATTGTTTGACCCTGTACTCCATGTAAGAAATAATGAGATCATGAATATTAATATAAAGTGAGTTTTTAAAATGTCATATTAACACTAGAAATTTTTGCCATGACAGAAAACTGCTGAATCAGAATTTATATGATATTCCATATTAAGCAAACTCTAATCAGATGGCACCTACAGGAGCTGTATGATCTGGGTCTACTCTGTTTGCAAAGTCATTTAACCCTTTCTATCATACATACGCCTTTTTAGGCCTCTGTACTATGAGTGTATCCAGTATGAAAGGATTAAATTGCTGGATGAGTTTGAAAGACAAATACTGCAGACATATCTCAATTCACTGCAGATATATCTCAATTGCCTGTAATTTGGTTTCCCACATTCAAAGGGTTATATCACCACAATGTTGGATTAAATATATGTACATGCAAAATTGGATTAAAAACATGCAAAAAATGTGTCAGTTTAGCACATTACCAACATGTATGTAATTGCAAACTGAGATTAACATTGCCAAATGGACTATTCAATAATTCAAACAGGTTAAGCTTACCATGAATATTCACAAAGTGCCAAGGTGAGCTATTGGGATCAACGTGTCCGTCGTCAGTCATGTGTCCTCTGTCAACAGCATTTTATTTCAAACAATATCACCTCTAAAATTATAAGGTCAAATGCAATAAAACTTCAAAAGGATGGTCTTTGGGTGATCTTCTGCCAAAATAGCTAAAATGGTTTGGATATCCATGTAGACCTAGTTGCCATGGCAACCGAAAGAAAAATCTTTAAATCTCTTCCTCTCCAGAACCGATGGACAGATTTCAAAATAATTTTATGGGAGCAATCATTAGGTGACTATCTACCAAAATAGCTAAAGCCATGACAATATCTAAAACAACATGGCAGCTAGGGGGCGAGCCTGTTTCCCTTATATGTCTATACAGAGAACATAGCCAAATCTTCAAATCTCTTCTCAAAAACCATTGGTCTGATTTCAGAATAATTTGTTGGGAATAATCATTAAGTAACCCCCTACCAAAATGGTTTGGATCCATGCGGAACTCTGGTTGCCATGGCAACCAAAAGAAAAAATATTTAAATATCTTTTTCTACAAAACTGATGGTCAGATTTCAAAATAAGTTGATGGGTATAATAATTAGCTGACCCTCTACCAAAATAGTTGAAACAGTGACAATATCTAAAAAGGTGGCTGTTGGGGTGGAGGCCTGTTTTCCTTATATTTCTGTATACAAAATATAGCAAACCAGGTGAGCGATACAGGGCCATAATGGCTCTCTTGCTTCAGAATTCCCATGCTTTTTTTAACAGCTGAACCTGTATAATTGTAGTGTTTGATTATAGGGGAGTAACGATGTTTACCGGTATCTGTCTGGGATCCCTGTCACTCCAAGAACGCAGTTTTTACAACTTAGCCAGCCAGAGGTCCTACAACAATACAAGATGGCCATACACTACATGAAGTTTGCCATGGCAGCTTATGGCTGGCCTATATTCATGATGATGAACACAGGAACCGGCTTGTGCAAAATGATACCTTATCTAAGGTAATTCTTGTATCAGGCATTTGTCACAGTATATAAAAGAACACCCTTTAGCTGTTGCATAATCATTCAATTAGTCATTAATTAATTAATCAATTAAATAATGAATGATATTGGTTCTTTAATGCTTTATTTCATGAATATTCCTGTAAGAAAGTACAACATGATGAATATTAATTACATGAATTTGTGTAGTGCTGTATGAATACAGGAATCTTTGGTTATGGCACAAATTGTAGAATCAGGGTCCATGCTTATAAAGCTTTTAGTTGAGTCTGAGTTTTGTTCTCAAGCTTTTGATTGGTCAGATTTGAGTTCTCAAGCTTTTGATTGGTCAGATTTGAGCCAAAGGCTCAAATCTGACCAATCAAATGCTTGAGAACGTTATCAGACTCAACTAAAAGTTTTATAAGCATGGACCCAGATCTCTATCATTCCATAAGCAAACAGAGCAGCCCCTGATCAGACAGCTGCTACAGTGCTCTGTTTGCAAAACATGTTGCAAGCATCCAAAGATTAAATCAACCATGACATTATATTAGAATTAATCAACAGAACAAATAAAGCATGACTATGTAATGCTAGTCATGGTTATAAATCATCTATATATTTTTTCAAGAAAAAGTCTAGGTGTGTCATATACTGGGTGTTGTCATTTGCAGGTATTATTTTGCAAAAACTCGACATTTTGTTACAGTTTATATGTCAGTACAGCCCTGCTATCAAACTTCACAGAGTTATTCCATAATTATATAGGCCATTACTGGATTATGTATATTTAACCCTTTCCTCCTTGAATATTTATGTGAGAAATAATGACATCATGAATATTAATGAGATTTGTTTTTATAATGGTACATGGACACAAACATTTGTGGCCATGGTAGAAACTGTAGAATCAGATCTGTATAATTCCATAATCAAACAGAGCAGATCCTGATCAGACGGCTCCTATAGGAGCCATCTAATCTGGTTCTACTCTGTTTGCAAATTTATGGAGTAATGGGTTAACCATTTCCCTCATATAAATTTTGTTCATGCCTTTGCAAACAGAGTAGACCCAAATCAGATGGCTCCTGTAGGAACCATCTAATCAGGGTATGCTCTGTTTGCTCATGAAATTATAGTAGATTTGACTCCTAAGTTTCTACCAGTACAAAAAAAATCATATATGCATTATGCCCTTATAAAAAATCACTTAATAATTTATGATGTCATCATTTCTATCATGAACTTTCAACAGGGAAATGGTTATATAATTATTTAAAACATTAATTTTCAAAAAAAACAACGAGCATTGTTCTTTAAACCTTCCCTTTATATAAACGTGTTTTCATGCGTTTGCAAACAGAGTAGACCCATCTAGGAGCCGTCTGATCAGGGTCTGCTCTGTTTGCTAGTGGAATTTGAAAGATGTTTCTTTACTTTCTAAAATAGATACAATGTACCACCTTCCATATTTCATTATAACTATTTTGTCCATGAATATTCAGTAGGTGTTAAAATTTGTAATTAACATAGAACAGGGAAAGAGTTAACTCTGAACTCCATATATGAGCCTCTTTACACCTTGCAAACAGAGAAGACCCAAATAAGGGGAGCTGTCTGATCAGGATTTTCTCTGTTGGCCTAGTTGTTACGGATGCTCTGCTTTATGCCACTGTAGTAAAATCTCTTGTTTTAAATTTCAAAACAATAATTAATTAATATTCAAAATGTGCAGAACCTGGCATAAAAAAATATGAAGTAAAGGATTAAAAGATTAATTTACATGAAAACAGATGAGCATCAGTCCCTGAATGTGGTAATCTTGTTTTAGATCAATGGTATTATAATACAGAGTCATTCTTCAGCACCATTGTGTTTTATGGAATAAAAAAGAGTGCTGTTTTTTAAAGATTAAATGCATTCGACTTTGATTGCAATAATTATATAGTATTAGCAGAGTTGAAGTGATTTTTAGCTCACCTCAGCATATGCTCAGGGTGAGTTATTGTGATCATCTGACGTCTGCATCCATCTGTCCATCAGTCTGTCCATCCATTCATTTTTCCTTTAAACGATATCTCCTCTACCAAAATTATTCGGATCAGTTTGATTCATTAAAGAAAACATGTCTGTCAGGGGTGAGGTGAATTGTTCTTTAATATATATTTATATATCTGTAATTGAAAGTTCAACTACTTCTAAAACCACTAGGCAGATTTCAATGTAATTTTGAGGAGTAGCCTTTAGATGATCCTTCATTAAAAATTTTCAAACCATTTTGATTTGTTAAATACCGGTAACATGGCTGCCAGGGGCAGGGCTTATTTTCCTTGTACATGTATGTTGATAATGAAAATTTCCAAAGTCTTCTACTTTAAATCCATATGACAGATTTCAAGTAATTTTGAAAGAGTGATCTGTAAGTGACCTACCAAAATTGTTCAAATCATTTTAATTTGGTAAAAACATGGCCGCCAGGGGCAGACTAATTTCCTTATATGGCTATAGTACAAATTTAAAAAATCTTCTCTGAAACCACTGAACAGATTTCAATATCATTTGACAGATACGATCCGGTTGATCCTTAGGTGACCCTGTACCAAAATTGTTCAAATATTGATTCGTCAAAAAGCATGGTCGCAAGAGTGGGGCTACTTTTCCTTATATGGCTATAGAGAAAAAAATTCAAATAATTTTCTCCTGTGAGACCATTTGGCAGTTTTCAATGCAGTTTGGCAGAATTGTTACATAAGTGACCTTCTACAAAGGTTTCAAGCTGTTGTGATTGGTTAAAAAATGAGGATGCCAGGAGCGGGCCTTAAGGGCTAATTTTCCTTATATGGCAACTAGTATAGTGACAATTTAACACTCTCCTCCATAGGTTATTTTTAGATCCGTCCTCTTTGAATAAATCTACCCAAAAGGAGCATTAACTAGTGAAAAGGACAATTTTTAGAATTTTGTAGTTTTGAAAACCATTGTGATAAATAGAGCATTTGCTCCTAAGGAGCAAATGCTCTATTTATCACAATGGTTTCACAAAGGGACTTTTACAGAGGCGTAGAAAGGCGTATTTATGGAGGAAAGGGTTAAATACCAGTAATGTTCTCCTCTGAGACCATGGGGCAGAGTTTAATATGATTTTCAGGAATGTTGCTTAGTTTTCTTACCAAATTGTACAAAACCAGCGTGATTTGTTAAAAAAAAAACATGGCCAATGGGGCCAACTAATTTTCCTGAATGGCTATGGTGAAATTTTCAAATATCTTCTTTGAAACCACCAGCATTGTTCAGTAAACTTTTGCCGGAATGTTACTTAGGTGACTATTTACCGTGTTGTTAAAGTCATTATTGTTGAAAAAAAGCTTGGTGGTTACAGATGAGGCTAAATTTCTGTATATGGCAACAGGGGATAATTTTGTAAGACTATTCCTTAGATGACCCCTTTGCCAATAGTGCTAAAATTACAGTAACTCCTGGGTCCATGCTTATAAAGCTTTTAGTTGAGTCTGAGTTTTGTTCTCAAGCTTTTGATTGGTCAGATTTGAGTTCTCAAGCTTTTGATTGGTCAGATTTGAGCCAGAGGCTCAAATCTGACCAATCAAAAGCTTGAGAACGTACTCAGACTCAACTAAAAGTTTTATAAGCATGGACCCTGAAAAACCTTGACTGTCAGGCTGGAAGCTAGTAGGTTTATTGTAAACAATGAGACTAATATTTGTATATACACAATGGAACTTATGTCCTTTGTATTAGGTGAGCAATACAGGCCATCATGGCCCTCTTGTTTGTTTTGTTGATGAAAGTCTGTATTCTACATTCTAAAACTACCGTAATGAGCTCCCAGGAGATTCAAACTGGTAATCAGGTGAATACAATGTGAATTTACCATTCTAACCTTCATCACTCAACTGGCAAATTTGTGATTATTATTGTAAACAGTTTGGATCCAGATGAGATGTCAAGTGAATCAGCATCTCATCAAGACCCAAACTGTTTGTCACTCTGATACTACTTGTTGAAAAGAAATGGAAACAAAATGTATCTTTAGTATTGAAATGGGTGACAACATTTGCAGACAAGAGTTGCACAAAGTGCAGAGGGCTAAATGAAGAAACAAAGACTGGTTTGTCTGCCAATCGGTTGCTTTGAAAGGATACACCATCAATACTTAATGTTCACTACAAACATACCCTCCTCCATGTAACTGATTTGGATTGATTTGTGTGTGGCAATACAGTAAAATCTATCTAATGTGGACTTTAACCCATTTCCTCATAGGCTATTTTTAGATCCAACCACTTTGAATAAATCTACCGAAAAGGAGCATTAACTAGAGAAAAGGCATATTTTAGAATTTTGTAGTTTGAAACCATTGTGATAAATAGAGCATTTGCTCCTATAGGAGCAAATGCTCTATTTATCACAATGGTTACAAGAAGTGCCTATTACAGAGGCGTAAAAAGGTGTATTTATGGAAGAAAGGGTTAAGTAAAGAACAATTTAAAAAAAATTAGGTATGTGGCTGCTTAATGCAAACAGGATTAATATCACGCAGAAAGCTCCTTTTGGAAGCCAGCATTAAGCTACCACCTGTCTTAACCGTTTCCTTCATACAAATGCATTCTCATGACTTTGCAAACAGGGTAGACCCAAATCAGATGACTCCTGATAAAAATTGGCAATTATTTAAAGTCTGGTTTAGAGAGGTTTCTCTGTGCTCAACAGTCATTCTTCTTTTGCATGTCAGACTTGAGTAAACAGTGTAGACCCAGGTCAGAGATTTCCCATGGAGGAGGCCTATTATCAGGGTCTGTACTGTTTTGTATTTAAAATTTTCTAGCAAAATAAATCCTTTTATACTGAATGACTATCACAGTTCAAGAATAATTGTCCATTCCACATTGAAAATTCAGCATTTAAAGAGTTGACTCTGAATAATATTGAAAACTCAGATGAGACTAAAATTGCCTCGGGTCATGGTTTTAATCTTTGTTCTTTCGGACGGTACAATTCCACTTAAGTTGCTTATGAAGACTGCATTTTCTTGTGTGTTAGATGTATGCAGAAATTTATGATTATTGACAAACCATGTAAAGGGCAAAGTCTTTCCACTGTCTTGTGGTGGGACGGCTCAAATTCAATCAATGACGGAGTTTAGTTGTTGCTAAAGGAGTCCTAGTTTACGCTGACTCTGCAGAAGCTAGTTTGATGTATTAGCTCTCAGACGCCATCTCCGGAGACTAGTGTGAAACAATTTAGAAATTGTTTTAGCCCTTCAAATGCTAGAAATGTGCTGTAGAGTGTATTGTCTGTAGATAGTAAGGACTAAGATCAGAGGGGCCCATGCTGAAACCATTAGGGGTTGCATCGTTTGCATTATCTTTAACCCTTTCCCTGTTGAATACTCAAAGAAATTATGTAATGAAATCATGAGTATTTATGAGCTGAATTTTTTGAATGGCATATGTACAAAGGCTTTTTGATTTTGGTAGAAACTGTAAACAGAGCAGATCCTGAGTCTGCTCTGCAGAGATGTGGCAAAGCATCTCTATCAGGCAAAGGTTTAATCCTTTCCCCCGTAGAAATGCATTGGCACGCCTTTGCAAACAGAGCAGACTCAGATCTGATGGCTCCTGTTTCTACCAATATCAACCCATTCTGTGTATATATGTCAATATAGAAAATCAGCTAATAAATATTCATAATGTCATTATTTTTATGCCCCCCAGATCAATTCTGGGGGGCATATTGTTTTTGCCCTGTCTGTTTGTCTGTTTGTTTGTCAGCAACTTTAACATTGGTCATAACTTTTGAGCCAGTACAGATATAGACTTGATATTTGGCATGCATATGTATCTCATAAAGCCGCATATTTTGAGGGGTGACATGTCAAGGTCAAGGTCATCCTTCAAGGTCAGAGGTCAAATATATGGGTCAAATCACCGACTTTAACATTGGCCATAACTTTTGGACCAGTAGAGATAGAGACTTGATATTTGGCATGCTTGTGTATCTCATGAACCTGCACATTTTGAGGGGTGACATGTCAAGGTCAAGGTCATCCTTCAGGGTCAAAGTTCAAATTATCTGGGGGGTTTTGCTGTAACTTTAACGCAACCTTAACATTGGTCATAACTTTTGAGTCAGTACAGATAGAGACTTGATATTTGGCATGCATATGTATCTCATAAAGCCGCACATTTTGAGGGGTGACATGTCAAGGTCAAGGTCATCCTTCAAGGTCAGAGGTCAAATATATGGGTCAATCACCGACTTTAACATTGGCCATAACTTTTGGACCAGTAAAGAGAGAGACTTAATATTTGGCATGCTTGTGTATCTCATGAAGCTGTACATTTTGAGGGGTGACATGTCAAGGTCATCCTTCAGGGTCAAAGGTCACCAACTTCAAATTGGCCATAACTTTTGAACCAATAGAGATAGAGTCTTGATATTTGGTATGCATGTGTATCTCATGAAGCTGCACATTTTGAGGGGCAACATGTCAAGGTAAAGGTCATCTTTTAGGGTCAAAGGTCACCGACTTTAACACTGGCCATAACTTTTGAACCTGTAGATACAGACTTGACATTTGGTATGCATGTGTATCTCATGAAGCTGCACAGTTTGGGGGTAACATGTCAAGGTCAAGGTCATCTTTCAGGGTCAAAGGTCACCGGCTTTAACATTGGCCATAACTTTTGAACCAGTAGAGATACACACTTGATAGTTTGTATATATGTGTTTCTCATTTGGCTGCACAGTTTGAGGGGTGACATGTCAAGGTCAAGGTCATCTTTGAAGGTCAAAGGTCATTAACATTGGCCATAACATTTGAACCAGTAAATATACAGCCTTGATACTGGTATGCATGTGTATCTCATGAAGCCGCACAGTTTGAGGGGTGACATGTCAAGGTCAAGGTCATCCTTCATGATCAAAGGTCACCAACTTTTAACATTGGCCATAACCTTTGAACCATTAGAGATACAGACTTGATATTTGGTATGCATGTGTACCCCATGAAGGTGCACAGTTTGAGGAGTGACATGTCAAGATCAAGGTCATCCTCCAGGGTCAAATATCATATTGAGGGGGCATAGTGTTGCACAAACACATCTTGTTTACATGAATATTCAACAGGGAAAGGGTTAAATTGTTAGTTGCCTTCAAGATAAAGTTGTATTGTAGAGTCTAGGCATTATTGTATTACATACATCCTCATTATCATTGGAAGTCTAGGTATTGTTGTATTACACACATCTTCATTATCATTGGAAGTCTAGGCATTGTTATATTACACACATCTTCATTATCATTGGGAGTCTAGGCATTGTTATATTACACACATCTTCATTATCATTGGAAGTCTAGGCATTGTTATATTACACACATCTTCATTATCATTGGAAGTCTAGGTATTGTTGAATTACACAAGTCTTCATTATAATTGGAAGTCACGGCATTGTTGTATTGTAGACATCTCCATTATAATTGGAAGACTAGGCATTGTTATACTGTAGACATCTCATTATCATTCCAAGTCTACTTATTGTTTTCTTGAAGTCAATTTGTGCAGTAAAATGATACTATGCCCAAGGACTGACAAACAATGCATGATCATAGTGTTTCCAAGATAATGGGTTGTTGAAAGAATTATGAAAGAGTTAAACCATTTAATCCTTTCCTTCGTAGTAACACCAATCCTTTTAATGCCAATAAACCCAGAAGCTGTCTGATCAGGGTCTGCTCTTTTAACTTATGGAATTACATAGATCTAATCATACAGACTGTCCAAGTGAAGAGGTAACTAGCATTTGCAAGACTTTAGTTAACTAGCATTTGCCAACAGTGCATACCCAGATCAGAGGGCTCCTAAAGAAGCTTCCTGATCAGGGTATGCAGTGTTTTTAGCTCACCTGGCACAAAGTGCCAAGGTGAGCTATTGGGATGATCCTATGTCCGGCGTCCGTCGTCGTGCGTATGTGCGTATGTGCGTTGTGCGTCGTGCGTACGTGCGGGCGTCAACAATTTACTTAAACATCTTCTTCTCTGGAACTACAAAGCCAAGAGCTTTGATATTTGGTATGTAGTATGATGTAATGGTCCTCTACAAAGATTGTTCAAATTATGTTCCCCGGGCCAAAAATGGCCCCGCCCCAGGGCTTATCAGTTTTTCATAGGAAAATCTTTAAAAATGTTCTTCTCTGAAACTGTAAGGCATAGACCTTTGATATTTGGTATGTAGCATCATATAATGGTCCTCTACTAAGATTGTTCAAATTATGACCCCTGGGCCAAAAATGGCCCCGCCCCGGGGCTTATCAGTTTTTCATAGGAAAATCTTTAAAAATCTTCTTCTGAAACTGTCAGGCATAGACCTTTGGTATTTGGTATGTAGCATGATCTAATGGTCCTCTACTAAGATTGTTAAAATTATGACCCCTGGGCCAAAAATGGCCCCGCCCCGGGGCTTATCAGTTTTTCATAGGAAAATCTTTAAAAATCTTCTTCTCTGAAAATGTAAGGAATAAACCTTTGGTATTTGGTATGTAGCATCATCTAATGGTCCTCTACTAAGATTGTTCAAATTATGACCCCCAGGACAAAAATGGCCCCGCCCCAGGGCTTATCAGTTTTTCATAGGAAAATCTTTAAAAATCATCTTCTCTGAAAGTGTAAGGCATAGACCTTTGATATTTGGTATGTAGCATGATCTAATGGTCCTCTACTAAGATTGTTCAAATTATGACCCCTGGGCCAAATATGGCCCCGCCCCAGGGCTTATCAGTTTTTCATAGGAAAATCTTTAAATATATTCTTCTCTAAAATTATAAGGTATAGACCTTTGATATTTGGTATGTAGCATTATTTAATCGTCCTCTACCAAGATTAATCAAAATATGACCCCGGACCAAAAATGGCCCCGCCCAAGGGCTTATCAGTTTTTCATAGTAAAATCTTTAAAAATCTTCTCCTCCAGAACTGTAAGGTCTAGGCCCTTGATATTTGGTATGTAGCATCATCTAATGGTTTTCTACCAAGATTATTCAAATTATTACCCCTGGGTCAAAAATGGCCCCGCCCTGGGGCTTATCAGTTTTTCATATGAAAAGATTTAAGAATCTTCTTCTCCAAAACTGTTAGGCGGAGACCTTTAATATATAGTATGTAGCGCTATCTAATTGTTTTCTACCAAGATTGTTCAAATTATGTCCCCTGGGTTGAAAACGGCCCCGCCCAGGGGCATATCAGTTTTTCATAGGAAAGTTTTTAAAAATCTTCTCTTAAAAATCTTTAAAAGTCTTCTCTGAACTTGTAAGGCATAAACCTTAGATATTTGGTATGTTGCATTATCTAATAGTCCTCTACCAAGATTTTCAAATTATGAACCCCGGATCAAAATTGGGCCCGCCCTGGGGCTTAACAGTTTTTCATAGGTAAATCTTTAAAATATCTTCTCCTCCAAATCTGTAAGGTCTAGACTCTTTATTATACGCCCGAAGGGACGTATTATGGTATGGCGCATGTCGTCCGTCCGTCCGTCCGTCTGTCCGTCTGTCCGTCTGTCCGTCTGACCGCACTCACCAAAGGGTAGTTGTGTGACTTTTTCTAACTAGTCCCACAAGTAAAATCATTAACCTGGCCATCTCTTGTGACATTAACCTGGCCATTTCTTGTGACATTAACCTGGCCAGTTGTGGGACATAGGGTTAGGGTTAGGGTTAGCTTCCAGATCATTCTTTTCCAAAGTTAGAGCCAAAAATAGTTTTTCTTGTGGGACTAGTCACACAAGAAAAGATCAAAGGAAAAAGTCACACAACTACCCATTTGTTAGCATGTCCGTCTGTCCGTCCGTCCGTCCGTCCGTCTGTCCGTCCGTCCGTTAGCAATTTCTTGTGCAACTAACTCCTCCTTTATTTTTCAACATAATTTCTTCAAACTTTCAGGAATGATAGATACTGATGTGTAGTTGTGCATATCAGTGAGATAACTCTCATATCATTTTTCATTCTGGAGTTATTGCCCTTTGATAGTTTCGGGTAGCAATTTCTTGTGCAACTAACTCCTCCTTGTTTTTCAACATAATTTCTTCAAACTTTCAGGAATGATAGATACTGATGTGTAGTTGTGCATATCAGTGAGATAACTCTCATATCATTTTTCATTCTGGAGTTATTGCCCTTTGATAGTTTCGGGTAGCAATTTCTTGTGCAACTAACTCCTCCTTTATTTTTCAACATAATTTCTTCAAACTTTCAGGAATGATAGATACTGATGTGTAGTTGTGCATATCAGTGAGATAACTCTCATATCATTTTTCATTCTGGAGTTATTGCCCTTTGATAGTTTCGGGTAGCAATTTCTTGTGCAACTAACTCCTCCTTTATTTTTCAACATAATTTCTTCAAACTTTCAGGAATGATAGATATTGATGTGTAGTTGTGCATATCAGTGTGATAACTCTCATATCATTTTTCATTCTGGAGTTACTGCCCTTTGATAGTTTCGGGTAGCAATTTCTTGTGCAACTGTTGTAAAGAAAATGTTTCTTTGTTATTCCTTTTACCTGCTACTTTTTTTTCCAAAATAAATGCTCCTTTTTCAGCTTTCAGTAGGCCCAAAGACAAATAAAAGATTACTATTACAATAAGCAGTTTTACTCTCCTTGCTATTGCCTTAGCCCTAATAGACCTCATATGCGCAACTTCTGAAGGTTCACACATTGTGTAAATAGAACAGCCTTCGGGCGTATATTGCCCCGTCTCGCGGTGCTCTTGTATTTAGTATGTAGCATCATCTAATGGTTTTCTACCGAGATTTTTCAAATTATGCAATCTGTCATTGAAATCATTAATCTGTTACGAACAGGTGAGCGATTAAGGGCCATCATGGCCCTCTTGTTCATTAAACATATGGCAATTTCAAGCCTGTCACATTGAATGGATTCTCTTATAAACAGGTGCAATTAACTCTTTCCACCATGAATATTCATGTACGAACTAATAATGTCATGAATATTAATTAGATTATTTTCTTATAACAACACATGGACAAAGGTATTTTTGGCCAGAAACTATAGAATAATATCTATATCATATAAGCAAACAGAGCAGACCCTGGTCAGATGGCTCCCATACGAGCCATCTGATCTGGATCTACTCTGTTTGCAATAGGCATAGAAAAGCGTATTTATGGAGGAAAGGGTTAAACTCTGATAGACAGTTGTACACTGAATATTCGGCATTCAAAGAGGTAAGTCTTTCTGTGTGGGACACGAGTCACTAATATTCTCTACAAACAGTGTAGGACCAGATGAGAGGGCTCCTAGAGGTACCCTCTCATCAGGGTCTGCACTGTTTGTAATGTTACACTTTTCTTGAAGAAAATCCCTGAATATTCACTTTAATCTTGACCTGTTTGAATTTTGGAATAGTCCATTTGAAAATTCAGCATTGGAAGGTATAAACCATATTATTCATGATTGTAAATATGTACATAGTACTGCATTGAGAAATGAAATGATATAACTAACCAGATTTAAGCATTAGACTGTAATGCAATCAAGAATAATAGAAAACTGTCTCTGTGACAATATTTTTTTTCTTTTATTCTGTTGCAACATCAGCATAAGATCTCTTAGCCCTTATCCTGGCGTTAGTGACCTGATTCACATTGGCAAACAGCTTGAATCCTGATGAGACGCTGAGTAACTCTGAGTCGCACTGTTTGAGACTGACACAATGGTTTCTCAAAATCTTGATTGAATCAGAAGGCAACCATTGTACCAGACGCTGAGTAACTCTGAGTAGCGCTGTTTGTTTCTTAAAAACTTTGTTTCTAAAATACTTGATTGAGTCAGGAGGCAAACATTGTACCAGATCTGAATTTGAGTAGACATTATTTTGTACAGCAGGATAAGAATTAGAACAAGAATTAACCCATTACCTCATAGGCTATTTTTAGATATAACCTCTTTGAAAAAATCCACCGAAAAGGAGCATAAACTAGAGAAAAGGAAAATTTTAGAATTTTGTAGTTTGAAACCATTGTGATAAATAGAGCATTTGCTCCTATAGGAGCAAATGCTCTATTTATCACAATGGTTTCACAAAGTGACTTTTACAGAGTCATCAGAAGTTGTCAATATGAGGGAATGGGTTAACACTATCAATTTTAAAATTTATTCACTTTCTGTCTCTTTGTTGGTTTTTATAAAACTCACAGACTGCCAGACATTTCTTAGTATCCATAAAAGAAAGTCTTTTGTTTCACTGTTTTGGCGCCAACTAATTTTTGTCTGCAAACAATGTGATCTGTGTCTCAGCATGGACTTGCCTTCAATTTCTTCTCTAAGTGTAAGTGGTGCGTCAAACAGTTTGGATCCTGCTGAGACATCGGCTTTGCCAAATTACTTGGCGTCTCATCTGGATCCGAACTGTTTATAAAGGTAATCACAGATTCACCCATTGAAGCAAGCCCTGTCAGTCACTTTTAAGCAACTTCAGGGTTGAAAGAGTTAATTAACCCTTTCCATGTTGTATATTTATCCCAAATATCAATACCTACTGAATATTCATAGACAAAATACTACATGTAGTAGTTACAATGAAATATGGAAGGTGGAACATTGCAGTCATTTTAGGAAGTAAAGAAACATATCTAGCAAATTCCATTAGCAAACAGAGCAGACCCTGATCAGGTGACTCCTATAGGAGCCATCTGATCTGAGTCTTCTCTGTTTGCAAATGCATGTAAAAGTGTTTATATGAAGGAAAGGGTTAGTTAACCCTTTCCTTAGTAGTAATGCCTTTTCACGTCCTTGCAAACAGAGTAGACCCAGCTCAAGTGGCTCTACATGTTGTGTAATGAATGATTGTAATTTTCATTTGATGGTGTGTTTCAACGAAGTATTTTTGCCATTGTGACTTTTGGAAAACAAACATTATAGAGCAAACAGTGTAAACTCTGATCTGAGGACACATTTCAGGAGGTTCTACACTGTTTGTGTATGTCCCTTTGCCCCCTGTACTCCATGTATATGTCTTCTTATGCCTTTGCAAACAGAGTTGACCCAGACCAGACAGCTGACCTATAGCAGCCATCTGATCAAGGTCTGCTCTGTTTGCTTATGGACTAATATTAATATGGTTCTGCAGTTCTAGCTAGTGTAAAATTACTGTTTTCAAATACCATAATAATAGTTCATGTACAGTAAAACCTCTCTATAACAGCCACTATATTGTGTTAATTAGTTGGTATTTAGGGCAGGTGGCTGCTTAAAGCAAGGTGAAAGTAAAACAGAACGCTCCTATAGGAGCGTTCTGTTTTACTTTCACCTTATTTTAAACAACCACCTGCCTTTAACACAAAATACTTGATGTAATTTAGTGACCGTTATAGAGAGGTTTTTACTGTAATTAGTGTTCATGATGTCATTATGTCTTATATGAATATTCATGGAGTGAAGGGTTAATTTTGGTAAAAACCATTTCAACAATATTCTTATTGTTCAAAATGGTGTATCATTGTATTGATACTGTCAAACTGATCATCAGCTGTTGATTTCTGTCTGTGTTTTCACAGAAAGGTTTGTGTCTACAGGAATGATTTTCCATTTTTTTGCATGAGGAAGTGATGCTGCTGTCTGTTTGCCAGTCAAATTAACAAAGCATGTAAATGACGAAGCAAAGTCTTTCCACTGTCTTGTGATGGGATGGCACAAATTCAATCAGTGACAGAGTAACTAATGTTGCTGAAGGAGTGCTGATTTATGCTACAGAAGCTAGTTTGATGTTCGGTAAAATCTTTCTACAGTGACCTGTAACCCTTTCCCTGTTCTATGGATATTCAAAATGTCAATGCCTTCTGAATATTCATTGACAAAATAGTTATAATGAAATATGGCAAGTGGAACATTGTAGCCATTTTGAAAGTCAAAAAACAGAACTATCAAAGTCCATTAGCAAATGAAGCAGACCCTGATAAGACCTCTCCAATAGGAGCCGAGCCATCTGATCTGGGTCTACTCTGTTTACATATGTGTGAAAAAGGTGTTTATATAAAACACTTTTATATGCCACAAATTTGGTCACATGAGACAATCAGATTGCAGGAAATTGACAGATTGCGTTAGAATATAGATTTGATTCTACAGTTTCTGCCATGGCCAAAATGTCAAGTGATCATTATGTTATTACAATATTTCTTACATGAATATTCATGGAGTAAAAAAGACTGACTGACGGTGTGGCTCAGTGGTAGAGCATCCGCCTGCGGTACGGACGGTCGTTGGTTCGATCCCCGGCCGCAACAGACCAAAAGTCGTTAAAAGTTGGTACTAGTAGTTCCCTTGTCTAAGCTTGACATTATTATATTATATTAGGGTAGTTCTAGGACTTGTCGGCCCGGTGTCAGGATAATGTGACTGGGTGGGGTGCCCTTGCCTTGTGCCCGCGGCAGGGGCGTTCCAGTGAGGCAGCACTAAAACTTGTCTCAAGCAGGTGCCTTCTGCAAATTACTGAAATACTGTTGGTCAGATGTAAAACCAAATCCACTCACTCACTCATGGAGTAAAGGATTAAAAGTTTTATATAAACCTCTACTGTATTGGATCTATATGCAAGCCTGCATTTAAACACATTTAATTCCAGTTAAATGAATCCTCAAATAAGTATCATTGGTCTTAACCCTTTTTTAGCTCCACTTTTTCAAAAAGTGGAGCTATTGTCATGACCCTCTCGTCGGTGTCGGTGTCGGCGTTGGTTAACCTTTTTGTTAAGGTCCTTTTCTCAGAAACCATCAAAGATATTTGGTTCATATTTGGTATGTATGTTTACTATCACAAGGGGAACCCATTTCACAAGGGTAGGTAACCCTAAAATTTATTTTGCCATAGTTATGTCCCTTTTTCGACTTAGAATTTTCATTGTTGGTTAAGTTTTATGTTCAGGTCCATGTCTCAGAAACTGTCAAAGATATTTGGTTCATCTTTGGTATACATGTTAACTATTACAAGGGGGACCCATTTCACAAGGGTAGGTAACCCTAAAATTAATGTTGCTGTTGTTATCTCCCCTTTCTGACTTAGACTTCCACTACACTATCCAGCACTAAAGAAAGTGGAGCGCGCTGTCTGCGGACAGCTCTTGTTCTAAGCTTCTGTTAAAGTCACTTTTTGAAATCCTGAGGAGCAAATGCTCAGTTTATCACAATGGTTTCAGAACAGCATTCTAAAAATTTCCTTTTCTCTAGTGAATGCTCCTTTTCGGCAGATTTATTCAAAGAGGTTGGATCTAAAAATAGCCTATGAGGGAATGGGTTAAACCTTTTACTTTATGCATATTTACCGGTATGTAAGAAAAAGTGACATCATGAATATTAATAGACTGAATTTTTACAGTGGCACTATGATCATAACAGAAACTATAGAATCGGATCCTTATAATTTTATAATCAAACAGAGCAAACCCTGATCAGACGGCTCCTACAGGATCTGGGTCTACTCTGTTTGCAAATGTGTTAAACCCTGTTTATATGAGGAAAAGGGTTAATCACATGCAGATTTTGCATTCAAAATTTTCTAAGGGAAGCCTTTAGGATAAAGTTAACAGTTATTTGGAATTTTGTAGATCTTTATTGTTTTACTGAACATTAAAGTGATTCCCCAGAAGTAATTTGTTTTGTATACAGGAAATACATTTAAATTAAGTCTTTGTATTTGTCCTCATCTTTGTTATTGTGCCAAATAAAGTGAAAGCCTTGGAGAATCAATTTCTTTTATTAATATTTTCTATAATACTTACTGATGAGCTGTAATGGCAAACGTGGAGATAATCTAGTTTGAGATATTTATGTTTTTATAAATCAACAGCATGTGAACGCAGCTTTTACATTGTTTTTAGCTCACCAGAGCACAAAGTGCTCAGCGTGAGCTTTTGTGATCGCCTGGTGTCCGTTACCCGTCATCAACAATTTGAACCTTTTAAAATCTTCTACTCTAAATCTACAGGGTTCTCAGCTTTCATCCTTGGCACATAGCATCCTATTTAGGGTGTCTACGAAATTTACATATATTATGTCCTTGTGGTCAAAATTGGCCCCGCCTCAGGAGTGCCTTATTTTCTATAGTAACATAAAGTGAGAACTTTGAAAATCTTCTCATCTGAAACTGGAAGGTTCTCAGCTTAAATATTTAGCACATAGCATCATGTTCAGGTCCATCTACAAAAGATATATAAACTATGCCCCTGGGGTCAAAATTGGCCCCGCCCCAGGGGTGGCCAGTTTTCTATAGAAACGTATAGTGAAAACTTTGAAAATCTTCTCCTCTGAAACTGGAAGGTTTTCAGCTTTCATGTTTGGCACATAGCATCATGATAAGATCCTCTACAGAATTTTTATAAATTATGCACCTGAGGTCAAAATTTTCCCCGCCCCAGAGTCCAGGGGTGGCCAGTTTTCTATAGAACAAATAGTGAAATTTTGAAAATCTTCTCTGAAACTGGAAGGTTCTCGGGTTTCATATTTGGCACGTATCATCATGATCACGTCCTCAACAAAAGTTATATAAATTATGCCCCTGGAGTGAAAACCAGGGCCCATTTTCTATAGAAACATATAGTGAAAATCTTCTCCTCTGATTGTCTGGTGAGCGATATCAGGGCTATCATGGCCCTCTTGTTTCTTAGATAAATGTTCATGATGTCATTTTTCTTCGATAAATATTCATGAGGGAAAGGGTTAACTCTTTGCATGCTAAGTAATCTGCAAAACTTGCCATCTATTATAAATTTTTGAACTGGATTTTCCCTTATTAGGGTCCCACACTTTGGTGTGGGTGCCGTATATTAATCGCCCTGTCCATCACGCTTTTTTTGTCCGCTCTCTAACTCAAATAGTTTTCATCTGATCTTCACCAAACTTACAGAGAATGTTTATATGTGCAAAAACTTGACCAAGTTTGATTACCACCTAAATCACACAATACACCTCTGAGTTATGGCCCTTGATTCACGCAAAATTGGCCGTTTTAACCTTGTCCGCTCTCTAACTCAAACTCTTCACCAAACTTGCGGAGAATATTTATAGGTGCAAAATCTTGACCAAGTTTGATTACCACCTAAACGACATAAGAGTGATGATAAGACACCTTTGAGTTATGGCCCTTGATTCAGTCAAAATTGGCCGTTTTAACATTGTCCGCTATTTAATTCAAATATTTTTTCATTTGATCTTCACCAAACTTGCAGAGGATGTTTATAGTTGCAAATTCTTGACCAAGATGGATTACTAGTCAAATCGCATGACACACCTCTGAGTTATGTTCCTTGATTCAGTCAAAATTTGCCATTTTAGCCTTGTCTGCTCTCTAACTCAAATAGTTTTTATCTGATCTTCGCCAAACCTCCAGAAAATGTTCGTAGCTATAACATCTTGGCCAAGTTCGATTACCAGCTAAATTGCATGTGCCACCTGAGTTATTGCCCTTGAATTAGTCAAACTTTGCAATTTCAGCCTTGTCTGCTCTTTAACTCAAACATTTCTCATCTGCTATACACCATAGGTGCTAGGTATTCCATCTGGATGTAAACTGTTTGCATAGGTAATCTCAAATTCTAGCTTGAATTAAGCAAACACAACAATGTTATACAGTAAAACCTCTCTTTAATGGCCACTAAATTGTGTTAATTAGTTGGTATTTATGGCAGGTGGCTGCTTAAAACAAGGTGAAAGTAAAACAGAAAGCTCCTAATGGAGCGTTCTGTTTTACTTTCACCTTGCTTTAAGCAGCCACCTGTCTCTAATACAAAATACTTGATGCAATCTAGTGGCCGTTATAGAGAGGTTTTACTATAATAATTTGCAGCTATATTTGCATTTGAATTTTATCCCATAATTCAAACAGTTTTTCAATATTGACAGAATTTTCCCAGTTAAACTCTTCACATGCTAAGTAATTGTCGCCTGCAGAGAATTGTCATCTAAATGCTAATTTCTTAACGCTTTATTTCATGAATATTCATTTAAAAAGTGATATAATGAATAGTAATTAGATTAATTGATATAATATTGCATGGACACAGGAAGTTTGGGTCACAGTAGAAACTGTAGAATCATATTCTATATTATTGCATATAAGCAAGAGCACACCCTGATCAGACAGCTTTTATAGGAGCCATCTGATCTTGGTCTAGTCTGTTTGCAAAGGTTTAGAAAGGCTTATTTATGGAGGAAAGGGTTAAAAAAAGAGTAAAAAATACAATGGTACAAATTGACGAAATTGACCTTTACCTTCATATAAACACCTTTTCACATGCTTTCAAACAGAGTAGACCTAGATCAGATGGCTCTTGTTCATGTATAATGATGAGGTAAATATCTTAAATAAACATTAAAGAGGGAAATAGTTAAAATGGCATCTCATGTGATTCTAAACTGTTTGCATAAGTGTCACAGATTAACTTCTAGGGTGCAGAGAAATAACCCTTTACTCCATGGATATTCATGTTAGAAATAATGACATCACAAATATTAATTAGATTAATTGTTGTAATAGCAAATGGGCACAGGAATTTTTATCATGGCATAAATTCAGAATCATATCTATATTATGTCAAAAACAAACAGAGCAGACCCTGATCAGATGGTTCCTACAGGAGCCATCTGATCTGGGTCTTCTCTGTTTGCAAAGGCATAGAAAGGCGTATTTATTGAGTAAAGGGTTGAGTGATTGTGCTGTTGTAGGCAGTTATTGTCTATCTGCCAGTTAAATTCCACAGTGAATAAGCTTACCCACAAGACTTTGACATTCTGTCAAATGTTTCAGGTTGGATGGTCTGGCTTGGCTACCTCAGGGATATATACAGTTATATAATCGCTCCATCTGAAAATGTTAACTTCTGCATAGCTGAATACCTTTGCAAATAAAGTAGACCCAGATGAGAGAACTCCTGTAGGAGCTGTCTGATCAGGGTCTGCTCTGTTTGCGTATGGAATAGTATAGATCTGATTGTGCAGTTTCTGCCATGACTAAATATTACTGTGTTCATATACCATTATAAGAAAATATGTAGTTGATATTCATGATGTCATCATTTCTTACATGACTATTCATGGAGTAAGGGTTTAAACTCTGAATGTACAATACATTTGTATACTTGAATGCAGAGCTCCAGATAAGATGTGTAAATTTTCAAGAAATAACTCCTTTATTTCTCCACCAAACCCTATACTGTGACCACTCCTTAGAATCGTCTCGAAGAGACGATTCTAAGGAGTGGTCACAGTATGGGGGTTTGGTGGAGAAATGACAATTTTAGTATTTGGGTACACACCTTTATCTGTAGCTCTGTTAAATCAAAGCCTCATCATAATGTAGGTATCAATAGTTTGGTTCCTGATCAGGTAGTGGGTTACTGATTTTGCTCTAGGCAGTTAGCGCATATATCAATCAGTTTCTATGTGCAGCCATCCAAAAGGCATTTGCTGGCAGTTTTGGCATCATTTATCATAACAGCTAAATGAAATTGAAACTCTTGGCCAAAGGAAGTGACAAGTGTTTTATACACTTGTCAACCAGAAAATTGGATTGTCTGGATCAAACTTTCATAACAGAATGTAGAGATATTTCTGTTGCTTTTTTTTTTTTTTAAATGATATTAAGCTGAGATCTAGTTTCAATTGACCCTTTGAATGCTGAAATATCAAAGTTGATTGGTCCATCGTTTTTATATGCCCCAAGGGCTGTATGTATCATCCATCTCTTCATCTGTCAGTCTGTCCATCTATCCATCCATCCATATGTCTGTCTGTCTGGTAAATGTTTCTTATCGGGCTATCTCCTCCTTTATTATTCAGTGGAATATCTTCATACTTGCTGGATGACTGATAATGATGTCCAGTTGTGCATGAAGTTGAGATTGCATTATCCTTTCTAGAGTTATTCCCCTTTGTTGATTTTATAACCAATTCTTGTCCGGCTATCTCCTCCAGTATTATTCAGTGGACGTTATTCATACATGTGTGTGGATGACTGATATTGATGAGTAGTTGTGCATAAAGGTAAGGTAACTTGAATTGCATTATCCTTTCTGGAGTTATTCCCCTTTGATTATTTTCCTTGGCAAAGTCTTGCTCAACACTCCTCCTAAATGTTTCATTGGAATTTCATCAAACTGACATAGATCGTTTATATTGATGTGCAATTGCGCACTAAGATAAGATAACTTGGATGGCATTATACCTTCTTGAGTCATTTGCCTTTGGGTTTTTTTTTCCTTAGCAAATTCTTGAGTGCAACACTCCTCCTATATTCTTCATTAGCATTTCATCAAACTTGCATAGAGCATTGATATTCATGTGCAGTTATGCATAAAAGTTAGATGGCTTTAGTTTTATTATTTGTTTCTGAGTTATTCACCTTTATTTTTCTTAGCAAAAATCTTGTGCGATTAATTCCTCCTCCATTATGCAGTGGAATTTCTTCGTACTTGCATAGATATTTCATTTTCATGTTCAGCTGTGCATAAACGTTAGATAACTTTTAGTTTATTCCTGAATTATTCCTTTATTTTCTTTTGTAAAATCTTATGTGCTTAATTCTCTTTTAATTATTCAGTTGTATTTTTTATACTTGCAAAGAATTTTGATAATCATGAGCAGTTGTGTATAAAAGTTAGATACATGTAACTAAGATTTTGTTATTTGTTCCCAAGTTATTCCCCTTTACTTTTCCTAGCGAACTCTTGTGCGACCAATTCCTCCTTTAATATGCAAAGGTATGTCTTCATACTTGCATGGATAATATTCATGTGCAGTTGTGCACAAGGATAAGATAAATTGGATAGTCTTATCCAGTTATTGCCCCTAATGTTTTAGATATTTTAGCAGAGATGTTTTTATGCTCCCCAAATGGGATTTGGGGGAGCATATAGTCACCACTTTGTCCGTCCGTCCGTCCATCCGTTCGTCTGTTTGTCTGTTGGTCCATTTGTCTGTCCATCATAACTTTGTCTGGAGCATACCACAAAAACTATAATACCGGTAGATATCAACATGAAACTTCATAGACCTTGATGAGAAGTGCAGTGCACAAGAACCATCACTCTCTTTTGCATAATTCAGGAGTTATAGCCCTTTGTTATTTTTCATACTTAAATTTTATCCGAAGCATAACACAAAAACTAAAATAGATATCAACATGAAACTTCATACCGTAGGTAGATATTAGATCTTGATGAGGAGAAGTGCAGTGCTTAGAATCATCACTCTCTTTTGCATAATTTAGGAGTTATTGCCCTTTGTTATTTTTCATACTAATAATTTGTCTGGAGCATAACAAAAAAACTATTAACAGGTATCACACATATCAGAGTTATTGCCCTTTGTTATTTTGTTTTATATGTAAAAAAAAAGGCCTTTTGGAACTAGTATTATTTTGGGAGCATCCATCGGTTCTACCGATTCTCTTGTTCCAATATTAGACATTGAGTCACATACAAAAATCATAACTTTGTCATTATCATTACTGAATTATCTCCCCTTTTATAAGTTTGGTTTGCAAAATCCCTTCCGCTCTGTAACTTTTTTATGCATTAATTTTATAGGATGGGATGAAATGGAATGTAAAATGATACAATACAGTACACTAAGATAGATACGGTAGATAATGGTAGGAAGTGGTAGACAGAGGAATCTATGTCCTATGGGCGAATTCTATTCACTTTTCTCAAATATATATACCAGTTAACTGATGTTGTTGGTTTGTGTATAGAATGTCTTGACTTGTATTGATTTTCAGTAAGTTTCAAATTGTAGTTTTGTTTGGGCTGTCGTAATACCTTCGTCATTTCTCCATGCCGTAACCCTTTACCCCATAAATATGCCTTTGTACGCTTTGGCAAACAGATCTAGAATAGACCCAAATCAAATAGAGTTCTAATTATGGGTCTGTAAGGCAGGTGCTAGCTTAATGCAGGTCAAAAGTATAATATAGATATGATTCTACATTTTCTGCTAAGGCCAAAGATATTGAATGCATATGCTATTTCAACAATTAATCTTAATTAATATTCATGAGGTCATTATATCTTATATAAATATTCATGGAGTAAAATGGTTTAACCCTTCCAAGCCAATGGTGAATATGTGATTACCAATGCAAATTCAAGTGAGCTATCAAGTAATACAGCATCTCATCCGGATCCAAACTGTTTGGTACTGTGATTATGGTGTTTTTGTAATGAAAAAGGGTAGACAATTAACCCATTCTCGTACTTAGAAAATAATGTCTGCTCATTCTCTAATTTGCTTCTGATTCATTCTTTCAGTTGTTTTAGAAACTATGGACTGAGTGTCAAACAGTTTCAGTCCAGGCCCGAGGTTATAAAACTTTTTACTTGAGTCTGAGATCATTCTCAAGCATCTGATTGGTCAGATTCTGAGCTTGCTTAGAATCTGACCAATCAGATACTTGAGAATGATCTCAGCCTCAGAGTTTTATAACCTTGGACCCTGATGAGATGCTGATTTACTTGGCATCTCATCAGAATCCAAGCTGTTTGCAAATGCCAACCAAGACGTGATCAGCCGAGACAGGTTAACCCTTTACTCCATAAATATGCTTTTCTATGCATTTGCATACAGAGAAGACCCAGATCAGATGACTCCTTTAGCAGCTGCCTGATCAGGGTCTGCTCTGTTTGCTTATGCTATATTATAATATAGATACGATTCTGTAGTTTCTGCCATGTCCAAAACATTCCTGTGTCCATGTGCTATTATAACAATTAACCCATTCCCTCATATTGCCGACTTTGACGACTCTGTAAAAATCACTTTATGAAACCATTGTGATAAATAGGAAATGCTCTATTTATCACAATGGTTTCAAACTACAAAATTCTAAACGTTTCCTTTTCTCTAGTTAATTCTCATTTTCGGTAGATTTATACAAAGAGGCTATATCTAAAAATAGCCTATGAGGTAATGGGTTAATCCAAATGATGTTGATGATGACATTATTCTTACATGAATAAACAGTTAAACACCTAAAGCTGAAGCAGATGACAAATTTTGCAGACAACTTTACTTTGCTGGGATTGAGATAATGGATGAGGGTCCTCATTCGGAGGACATTATGAGCTACAAGGATTTTGCGAGACATGTTTTTGCGGAAATATCCATAACAATTTGGCTGTTACACAGACTATTGCAATCCCTTAGGAATCACTTTTCATATTTTATCATTCCGCATGCTCAGTTTTTGTCTTAGTCCTAGACCTGTCCAATTTTCTGGGTTTAACTCTTTCAGTGCGGGAAAAACAAGTCACTTATATCCTTTGCAAACAGTGTAGCCCCAGATGAGAGGGCTTCTAGAGGAGCCCTCTCTCATCAGGGTCTACACTGTTTGATATGTTACAATAATTTTTACTTTACAAAAAATCCCTGAAAATTCACAGTAAGCTTGATCTGTTTGAGTTTTTGGAAAAGTCCATTTGACAGTTTCAGCATTGAAAGGGTTAGCCCACTGAGGCAACATTTGTATGGACTATGGAGAGTTTATATTTTATCACATAAACATGCTTGTGTCCTGGTTAATATAAACATCACATATTTGTTTATCTCTAACATGACATTGTGTAGTATAAGATTTGACGTCACACGATAGTCACACGATAGCGTCACACATTAACGTCACATGATAACATCATGCGATTCCCATTCATGGAAAAAATCAAAACAACCATGTTCATTTTAATCAAAAGCATTGCAGTTGTTGGATAAAAAGACACTCGTTTTCATTTGAGAAAAACGTTTCTTAAACAAGTCCAGGAAATAAAGTTATTTAAGCGAGTCTTTGGCAAGCTTAATAACAGTTACTGTTTTTCTGGACAAGTTTAAGAAAAGTTTATCTCAATTGAAAACTTGTGACAGATCCTATATGTCTGCAATACAGTTTGATTTTATAAAGTAATCCTGTTATCCTGTGTCATTTGGATTTTTCATTTGTGAAAGCCTTCCAGCTTGCTTGCAGTAAGTTGGTAGTTCTACCATGGCGTTCTTCTTTGCACGAAACAATGCAATTTGTTGTGTCCATGGAAGAACCTTTGACGTCTCCCTCCTCCTGTAATTAGCTGCATGTTGTATATGATTGAAATACTATTAACCCTTCGCTTGCTATTCACGTCAATATACCTACCTGTAAATAGTGAAGACCCAGATGAGACAGCTCCTGCAGGAGCTGTCTCATCTGGGTCTGCACTATTTACAAGTTGAGTGTGCAACCAGTGCACTCCACAGTAGTGATTTCACAGCGAAATACTTGTACACAGTGAAGATATATGTAAATATACAACAGGGCATGGGTAAAGGAGAAATGCATTTTAGAATTCAGCAAGAGAAGGGATAAAGTGATGAAAAATCATGATAGAAACATTCAAACAAATGGTCATGTGTAACACAGACAACTGTGGTTAACAGTTCTAAATGCAGATGGTACACTAAGTATTAGTTCAAATCTTGTGAAGATCATGTCTGATTGGTACTTTGAATGTCATTATGTGTTTTTAAGCTTTTCCCCTAAAGCATAATTATTTATGCTTCATTTGATCACTTGACTTCATGAACAGTTATTAAATTAATTTGTACAATGTAAAATGTTTAAAAGGATCAGATCAATATAATCCTTTAAGTAAACCGTGCAGACTCTGAACAGACGGTTCCTACAGGTGTCCTCTGATCTGTGTCTACTCTGTTCGCAAAGGCATGAAAAGGTGTTTACATATTGGAAAAGGTTAAGCCTTTTCTCCATAAAGATGCTGTTTAATGTCTTTGCAAACAGAATAGACCCAGATCAGATGGCTCCTGTAGGAGCTGTCTGATCAGGGTCTGCTCTATTTGCAAAGGCATGAAAAGGTGTTTATATGTGGGATAGGGTTAATCCTTTACTCCATAAATATGTTGTTTAATGTCTTTGCAAACAGAGAAGACCTTGATCTGATGACTCCTGTAGGAGCAGTCTGATCAGGCTTTGCTCTGTTTAATTATAGAATATCTACAGATTTCTTCCATGGCAAACATTTACTGTGTTTGTATACCTTTGTAAAAAATTATCTAATCAATATTCAATATGTCTCCATTGATTACATGAATATTTACGGAGTAAAGGGTTAAAAAGAGATGGAAAAGAGGAAGCAGATAACAGAGTTTGCAGTCATTTAATTAGCAAGTTGTATCTGCTTATTGTCTGCACTGTTGGTGGACGAAATGTTGTTAATCCTTTTCCTCATTAACCCTTTCCCTGTTCTATGTTTATTCCAAATTTCAATACCTACTGAATATTCATTAACAAAATAGTTATAAAGAAATATGGAAGTTGGAAAATTGTAGACATTTTAGAAAGCAAAGAAACAGATCTATCAAATTCTATTAGCAAACAGAGCAGACCCTGATCAGACGGCTCCTCTAGGAGCCGTCTGATCTGGGTCTACTCTGTTTGCAATTGCGTGAAAACACGTTTATATGAGGGAAAGGGTTTATTCATGTAAGGAATAATGACACCATGAATATGTATAAAAGCTGATTTTTTATAATGCCAACTTTTCAAGGGAAACTTTTGCTTTTATAAAGCTGTAGAATCAGATCTGTATCATATCATAAGCAAATAGAGCAGACCCTGATTAGACGGCTCCTACAGGGTCTACTCTGGTTGCAAATGCATGAAAAGGCATTTATATGAAATAGTTAATATCTGATATATAACATGTTGCATAGACCTGTTTGCAATATGTATTCCTTGTTCCCCCCCAAGAGGCTGTATACATAATCAGGGATTTAAATGATATTGCAGACAGATGCTTTCACTATTAATGACAGATTGCAGTTATTACGTTAACTTTTTTCATGCTGGCTGCGAAATCTTGATAACCTCTACAAACAGTTTGGATCCAGATCAAATGCTGAGTAACTCAGTATTTCACCTGGATCCAGACTGTTTGTTACTGCTCTTTTTAAAAAAATAATGCAAGAATTAACTGAGAATTGTAGTAGACAATAATTTAGCTGACTGCATTTATTTAGTGTGCAAAGGATTAAGTTGGATTACATCAGTAGCAAATCTGTCAATGCCGATCAGTTTATTGCAGTCAGGCATGCATTGTGACTGGTACTTAATTCTTTACATGCAAAATAATTGTTGTTGCAAAATTGTAATCTGCAATAATTCTCAGTATTTATGTGTTCTATTTTTCCTCAAACTTCAGTCAGAGTATCAAACAGTTTGGATCCTGATGAAATATTAGCTGTTTCCCTGTTTAATATTCATGTAAGAAATAACATCATGAATATGTATAAGCTTATTTTTATAATGGCATAATTATGTACACATGACTTTTGGTATTTGTAGAAACTGTAGAAGAGTCAGATCTGTTATAATTCGATAAGCAAACAGAGCAGACCCTGATCAGATTGCTCCTTCTGTTCATGTGAATGTCTGTCTGTCACACTTTTTCGACCTACTTCTACTTGCAGGTGACAAAAATTAATATTTTCCTTGGAAAACTCTTGTTTTTGTTTAATGCATTATTACATGCAAAATACAACTAGGACTTAGAATATTTGCATTGATTAACCCTTTACTTACCCATTACCTAATAAATATTTATGTTCCCCAAACAAATTTGGGGGGAGGGCATATTGTGCTTATTCTGTTTCTTATTATTATCATTCTTCTTTCTTTCGATTCTTCTTCTTCGGCTATGAATTTGTCCACCACATTTCTTGGTAAGTGCTTGTTGGATCCAAATGAAACTTCACATGAACATTGCTGGTTATAATGCAGATGTGCAATCAACTTTTGGTTTTTGAAATGTTGCCATGGTAACAGAATGGTGGGCTCTGATTGGTCAAGATTTAGATAGTGTTCAATTTTGCTGAAAATTAGTATGATGGGATATTTGGATAGCCCGAATTCAATCGTAGATGTTTCGAAAGAGTAAGTTACCATGGTAATAGAGTGGTGACCTCTGCTTGGTTGAAAATAAGATATTATTAGATTTTGCTCTAAATTGGTAAATAGAGATATATGGGTACCCTGAACTTAATGATAGGTGTTTAAAAAATACATGTATTGGTTTCCATGGTAACCCAGTGATGGCATGTGATTGGCGAGTAGGAGCCATCTGATCAGGGTCTGCTCTGTTTGCTAATGGAATTTCTTTGCTTTCTAAGATGGCAACAATGTTTCACCTTCCATATTGTTGATCAATATTCAGTACATGTAGGTATGGAATTTTGGAATAAACATAGAACAGGGAAATGATTAAGTTTTCAAAATGGTGCAGATGGTGTCCTGAATTTTAGTTAGAACCTAGTTCTCTTCAAATCCTCCTACATCCTCACTGATAGTAGACATTGGCCTCTGCTCGCATAGGAACATCCCAATAATTTCTAATAATTTCCAAGATTGATGTTGCCAATGGGTTTTTTATGAGATAACTATGTACATTATTATTCAAAGGTTGTCAGTTGGTCCATCAATAACTCTTAGCACACTAAGTGTTGTCTGCCAAAATTATAATCTGCTGCAATTCTGAAAGTTAAGTTTTCCTTATTTTTTTTCCAAAACTGTAATAAAAAAAGTGTTAAAAAATTTGGAACCTAACCTAATAACCTTGAGTATCCAAACAGACAAAACTGCATTCATAGCAAATAGTGCAGACCCAGATCTAACAGCTCCTCAGGAACCATTTAATCAGGGTCTACACTATTAATTTTGCAAGTAGGTTTGTCTGACTGAAAGTTATCAAAATGGTGCCAAATTGAATAATTTAACTTTACAACCAGGTGGAGAGGAGAGGATCTGATTACTCACAGTAATAATTAGAGTAATGAGTGGATTCGTAGTTACAATGGTGAATTTGCTGCTCAAAGGGATGATCAATGTGTTCTGTATTTCCTTACATAGGGTCATTTGAAATTCAGATGTACATGTGTAACATGTTACTTTATATATTCAGTGTCAAAATGGGTATTCCATCGCAAAGTGGTATTGTGTTTTTTGCAAGTTATTGAATGAATAAATAAGCTCTGTTTTAAAAATTTGAATGCTAATGGTGGATTCGCCAACCATTTATGATCTATGCAAACAGCTTCGATCCAGATCAGGTACCACAAAACATGGATCTTGATCTGAGGTCTAAACTGTTTATCACACTGAATCAACATTTTTAAAAAAAAGTAAGAAAGAGAATTTCTGTTGCAGACGACAATTGAGCAGATAGACAAAATTACTATGCATGCAAAGAGAAAATGGATTACATTTGGCTGTTGCAGAAAAATAACTTTTTTTTATATATATATCATATATTTATTGCTTTGATTTCTGTACCTGACTACTATGTCTCTCTCCTTCTCTCTGTCTGCCTCTCTCCCTCTATATATATCTGCCTGTGTCTCTCTTCTCTTCAACTGTCTCTCTTTCTGCCTGTCTCTGTGTGTGTCACTCTTCTCTCTATCTGTGTACATATTTTTCTTTTTTCTTTCTCTCTCTTTGCTTCTCTCTCTCTCTCTCTCTCTCTCTCTCTCTCTCTTTGTCTATGTATGTCTGCCTGTCTTTCTCTCTGTCTATCTTCTCTTCATTACTCTCTTTTATACTGTATATCTTGTTTTATCTGTCTGTGTATGTTTTTCTCTCTGTGTCTCTCTTTCTCTGTCTGTCTGTCTGCTTCTCTCTGTCTGTCTGTCTCTGTGTCTCTTTCTCTCTCTCTCTCTCTCTCTCTCTCTCTCTCTCTCTCTCTCACTCTCAGCCTATACCTCTATTTTACCATCATCTGTTAGATATACAGTAATATAGTTTGTCAGTCTGACTTATTGGCCTTTTTATCTCAGACTTATCACACTTTATGTGCAGTATATATTTGTTGCTCTGAAATCTACAGTACAGTAGAACCTGCATACAGTGACCATATAATAAATAAACATGGAGGTCAATATGAGCAGGTGGTTGCTTAATACAGGAAAAACAAATAGAGGAGCTTTCTACCCTAAGCTTTTATCCTGCATTAAGCTACCACCTGTTTTAAGAAATCCAGAATTGGACCTAATTTTAATGTACACTGTAGACAGGTTTTACTGTATACCAGTTTGTGTGAATGGATGCCATAATGGATTTTGGCAATAACTGTTTACAGTGTAATCAGAAAGATCTGTAGGGAAATCGTTTCTGTCTCCTGTCATAGGGAACGATGCTGTGAAATACTTCCAATGCAGTAATATATATATTGAATTTGATCTTACGTAATGAGTCTGGCCTCACAAGTCACTGGCATATATATGTATCTTGTATTCCAATACAGTGCTCCCTCTCTACAACGACACCCTTTGGGATACGAATATTGTATGTGTTGTTGAGAGGGAGTTGTTATAGGGAGGGAAGTCAAACATAATTAGCTAGTTTGCATATTCCCAGATAAGGTGTATTTCGAGAACTAAAACCGTTATGCCTCTATCAAACCCTATGTTGTGACCACTCTTTAGAATCGTCACAAAGTGACGATTCTAAAGAGTGGTCACAACATAGGGTTTGATGGAGGCATAAAGAAAATACCATGGAAAAAAAGTTGTTTCTGGAGCATTGTTGTATCGGAAACAGTGACATACGTTGTTGTAAGGAGGGAATCGTTATTGAGAGGGCCGTTGTAGGGAGGGAGCACTGTACAGATTTTTGGCTGGATTAATGCTATTGAGCCAAAAGTCTAGCTGTTTATAGATTTTTATAGGTCACTTAGTCCCAATAGCATTGATCATTTTACCTTTTATAAGTTTTATCCCTTTCCCTGTTATATGTCTATTCCAAATTTCGATACCTACTGAATATTCATGCAGAAAATAGTTATAATGAAATGTTGAAAGTGGAACAGTGTAGCCATTTAAAAAACTAAACATATCTATCAAATTGCATTAGCAAACAGAGCAGACCCTGATGAGAAGGCTCCTAGTATTTATTAGCTATCTAGAGAAGTTTATGCTCTGACTAAAACTGAAGAATCAGATCTACATCATGTCATAAGCAAACAGAGCAGACCCTGATCAGACGGCTCCTATAGGAGCCATCTGATCTGGGTTTACTCTGTTTTCAAATGAGTGCAAATGCATTTATATGAAGGAAAGGATTATTCATTGTACTGGGAATTGAAATGTTTTGTTTGCACGGATAGCAGATTCATTGGTATTAACAGATTACAAATTGATTGGATTAAGATTGGATTGATATCCAGTTACCGATAGTTTAATAATTGGATTGAATTTCAGGAGAATAACATCAAACCTTTAACCCTTCGTTTGCTATTCACGTCAATATACCTACCTGTAAATAGTGAAGACCCAGATGAGACAGCTCCTGCAGGAGCTGTCTCATCAGGGTCTGCACTATTTACAAGTTGATTGTGCAACCAGTGCACTCCACAGCAGTGATTGCACAGCGAAATACTTGTACACAGTGAAGATATATGCAATTATACAACAGGGCATGGGTAAAGAAGGAGAAATGTATTTTAAAATTCAGCAAGCGAAGGGTTAATTGCAGGAAATTAGTGTACTGGCATTTGCAAACAATGTAGACCCAGATATGAAGGTTATTCAAATTCCACTGGCTTTTCAATCTTATAATGCTGAATGTGCTAAGTGGAATGGTCCATCATAATATAAAGATCGAGGCTGCCATGTACTAACATCTCACAGACTGCAATATACTGCTGTTTGAATACTGAGATTATAAAGTGTAGATCCTGATCAGACATTCTGTCAATGGCATGCTATCTGATTTGAGTCTATGCTATTTGTATATCCGGTTACTCCATAGAGACACATTTTAAAGCCTTTGAAAACAGAATAGACTCAGGTCAGAAAGCTCCTATAGGATATGTCTGATCAGGGTCTGCTCTGTTTATGGAATTATACAGATCTGATTCTACAGTTTTTGCAATGAACAAAACATTCAGTGTTTAAATGCCATAAAGAAAAATTTTCATATTGATTTTCATGTTATTATTTCTTACATGAATATTTATATAGTACAGGGATAATTTTATAAAAAAGTTTCCAGTATTTGCTGCATACTTCAATCTGGCATGTCTCTTACAGTCTGCCAAGAGAGAAAAAGTGGTGAAAGAAAATGTTAACCTTTTACCTCATAAATATACTTTTCTACTCATTTGCTAAAAGAATAAATCCAGATCAGACAGTTTCTGTAGGAGCCATCTGATCAGGGTCTGCTCTGTTTGCTGATGATATGATATAGCTCTAATTCTGCAGTTTCTGTCATGGTCAAAATTTCTATACCCATGTTCTATCATAACAATTAATCTAATTAGTATGCATGCTGGCATTATTCTTTATATATGAATATTCATGGAGTAAATGGTTAACCCTTTCCCTGTTCTATTTTTAGTTCAAATTTCAATACCTACTGAATATTCGTGGAGTTATAAGGAAATTTGGAAGGTGGTGCAATTGTAGCCATTTTAGAAAGTAAAGAAACATCTTCCAAATACCACTTGCAAACAGAGCAGACCCTGATCAGATGGCTCCTATAGGAGCTGTCTGCTCCGGGTCTACTCTGTTGGCAATGCCTGAAAACACATACATGCATGAAGGAAAAGGTTAAAGTGGCATAGATAGAGACAGTCATTCACACTGTGGTCAGTTTTTCTTACTGAACAGCTGAGACGTACTATTGATGTCATGAATATATGTATATCCCAGCTGTTGCCAAATTAACTCTTTGCAGACTTAGTAATTTTTTGTTTGCAACAATTGTCATCTGCTTCAGTTCTCAAAATAAAAATTCTTTGATTTCTTTGCAAAAATATAGTGAAAGTGTCAAACAGTTTTGATCCAGATGAGGTGCCACATCAAACAGTGTCTCATCTGGATCCAAACTGTTTGCATCGGTAATCATAGTTTCACCACTGAGCATGCAAAGAGCTACCGAAACAAACCTACACATATACAGTAGAACAAACCTACACATATACAGTAGAACCCCTCTAATGAGACCACTTAATGAATAAACATGGGTGTCCTTATAAGCAGGTGGTTGCTTAATGCAGGACAAAAGTAATGCAGAAAGCTTTCTGTATTACTTTTGTCCTGCATTAAGCTACCAGCTGCCTCTACCAACTGGGAATTATACCTCTTTTAGGTGGTCACATTAGAGGGGTTTTACTGTATATTACAGCTTTTGCTTGTATTTAACCCTTCAACTCCTGAATATTCAAACATATGTATAAGAAATAATGAATGTTTGAACATTAATTAGAATATCTATAATCATATTATGAACAAAAGAAGTTTTGACAAGAGACTGTAGCATGTAAGCATAAGCAAACAAGAGAGACCTTGATCATTCAGGATTTGGGACTCTTTTTGTTTGCAAAGGTGTAAAATGGTGTCTCTATCAGGTATTAGGTCAAATACGTTTTTGTAATTGTTTTTCATATAAGATTAAAGTGCCTGAAATGTTTTGTGGATTAACCCATTCTGATTCCCTACTAGACAATTTTCAGCCCCATCCTCTTTGAATTAATCTACCGAAAAGGAATGTTTACTTGAGAAAAGGAACGTTTTAGAATTGTGTAGTTTTGAAACCATAGGAGCAAAATTAATGCTCTATTTATCACAATAGTTTCAAAAGGCAACTTTTACAGTGGCGTCAGAATGCGTCAGTAGGAGGGAATCGGTTAAAGTAGCATGATGGCAATTTATTTTTTACTTCATAAATGTTCTTGTAAGAAATAATGACATCATGAATATTAATTAGATAATCGGACGGCTCCTACATGAATATTGAACAGGGAAAGGGTTAAACAATAATGGGAATTTCCTTTTTGAAATTTCAGTATTCAAAGGGCTAATAAATGTTACGTATAACCTCATAAGATGTTTTCTTTTCTCCAGGTGCTGCTGCTGTAAGCCATGTTGCTCAAAGGGAGAGAACTCTGAGTATGTTCTGGATGACAACTGCTGTGAGTGCAATCTAGTGGCCCTCAGGAAGATTAGTGGTCTGCCAGAAACTGATCTCGTCTATGTGACATACCATGTTGATGTGAGTTTTCTTATCTTTGATTGTTTTACATGATATAAATCAGTCTTTATTATTCAGTAGTATAATAAATTGGGTGATTTTTTGTTACATTTTCAAACAATTTGGATCAAGAAGACATGTGGAGTAATTCAGCATGTAATAAGGGTTCAGGCTATTTGACACTTTTCTAGTAGAATTTTGTAATACATGTACACTAAAACCTCTCTATAATAGATATTCAAAATAGTATCTATGTCTGTCTTTGAGACTGATGGCAGTTTAATGCAGATTGTTTGTGTTTGTCCATCCTCGTCGTCCTCATCATCGTCGTCTTCACACTTCTTTTCCAGCGTGCATCTCCTATTCTACTGATGCCAATAAGTCCTGTTCTACTGATGCCATTAAATTTAAACTTCACATATTATGGAACAGGCCTGATGAGAGGAAGGTCCATAGCTCTACTTTCAATATATTTGAGTTACTTCCATTTTCGTATTTCCTGATCTGTCTGTAAATTCTTTACTACTGATGCAGTTGAATTGAATGTAGCATCGTAGCTGGATTTAGGTTATACCCATGTCATGTACTGCGATTGTGTCAAGTTTAAAATTGGTGGGAAGAGGAACACCTTTCTAGTTTCTACTAAAATCCGGTTAGAGGGGTTTTACTGTATATTTTTAGCTCACCAGAGCACAAAGTGCTCAGTGTGAGCTTTTGTGATCGTCTGATGTCTGTCGTCCTTCGGCGTGTGTCATCCGTCGTCAGTTGTCAACAAGTCAAACTTTAAAAATCTTCTCCTCTGAATCTACAGGGTTCTCCGCTTTCTGATGATCTTTGGCACATAGCATCATCTGTAGGTCCCTTACAAAAGTTATATAAATTATGCCCCTGGGGTAAAAATTGGTCTGGTCTCAGGGGTGGTCAGTTTTCAATAGAAACATGTAGTGAACACTTTCAAAATATTCTCCTCTGAAACTGGAAGGTTCTCAGCTTTCATATTTGGCACATAGCATCATGTTCAGGTCCTCTACAAAATTTGTATAAATTATGCCCCTGGGCTCAAAATTGGTCGGCCTCAGGGGTGGTCAGTTTTCAATAGAAACATAATTATAGTGAACACTTCCTCTGAATCTACAGGGTTCTTAGCTTTCATTTTTGGCGCATAGCATCATCTGTAGGTCATATACACAAGTTTTATAAATTATGTCCCTCGGCTCAAAATGAGCCCCGCCCTAGGGGTGGCCAGTTTTCTATAGAAACATATACATGTAGTGAAAACTTTTAAAATCTTCTCCTGAACTGGAAGGTTCTCAGCTTTCACATTTGGCACATAGCCTCATGTTCAGGTCCTCTACATAAGTTATGTGAATTATGCCCCTGGGGTTAAAATTGGCCTGCCCCAGGGCTGGCCAGTTTTCTATAAAACGATATAGTGAAAACTATGAAAATCTTCTCCTGATTGTCTGGTGAGCAATATCAGGGCCATCATGGACCTCTTGTTAGTAATTCTAGTAATTCTGAAAGAATTGAAGAAAGGAAATTGTTTTGAAAAATCAACATTTGTTGCAGACAACTGTCTAGCATGTTAAGAGTCAATCTCCAAATACTGTAGACACTGCATTTTAGGAAGGAAAATGAAAATGTTGACATTCCTGGCATACAAATAGTTGATGAATACTGAATTAGGTCTGGGTCATCTTAAGTTCTGATCTTCGAGACATACCAAACTGAAGTAACACGCAATACATGCAATTATTGTCAGTTTCCTCACCGGCTGTACATACTCTGTAGTGTTCTTAATAAATGCCCCTGGGGCATATTGCATTTTGCCACAGGGTTTGATATTGGTTGAAGAGGAAGCCTTTATTAGGACAGGGGCATTTATGAGGAACAATACGGTATAATTATATATAATTGCAAATATTAATGATGTACAAATTCATTTACAGTAAAACTATTCTAACATGACCACTTTATGAAAAAACATATATGCCATTAACCCTTTACTCCATGAATATTCATGTAAGAAATAATGATGTTATGAATATAAATTAAATTAATATTTATAAAGGAATATGAACACATGAAATGTTGGCCATGGCAGAAACTATCCAGTCCCATCTATATAATTTCATAGGCAAACAGAGCAGACCCTGATCAGATCGCTCCTATAGGAGCCATCTGATCTGGATCTACTCTGTTTGCAAAGGTGTAGAAAGGCGTATTTATGGAGTAAAGGGTTGAAAGCATGTGATATCTTAATGCAGGACAAAAGTAATGCAGAAAACTCATATAGGATCGGTCTGATTCGGGTCTACTCTGTTTGCTAATGCATGAAACTTTTTGATGGTTGTATTATTTATTCTTATTATTATACAACATTTATATAGCTCTTTTCACACTGGATATGTGCGTTCAAAAGCACTTGTATTAGAAGGGTTTTACTGTATGCTGAATCATGAGGAAATAATGATATTATTAGACATGTGAAATTTAAAGGTTAATGATTTATAAGCCTTAGATTGTGTATGTCTCTTTTGGATAGCTGTTGCCATAATTGTTGTGTTCAGAGAATTCCAATTTTTTTTAAATTGGAAGATTAAAATTTGATAAGTCGCTTTAAAATTACTTCATTAGCACTTGGGATGTGGGAGTTTGCAGTTTGTCATTTCAGCATCCTCTATCAAATTTTACATTACTCAGTTTCCCTATTATTTTTATCCAGCTGCATGGACAAGTGATAATTAATGCATGTTGCTTACCCCTTTCCCTGTTCAATATTCAAGTAAGAAATTATGACATCATGAATACTAATTAGCCTAATTTTCATAACGTAAACCTTTCAAGGGAATTTTTTGCCTTGACAAAAACTGTGGAATCAGACCTATATCATGTCAAAGGCAAACAGAGCAGACCCTGATCAGAAGGCTTCTGAAAGGAAGGTCCGATCTTGGTGTTCTCTATTTGCAAATGTGTGAAAAGGAAAGGGTTAAATTAAAATAATTTCTTGAGGGCAAAATTTCAAGTGGCCTAAAAAGGATTCAGCTCCAAATGTGTTTTATTATGTAACAGTAAACCCCATCTAAATGTCTCATTGTGAAGTCATGAGTATTCATGTAAAAAATATTGACATCAATATTGATTTGATAAAATAAGTGTTACAATAGCACATGGACATTTTTGGTCATGGCAGAAACTGAATATAGTATCATAAGCAAACAGAGCAGACTCTGATCAAATGACTCCTACAGGAGCAGTCTTGTCTGGGTTTGCTCTGTTTGCATTTATAAAGTAAAGGGTTAACTCTTTACCTGTTCAATATTCATGAGTTTATGAATATATTACCAGTTGAATGTTTATAATGGTACATGAAGATAGGATTTTTTATCTTGGCAGAAACTGTTGAATCAATTCTATATAATTACATAAGCAAACAGAGCAGACCGTGATCAGACAGTATCTGTCAGCTGTTGGTCTACTCTGTTTGCAGAGGCATGGATAAGTGTTTATATTAGGTAAAGGTTTAAGCTTTGGTAGCTTAACCCATTACCTCATAGGCTATTTTTAGATCCAACCTCTTTGAATAAATCTACCGAAAAGGAGCATTAACTAGAGGAAAGGAAAATTTTAGAATTTTGTAGTTCTGAAACCATTGTGATAAATAGAGCATTTGCTCCTTGGGATGCTTTTTAAAACTCCTATGTTAAATTATAGTCTCGTAAACAAAGTTTGAAGGGAGTAAATCTGTAGTTTGGACAGTAAAAAAAAAATTGGTCAATTTGGTGGTCGGGCAGTCAGTCTGTCAGCAAATTGTGATCAAGGCTGCTGTGCGGGGATATTTATCACATTTAGTGATAATAGTTCTGGTTGGTCACTGAAAGCAGGTTTTGTTGATGAAGGAATTCAGATTATTATACCTCACTTGGCTTTCCTATACAAATTTTCCATTTGACCACCATGAAACAATTTGTACTGTTCCATGTAACATTATCTCGTGCAGGCAACAGTACGTCTAGATCTGTGAGCGCTTATTAAATTGTGTGCATAATGCCATCCGACTGACGTCATCTGACACTTGCAATTTGGCGCCAAACGTCATTTTGACAGTAACTTGTTTTTGTTTAATTAGTTGAGAAAATGTCACGTTATACGACTATTTCGGAGAATATGTCAAGATCGGGCAGTGGTAAGGACTCGGCTAGTACATGTAGTTAACGTGTACTGAATAGAAGTGTAAAAAAAGCTGTTCCGCGATTTAAAAGCACCAAACTGTTTATTGTTGCTATTAAATAAATTTTTTTGCTGGCGAAAGTGATTGTGCTGAACGTAGTGTTCAGTATAATAAAATAAATATCACATCCTATGGAGAGCGACAGCACGTATTGTCAACCCTCGGTATGGTAATGTACACCTCGGCTGACGCCTCGGTGAACGTTACCAACCTCGGGTTGACAATACGTACTGTCGCTCTCCATAGGATGTGATATTTATATATTAATAACTCCTCATTTCATATGTCAAATGAGAACAATGTGTTTACTGATGGATGTAGTTAAAGCTTTACTCCATGAATATTCATGCACTTAGAAATGATAGCATTACAAAAAATAATAAATTAGATAAATTTTTACTATGGCACATGAGCAAAGGGCTTTTTGGCCATGACAGAAACTATATCATTTCATAAGCAAACAGAGCAGCCCTGATCAGATGGCTCCTATAGGATCCATCTGATCTGGGTCTACTCTGTTTGCAAAGGTGTAGAAAGGCATATATATGGAATAAAGGGTTAAACACCATTTTGTTAGAAACGTTGTTCCATAACCCTTTACATGGTAGAGACACATATTTGCACATTGTTAAACTGAGTAGATCCAGATCAGAAGGCTCCCCCAAGGTATGCTCTGTTTACCTATGGAATAATACAGAACTAATTCTGCATTTGTTGCCATGGCCAAACATTTCTGGGTTCATATGCCATTTACTAGTAAGTGATATTTATGAAGTCATTATTTATTACATAAATATTCATGAGTTAAAAGGTTAATGGATCTTCAAGCATTATGATGAAACTTCGGTCAACTCACGGAGTCCATGTCACATACTTCCAAGGCTGAAGCAAGGTTTCAAGGTTTATTGTTAGACAACAGAGTAGATAAGTTGTACCATTATGAAAATTCAGCGAATAAATATTCATGACATCATTATTTCTTACATTAATATTGACAAAGTAAAGGGATAAATGAATATTAATTAGATTAATTTTATGATGGCATAATGGCCAAGGCAGAAAGTGTAGAGCCAGATCTATATTATTCCATTAATAGCAAACGGAGCAAACTTGGATCATATTGCTTATACAGTTGCCTTTTGGCATGGGTCTATTCATCTATTACCCCTTTCCTCCATAGGTTATTTTTAGACCAAACCTCTTTGAATGAATCTACCCAAAAGGAGCATTTACAAGACAAAAGTAAAATTTTAGAATTTTGTAGTTTGAAACCATTGTGATAAATAGAGCATTTGCTCCTATAGGAGCAAATGCTCTATTTATCACAATGGTTTACTTACGTAGAAAGGCGTATTTATGGAGGAAGGGGTTAAGTGAAGGGTTAAAGTCTTTGCACACTAAGTAATTGTCATTTGAAAAACTTGTTTAAGATATTTTTTCTTTGATTTCTCCTAAGAAAGTATAGTCAGGGTGTAAACTCAGATTCTGATAAGACACTAATTTACTAGTGTCTCATCTGGATCCAAAATATTTGCAAAGGTAATCACAGTTTCACCACTATAGTACTAAGCAAAGAAAAGCCTTTTAGATCTCATTAGAACGAATATCTTGCTTCTATTCCAGATTGGCGAAACACCGTTCTATGTTGCCCTTGACCACAAACATAAGAAGATAGTAATATGTGTTAGAGGAACCCTTTCTTTACAAGTAAGTGAACAAGTCTGTTGAGATAATTAACCCATATCCTCTTATGACCAACATGTCACTGGCAAACAGCCTGTATTTGGATTAGTCAAGTGAGTTTTTAGTCCCCCACCGGTTACCGGTTGGGGGACTATAGGTTTGCTCGATTCCGTCTGTCCGTCCGTCCGTCCGTCTGTCCGTCCGTCTGTCCGTCCGTCTGTCACGCTTCTTGTCCGGGCCATATCTCCTACAAAGTTAAGCCAAATTAATTATAACTTCACACATTGAAGAAGCATGATGAGGGCTAGTGTCATGCACAAGGGTCATAACTCTAGCATCAATATTTTTGGAGTTATTCCCCTTTTACATATTTTTTTGTCCGGACAATAACTCTTTATCTATTGGTTCAATTGATTTGAAACTTCACATATGGAACAATCATGATGAGGGGTAGTGTCATACACAAGGGCCATAACTCTAGCATCAATATTTTTGGAGTTATTCCCCTTTTTCATATTTTCTTGTCAGTCCGTCTGTCACACTTCGTGTCCGGGCAATATCTCCTACAAAGTTAGGCCAAATTCATTATAACTTCACACATTGAAGAAGCATGATCAGGAGTAGTGTCATGCACAAGGGCCATAATTATAGCATCAATATTTTTGGAGTTATTCCCCTTTTTCATATTTTTTTGTCCGGACAATAACTCTTTCTCTACTGGTTCAATTGATTTGAAACTTCACATATGGAACACGCATGATGAGGGATAGTGTCATGCACAAGGGCCATAACTCTAGCATCTATATTGTTGGAGTTATTCCCCTTTTCATATTTTCTTGTCCAGTTAGTAACTCTTTATGTACTGGTTCAATTGATTTGAAACTTCTCATATGGAACAAGCGTGATGAGATGTAGTGTCATGCACAAGGGCAATAACTCTAGCATCAATATTTTTGGAGTTACTCCCCTTTTTCATATTTTCTTGTCGGGACAATAACTTTTTATTTACTGATTCAATGTATGAAAGTAGGTACTAATACCATTCAGATGGTCATGTATATATACCATGGTCAACCACACCATGGGTGGGTGGGGTGGGGAGAGTGGAGGTTTTTTTCAGTCCGGTGGGGGACTCATGTCTTGCATAGCAATACAACATGCCCTTGTTTCATTTGGCACTTGGTCAGTAGCTTCTTAACCCTCTATGTTTCTTCCAAATTGCAATATCCACTGAATATTCAAGGACAAAGTAATTATAATGAAATATGGAAGATGGAATGTTGTAGCCAGTTTTGAAACTTAAGAAACTGATCTATCAAATTCTTTAAGCAAACAGAGCAGACCCAGATCATACAACTCCTCTAGGAGCCTTCTGATCTGGATCTTCTCTGTTTGCAAATGTGTGAAAAGATGTTTATATGAAGGAAAGGGTTAAAAGCTTGAACTGATCAAAAGTAAGCAAAATTACTTCAATTAAGTTGTTAGTTCTAGGAGTCAGTTCTTAACCCTTTCCCTCATATAAACCTGTTTTCACGCATTTGCAAACAGAGTAGACCCAGATCAGACGGCTCTTAGCGCGGAGCCGTCTGATCAGGGTCTACTCTGTTTGCTTATGGAATTTGATAGATCTGTTTCTTTGCTTTCTAAAATGTCTACAATGTAGTACCTTCCATATTTCTTTATAACTATTTTGTGAATGAATATTCAGTAGGTATAGAAATTTGGAATAAATATAGATCAGGGAAAGGGTTAACCTATATTTTGGTTGGAAATTTGGTTAGAAAATCATTTACTTAACCCTTTACTTCATAGATATGTATTTTCCTGCCTTTGCAAATAGAGTGGACCCAGATCTAGGAGCCATCTGATCAGGGTATTCTCTGTTTGCTTGTGGTATGATATAGATCTACATGTAATTCTACAGTTTCTGTCTGAGCGAAAATGTCTTGTGGTCATATGCCATTATAAAAAAATAATCTAAATGATATTCATGATGTCATAATTTCTTACATGAACATGGATTAATGGGTTAATCTCCAGAATAAGGCCTTTTTGGGTAAATTTCATAAATGTTTTAAAAAGTTTTTGTTGTCTTGCATGCATGTTTGTGCATATGTCTGTCAATGCATGCTTCCCTTGGCCATCTACTGTAAAACCTTACTTTATATTAATACCCCCGCAAACAAAGTTTGAGAGGGGTACATAGGAGTCGGTGTGTTGGTTGGTTGGTCTGTTGATTGGTATGTCTGTCTGTACGTGGCACAACCTGGCACAATGAACACTCTCGCAGTCAAAAATTTTGTTCAATCTTCATGAAACTTTGTTAAAAGGATTGTCTTGATAAATTCTAGGATGAGTTTGAAAGTGGGTCATGTGGGGTCAAAAACTAGGTCACTAGGTCAAACAGGAAAACCTTGTGAACACCCTTGAGGTCACAGTTTTAGCCCAATCTTTATGAAACTTGATCAGAATGATTGTCTTGATAAATTCTCAGACAAATTTGAAAGTGGATCATGTGGGATCAAAAACTAAGTCAAATAGTAGGAAAATCTTGTGAACACTCTAGAGGTCACATTTTTAGCTCAATTTTCATGAAACTTGGTCAGAATGATTGTCCTAATAAAATCTCAAACGAGTTAGATAGTGGGTAATGTGGGGTCAAAAACTAGGGCACTACGTCAAATAGTAGAAAAACCTTGTGAACACTCTAGAGGACACATTTTTAGCTGAATCTTCATGAAACTTTGTCAGAATGATTTGAAAATGGGTCACATGGGGTAATAAACTAGGTAATTAGGTCAGACAGTAGAAAAACCTGGTTTGATTTATGATCAAGGCAGCTGAGCGGAGGTATTCCATCACCTTTAGTGACATTTCTAGTTTTAACTCTGTACTTCATAAATACACCTTCTACACCTTTGCAAACAGAGAAGACTCAGATCAGACAGCTGTCTGATCAGGGTCTGCTCTGTTTACTTATGAAATATGTATTCAATTCTACAGTTTCTGCCATGGCCAAACATTTTTGTGTTCATATGTGATTATAAAAATACATGTAATAAATATTCATGATTTCATTGTTTTGGACATGATTATTCATTGAGTAAAGGGTTAAGAGTTGTTTTATTGGTAGTATCAAGTGATATTTGCTGCTTCAGGATGTCCTGACTGATTTGAAGGCTGACCCAGAGACAGTTCCAGTTGAACCTTTGAAGGAAGACTGGACAGCACACAAGGTAGAGGGAATAGGTCATGTGATGATGTCTTAACCCTTCGCTTTATATTCACGTCAATATACGTACCTCCTGCAGGAGCTGTCTCATCAGGGTCTGCACTATTTACAAGTTGATTGTGCAACCAGTGCACTCCACAGCAGTGATTGCACAGCGAAATACTTGTACACAGTGAAGATATATGTAATTATACAACAGGGCATGGGTAAAGAAGGAGAAATGTGTTTTAAAATTCAGCAAGCGAAGGGTTAATTCTTGTATGTTTTATAACTGTTGTCTTGCTAAAAGGGGGAGGGGTTTATATATGAGTTGCCATGTATGTCTGTTGGCCTGTTGGTTTTTCTTGTCCAGACTGTTTCTCAGCAACTTCTTACTGAAATGTATGACTCCTTGATAAATCAAAATCACACATACTTTGACAGGTTCGGTGTGGGATATTAATCACAATCAGTGGTAATTCTTGTTTTTTGTTTGTTTCTCTGCAAAACTAGTCACAGTTTGAATCAAGTTGAGGCCCTGAGAGACTGCATCTCAACTGTACCCAGTTTTTTGGACTTATTTGCCTGGCAAGCAGTTTGTAAATTTATTATAATTTTCTTAAATATTCATCCAGACAATCTTAACCATTTTAACTCTGATTTTTCAAATGGACTATTCCAAAATTCACAAGTGTACTATATATATATATTCAGGGATTTTCTTTAACCCTTTCCATCATATAAACGTGTTTTCATGCATTTGCAAACAGAGTAGACCCAGATCAGACGGCTCCTAGAGGAACCTTCTGATCAGGGTCTGCTCTGTTTGCTAATAGAATTTGATAGATCTGTTTCTTTGCTTTCTAAAATGTCTGCAATGTTCCACCTTCCATATTTCATGAGAACTACTTTGTCTATGAATATTCAGTAGGTATTGAAATTTGGAATAAACACAGAACAGGGAAACGGTTAAAAAGAATTGTAACATGACTGAAGAGTACAGACGCTGATGAGAGGGAGCCCTCTCATCTTGGTCTACAGTGTTTGCAAAGGACATGACACTGATGAGAGGGAGCCCTCTCATCTTGGTCTACAGTGTTTGCAAAGGACATGACACTGATGAGAGGGAGCCCTCTCATCTTGGTCTACAGTGTTTGCAAAGGACATGACACTGATGAGAGGGAGCCCTCTCATCTTGGTCTACAGTGTTTGCAAAGGACATGACACTGATGAGAGGGAGCCCTCTCATCTTGGTCTACAGTGTTTGCAAAGGACATGAATGACTGAGTGGCGTGTTTCCGGAAAGGGTTATGGAGCAGTTTGAACAGGATAACACTGTCTACTACTCAATTAATTTCATTTGAAACTATGAAACAGATGTTAAATTGATTTATAAATTTATCTTTATAAATCAGTCCAGAGAGGAGATTGGATGCCCTAATATATAACCTACTCCTTTTAATGCCATGGAAAACAGAGTAGACCAAGATCAGATGGCTCTTATATATTGGAGCTGTCTGATCAGGTTCTACTGTGTTTGCTTATGGAATATTATAGATCTGATTCCAGTTTCTGCCATAGCAAAATTTCCTTTATTCGTATTATGCCAATATAAAACTTCATCCAATTAATATTCATGATGTCATTATTTCTTACATGAATATTCATGGAGGGACAGACTAAAGTAATTATTAGTTTGACACAATGGAGACTACACATAACTTTGAATACTTTCTGAAAAGTGAAATGAATTCATAAAAAATGAAAATGTTCTTGGTCATGAGAAGTCAAGCAGATGGAAATTAAGCCACCAGGCCCCAAGGTTTTAGAGCTTATGAATCTGAGTTTATTCTCAAGTGTCTGATTTATCAGAATTTTAGCTTGCTCAAAAGTTGACCAATCAGATGTTTGAGAATGAACTCAGACTCCCAGCATCTGCTGATTTATCAGATCCATACAGGATGTTTTGTCCCAACAATTGAAGCTCTTTTACGACTTCTTTTCATGATTTCATTCGCTGAAGCCCAGCCATGATGATGATGACATGAATAATACATTGTTATGACTATCTTGGCATTTTATGCTTTGTTAAAGCCGAGTAAAACCTTTCTATAAAGACCACTGAATGAACAATCATTTGTGTACTTTTTACACCTGGCCCGGAGGTTATAAAACTTAAAACAAACTCTGTGCTCAAAACTCAGAATTTTTCTCAGCTCAAAACACTTCAGCAAACATTTTATATATAGCCAGTTTTTGCATACATAATATTTACTGTAAAAATATGTCCAAATGAGGTTACTGAGATCATTCTCAAGCATCTGATTGGTCAGATTCTGAGCTTGCTCAGAATCTGACCAATCAGATACTTGAGAATGATCTCAGACTCAGACCCAGAAGTTTTATAACCTTGGACCCAGATCAAGGTGTACACTGTTTGTAAAGTCCTGAAGACAGGTTTACTACTGGTGCAGTTCATGTTCAAGCTTTGAATGTGAGAAGTAAGTACATTATATAAACATTGGAGACCAAGAGTAGAGGGCTCCCGAAGGATCCTTCTGATCAGGGTCTGCACTGTTTGACAATCAGAATCCTTTAGCAAATTAAACCCTATCATACTGAATGGATTGTATTGTTAAACATGATGGACCATTTTACTTTGCTGTTTAACCCTTTCCTCCATTAGTACATCTTTCTACGCCTCTATAAAAGTCACTTCTTGAAACCATTGTGATAAATAGAGCATTTGCTCCATTGGAGCAAGGTTTCAAAACTACATGATTCAAACATTTTCCTTTTCTCTTGTAAATGTTCCTTTTTGGTAGATTTATTCAAAGAGGTTAGGTCTAAAAAGAGCCTATGTGGGAATGGGTTAAAGCCTTAGCAAACAGTGTAGACCGTGATCAGAGAGTTTCTGCAGGAGCTCTCTCATCACAGTCTTTTTGAATGCTCTGGGAATTATATAGATCTGATTCAACAGTTTTTGTCTGAGACAAAAAATTCTTTGAAAAGTTTACAGTATAAATATTAAGTTAATGAATATTCATGAAGAGATCAGTTCATGCCCTAAATGATCATTTGGGAACGGCTAATACCATCGATTGCCAGTGACAGTCATTGTTATTTTCTAATGCAGCCATTTACAACTCTTTTTGATAGGATTTGCTGTTCATAAATGTAACCTTATCTGTTAGAAAATTGAACCATTTTGAAGAATCTGTGAAACTGTTAACCTTTAGTATGCTGTGTATGAATTTGTATTGTCAAAAAAAGTAGTTCCAGATAAGATGCAGAGTAACTCTGTGTCTCCTCAGGATCCATACCGTTTGACATTCAGATTGTATACATGTGACTAAAAGGAAATGGAAGAAAATGGTACTGTTAGAATTGTAGAAATAATATTTCTGCTTACGACATTTAGCTTGGAAGGCTGAAGATTAATGATAGAGAAAGATTTTATGTCATGCATTAGCTGTGAACAGATTCATGTAATCCCATCTTTCCGTGTTGCATGGAAGATGATTGCTGCAAAATTAATGAATATTGTTCTGTAAAATAATGCATCGCAAATTCCGATCCTTTGAATTCAGTCAAGCCTTTGAGAAACTATTGACAACGTGTCTAACAACTTAGTCCACTCATTATGAAAGTTTTAACCCTTTCCTCCATAAATACGCCTTTCTACACCTCTGTAAAAGTCAGTTTATGAAACTATTGTGATAAATAGAGCATTTGCTCCTATAGGAGCAAATGCTCTATTTATCACAATGGTTTCAAACTACAAAATTCTAAAGTTTTCCTTTTCTCTAGTTAATGCTCCTTTTTGGTAGATTTATTCAAAGTAGTGGATCTAAAAATAGCCCATGAGGGAATGGCTTAAACTTGCTGCAGGAGTTTCAATGAGAAACAGTGCAGACTCTCGTCAGGGGGCTCTTCTAGGAGCCCTCTGATCTGGGTCTACACTATTTGCAGATGGCATCAAGTGCATGTGTACCCCCAATTTCATAGTGTTAAATCACATTATCTTACACTGACAATAATGAAAATTTTTATAAAAAAAATTTTATATGTAAAAAAACAACATTTTTAAATAAAAATGAACTGATTTTTAATATTGACACATCAAAAGTTTTTACCAAGGCAGAAAATGCAGAATCAGATCTATTCAATTCCAGAGCAAACAGAATAGAACCTGATCAGATGACTCCTACAGAAGCCATCGGATCAGTGTATGTTCTGCTGGCAAAGGCTTCTATCAGGGAAAGTGTTGATATACAGTAAGGCCTCTCTATAACGGCCACTAAATTGTGTTAATTAGTTGGTATTTAGGGTAGGTGGCTTCTTAAAGCTTTTAAGCAAGGTGAAAGTAAAACAGAAAGCTCCTATAGGAGCGTTCTGTTTTACTTTCACATTGCTTTAAGCAACCACCAGCCTTAGACACAAAATACTTGTAATTTAGTGGCCGTTAGAGAGAGGTTTTACTGTATCAGGGAAAGTGTTGATATATTTGTTTTTTGAATGTTAATTAAATTTATTGCACCCAGCTATGCTGTTCATTACTAGGTTTCAAGATTTGTATTGATGCTGGTACTGCCAAAGATTGCAGATGTCATTGTGTGACATTGTCTCGATGCATTATTAGGCTATTTTATGTATGTATTATACAAGGGATATTGCTGTCTGATTACATTATAGCCCTTCTCAAACTCTGATATGCTAGTTTGTTACTTAATTTCCAGTTCCTTTATGCATTTAGAAAGGGATTGTCTAAGTGTCAAACAGCTTGGATCTTAATGAGACACGGAGTTTCTTGGCATCTCATCTGGATCCATGCTGTTTAAGTGTCCATCAGCTTGGATCTTAAAGAGACACGGAATTACTTGGCATCTCATCTGGATCCAAATATGATAATGTCACGCTTGGTTGGATAAGGGTTAACTTAACTTTTGTTGTTGATTTTGCAGAATTTTTTACGATTCTTTAACACCAAGTGCTAAGATGAGCTATTAACCCTTTCCTCAATAAATACACCTTTCTACGCCTCTGTGATAAATTAAATAGGAGCAAATGCTGTATTTATCACAATGGTTTCTACTCGTATACTACACAATTATAACATTTTCCTTTTCTCTAGTAAATGCTCCTTTTCCGTAGATTCATTTAAAAGAGGTTGGGTCTGAAAATACATGTAGCCTATGGAGGATAGGGTTAACCCTTTTCCTGTTCTATGTTTATTCCAAATTTCAATACCTACTGAATAATTGTGGAAAAGATAGATATCATGAAATATGGAAGGTGGAACATTGTAGCCATTTTAGAAAGTAAAGAATCAGATCTTTCAAATTCCATTAGCAAACAAAGCAGACCCTGATCAGACGGTTCCTATAGGAGCCATCTGATCTGAGTCTACTCTGTTTGCACATGCGCGAAAACACGTTTGAATGAGGGAAAGGGTTAAGATATTAATGTGTCTGTCGTCTATTTTGTGCACAGTCCTTCATCAGTGGTGTGGTAATCTATCTGTGATGTGATGTTTATAATTATTTAGAAATCTTGTCCTAAACAGCCTGGCCAAATTCAATCAAACCTCACAAGAATATTTCTTTCGTGGTCCTCTACCAGATTTGTTCAAATATAGATCCATACAGAAATCTGGTTGCTTTGGCAACCAGCTATATAATCGTTATTCAAAATCATTTACTGTGCAGTTACACGATATCATACTGATTGACAGACAATGTTCGTAGGTGATCATCTACCATAATTGTTCATGCCATTGTAATTTGATAAAAAAAAACAACAAAAAAACCCAAACCCAACATGGCCATTAGAGACAGGGCTATAGGGATATACATGTACATGTATTATGAAACCATAGCAAAATATTCTCTAAAACTACTCTTCTGGTTACGATATAATTTTTCAGAAACATTCCTTATTGAATCTGTACAAGGAATCTTATTCAAACCATTCTGATTTCTCAAAAAAGTTTTCCATATTTTGAAACTGAATATATTAAACACTTATTTTGGCTTACGAAATTCAGCATGGCCTATTTACCCTGGTAAAGTGTTGGTCCAAGAAATCAATTTAACACTTTCCCTCATATACACACATTTTCACGCATATAGGAGCCGTCTGATCAGGGTCTGCTCTGTTTGCTTAAATTGAATCATATAGATCTGATTCTACACTCTCTGCCATAGTCAAACATTTATTTGTAAATAGTGCTTTAAAATAGTTCGACTCATTAATATTCATGACATCATTATTAGCTTGTCTGTTTCGAAGAAAAGTCGAGCTATTGTGATCACTGAATCTAGGCGTTGTCGTCGGCGTGCAAAAACTTTAATGTAGCTCATTACTCCAAAAGTATATGAGGTATCAACAGGAAACTTCATATGTTAGTAGATCTCATTCAGGGGAAGGCCCCTACATAAGAACCATTACTCTTTATTTCAAAATTTTGGAGTTATGGGCCTTTATATTTTTCAAAAATGTTTAATTTAGCTGGACAAACACCAAATCAGACTAGCGTTGGCGCCGCACGCGGCTCTTGTTTCTTTCATAAATACTAAACCTTAAAAGGGTCAAGGCTGTGATGGTCCTTTGATTTACAATTGTCATATATTCCATAGTTGGGTATACATGTGCCCTTTATGTTACAGTACCTATTTCAGTGTTGAGCTGTACTTACTTGTTCACCATGATGTTCCTTCAGACAATTGCAAACAAAGTAGATCCAGATCAGACTGTTTCTGTAGGAGATTTCTGATCATGGTCTGCTCTGTGTGCTGATATCAAAGCTCCAAATAATATTCCCCATATGGAGTAATTGTACTTCCTGATCTGAAAACAAGGGAATACAGTAAAACCTGTCTTAAGCGGCAATTCATATATTGAACATACATGACATTGTAGTAGTCTTTAAAAAGTAGATGGTTGCTTAATGCAGAGCAAAAGTATTGAAAGAACTCCTACAGAAACTTTTTTCATTACTTTTGCCCAACATTAAACTACCACCTGCTTTACAGACCCATAATTACATGTCTTTGATAGTCACTTAAAACAGGCTCTACTGTAAATGTACTGGATCAGAAAAGTGGGTAAATGTACTCAGTGTATTTTACTGTTACAGAATTGGGAGTGTTGTAGATACTATCAAGTCCAGCTGTTAAACCAAATATAACTGGAATAAATGAGACACAAATGTATTTGTCTAGACCTAGTAATAAGAAACAGTTTTTATTGACAGTTCAGTTAATGGAGGAGTGTATAGTCTCATGTTTATTTTCAGTCACAAGAGTAAATGTACTCTCTTGTATGAATTTTCAGAGAGTATACAATGGAATTTAGGAGTAAATTACCCCCTGGAAATGCATTACCTAGCCTATTGTATATGCTACAGCTCTGAGTGCAGGCACTATTCTGCCATGGCAATAAATTTCCTTATTTTATATGGGTTTTTTTTGCTAGAATTAAATTAATTTAACCCTTTACTCCATAGATATGCCTTTTTATGCCTTTGCAAACAGTGGAGACCCAGATCAGATAGCTTCTGTAGGAGCCATCTAATCAGGGTCAGGTATGTTTGCTTATGGAATGTGATACATTCTGAGTCCATAGTTTGTACAATGGCAAATCTTTCTTCCTTTAATATGCCATTTTAAAAATTTCTTTAATGAATATTCATGATATCATTATTTCTTTCATGAATATTCATGGAATAATTTGTTAATGTTGAATGTTCATAATGGATGGATTCTTGCATGAATATTCAACAGGTAAAAGGTATTTTCTTTCTGTTTGTTGCAGGGTATGGTCCAAGCAGCGATATACATAAGGAAAAAGCTCAAAACGGATCTTATACTTGCTAGAGCATTTGAAAAATGCAAGGTAAGGAAAAATATCATACAGTGCAGCATTTTTGTAGCCAAAATAAAATTCTTTTTACTTAACCCTTTCCCTGTTCTATGTTTATTACAAATTTCAATACCTACTGAATATTAATTAACAAAATAGTTATAAAGAAATATGGAAGTTGGAAGATTGTAGACATTTTAGAAAGTAAAGAAACAGATCTATCACATTCCATTAGCAAACAGAGCAGACCCTGATCTTGGTCTACTCTGTTTGCAAATGGGTGAAAACACGTTTATATTAGGTAAAGGGTTAATATAGTTGGTTTATAGGTTATTATCAAAAGATCCAAAGATATTTTCTTATCACAAGATATACTTTATTCATGTTTTATTTGTGGCATAAATCTTTGATATAAGGCATGTCCCAAGTATTCTACATGGAAACATGTATCGATTTTGGCCACTGGTCAAAATCCTTATCACTTATTCAATATGGAAATTTAACTGTGAAGAACAACCAGAAACTGTTTTGAGGTTCTACAGGGGGCCTCTGAATTGTGTTTTGAATAGTACAAATGTACTTGAAGTTGAAGACTTGAGCTGTTTTGTGCATGGTAGTGATATCTGGAGACTAGAGGTTAGTGTTGAGCCCCAGCCGGTTTATATAAAGACTTTTAAAGGCAAGTAATGTACTAGTGGCTCCCTGGCTTAGTGTTCATCATGTTTGGGTAGTTCTTGGACTGGTTGACCTGGTGTCAGGGAAATGTGACTAGGTGTGGGTACCAGTAGGCACATTAGCATTTTGAATTCGGGAAGCAAGTTAACAATGTAGACCCAACTCAGAGGACTCCTAGATGAGCCCACTGACCAGTCTGCACTGTTTGTTCAAAATTCTCTAGCCAATTTAAAGAAGTCTTTCATACTGAATAGGGCCATTCCATTTTAAATATTCAACATTCAAAGAGTTCAAGAACCAGGAGATACAAAAGGGGTTTTCTGTATTTGAGTTCCTCCTCTACTTCCAGGGCATCCATTAGCACTAGATGACAAAATATGGATGTTAACCCTTTACCTATACCACCTTTGCAATCAGAGTAGGCTCAGACCAGACAGTTCCTGTAGGATCCATCTGATTAGTGTCTGCTCTGTTTGCTTATGAGATTATATAGATATGATAATACATTCCCATGTTCAAATGCCATTGTAAAAACTCAGCTAATTCATATTCATTGTGTTATTATTTCTTACATGAATATTTATCAGGTAAAGGGTTAAACAACCAACTTACCACAAAGATTTTATTCTTCATACAGTATTTATAAGAAACAAATACACTGTAGGTTATGTTATAAGTACTCTTGTTTTATTTCAGGAGAAGACATCTGACAAGTATGATTTGGTGCTGGTAGGTCACTCACTTGGCGCAGGGACAGCGGCAATTTTGGCCATCCTCCTTCAACAAGAGTATCAGGAGCTGCATTGTTATGCCTACTCCCCACCAGGGGGCCTCCTCAGGTATGGCAGTTTAACCATTTTCCCCATAGATACGCCTTTTTATGCCTATGCAAACTGAATAGACCCTGATCAGATGACTCCTGAAGGAGAAAATCAGGGTTTGACATAAACATGTTACTTGTGAATTTTTAATCATGATCAAGGGATTTTTTTACCTGGGTACAAACTGAAGAAATAGATCAATGTTATTTTTATAAGCAAACAGAACAGACCCTCATCAGATGGCTGCTGCAGGAGTTGTCGGATCTTTAGTAAAACAGGTACCAGTTGTAGAAGCAAATGCAAAATTGTCTATGTCTTCAATTGCAAAATTACTCTTTTTATGCCCCCCACAAGGCAATAAGGGGGGGGGATATAATCTTGTTCTTTTCCATCTATCCGTACATACATTCACAAGTCTGTCGGTCCGTATGTCCCACAAATCTTGTGTGTCCAATTCCTCATACACCAATGGGAGAATTTATTTCAGACTTTCACAGATGAACAATTTTGATGTTAAGATGTACGTAAAGAAGAGAAGTTTTGCTCTAGAGATTTATTACTTTGAAATTTTCTTCAATGTATAACATATAGAGAAAAATGTTTGATTTAGAGACAATATCGCTAGGGGGCATCCATGTTCAAGTGGACACAATTTTCTAGTTTCCATTGCTTTTGAATAATACAATCATAGTGTCAAACAGTTTGGATCCTGATGAAATACTATTGGCAAAGTTTGTCACAATTTCCCAAGAGAGTGTGCATCTACAATAATTATACACTAAGTTTTCAATGTATTTCTGTTCTTGTTTTCCAGTTTTGAGTGCATGGAAGCTACAAAGTCTTTTATTACCTCAGTTGTTGTAGGGAAGGATGTTGTGCCAAGGTAAGACCATGCAACTGTACAAGGTCCATAGTTAATATTGCATATTTCAAGTACTAAAATTACCATTTCTCTATCAAACCCTATATTATCTCTCCAAGATGGTTTTAACCCTCTCCTCCATAAATACACCTTTCTACACCTCTGTAAAAGTCACTTTTTGAAACCATTGTGATAAATAGAACATTTGATCCTAAGGTGCAAATGCTCTATTTATCACAATGGTTTCAGTACTACAAAATTCTAAAAAATTTCCTTTTCAGTAGTGAATGCTCCTTTTGGGTAGATTTATTCAAAGAGGTTGGGTCTAAAACATAGCCTATGAGGGAATGGGTTAAAGAGATCGACTGTTGTGACTACAGTTCGACTAAAGTTTGATCGAACTGTCTGTGGTTAGAGGAAATGACGTCAGTTTAGTGTCTCTGGTTAGACCAACGGTTGCAGTATGGTCGAACTAAAGTTGAAATTCGGAATACCTCAATAGTGGTTTTGCTCCTTTTTCGTGAAGAGCGAGCCAGAGGAACCAAACCAAACTAACCAAACTTCGACCAGTCTGCGTTCGATCAAAGGCCGTAGGGACCACTGGTTGATGATCGAAGTTGCTCTTTGTGGTCCCAACATAAGATTTGATGAAGAAATAAAGGAGATATTCTTGAAAACGTTTAAATGTACACATCTTATCAATGTCATTGTCTGTGTCTCCGTTTGATTATCTTAACCTTTTCAGTGGTGAATATGAGTTTAGGCATACAAACAATGTAGACTGAGATAATTTCATGTGTCCTCTGAACAGGGTCTGCACTGTTTGTCATTCAAATTATTCTGGCAAGTTTTATCCCTTCATACTGGATGGACTCTACCATTAAATATTGATGGACTATTCCACTTGGGAAATTCAGCATTCAAGCAGTTACTCAGCTTTAAACTTGATCTTGTCATGAATTATAAAGACGTTTTCTTCATTAACCCTTTGCTCCATGAATATTCATATAAGAAATAATAACATCATGGATATTAATTAGATTACTTTGTTATAATAGCACATTGACACAGGAATTTATTTTGGCCTTGGCAGAAATTGTAGAATCATAGCTATATTACATGTATATCATAAGCAAACAAAGCAGACCCTGATCAGACGGCTCCTGTAGGAGCCATCTGATCTGTGTCTACTCTGTTTGCAAAGGCATAGAAAGGTGTATTTATGGAGTAACGGGTTAAAATGTTTTATATATTGCTGGAAAAATTACATGTATTGAATTGTTGACACCTTAACCCTTTCACTGTCCAATATTCATGTAAGAAATAATGATATCATGAATATTTATTGACTGAATTTTATAATGGCATTATGTACACAGGATTTTTGGTACTGGTAGAAACTGCACAGTCAGATATATTATAATTTCATTGTCAAACAGAGTAGATCCTAATCAGATGGCAGTTGCTCTGTTTACAAAAGCGTTTAAAAGTGTTTATATGAAGGAAAGGGTTAACCTGATAAATGCTTATGCCAGACTCTGCCGATAGTGTATATTTATTTAGTTATTGTATTACTAATATAAAACAAGAAATTTATTGCCTTTGCGAAAAGCAGTGGTATAGGATCTGACAGCAGTTGTCATTTAAGATAAACTTATTTAGGCATTCCAGGAAAAAATTATTAAGTGATGCTTTGACAAGCTTAATAATCTTATCTCGAGACAAGTCCAATACCCTTTTATCTCAAATGTCAGACTCTTTTTATCACAAAACCATGTGACTGGAAAATTGGCTAAAATTGATTTGTATCATAAAGTCCTATTTCTATGAAATATTTGGCTCTAAATAAAGATGTTTACGCACCAAATAACTCTGCATAGAAATTGGTGACAATATATCTCTGAAGTTGTATGATGTTTACAGTGACATCAAATCTTGACTTACACATTTAAAAAAGGATATATGCCTTTGCCTGAGAATAGGGTTAATGATGTTATAAAATGAGATCTGTAAGATATAAGTAAACAGGGCAGACTCTCACCAGACAGCTCTTACAAGTGCATTAAAAGGCAGGATTATCAAGTTAACCCATTCCCTCATATTGACGCCTTTTGACGCCCCTGCAAAAGTCACCTGTTGAAACCATTGTGATTTATTTATCACAATGGTTTCATACTACAAAATTCTAAAATGTTCCTTTTCTCTAGTTAATGCTCCTTTTCGGTACATTGATTCAAAGTGGTTGGATCTAAAAATAGCCTATGAGGGAATGGGTTAAGGGTAAAAAAACCCATTTGTTTTGTAAGGATCAGCTATGATTTAGCCCTTTACTCCATAAATATGCCTGTTTATGCCTTTACAAACAGAGTAGACACAGATCAGATGTCTCCAGTAGGACCTGTCTGATTAGTGTCTGATCTGTTTGCTTGTAAAGTAACATAGATCTCAGAGCTACAGATAAAGGTGCATACCCAAATACTAAAATCATTATTTCTCCACCAAACCCTATACTGTGACCACTCTTTAGAATTGTCTCTTCGAGATAATTCTAAAGAGTGGTCACGGTATAGGAGTAGGCGGAGAAATAAAGGAGCTATTCTTGAAAATGTTTAAATTTACGCATTTTATCTCATACTCTGGATCTTTGGATCTGATTCTGCAGTATTTCTGCCATAGCAAAATATTAATATCTCTAACAAATTGCAATGATGACAATGTATTGCTTGTATTTGCATTGTCTGTGATATGATTCTGTCTTTAGTGAATATAGAAACCTGTCAGTAACTATATTAATCCATTTCCTGCTAGACTATTTTTGGATCCAACTTCTTTGAATAATCCTACCAAAAAGGAGCATTTACCAGATAAAAGGAAAATTTTAGAATTGTGAAGTTTTGAAATCATTGTGATAAACTGAGCATTTGCTCCTGGTTTCAAACAATTACTTTTACAGAGGCGTCAAAAGGCGTCAGTAGGAGGGAATGAGTTTATCCTGGAATGTTGTAAGTTTTTAACATTGACACAGGAAATGTTGCTGTCTTTTATTCTTTTATCCTCCAAATTTTGTTGTCTTGTTTTCTATGATATGGAAAATGGAATGCTGACCAGTTTAATTCTGATTTGAAATGTATCTTTATCCAGAACAGTTTACACTTTTTTCACAGATTTCTTCCAGGGGATGCCCAGTATTTATTCTATTCTGTCTTTTCAGACTTGGCTTGCACCAAATGGAGCTTCTCAGAACTGACCTTATTAGCTTGATCAAAAAGAGCAAAAATCCAAAGGTATGTTACCCTCTGTATGTTACTGCAATGAAAATTGGCTCTCATTGTCTAATCATTTACAAATATTTCAAGTTTTTGTTTCACTGGTTACATGAATATACATAATTAGTTCCATCAAATATGTAACATTTTTTAACAGTTTTGAAACTTAATAGTAGTTTAACCCTTTCCCTCATATTATAAACACTTGTTCATGCCTTTGCAGAATAGACCCAGATCAGGGTCCATGCTTATAAAGCTTTTAGTTGAGTCTGAGTTTCGTTCTCAAGCTTTTGATTGGTCATATTTGAGTTCTCAAGCTTTTGATTGGTCAGATTTGAGCCAAAGGCTCAAATCTGACCAATCAAAAACTTGAGAACGAACTCAGACTCAACTAAAGGTTTCATAAGCATGGACCCAGACTGCTTCTGTAGGAGGTGTCTGATCAGAGTCTAATCTGTTTGCTTGTGAAATTATGATAGATCTGACTCTACAGTTTCTATCAATACTAAAAAATCCTATATATATATAAGCCATTATAAAAAATGAAGCTAATAAATATTCATGATGTTGTTATTTTGTAGATGAATATTTAACAGGGAAAGGGTTAATACAGTACAATTAGTACCTCTCTGGTGACCACTTAATCAATAAAGATGAATTACTTTAACCCATTCCCACTTAGGCTATTTTTAGACCTAACCTCTTTGATTAAATCTACCAGAAAGGAGCATTAACTAGAGAAAAGGAAATTTTCCGAATTGTGTAGTTTTGAAACCATTGTGATAAATAGAGCATTTGCTCCTGTGGAGCAAATGCTCTATTTATCACAATGGTTTCATAAAATGACTTTTACAGAGGCGTCAAAAGGCGTCAATATGCAGGAATGGGTTAAATGCATGTGGCTGCTGAAGTCATGGAAGTAGTGCACAAAGCTCCTTGGGGAGCTTGCTGTATAACTTTGTCATGCATTAAGTTGCCACATGTCTTAAACATCCTGAATTAGACCTTTGGATGATCGTTATGGATAAGATTTTAAACCCTACCTACATACAAACACTTTTACAAGCCGTAACAGAGTAGACCCAAATCAGATGGCTCCTGTAGGAGCCGTCTGATAAAGGTCTGCTGTGTTTGCTTATGGAATTATATAGATATAAATCTGCAGTTTCCACCAATACCAAAAATTCTGATGTACAGATACCATTATAAAGAATCAGATGATAAATATTCATTATGCCATTATTTGTTACATGAATATTCAACAGGGAAAGGGTTAATATATAAGCAGAGACTTAGCCTCATCTAAGTACTGTGATATAAGACATGCCATGAGACTTATAAGGAAACCTAATATGGCTCTACACTGTTTGATGGTGTAGAATTTTAAACTTTAGCCTACTAAATAAAATATTTATGCACAGATTTACGCCTATTTTTTTTTACAAATACAATTTCTCTTCAGTTTGTCTATAAAAGAGTGTCTGACAGTTTTGATCCTGGTCAGATGCAGAGTTATTTGATGTGTCATCTTGATCCAAACTGTTTACAAAGGTTTTCACAAATTCACACACTGCAGACTAAAGGTTAACTTATTCAAACTCTGCATCTTTTATATGGTGATTGATCTCAGTCTACACTGTTTACAAGTTTTGGAGGTACCTACCGGTACTTTCATTTTGTTATGCCTTAGATATGATTATAGCAGGGGCATAAAGTTTTATCCATGTCAATGTTTAAACCCTTTATTGCAAATAGGTCAAAATGAACTCACAAGACACAAGCTAAGATTAAATACCCGATTTAATTTGAGAAGTGGATTACATGGAAAGTCAGTGTGGCGGATTGGTCGCGTTCGCTGGCGGAAAACCCCATGTAGACCTATGCATTGTGCTAGCTGCAACTAACTCGACTCATAACCGTTGAAGATCAAAACAGGCGTGGCAGCCACCACGCACTCCCTACAACTCCAACAGCCATTGGGGGAGGAAGACCATGATCTTCAAACCCAACCTACACCACTCACACAGTACAAACTTGTGAGAGGGTTTAGAAGCCAAGCCACCCACCGAACAGTACATACATATTCAGCAGAATGGTCGACTCAAGCATGTGTATCGGTCGCAAGCTAGCACAAATCCCAAACTATATAGTGCAGCAGACAAAAACATTCATGAATAACTGGGCTTCCACGGAATTTTCCGCAGCAAACGCAACAATGGATCACGAGCTGAGTCGAAAAACCAAGCAATCCAAATTCAACCAATACAAATCCCGGGAAGGGAGTATGCGTGTATTGGTGTCGGATCCATGGAAGCAAGGGTCTCGATAAGAAACAGATCTGAAAGAAGAAAAATACAACGAGCAGAATTATAAGTATAAACATATACATGTCTTTCCACTAATCAAATCAGGGCGGGAGGGTGGGATTTCAACTATTTCCCAAAAAAGCATGGTTGCAACGTGATCCACTGAAATTGATAAGACCCGGATCAAAGTACCGGCTCCGCGTGAGAACCGGCACACCGTGAGAATAACAACCGAAGCAGTTCATTTCTTCCTGCAATAAATTGGACTATTTGTGAGGAATAGTCTGTATTATTGCAAATAGGTCAAAATGAACTCACAAGACACAAGCTAAGATTAAATACCCGATTTAATTTGAGAAGTGGATTACATGGAAAGTCAGTGTGGCGGATTGGTCGTGTTCGCTGGCGGAAAACCCCATGTTGACCTATGCATTGTGCTAGCTGCAAATAACTCGACTCATAACCGTTGAAGATCAAAACAGGTGTGGCAGCCACCACGCACTCCCTACAACCCCAACAGCCATTGGGGGAGGAAGACCATGATCTTCAAACCCAACCTACACCACTCACACAGTACAAACTTGTGAGAGGGTTTAGAAGCCAAGCCACCCACCGAACAGTACATACATATTCAGCAGAATGGTCGACTCAAGCATGTGTATCGGTCTCAAGCTAGCACAAATCCCAAACTATATAGTGCAGCAGACAAAAACATTCATGAATAACTGGGCTTCCACGGAATTTTCCGCCACACGAACTTGTTCGCCCCAAAATTCCGCCATATACCTTATCAACAAAATTCTTTAAAACTTTAGAGCATCACAAACAATCGACATCTGATGTTACATGAAATGGCCATCCATAAAAGTTACAAAATGACAGGAGACAGTTATTTAAATGTTACGTCTTTTTCTCTATTTTCTTGTACGGAATACTGGTATTGCCTCAGAAGACCCATGGTAGTGATGCAGAAAAAGCAAAGGTAGTTTCCGATTAATTCAAAGGTCAACTCTCATTTTGTTCACAAGCTCACACCTTTAAATTGTCATAAGTAATGTAAAAACCCAAGTGGATGATCAAATCGGACCAAAGCATGCCTCCTTTGCCAAACCATTTTACCTTTGAAATTGCATCACAGCCCAAGTTCGTGCTCATACCTTGAAACTGTATTCTCTAATCAGACAATATAGGAGTTGCCTAGGACCCAACATCTGAAATTGTACTTAGCACAAAGGTAATGCATGTCGATTGAGATGCCAGAAATATGTACATCTGTGTATGTAAAAACATCAACAGTTTAAATAGAATAATGTGAAGTGTTTATCTTTCCCCATACTACAATTTTTTCACTAAACGAAATTATCCATTTCAAATCTTGTGACTATACCATCAATATTCTTCAAACGTTCAGCATGTGGTATATTTGTTGTTCTTTTATTTACTGATTAATTGTTATTTTTATTTGCTCCGTTTGACAGAAAATAGCTATAGAGCTAATATTATTATGTTTACAGAACCGACTCTAAATAAAGCTTCTCGTATCTTGTAAGTGTTGTGCATAAATACGAACGTAGCTCCTGAAGGCATTTGAAGATCATCTGCCCATTCCTTTTATTGTGTCATAAGGAGTGCCTTGCCTAGCAAGCCAGGTGGTTACCTCTATAATAAAGGAATGTGACTTTTAAGAAGTTGATGGAATGGGCAGGGCAATAATGAGAACCACGCCAAATAGATACCTAGCCAATGGGGACCCATCCCTACTACACCGCAAATGGTCAGGCACGACTGGCTTTGCACCTTTAATAAAACTTTAACCGGACATGCCACTGATGTGGCAGGGTGCATTTTTTTCAATACCCCATGAACCTGATTAATTTTGGATTTTCTAAGATGTACACGAAGTGCTGTGAATTTTCCTACGACAGAGACAAAATGATAATCAGTTTTGTAAATGTCTATTGGGCCCTGTCCAAACTGGCTCTCCTGTCCTAATAAGCAATTTTTAAAGTGTGTCATACAGGATTGGAAAACGCAGATGTTTTATAAGGATTTGTGCGACAATTTACCTCCAAACAGTTTCTGGCATCGGAGGTGTAAACCATGATTAAGCATGTTACTTATTCTGCATACAAAGCCAGACCGATATATATTTTGATGCAGATTTAGAAGAGTAACCCCGTTGATGAAATGACCCAATCAAATATTCAAAGTGTGATATTGGGACTGGCCAAGACTCCGGAGGCCATTCTCTGACTGGAATTTATTATAAATTCTTACTACGAATTAGTGCCTTAAAGTTAACGGCTTGAGTGTTGGGTGATGCACCAGCCTTTAGCAAGCCTGATACCCCTTAATTAAGATGTTTGAAAGCTGGTGCAGCATAACCCTCATGTGCTCTACCCATAAATCTTGACATCTGCAAACGAGATAAACTGCCAACCTGTGAGTGTCAATATTCAGCCCTGAAGATTATGTTTAATTTGAAGCTGTGGAGAGTGAATGAAAATTGTACCATAACCAACGCTTCCTCAAACTTCCTTGTCTGGCCGATTGCTATAGCAACTACTGCTTGATTGTCATACTTAAAAAGAACCTTTCTGTTTTGTTATCTATCACCCCAGATGTGGACTAGAACTAGGATAGGGTGGCAGTTGAATCGTGAATCGTGGTTCGGGGCTTTAGATACTACTTGTCGTTACCTACCCAAATGTCTGAAATTTGATGAATGTGGTTAATAGATGATAAGGCCCGGTTCATTTAGCGTACAAGTCGAACCTCTGTTCTGGGAAGGCTCTTTATGGAATTTGATATATCAATCCAATCTGAAGTTGGTGTTCAATTTTTTATTTATTTATTTTTATTATTTTTTTTATTTTTATTTTTTTTTTAGTATTCTGCGGAAGTTTGTGGGATTGACGTAATAAATGGTGTATTTTTATTTATTATTTTTAACGTGAATTTATCATTGGTTATTAATTGTAGGGATGGAGAATCGGACCGAAATCATAATCGATTATCGAACTGAATCGGAACGTATATTATCGAGTAAAAATCAAAAATTAATTGAAAATACTTCTAAATAGATTCTATGCATGCATATATAGCTTGATGTAACAAGCTAATACCTGTATGATATCACTGTTCAAGTCTGTCCTTAGTACTTAGTTGTTACTCATAATGTACAACATACACAACAACAATAACAACTAGCGACATCGATTTCCCGGACCGATAGTTGATTGTTGCCGATTTTCACATCCAACAACGATTAGTGAATTCCACTCAATCATTGCGGCATCACTTATTAATGGTTACATAGAATTTTACTTTATATGTGCGGATCAACAATGAGGCAGTTAATTCATATTGATTACACCTTCAGTTTTATCATAAAAATTCATTGCATTATTTATCTACATCAAGAGTAGATTTTTTGTCATCCCTGGGGATATTATATCATAACTTAGTCTCATTAATGACCCGTAAGACAGCATGCTAATTTTGTGACAGGTGCCGTCTTACTTATCCGGGATATCATTAAAACCGAAAGTAGCTCGATAACACCATTTAGAGTACACATATGTGAACTTATCATTACTGTTTTCTTTTATACTCCCAAAGTATACAGATATACCATCTGTAGAGATTGTAATGTATTCTGCTTAGAATATGAAACAGACTATAAATACCTTTACGACCCAAATCCTCTGTGATAGTAGCCGACCTTATCAGTTGTGTTTTAGATCTCAGACAGCCAGTACCATTAAACTAGTAGTAGAACTCACACACATGTATACTTATTTATATGTCACCTGACAATACTCAATTACTCATTTGAGTTAATACTTGTAACTATTACTACTACTACCACTATAGACATAAAACAAAAAATATTACAAAGCAAGAATATTACAGACGTGCAATTTCACATGTAAGGAACGAGTCTAACATTTTGCATACATTAGGCGGCTGGCCTACATAAAACCGTGTTAGGATAAGTAAACACATCTTGTTTAAGTCAAAACTTCCCCTGAAAATTTACATTACAAAACTTTAGTTCAGGAATATTCATTAAATGATTAATTCAGGCATAAATGGGTTAAGGTAAGTAGGTAAGTCATGCTGAATCATATAAATGTTGCCTCATTGTGGTAGCATTTGCTTTCTTTCTCCAACTTTCCTTTTGAACGGATGCGACCATTTTGCTGTGACCCGGCTCATAAACTATTCGATATGCAAATTGACTACTACTTCCGGGCCACAGCGATTTGGCCACCTCCGTTCAAAACGTAAGTAGGAGAAAGAAAACTGGCATCTCATAGCAGACTACAAATAGCCAGCACCGTTTTAACTGCGGTAAGTTGAGTGTTTTTCGAATGTGTTTCAGCATAATTCGCGTTTTTGCTGAAAAGTTTAACGAATACAGATCCCCCTATATACTTCTATGCATCCTGGCGGGAGTCACATCGTTTCGCTCTAGCGCATTTTCAAATTCACGGTCTTGCAGCGACAAGACGGGGCAATATTTAAGGAAAGCTTTAACTGTGCCGCTTAGCATATGGAATTTGGAACGGATCAAGACCAAAATGATTAAAATCGGCGTTGAATTGGCTTTGCTGTAAGACTTTGAAAAACATGACTGTTGTATTTTCCGCAGCTGATCTGTCGTAGTTAGATACCTTTCAATACATATATAGACCCGATAGGAAATTTTTTCCGGGTCGTGTTTTTCTTGTTTTTCGGAGTGTTTTTTTTTTTGGGGGGGGGGGGGGGGGTTCCATGGGTGAGTCCAAGCATGCGTCGAGCACCTTTGGTGTACATTTCCTTTAACAACAGTTTCCCGTGGTAGACGCAAGGCAATATTCGTCAGCTAGGTGATAAGCATTCCCTGACAAAGCAAACTTATTAAATCTAGCCGAATTAATGTACACATTCAACCGATTCAGGATATGCGAGAACGGGTTACCAGCCCGCTCGATCTCGCAATATAGCGAATTTTCCAGACTCGTTGGCATCTTGCTGATCCTTGCTATTGTAAATGGCCGGTCTAGTCGCGTGACGTCGGCATTTATACGCGTAGCCTTTTATTTTTTTTTTACAGAATTTCCCCAGATATTTCAACTATTTCAACTATTTCCCAAAAAAGCATGGTTGCAACGTGATCCACTGAAATTGATAAGACCCGGATCAAAGTACCGGCTCCGCGTGAGAACCGGCACACCGTGAGAATAACAACCGAAGCAGTTCATTTCTTCCTGCAATAAATTGGACTATTTGTGAGGAATAGTCTGTATTATTTCATGGATACACTTTTTAACACAAATAAAGTAGAACCATATCAGACAGCTCCTACAGGGTCTTTGATTACTTGTGAAATTACATACAGTAGTTCCGATTCCACGGTATTTGTCATGACCAAAATGCTCCTCAGTTCATTCTACAGGTATGATATAAAATCAGCTGATAGATATTTACACAGTCACTATTTCTTGCATGAATATATTCATTAAGTAAAGGTGAAGTATATACATATGTGTGTATGTCAAAAACAAAAAGTGCAATTTTGGTGTCCAAGCATAACTTTATGCATGGTGGGATTTCCAGAATAATATGGCACATAGCATTTAAGACCTAACCCGTGATCTGAAAGGTCAAGGTCACAATTTCAGGTATCTGTTTCCTATGGACACATTTCTTAATTTAAACTGAATCTGTGGAAAGCACATATTTTTGTTATTATTTGTTCCAGTGGAAGATAATAACTAAAGCCCTGTGTTGTGGGACAGAGTCTGCTGCTCAGATGACCTACAAGGATGTGAAGGAGGAAGTGGAGCATCGCCCCAATGTCCACCCGACAGATGAACAAATTGGCCTCACAGCATACAAACCCATGTTTCCACCTGGTAAAATCATCTTGGTAGTCAGGAGTCACCCAGGAGGGAATAAGTAAGTACTGGTATCTGCATTGCATAATAACTGTATATACACCTGAGTGAAGTCTGGACAATCTTATCTTTCTGGATGCAGAAAACAAGTCAAGAAGCATTTGCAAACCCCTCCTTTTCGGTAGATTTATTCAAAGACGTTGGGTCTAAAAATAGCCTATGAGGTAATGGGTTAAACTTTTAACTAATTGATATTCATGTATTAGTGACCTATTCTAATGCAAAAAAGTTTAAATCAAGATGAGATGACAAGTACAGTAAAACCTCTCTAAACCAGACCTTCAATTTAGTATAAATATCTGTCTTGGAGATAGGTAGCAGCTTAATGCAAAGTGAAAGTTATGCAGAAAGCTCCTCTAGGAGCTTTTTGCATGACTTTCACCCTGCATTAAGCAGCCTCCTGCCGAAAAGTATTTGAATTCATCTCAACTAGAATTCCAGTTTGAGACGGGGTTAGTGTACTGGGGTATCTGACCAGGATGATAACTGTTTGGTACTCTAGTCATGGCTGTTGAGAAACAATGGGAAAAGTATGCTTTACAAATTTTGCAGATGTTAATTGCTTAGTGTGCAAACAATTGTTGAAATAAAAAGCTCTTCATCATTTCATTGTTAACCTTTTACTCCATAGATTCACCTTTTAACACCTTTGCAAGTGGAGAAGACCCAGATCCTGTAGGAGCCGTCTGATCAGGGTCTGCTCTGTTTACATAATATGTGATCATATAGATTTGATTCTACAGTTTCAGCCACGGCCAGAATTCCCAGTTTTTTATGTGGCGTTATAAAAAATGATCTAATTGATATTCATTGTGTCATTATTTGTTACATAAATATTCATGGAGTAAAGGGTTAGATGAAGTGAAAGCCTTTGCATGTAAAAGTAAGTTTTGCCTGCCAGCATTTTCATCAAAATTAAGGTTGCTTTCATTTCTCTTCAAATTACTGTCAGAGCACCAGGCAATTAAGATCCTGATTAAGTTACTTGACATCTCATCTGTATCCAGACTATTTACAAAAATAATCACAAAATAGCAACTAGCGTGCAAAGAGCTCAGGTCATAACTTCATTAGGGCTTGTGCTTTCAAATTTTGAACACAAATATTACAAGAGCCACAATCTCATTAACCGCATTTGTATACAGTGGAACCCATCTAACACAATCACTGAATTGGTAAAAATGGATGCCTTTAAAAAGCAGTAGGTTGCTTATGCAAGGCAAAAGTGATGCAGAATGGTCCTATTTGAGTTGTCTGCATAATTGTTTTTCTTGTATTAACCTATTTCTTTAACCCTTTCCCTGTCCTATGTTTATTTCAAATTTAAATACCTACTGCATATTCATAGACAAAATAGTAATAAGGAAATATGGTAGATGGAACATTGTAGCCATTTTAAAAAGTAAAGAAACAGATCTATCAAATTCCGTTAGCAAACAGAGCAGACCCTGATCAGACGGCTCCTATAGGAGCCGTCTGATCTCGGTCTACTCTGTTTGCAAATGCGTGAAAACACGTTTGTATGAGGGAAAGGGTTAAGACTCAGAGTAAGGCCCCTGTTTGATGGCCACTGTAGAGACAGTGTACGGAGTTGTTACACAGGTGTAAGGAATTAAATCATTGATGATAAAGGCTTTAAACTTTTCATTATTGAATATTCATGTAAGTAATAATGACATCATGAATATTTATTAGCTTAATTTGTTATTTTGGCATTGTTATTGTGGCATATATACACAGGATAATTTGATATTGGTAGAAACTGTAGAGTCAGCTATTATAATTTCATAATGAAACAGAGTAGACACTGATCAGATGGATCCTACTCTGTTTGGCAATATGTAAAGGGAATTTCTATGAGGGAAAGGGTTAAGAGTTTATCAAATGATAACATTTTGATAGCATCATTTGTGTGGCTTAGCTTACAGTACTTTGACAGTTTTTAGTGAAATACATTGAAATCTGTTTACAACCTATGATAACTATCAATGTTTGTGGCATATTTTTGTAGGGTCCTTGAAAATGTTGATCTTATGTTCTTTTGAAGTAATGTTTGTTACGTGATCTTCATCAACCATTTTGAAGTATCATATAGTCATGTGTTTCAGTTGAAACAATTTTATTTTGTTTGTTGCTCTATTTTTATGCCCCCGTTGACGATAGACAGGGGGCATTATGTTTTGCACCTGTCCGTCCGTCCGTCACGCTTTTACGTGCAGTTGGTTGTCACAGTTTTTCATGGTCTTATATCTCAGTAACCACTATAGCTATTGGCATGGAATTGCATATACACATTGACCATCATCCATATTTTCATTGTGCACCCAGACCATGCTGCCCGCAAGCCTAAGGTCAAGGTCAAATGACTTGGAAATTTTACGTGCAGTTGGTTGTCACATTTACGTGCAGTTGGTTGTCACAGTTTTTTCATTGTCTTATATCTCACTAACCACTATAGCTCTTGGCATGGAATCGCATATACACATTAAACACCATCCATATTTTCATTGCGCACCCACTCCATGCTGCCCGCAAGCCCAAGGTCAAGGTCAAATGACTTAGGAATTTTACATGCAGCTAGGCAAGCACCACCACGGGGGCATCACTGTGTCTTACAGACACAATTTTCTAGTTCTGTATGAGTTTCAGTTTCAGATATAACCTTACAGTGCAAAAATGGAGTATATACATGTTAGACCTTTACAAACCGAGGGTCTGCACTGTTTGTCATGACACTCATTTTCTTCAGTGATAGATTTTGATACATGTTTTTGTTTAATGTCCAGAAATAGAGGGGTTTAATATTCAGAAAGGGATGGGTTTAATATTCAGAAAGGGAGGGTTTTAATATGCTGAAAGGGAGGTGCCAGTTTAATTATTCTGTAGGTTAAGAGTTAATGTTTTTTGTTTGTTATTGCCAGATCTTGCTGTGGATCCCACCAGCCTGTGTACCAGGCTATCTGGGCAGATAACTCTGACTTCCAGGAACTGCTTATCTCCCCTACAATGGTGAATGACCATATGCCAGACAATGTCATGGAGGCCCTGGAAAAGGTATAATTTATCCTTTTTTATGATAATTGAAGTATTAAGATTAGTTAATTGTGGTGAAGACATAATTGCATGCAATGTTCTAGATCACATGAATGTTTGAGTTGGGTTTTATGTGGTATTAGTGCAGTAAATAAGTTAATATCTATCTTTGCAGTCTAATTGCCATCTGCAAAATAAGACAAATAATCTGCTTTAATTTTCAAAGTTTCTTTCTTCATCTGTTTCTCTTGAAACATACGCTCTGCATGATAAGTTGGTCTTATCATTATGAGACACAGATTTACTTCATGACTCATTTGGGTCTAAACTGTTTACATAGATAGTCACAAAAATTTGCTGCTAGTGTGCACAGTGTTAAGGCATCAAGGTAAAGATTACTTGGGTTGAGAATCTTGTAACCTTCAGTAAAGTGGCTGTACTTATGAATTCAAAGTCTTTCTTTACTTAATTATATGCATATGTGCATTGATTTATCCCTTTACTCTGTTGATATGATCACGAACGCCATTGCAAACAGAGTAATCCCAGATCTTATGGGTCCTGTGGGTGCCATCCGATCAGGGTCTGCTCTGTTTGCTTATTGAATAATAAAGATCTTACTCTACAGTTTTTGCCTTGGCCAAAATGCCCAGTGTTCACATGCAATTATAAAACATTCAGCAAATGAATATTCATGGTGTCATTATTTGTTACATGAATATTCATGAAGTAAAGGGTTAAAAATGTCACCACTTGGTCAAGCAACAGTAATAAATAGACTGTCACCTGTTTGTAATTTCTTAATTGGATAGGGTATAGAACTCAACAGTCAGAATGAGGACAGAAAAGTAAATGATGAACATGTAATACAAAATAACCCTAATTGCCCTAAGTATTAGAATGAACAGACTTAGGCAAAAAGTGCAGACCCATATCAAATGGATCATGAAGGAGCTGCTTGGTGAGAGTCATAACTGTTTGCTATTATGTCAGCCTAATTTAAACTTACAAAAATGATCCTGAGTTGATTTATACATCTGTACAAAATGGCTGAGTGTCGAAATGCTTAGGCTAGTTTAACCCATTCCCTCATATTGATGTCTTTTGAGCAAATGCTCTATTTATCACAATGGTTTCATAACTACAGAATTCTAAAAATTTCCTTTTGGCTGGTAAATGCTCCTTTTCAGTAGATTTATTCAAAGAAGTTGGGTCTTAAAATAGCCTATGAGGGAATGGGTTAAAAGGGTAGTTTTAAAAGAAAAGACTACTTATGTTGGTGGATACTATTAGATTTTATAATTCAGGGTAACTTATTATCTACAAGCAAATTTTGATGTACCGGTAATATCTACAATAAAAAGTCTGAGTCTTTAGGAAACTTGATTATGTGAAATTTCCTTTAGATACAGGGAAATCATATTTTGAAATTTGTCTGCTCACATTAAAGGCAAATGCAGTAAAACCTCTCTATAACGGCCACTAAATTACATCAAGTATTGTGTGTTAAAGGCAGATGGCTGCTTAAAGCAAGGTGAAAACAAAACAGAACGCTCCTATACAGAACGCTCCTATAGGAGCGTTCTGTTTTACTTTCACCTTGCTTTAAGCGGCCACCTGCCCTAAATATGAAATAATTTACACAATTTAGTGACCGTTATAGAGATGTTTTACTGTACATGTAATTTATCCACCTTTTGGAAATTTACATAACATATTCTCACATTCTCCTTTCAAGTTGATATCAAATAAGAACTGCCTTTTTGGTTTTCCAAAAGCAGAAAAACCACTCTAAAGTGACTACTAAGAAGCATTATGACAGGTTAGTCATTAATCCATTCCCTCATAGGCTATTTTTAGATCCAACCACTTTGAATAAATCTACCAAAAAGGAGCATTAATTAGAGAAAAGGCATATTTTAGAATTGTGTAGCTTGAAACCATTGTGATAAATAGAGCATTTGCTCCTATAGGAGCAAAATAATGCTATATTTATCACAATGGTTCCAACAGGTGACTTTTACAGAGGCGTAGAAAGGTGTATTTATGGAGGAAAGGGTTAAGATTGTAATTGAAACTTTTATCTGATGTATTCATGTAAGATATAATGAGCTTATGAACATAAATTTGCTGAAATATGAAAACAGGAACTTTCAGTCATAGCATATTAACATAGTCATTCTTGCTATGGGAGAAAACAGGTCTATATTATTCCATAAATAAACAGAGCAGATACTACAGGAACTGCCTGATCTGGATCTACTATGTTTACAAAGGCATGAAAATGAGAGATTATAAAGTAAAGGTTTATGTAGGTCAACCATAATGTAGCAAGCTCACAAAAGAGATTTGCTCCATTATTTCCATTTTGCATGATCCTGCTACACTTTTTAACGCCTTTGCAAACAGAGTAGACCCAGATCAGAGGTCTGTGTAGGATCTATCTGATTAGAGTCTGCTCTGTTTGCTTATGAAATTATATTGATCCGATTCTACAATTTTTGCCATAGTCATAAATTCCTTTTTTCATACCACTATAAAGATTCATGTTTTTAATATTTGTTTTGTCAGTATTTTCTTACTTAACCCATTCCCCCATATTGACGACTTTTGACGACGCTGTAAAAGTCACTTTGTGAAACCATTTAGATAAATAGAGCATTAATTTGCTCCTATAGGAGCAAATGGTCTATTTATTACAATGGTTTCAAAGTACAAAATTCTAAAATTTTCCTTTTCTCTAGTTAATGCTCCTTTTCGGTAGATTTATTCAAAGAGGTTGTATCTAAAAATAGCCTATGAGGTAATGGGATAAATATTCATCAAGTAATGGGTTAAAGATCTGTGTATTTATTGATGAAGTGATTGCTATATGGAGGTTTCACTGTCTGTTATTCCATGAGTGTTTTGACATTTGAAAGGTATGAAATGGCATCTTGTGTTACTGTTCTTGAATGGTGTGAATTCAATGATTCCTTGTAACAGTCCATTCTGTTTAACCCTTTCGACACTTCTTCAAAAATTACCATCAGTTAATGTTACTTTCAACCTTATAAAAAAAACTTTGCCTGAATGTCAAATAGTTTTGGATCTTGATGAGATACCAAGTTACTTGGCATCTCATCTGGATCCAAACTGTTTTTAACTCTCATCTCTAATTGGTCTGTAGTGTTGAAAGAGAATATAAAGTTTTTAATATTATCATCTTGAATGTAAGAAACAAGTCTACTGGCAAACAGTGCAGACCCAGATCAGAATGCTCATAACGGAGCCCTCTGGTCAGTGTCTGCAATGTTTGTCCTTCCAATCCACTAGCAATTAAAGCATTTCATACTGAATGGACTTTAGTGAGTATTCAAAGCGATAAATGTTGGCACAAGAGGCAATGTAATAAAGTCATATCTTAACTTTATACTATCTTCCCTCAGAATATTTATCAGTTAAGACCCTCATAGGAAAACGCTTTCAGCTTTGACCCACATCTGATAACAGTTTGCCTTAATAAGTCTTGATTTGTGAAAAATACGAACGTTAAGGAAAAGACCGTAACACCAAATGAGTATGCTAGAAGTTATATATTGAGTGTTAGCCCTTTCCTTCATGTACACACATTTTCATGCTTATGCAAACAGAGTAGACCCAGATCAGGAGCCATCTGATCAGGGCCTACTCTGTTTGCTCATGGAATTATAATCCAGTGTACATATGTCTTTATAAAAATTCATTTGATAATTATTTATTGTGCCATTATTTCTTACATGAATATTCAACAGGTAAAGGGTTAATGAAATAAAAATATGGGACCTGTCATACAAAATATTGATTAAGTCCTAATCTACCACAATTGCTACTACTCCCATAGCCGAAACTATCACAAAATCTATGTTCAACAATTTAGGTTAACTTTGTATGACAGAAACTATTGTAAGTTCAAATATAGACTGATCTCAACTAAGATATTATTCAAGTTAAAGTTAGATGTGTATTAGATGTTTTTCTCTAACTTTCATTTTCATATCCCTGACCCTCAGGTTGAAGGTAAATTGTTTTAATTAGCTCATTTACTAATATCTACTAACTCTGGTGATGGTTTTAATACTAACTTCTAATCCTACTAGAATTACTTTATACTCACCAGAATGTAGTCCCCATGCCTTCTTTCTTTAGCTCACCTGAGCATGAAGTGCTCAAGGTGATGTACTGGTATTTTGATCAGTCACTGTCCAATTTGTCCATCGGTTCATCCATCCATCCTTGTGCTTTAAATCAGGGAGATGCCTTGTGAGTATTGAGACTATTACTATGGGCCACAAATATACAGAAAATCATTTTTAAAAAGTGGTCATTTCTACTCAGTGAACAGTTAACAAAATGCCTTTGTTAATATTAACTTATTTTGGAATGTTATAATGGCCATTTCCATCGTTATGAGCAAGCAAACAGAGGGCTATACTCCTCATGTAGTGATGGCCCATTAAATCTTGCTACATTACAAAAATGGTCCCTAACTGAATTGAAGCAGCACTGATGTCCACATATATCTGTTCTTCACAGTTTGATCCACATTTTCTTTAACCCATTCCTCCATAGGCTATTTTTAGACCCAACCTCCTTGAATAAATCTACCCAAAAGGAGCATTTACTAGAGGAAAGGAACATTTTAGAATCATGGAGTTTAGAAACCATTGTGATAAATAGAGCATTTACTCCTTTGGAGCAAATGCTCTATTTATCACAATAGTTTCAAAAAGTGACTTTTACAGAGGCGTAGAAAGGCATATTTATGGAGGAAAGGGTTAAATGACATCGCCAAAAACACTGGTTGGGAGATGATGAATTTTGGCAAGGATATTCCCAGGATGGTCCTCTACCAAAGTTTTGAAAGAATTGCATTCACTGTACAAATGGTTTCAATGCAATCAAAAGGAAAAATTTCAACAATCTTCATGTTTGGAATCATTCGATTTCCATATAATTTTGCAGAAGTGACCCTTAGATGACCCTCTAACAAGATTGTTCAGATTATTGTGTATGGTCCCCGGTAGTTTTCCTTATTTGGTAATACTGACAAATTTAAAATTCTTCTTTGAAACAAATGGCTTGATTTCAGAACAAATTTGCAGAATTTTTCCATAGATGAACCTATACCATAATTGTTCAAGCCATTTTGATTTAACAAAAGACATGGCCTTTGGGAGTGGACTAGATATCCAGATTTAGCTGTTGTGTAAATTTAAAGATCTTCTCCTAAGACCACTAATTTTGAAACAATGTTCTTTGAGATGACCAAGACTTAATGTGATTTGTGAAAAAACATGACCACATGTGTTGGTCAAATTGAGTCATTTTTGTAGAAACACTCATAAGATGACTCTTTGCCAAACTTATTCAAACTTATATGCAACTGGTAAGAATAAGTGGCCTCAGGGAGAGAGGTTTGATTTTAGACATCTGAACAAGGATTCTATGAGCACAATAGGTTGCAAAACCTATTTGTTCAGGTGAGTGTTACAAGACTGTTATGGTCCTTTTGTATAGGAATATTATTTAACCCATTCCTCCATAGGCTATTTTTAGACCCAACCTCTTTGAATGAATGTATCCAAAAGGAGCATTTACTAGAGAAAAGTAAAATTTTAGAATTTTGTAGTTTGAAACCATTGTGAGCTTCTACAGGAGCAAATGCTCTATTTATCACAATGGTTTCAAGAAGTGGTTATTACAGAGGCGTAGAAAGGCGTATTTATGGAGGAAAGGGTTAAGTGACCCTGTGCCAAAAATACTCAAATTATTGAAATTCTTTAAAAAAATAAAATTCTGCCAGTAGTAAACTTCTTCGTACTGGTATATCTTTAAGCAAAAAGGCCAATTTTATATATGCAATCGGTGGTGTTACCTATTTTTCTAGGTCAATGATACAAGGCAATCATGACCTTGTTTTACATAAATATGTTTCTAGTAAAAGTATTTATTTCCCCCAAAATGCCTGCCTAATTGCTTATAACAGTTTTTATCTTGGCATGATGTTCTCGATACAAAAAAATTAAGATCAATGCCATTTCTGTAAGTCTTAACCCTTTACTACATGAATATTCAAGCAAGAAATAATGACATTATGGATATATGCTTAGCTGAATTCTAATAATGACTTATGAACACAGGAAACTGCAGAATCATATCTATATTATTTCATAAACAAACAGAGCAGACCCTGATCAGATGGCTCCTACAGGAGCCATCTGATCTTGGTCTACTATGCAAAGGGATTAAATGGTTCAAGATGTTTACAGTTATGTTTGTCCTTTACTCTGTAGACGGCCCCTAAAAGGCATCTATGGAGTAAATGATTAACACATAGACCTGAGTCTTTGCCCTTATACAACCATGTACCGGTATGTTAAAACTGTTTTAATCATTGTGTTTAACCCTTTACTAGATGGATGCCTTTAGCAACTTTGTGGGGGCCCTCTATGGAGTAAAGAGTGAATATAACTGTTAACATCTTGAATAGTAAGGAGATCCATACTTTCCATATCCACTCTTTTCATGTCTATTCAGAAGAGAAACATACAAAAATTTACAATACTTTTATGGACAGTAGATTTATTTTGGTTATAATTGTGATCTAATTAGCTCTGTAACTAATATAGGCGCCTCCTGACATTTTTGGAGAGGACACAGGTTCTGCTTTGTTTGCTAATGAAATAATCTTATTCAGATTCATTAGTGTCTACCTTGTCCAAAAATATCCTGCGTTCATATACATTTGTACCATTATTAAAATTCAGAAGTAATTATAACTCACATGACTGTTCATGAGGTAATGGGTTGATTCACCAGCAGTCAAGTACATGTATAAGTAATTTCTGTGGAGCAGTTGAAACATCTTAAAAAATTACCTTGTTTTTTAAATCTCAAAATTTCAACCTATGCATGGAGTTTGTCTAATTTGTATGTCCTTTAACCATTTTCCTCATATAAACGCCTTTTCACAAATTTGCAGAGTAGACCCAGATCAGATGGCTCCTATAGAAGCCATCTGATCAGGGTCTACTCTAGCTGTTTGCTTATGATATAGTATAATAAATATGATTCCAAAGTTTCTGCCAGTATCAAATATTCATGATGTGATTATTTCTTGCATGAATATTCAACAGTGAATGAGTTAAATTTATGCCCAGGTCATAAATAACGGTAGTATTTTTTTTGAATTTCTTTGCATGGAAATAGACCATTGTAAGGAGGTGTGTTTACCCTTTCCATAAATATGCCTTTCTACGCCCTCTGTAATAGTCACTTCTTGAAACCATTGTGATAAATAGAGCATTTGCTCCATAGGAGCAAATGCTCTCTGTATCACAATGGTTTCAATACTACACAATTCTAACATTTTCGTTTTCTCTAGTAAATGCTCCTTTTAGGTAGATTTATTCAAAGATGTTGGGTCTAAAATAGCCTATGAGGGAATGGGTTAACTTAACTTTTTACCTGATAGAAACACATGTTTACACCTTTGCAAACAGAGTAGAACCAGATCAGACAACTCCTTAGTAAAAATTTTTTTACATGAATATCCATGAAGTACCTGGTTAAAGATAGAAGTTACATGATATTTATGAAGTCAAAAAATCTAACATGAATACTTATGAAATACTGGTTTAACCATTCCCACATATTGACACCTTTTGGCACTCTGTAAAAGTCACTTTATGAAACCATTGTGATAAATAGAGCATTTGCTCCACAGGAGCAAATCGAGGGCTTGGTGCAAAACTATTCTAACTCCTTCACTAAAGTGAAGGAGTTAGAATAGTTTTGCACCAAGCCCTCGAAATGCTCTATTTATCACAATGGTTTCAAAACTACACAATTCTGAAAATTTACTTTTCTCTAGTTAATGCTCCTTTTTGGTAGATTTAATCAAAGAGGTTAGGTCTAAAAATAGCCTAAGTGGGAATGGGTTAAAGAAAGGAGTTATATATCTGCTTATTTCAGTTATTCCTTTCCCTCATATAATCACTTTTTCACACCTTTGCAAACATAGTAGACCCAGACAAGATGGCTCTTGTAGGAGTAGACTGACCAGGCTCTACTCTGTTTACATATAAAATTAGATTTGTTTGTACGAATTCTACTAATACCAAAGAATCCTGTGATTATATGCCATTATTAAAATTTGGCTGATAAATATTCATTATATAATTATTTCTTACATAAATATTAGACAGGGAAAGGATTATACCCTCACAATGTTTTGGTGGCAGAAATAGTGGTTGGGGAGTGTATAAAGGAATCAGGCTGTCCACCCATCCTTGTATCCCTGGGATTCCCACTCCATTTGTCCATCCATCCTTGCCGCCCTGGGATTCCCACTCCATTTGTCCATCGGTCAGATTTATCCACACTCCTCCTCCTCCTTTTCCTCCTCCCTCCTTCTCCTCCTCCTCCTACTGCATTACACCGATTTCTATAAAATAATTTTTACCTGATATCCTGCAGATTGTGTTATGATCCAACTGCAAATACTGGAGTTATTACAATTTCTCATATCCCATTCCCTCATAAGCTATTTTTAGACTCAACCTCTTTGAATAAATTTACCGAAAGGGAGCATTACTAGAGAAAAAGAAAATTTTAGCATTATGTAGTTTTTAAACTATTGTGATAAATAGAGCATTTGCTCCATAGGAGCAAAATCCAGTATTTATCGCAATGGTTTCTAAAGGTGACTTTTACCGAGGCATCAAAAGGCGTCAATATGAGGGAAGGTGATTTATACAGAGGCATCGAAAGGCGTCAGTATGAGGGAATGGGTTAACCTCTTAGTTAATGAATATTCATGTAACAGATCAAGATTTAGTGAAGAGTAATTATTCGACTAGTAGCATATGAGCATGGGAAGTTTTGGTCATGGCAGAAATTGTAGAACCATAAGCAAACAGAGCAGATCCTTATCAGACAGCTCCAATTGGAGCTATCTGATCTGAGTCTACACTGTTTGCAAATGCATCACTATGCATCTTTATCAAGTAAAGGTTAAAAGGGTATGAATATGGAAGGGTGGGGGCTATTTGTTAGCCTATGACTTGCAATTTTAATGCTTTCCCTGTTCTATATTTAGTCCAATTTTCAATACCTACTGAATATTCATGGACAAAATAGTTATAATGAAATGTGGAAGGTGTTACATTATAGCCATTTTAGAAAAAGAAGACACAGGTCTTTCAAATTCTATTAGCAAACAGAGTAGACCCTGGTCAGACGGCTCCTCTAGGAGCCGTCTGATCTGGGTCTACTCTGTTTGCAAATGCATGAAAACACGTTTATATGAGGGAAAGGGTTAAGTTGTGTAGTTGTTATAATCTGTTTAACCCTTTACTCCATAAATATCCATGACTTTTGAAACCTTTGCAAACAGAGTAGACACAGATCAGAGAGCTCCTGTAGGAGCTGTGTGAACAGGGTCTGCTCTGATGGCTTATGGAATTATATAGATCTCATTCTTAAGGTTTTGCCATGGTCAAATATCCCCTTATAAATTCATAATGCTGTTAAAAAAGTCCAGTTAATTATATTTCATAATGTAATTATTTCTGACCTGATTATTCATGAAGTAAAGAGTTAACCCTTTCCCCCATATTGACGACTCTGTAAAAGCCACTTTGTGAAACCATTGTGATAAAAAAGAGCATTTGCTCCTATAGGAGCAAATGCTCTATTTATCGCAATGGTTAAAATTACAAAATTCAAAAATATTCCTTTCCTCAAGTTAATGCTCCTTTTCGGTAGATTTATTCAAAGAGGTTGTATCTAAAAATAGCCTATGAGGTAATGGGTTAACACAGAAATTGGTATCTGTGGGACATGAAACTGTAGCAACTTGCTGTACTCTGTAAAAGTAAATGATGCCACAACATACACTATAAAGTCTATATCAAGCCTTACAAAGTTCCACAGGCTTATATCTACAGACCAAAACTGTTTTAACCTTCTGCACTCTGAGCAGCTGTTGTCTGCAGATATTGTCTTCTGTCTCAATTATAAAAGTATTTTTTTCCTTGACTCCTTTTATAAAAAAAAATAACAGTAAAACAGCTTGGATCCTGATGAAACTCCGAGTTGCTGGGCATCTCATCTGGATTGCAAAGGTTAACGCCATTTGCTAGTAGAGTGATGGAAGTTATTAAGATGGAAGCTTTGCCTGTTCAATATTCATGTAAGAAATTATGACATCATGAATATTTATTAGATGAATTTTCAAAATGTAAAACTTTCAAGGGAATGTTTTGCTTTGAAAAATACATTAGAATCTGATCTATATCATGTCATAAGCAAACAGAGCAGATCCTGATCAGATGGCTCCTATAGGAGCTGTCTGATCTGGGTCTACTCTGTTTGAAAATGTATGAAATGGTGTCAAAAGATCTGAAAACAAAAAAAAAATGAAAAAAGCTGCCTTGTATTAACACCTCATTTGTGCAGACTGTAATATACATATGAAGGAAAGGGTTAATATAATTAATTTTGCATGACTTTTCCTTGATCAATTTTTCAGGCTACAGTTTTATTGGCATTAGTGTTGGATTTCAATTACTTATTTAGTTGATTCTGTAGTTTCTTAAAGTGATTATCATGCAGGAGTATTTTCCCTGTTGGGAATTTTCTTGGATTTTTGTTATTTCTCTGAGCTTAAAAGACAGATTGACAAAAGTGATTATAGCTGTTTTACCAATAGAGTATTTTGTTATCTCATGTTTAAACAGTTTCAGAATTTGGTTTGCACTTTCTCAGAACAGTGTAATTAAATTACACGGCACTGGACAGACAAATCTTCAAAACTGAATGACATCATGAATATTTACTTTATGATAGCATATTTACAAAATGCTGTAAGAAGATTTTCTATTTAGCAGATAACTGTAAATTGTATACCCTAACTACCAGACAGACAAACTTAGAGACATACTGCAGAACCAGATCAAACTGCTCCTTCCAGAGCAGTTTGTCCAGAGTCTTCACTATTGGCTACTGTAGCAGTCTTATTTAACCCATTGAATGTGCATGTTGATATTTGTGACAGTGTAGACCCAGATCAGAGGGGTCTTAGAGGAGTCTTCTATTCAGGGTCTGCACTGTTTGTCATTCAAAATCCTCTGGCAAGTTTATGCCTTTTATTCTTAGTGGACTCTATAGTTAAACACTGATGGGCTATTCCATTCTGATAATTCAGCATTGAAAGGGTTAATGGTTTCCAAATTGTGCCAATTGATACAAACCAGAGGAGAGGAGGGTTTGGGTTTAGGAATATCCATGGTAAATGGGATAAAGAGAAAAGCATTTTAACATAGAGATAGATCAAAATTTATTTGGAGATACATATGTGATATGCAGTTAGGAAAAATGCTGGTTTAGCAATAGTATTGTGCTTTTTCTGTATGATACATTCTGTAATTACCCTAAACATTAGTCCTGACCCAATTTGGCCAGTAGAGTAGACACAAATAAGGGCCTACACTATTTACAACTCCATTAGTGTAGTTTAAAGTTATCAAAAATAGTTGCGAATTGACTTAGCTTTACAAACCTTGGGTGTTAGAGTTAATAACACGTTGAAATGATATGATGAATATTTATTTAGCAAATTTCTATAATGACATATTTATGAACATAAGAATGGTTGGCCTCAGAAGAAACTGTAGAATCAGACTATAGTAAAACCCCTATAAACCGGAATTCTAGTAGAGAATAATTTAGATACTTTTAGGCAGGTGGCTGCTTCATGCAGGGTGAAAGTCATGCAGAAAGCTCCTCTAGGAGCTTTCTGCATGACTTTCACCCTGCATGAAGCTGCCACCTGTCTCCAAGACCGATATTTACACCAAATTTAACGTCCGGTTTAGAGGGGTTTTACTGTATATTATTTGGTAAGCAATCAGAACAGACTTTGATCCTATGGCTCCTACAGGTGTCTTCTGATCTGGGTCTACTCAGATGGTGTCTCATTGAAGTATAGGGTTACTTTGTCATTCTGTATCAGACCCACCCACTTTAGGGCAAGCATGTGGTAAACTTTGGGAGAGGTTTGGATCTAGATGAAACAACATATATGTTCACACTCCATCTTGATTTTGAATAGAAATTGAAAGAAAGAAACAGTGTTTTAGAATTGGAAGAAAATAAAACAAACTAGTAGTAGTTGTAGTAGTAGTACTACTACTGTTACTGGAGGATGTGGTCGTGTGGTTAACACGCTTGACTACAATACCAGTGGTCCCGGGCTCGATACTCCCAGACTAAGTCCTGCAGATGGAACTATAATTCAAGGTCCGATGTATCAGTGCTATACACTGGGCATCTAAAAGAACCAGAGAAACTCGGTCGATAATAAGAGTGGGACATCATGCCTGGCATTCTCTGTATCCTCTCCGCACTCTATGGGGCGTCCAATTAGCCCATAGTAAGTAGAAATGGACACTAATCAATACAAACAAACTACTACTGTTACTACTACAACTGCTATTTGTACTAGTACATGTACTTCTTTTACTATGTCATGCTACTAATACTTATGCAACTACTACTACATGTACTACTACTACTACTACTACTACTACTACTACTACTACTACTACTACTACTACTACTACTACTACTACTACTACTACTACTACTACTACTACTACATGTACTACTACTACTACTACTACTACTACTACTACTACTACTACAACTACTACAACTACTACTACTACTACTACTACTACAACTACTACTTGTACTGCTACTACTATTACTATTTCAGTTGCTACTAATACAATGTACAACTACTACTACATGTATTTCTAATATTCTAGTAGTGCTACTACTACTACTACTACCATTGTTATTTCTACTCCCATATATTTTGAATGCACTAAACTTAAGTGAAATGTTCCTTCATTATTTAGCTGTAGAGTCTGTTTAGAATGAAAGACTTAACCCTTACATCAATGAATTTTCAAATTTACTATTCTGAAATTCAAACAGGTCAAGATTATGGTGAATATTATATTTAGGGATTTTTCTAAAGAAAATGTAACATAACAAACAGTACAGACCCTGATAAGTGGGCTACTCTAGGAATCCTCTCATCTGGGTCTACACTGTTTGCAGAGGACATTAGTGACCTGTGTCCAGCACTGTAAACGCTAAAGTTGCTAGCAGAATGACAAGCAGTGGAGACTTTGATCAGGGAACTCGTCTATGAGCCCTCTGATCTGGGTCTACACTGTTTGGGAAAATATTAGTATATATGTACTTGTTACCAGCATTTAAAGGGTTAGCTACAAGTAACAAAATATGATGGCATAGTGTTGTTATCTGCTAATTGCCACAATTAGCTGAAATAAATACTGCCAGCAATGAGAAGTATAATTAAATGCTTACAAGTAATACATCAGGGAAGAACCAAAGTGGCTGTTTTTGATTTACAGTATGTGCAAAGAACATGCATTATGAGCGTTGAATTTTCAGAGTGGAATAGCCCATCGGTGTTTAACTATAGAGTCCTCTCAGTATAAAAGGCTTTAACTTGCTAGAGGATTTAGACTTACAAACAGTGCAGACTCTGACCAGAGGGCTCCTTCTAGGAGCCTCTGATCTGGGTCTACACAGTTTGCAAATCACAGTTCATTCTTGTCCCACATGCAAATGGTTAAAGAGAATATTGTTAAAACATTCTTTTGAATTATGTATTTTATGCTGGAAAACAACCTAATAGATTATAAGTATCCATCAGAAATATGCAAATATACATCCATGCCTATAAATAAATCGAAAGCTATGCATTTATAATTGTGAGTTCATTTGAAACTTTACCAAAGTAGATAGTGCTGTACACTTAGTTGGAATAATGATAGTCAAAATGGTAGAGTATGCTACTTAACCCTTTCCTTCATATAAACACATTTTTACGCATTCGCAAACAGAGTAGACCCAGATCAGATGGCTCCTATAGGAGTCATGGGATCAGGGTCAGCTCTGTTTGCTTATGGAATTTTATAAATCTAATTTTACAGTTTCCACCTTAGTGAAAAAAATGCATATTTCATGTTAACCCTTTCCCTCATATAAACGTGTTTTCACGCATTTGCAAACAGAGTAGACCCAGATCAGACGGCTCCTTGAGGAGCCGTCTGATCAGGGTCTACTCTGTTTGCTAAATCTAATTTTACAGTTTCCACCATAGTGAAAAAAATGCATATTTCCTGTTAACTTGTAGTGATTCTGTCCATGAATGCTAATGAGTTGATATTATCTGGATTAAATACTAAACAAAGAAAGGGCTAATATAGGCCCCATCCCTTTATTATCTGGATTAAATACTAAACAAAGAAAGGGCTAATATAGGCCCCATCCCTTTGCTTGATAGTGGTATGCCTTTGCAAACAGGGTAGACTCAGATCAGACAGCACCGTGGTCTGTAGGAGCTGTCTGACCAGGGTCTGCTCTGTTTGCTTATAGAATAATATAAACCTGGCTCTAATTTTCTGCCATGGCCAATAATTTCTTGTTCATATTCATTATGTAGTATTTGAGAAGAACTTATTTTTTAATGAGTGATAGTTCTGCAAAAGTTTCTTTTTAATTTAGTGTTCTGAATTTTTCCTCCTTGTCTCATCAGATATGGAGCTGAAACTTGCTGTGAAGCTTCTTTTTGCTTAACTTCAGACCAAGTGTATGTTTTTGCATTTGGCCAACTTTTTCAAAACTTGCCCTTGTTTAAAAAAGTTTTGAGAATCAGTTTTCTATACTTTTCTCCTCTTTGCATTCATACCAATGACAGATCATGTTTGACTTTGTCATGACTTGGTCTTGGTTGATTTATCAAAATAGCCACAGAAAAAAGCCCTTGTGTGGATATGGGACATTTATTGCTTCAACAAAATACTGAATTATTCTCGGTTTTGGTTTTTTAGCTTGTCTGTATTTTGATGAAAAAAGTCAAGGCCCTAAGACTTTTTTTGCTTGAGTCTGAAATCATTCTCATGCATCTGAAGAATGATCTAAGACTCACATTCAGAAGTTTTATAACCTTGGGCCCATGTATTTTGATAGTTTATGTGTTGTCGATGTTATGGAGGTTGTTTGGAGATTTTGTCATTGTTTCAACATCAATAAGCTATGCCTTTCAAACTTCACATGGTTGTTCACCATCACAAGAACAACACTCTGGGTAGAGGTCATTACTCTACCGTACATATGCAGAGTTCTGGCCTTTTTAACCTTGTCCTCCACAGATACTTCTTTTAACCCATTCCTTCATAGGCTATTTTTTTTAGATCTAACCACTTTGAATAAATCTACCAAAAAGGAGCATTAACTACAGAAAAGGAAACTTTTAGAATTTTGTAATTTGAAACCATTGTGATAAATAGAGCATTTGCTCTATTTATCACCATGGTTTCAATGGGTTATTTTTAGAGAGGTGTATAAAGGCGTATTTATGGAGGAAAGGGTTAATGCCTAGTAGACACAGATCAGATGGCTCCTGTAGGTGCTGTCTTATTAGGGTCTGATCTGTTTGCTTATGAAATAACGTAGATATGATTCTACACTTTCTGCCTCAAAATAACATAGATATTACCGGGTACTCTACACTTTCTGCCTCGGCTAAACAATGATGTGTTTTATGATGCGTAGGGTATATAGTTTTTTACCCATCCATCCGTCTGTCCGTCTGTGTATCCTAATTCATTGTTGCCCATCTAGCATTTTCATTTCTTGACAAAGTTTTCTCAAATTTGCTATAAAAATTGTAATGAATAAAAGCTTGGATTTAGGATTAGATCAATTTTCAGAGGAATTAGTCATGGGAAACCACTTTTTTTCTCAAACAATGTTGCAGCGTGGGGTATGTGAGCTTGCTCACTAAAGTTCTTTAATTTCTTATATGAATGTTCATGGAGTAAAGGGTTAAAATATTGATTTTAACAGGAACAGGTTAGTGTTAGCATATGCTAGAGGTACTCTTGTTATAACTTTGTCTCTAGTATTTATCCCTTTCCTCCGTAGATAGGTCTCTCTACGCCACTGTAAAAATCACTATATGAAACCATTGTGATAAATACAGCATTTGCTCCTATAGGAGCAAATGCTCTATTTGTCACAATGGTTTCAAACTACAAAATTCTAAAAAAAATCCTTTTCTCTATTTAATGCTCCTTTTCAGTAGATTTATTCAAAGTGGATGGATCTAAAAATAATAGCCTATGGAGGAAAGAGTTATTCAGGAAAGCAGCTTTGAAAATGCAGTTGTTGATGTCAAAATACTTTTTATATCTTGATCAAAACTGTAACACTGATAATAAAACCTGACAAATGACAACAAATTGATACATGTTGTTATGGCATAATTGTCCAAATTTTGCTTTTTTTTCAGGTCTTGGTGAATGTTGCACCCCCGAAACCAACACGTCTACTGTCAGAAATGGAGAGGAAAGCTCTTCTGAACCACGATTTGTCCCCTGGAATCCCCGTATCTCCCTTATCTCAGAATTATCAGATGGCAGAGGTGACACCTGGTGTTAACTTACAGTACCCTAACAATGTTACAAATGATGTGTGTATAAAACTCTCAGATGCTGATGACTTGAGAAATTTTAATGGTTGTGGGTGGGATGCTGCAACAGAGGAAATACTCCTCAGCTTGGACAGACAACATCTGTTTCCAGGGTTAGGGGAGCCTCCACGGTTGGAGCTTGATATTGGGACTGACTGGATCCAAGCTCCACTGGCAAGTCCAGAGATTCTGTCCACATCCTCCAGTGTCAGTGCCCTCAGCAGGGCAAATTCACTTGCAAAAGGGGACCCAAGGTCTGAGAACATTATTGCAAAGCTGGAAACCATCCAGCAATCACCTGACATGAAAATAAAGATAGACACGCCAGAGGGAGGGTCAGTGGAGGACATGTGTAAAAGAAATGATGGAGATGCTAATACACAGAACCAGCTGACCACAACACCTTCATCAGAGAGCATAAGAGATTTGTGGCTAAAGCCACAGCCATTCAGAAATCTGAATGGTGATTTAAGTACAGATCTCTCCAAAGGTTCCATGAATAATCTGCTGAAAAATTCTGAACTAAGGACTAATGAAGATCAGCTAGGTAACAAATATCTTTTCCCTATCACAGGAAATAGTAATCCCAGTGCTATACATAACAGTGTTAGTGAATGTATTCTGTCATCCATACCTGTATCAGCAGGCCCAGAGATATCAGATGGGTCTGAAAGGCCACCATCACTTTGTCAGTTTACTGTTACACCAAATGACCAACACACAGACAACCAAGGGGAAGTTTATGAAAGACATTCCCCTGTTGAAACAAATCAGTGTGGATATGGAAATATTAATGAATGGTATTCTGCTGCAGGCATTGGATATCAGCCTCAGCACTTTAGTAAACAAAGTTCTTCTAGAAGTGACAATCCAGAGAAGAGATTGCATTCTTCACAGTCTGAGTCATACCTTCAGGCACTGTCAGAGGTGTACAAGATGAAACGCTCTACTGAGGAAGGCGACATAGCTCACTTGGGTGACAAGGAGCAAGTCTTCTTCAATGACAAGAAAAAAGCTGAACTAAAGCATAGAGATAGTGTCCCAGTGTTCAGTAAGTTAACCGCTCTGGAAAGTTGTTCTGAAAGACTGGATTCAGTGATTGAAGCTGATTCAGTTAGTCCTTTACAAGACAGTGGAAATTTGGCTGACATTTCTGAAGATCTGGATCATGACACAGGTGATCTGTTTTCAAATACCAAAGAAAAAAAAGTTCTACCTGATAGTGCATGGACAGAAGTTGAAGAAGAAGCCTTTTATGATGAGGCAGATGACCAGCAAAGACTTTTAAGTGACAGGAAGTTAGGAGCAAGAGAAGTTAAGTATTATCCAATTAGTGACATGCCAGTGGGAAACAATGATCCAAATAGTGCAACATTCACAGATTCTGCAATTTCCCCTACCAGTAAGGAGACTTATGACAACAGTGAACCACGACTGTTTAACAGTAACTCGTATTCAACATCAGCAAGTTCATTTAGTGGTGAGTCCGACAAACATTTGTCCTCAGTGTCAGGACAGTCAGATGAAACGGAATTACCAATCACAGAAACTGATGTTTAGACTGCTGCAATTTGGGAATTTATTCTCTGTGTTAACCCTTTCCCTCATATAAATGCTTTATCACATCTTTGCAAACTAATTAGACCTAGATCAGGTGACTCCCATATGAGCTGTCTGATCTGGGTTTACTCTGTTTGCTTATGAAATTACAATAGACCTGAGTGACACTACAATTTCTACCAACTTTGAAATGTCCTACATACACATGTCATTATAAAATCTCAGCTAACACATATTCATAATGTCATTATTTGTCACAAGAATATCCAACAGGGAAAGGTTTAACCCCTTATTATGCTATTGGTAAATTTATTATATCTTTTGCAAATGAGATGCAAAGTAACTTTTTTCTAATCAGTAGAAAAAAACATTGCACTCTGGCTGATTTTATGTGAAGAAATGGAAGGAAATTATATAAGTAAAATGACAATGGTTGCAGATAACAGGTAGTGCTTTGACTTTCTACCAGATACAGATGTCTCTTCATGCCTTTGCAAACAAAATAGACCCATATTAGATGGCTCCTGTAGGAACCATTGATCAGGGTCTGCTGTGTTTGCTTGTGGAATAGATATAGATCTGATTGTACAGTTTCTGCCATGGCAAAACATTCCTTTTTCATATGCCATTAAAAACATGCTTTTAACCCATTCCCTCATATTGACGACTTTTGACGACTCTGTAGAAGTCACTTTGTGAAACCATTCTGATAAATAGAGCATTTGCTCCTATAGGAGCAAATGCTCTATTTATCACAATGGCTTCAAACTATAAAATTCTAAAATTTTCCTTTCTCTAGTTAATGCTCCTTTTCGGTAGATTTATTCAAAGTGCTTGTATCTAAAAATAGCCTATGAGGTAATGGGTTAATTAATGTTGATGATGTTGTTATATCTCACATGAATATTTATGACGTAAAGGGTTAAGCGAATGCTACTCTGCATCTCGGTTTGCATCCAACACATTGGAAAACTTTATGATAAAATTACTTATAGTGTGCTGAAAGTCACAGGCATACAAGTTGCAACCCTTTCCCTAATGAACAGCTATGCTTGAATTGATTACTTCATGAATATTCATGAATTTATTTTTTTTATAGTAAAATTCTTCAGGGATATTTTGGCTTAGACAATAACTGTAGGATCAGATCTATATAACGTCTTAACCCTTTCCTCCATAGGCTATTTTTAGACCCAACCTCTTTGAATGAATCTACCCAAAAGGAGCATTTACTAAAGTAAAAGTAAAATTTTAGAATTTTGTAGTTTGAAACCATTGTGATAAATAGAGCTTTTGCTCCTTTAGGAGCAAATGCTCTATTTATCACAATAGTTTAAAAAAGTGACTTTTACAGAGGCTTAGAAAGGCGTATTTATGGAGGAAAGGGTTAAGCAAGCCTAGCAGACCTTGATCAGACCACTCCTCGGAGCCATCTGATCTGGGGCTACTCTATTTTCACAAAAAAGCATTTATATGAGGGAAAGGGTTAAACAGGACCTGGTGTCAGGGTTGGTTTTTATGACTCTCCCAATGATTTTTTTGTCATGTGAAATGTACATCTTTGTCACAAATGGACATTTTGAATCTCTTTTCATCTTTCTACTATTATAAAATTGTTGAAGTTGGCCTGATCAAAAGGCAGATGTGAGGCTATTTGTTATTATTTCCTTATGATGGCCATAGAGTGGCTAATGTTGTTTTGTCCCGTTTTTAAGTTACTTTGCACAGAGAGCCAAGATGAGCTTCTGAGATAGTTCTGTGTCTGTTGTTCATCGTTCTGTCATTCAAGCTTGAAGTTCCACATCCAGCATCCAGCATTAGTTGTCAGCAATGGCTTGAACCCTTTCCTTCATATACATGCAAATTCATGCATTTGCAAACAGAATAGACCCAGATCAGACAAAAGGAGCCGACTGATCAGGGCCTGCTCTGTTTGCTTATGATATACATGTAATATGATAAATATGATTCCGCAGTATCTGCCATGGACAAAAACTCCTGTTTCCATTTGCCATTATAAAAATTAATCTAATTAATATTCATGAATATTTATAGAGTAAAGGGTTAAATAACATTGCCTAAACTGCTAATGTAAGTCAAGCTCACAGACATGATCCTTTAACCCATTCCTGCATATTGACGCCTTTTGACGCTTCTGTAAAAGTCACTTTATGAAACCATTGTGATAAATAGAGCATTTGCTCCACAGGAGCAAATGCTCTATTTATCACAATAGTTTCAAAACTACACAAATCTGAAAATTACCTTTTCTTTAGTTAATGCTCCTTTTGGGTAGATTTAATCAAAGAGGTTGGGTCTAAAAATAGTCTAAGTGGGAATGGGTTAATGATTCTCTACCAGATTCCATTAACCTTGTGAATATGCACCTGAGAAATAATGACACCATGAATAGTTTTAGTAAAGGGTGAACTGCAATAAATGAAATCTTTATAACATTTTTAAGATATGAGTACATGTACTTGAGTACAGGAGCCATCTGATCTGGGTCTACACTGTTTGCAAAGACATGAAACCTTTTTACTCCATGAATATGCCTTTCTACACTTTTGCAAACAGAGTAGACCCAGATGAGACAGCTTCTGCTTATAAAGTAATATAGATATAATTCTACAGTTTCTGATATGGCCAAAACTTCCTGTGCTCACGTGCCATTGTAAGAATGAATCTAATAAATAATCACGATGTCATTATTTCTTAATGAATATTCATGGAGTAAAGGGTTAACCCTTACAGTGTGGGACACGAGTCACTAATGTCCTTTGCAAGCAGTGTAGATCCAAATGAGAGAGATCCTTAAAGGAGCCCTCTCATCAGGGTCAGCACTGTTTGTCATGTTAGTTTTTCTTTAGAAAAATCCCATAATCTTGACCTGTTTCAATTTTGGAATAGTCCATTTGAAATGTCAGCGTTATAAGGGTTTATCAGTGATGAACATTAGCATTCAAAGGGCTAAACATGCAAACATTATTTTTGTATCTGACTAACTTTGCTGACATTGCCTCTGCAGACACTGTAGATCTAGTTCAGAAACAGATTAGATTTCCTTACCTGATATATAAGCCTTTTCACGCTTCTGCAAACATAGTAGACCTAGATCAGATAGCTTGTGTAGGAGTCGTGTGATCAGGGTATGCTCAGTTTGCTTGTGAAATAATTAAGATCTGATTCTACAGTTTCTGCCATGACCAAGCTATTATTTAAAGGGTTGACCTTTCCCCTGTTGAATATTCATGTGAGAAATAATGACATCATGAATATTTATTAGCTGAACTTTAATAATGGCAAATGCACATTGGAGTTTTTTGTATTGGTAGAAATTGTAGAATGTGATCTATACTATTCCATAAACAAACTCTGGTCAGAATGGTATGGCTTAGTTAGGCTCTACTGTGCTCTCAAATACTTGTGTATGGTTTTAGCTCACGAGAGCACAAAGTGCTCAGGGTGAGCTTTTGTGATCGCCTGATGTCCGTCAGCCGTTAGCGTGTGTTGTCAGTCGTCAACAATTTGAACCTTTAAAAATCTCCTCCTCTGAATGTACAGAGTTCTCAGCTTTCATCTTTGGCACATAGCATCACGTTCAGGCCCTCTACGAAAGTTATATTAGTTAAGCCCCTGGGGTCAAAATTGGCCCCACCCCAGGGGTGGCTAGTTTTCAATAGAACATATAGTGAAAACTTTGAAAATCTTCTCCTCTGAAACTGGAAGGTTCTCAGCTTTCATATTTGACACACAGCATCATGTTCAGATCCTCTACAAAATTTGTATAAATTTTGTCCCTTGGGTCAAAAGTAACTCTGCCCCAGGGGTGTCCAGTTTTCAATAGAAACATATAGTGAAAACTTTGAAAATCTTCTCCTGAAACTGGAAGGTTCTCAGCTTTCATATTTGGCACATAGCATAATGTTCAGGTCCTCTACAAAATTATATAAATGATGCCCCTGGGGTCAAAATTGGCCCGCCTCAGGGTGGCCAGTTTTCAAAAGAACATAATTTTATAGTGAAAACTTTGAAAATCTTCTCCTGAAACTGAAAGGTTCTCAGCTTTCATATTTGGCACATACATGTAGCATCATGTTCAGGTCCTCTATGAAAGTTATATAAGTTAAGCCCCTGGGGTCAAAATTGGCCCCACCCCAGGGGTGGCCTGATTTGAATAGAACATATAGTGAAAACTTTGAAAATCTTCTCCTCTGAAACTGGAAGGTTCTCAGCTTTCATATTTGGCACACAGCATCATGTTCAGGTCCACTACTTTTTAGCTCACCAGAGCACTTTTGTGCTCAGGGTGAGCTTTTGTGATCGCTTGATGTCCGTCGTCCGTCGTCCGTCGTGCGTCGTCCGTCGTCGGGCGTCAACAATTTGAACCTTTAAAAATCTTCTTCTCTGAATCTACAGGGTTCTCAGCTTTCATCTTTGGTACATAGCATCATCTTTTGGTCCTCTACAAAAGTTATATAAATTTTGCCCCTGGGGTCAAAATTGGCCCCGCCCCAGGGGTGCCTTGTTTTCTATTGAAATATATAGTAAAACTTTGAAAATCTTCTCCTCTGAATCTACAGGGTTCTCAGCTTTCATATTTGACACATAGCATCATGTTCATGTCCTCTACAAAAGTTATATAAATTATGCCCCTGGGGTCAAAATTGGCCCCGCCCCAGGGGTAGCCAGTTTTGAATAGAAACATATAGTGAAAACTTTGAAAATCTTCTCCTCTGAATCTACAGGGTTCTCAGCTTTCATATTTGGTACATAGCATCATGTTCAGGTCCTCTACAAAAGTTATATAAATTATGGCCCTGGGGTCAAAATTGGCCCCGCCCCAGGGGTAGCCAGATTTCAATAGAAACATATAGTGACAACTTTGAAAATCTTCTGCTCTGAATCTACAGGGTTCTCAGCTTTCATATTTGGCACATAGCATCATGTTCAGGTCCTCTACAAAAGTTATATAAATTATGCCCCTGGGGTCAAAATTTACCCCGCCCCAGGGGTGCCTTGTTTTCAATAGAAACATATAGTGACAACTTTGAAAATCTTCTGCTCTGAATCTACAGGGTTCTCAGCTTTCATATTTGGCACATAGCATCATGTTCAGGTCCTCTACAAAAGCTATATAAATTATGCCCCTGGGGTAGCCAGATTTCAATAGAAACATATAGTGACAACTTTGAAAATCTTCTCCTCTGAATCTACAGGGTTCTCAGCTTTCATATTTGGCACATAGCATCATGTTCAGGTGCTCTACAAGAGTTATATAAATTATGGCCCTGGGGTCAAAATTGGTCCCGCCCCAGGGGTGGGCAGTTTTCAATAGAATTATATAATGCAAACTTTGAAAATCTTCTCCTCTAAATCTACAGGGTTCTTAGCTTTCATATTTGGCACATAGGATCATATTCAGGTCCTCTACAAAAGTTATATAAATTATGCCCCAGGGGTCAAAATTGGCCCCGCCCCAGGGGTAGCCATGTCTCAATAGAAACATATAGTGACAACTTTGAAAATCTTCAACTCAGAAACTGGAAGGTTCTCAGCTTGCATATTTGACACATAACATCATGTTCAGGTCCTTTACAAGAGTTATATAAATTATGCCCCCGGGGTCAAAATTGGCCCCGCCCCAGGAGTAGCCAGTTCGCAATAGAAACATATAGTGTCAAATTTGAAAATATTTTCCTCAGAAACTGGAAGGTTCTCAGCTTTCATATTTGGAACATAGCATCATGTTGAGGTCCTCTACAAAAGTTGTATAAATTATGCCCCTTGGATCAAAATTGGCCCGCCCCAGGGGTGGCTAGTTTTCTCTAGAAACATATAGTGAAAACTTTGAACATCTTCTCCTCTGATTGCCTGGTGAGCGTTGTCAGGGCCATTCTGGCCCTCTTGTTATATATAAATTTTGCCCCTGGGGTCAAAAGTGACTCTGTCCCAGGGGTGTCCAGTTTTCAAAAGAAACATATAGTGAAAACTTTGAAAATCTTCTCCTGGAACTGGAAGGTTCTCAGCTTTCATATTTGGCACATATCATCATGTTCAGGTCCTCTACAAATGTTATATAAATTATGCCCCTGGGGTCAAAATTGGCCCGCCTCATGGGTGGCCAGTTTTCAATAGAACATATAGTTTCTATTGAACAGCATCAATAGCATCATGTTCAGGTCCTCTACTTTTTTATATATAAATTTTGCCCCTGGGGTCAAAAGTGACTCTGTCCCAGGGGTGTCCAGTTTTCAATAGAAACATATAGTGAACACTTTGAAAATCTTCTCTGAAACTGGAAGGTTCTCAGCTTTCATATATTTGGCACATACATGTAGCATCATGTTCAGGTCCTCTACAAAAGTTACAAAAATTATGCCCCTGGGGTCAAAATTGGCCATGCCCCAGGGGTGGCTAGTTTTCAATAGAACATAATAATAGTGAAAACTTTGAAAATCTTCTCCTCTGAAACTGGATGGTTCTCAGCTTTCATATATTAAATTTGGCACATAGCATCATGGTCAGGTCCTCTACAAAAGTCATATAAATTACGCCCCTTGTGTCAAAATTGGCCCCGACTCGGGGGTGGCCAGTTTTCAATAGAAACATATAGTGAAAACTTTGAAAATCTTCTCCTCTGATTGTCTGGTGAGCGATATCAGGGCCATCATGGACCTCTTGTTTATGAAGATACATGTCATTTGTGTAAGATTATGCCTGAATATTTTTTATGGCCAACTATGTACATTTTTGTAGAAGTTGGATAGCTTTAATTTTATGAGATACGGGCTTTCTGATTGTAACAGGCAATATTAACTGTGTAGTTCATGCTGTAACATTTTATACTTGTACTTTCTTTTTAAGTTTACGTAATAATTAGTTTTATAATATCTCTGCCCTGATAGCCCATTCCCTCATATTGACACCTTTTGACGCCTCTATAAAAGTCACTTTTGAAATCATTGTGATAAATAGGGCATTTGATCTATTTATCACAATGGTTTCAAAATAAAAATAATCGTAAAAGTTTCCTTTTCTCAAGTAAATTCTCCTTTTCATCAGATTTATTCGAAGAGGTTGGGTCTATAAATAGCCTATGAGGGAATGGGTTAGATGTTATAAAGTGTTTTTGTATTTCAGTCAAGATCTCAATACCTTATTTACCCTAAACATTAGGAAACTCAATACCCCCTCTCCACCAGTTTATAAAGCGGAGTTGGCCAATTCTGCACTGTTTTGATAATAAGTCTTACCCTTTACCTGATAGTCTACTTTGCAAACATAGTAGCCCCAGATCAGATGGCTCCTATAGGAACAGGGTCTGCTCTGTATGCTAGATCTCATACTATCTTGTGTTAATATACCATTAAAAAAAATCAGTTATTGTGTCATGATTTCATCCATGACTATTCATCATGTAAAGGGTTTAATGGAGTGGCAAATAGTGTAGACTCTGATCAACAACAGTTTGATCTTGGTCTGCACTATTGTCCTATGTTTTCCTGGCCAAATATTTAGGGTAATTTACGGTACTTTCTCCATATAGCTTTTATTTCCCCTTTGTCCCATATCCTTGTCCCATATCATTGTATGTGCAATACACATTTGTTATGATTTATTTTATTCTCCTGATAGTAGATCTAATGTTGTTGGTTATAGTCCTTTTATTTCAGTGTTTATTCTTGTAGACATATCTATTTTCAAATGTATGTGATACATTTAATATGTTATTTTTATCGCTTGTCCCACTTGCATTGTTACACTTAACCCTATACTCCATTAATACGCCTTTGTACAATGTACGCCTTTGCAAACAGAGTAGACCCAGATCAGATGGCTCCTATAGGAGCCGTTTGATCAGGGTCTGCTCTGTTTGCTTTTGATGTAGTATAGATATGATTCTACAGTTTCTGCCATGGCCAAAACAATCCTGTATCCATGTGCTATTATTAAATTAATGTAATTAATATTCATGGTGTCATTATTTCTCACATGAATATTCATGGAGTAAAGGGTTAAGCTATTTGTTAAGGGTGATACATTTGAGATGTGCTATGAAAAAAAGGTGACTTGTGAGATTTACAAACAGTTATTTGTTTACCTTTTACTCCATGAATATTCATATAAGTAATGAGTGAATATTAATGAGCTTAATATTTATAATGGCTACTATAACAAGCCCTGTTAAAAGCTGTACATTCAGAAATATGTAATTCCATAAACAAACACAGCAGACCCTGATCAGATGCCTCCTACAGGATCCATCTGATCTGTGTCTATTATGTTTGCAAAGTTGTTAACAGGAATATTTATAGGGTAAATTTTCTACCATGTACATAAAATATTTAATCACTTTACCTTGGAGTTTTGTTCGTCGTCTTCATCATCCAAATGATGAAAAAATTGCTCAGAACAGCAACCTTTTTTATCGATAGGCTGACAAACTCTGCAGTCGATGGACGGTTGCTTAAAGGTAGTGTATTGAAACAATATTATATTATACATGGTAAAAAATGTAAACATGGAATTATGAGAACTAAGCAGTTTAATATTTACTCTGTTTTTGACAGTGTTTCATTATCAAGCATGATAACTAGTAAAACCCTAATCACACATTAAGCCTCTGGACTTGCACTGTTTGCATAGAACACAAAATACTTACTCTGTGAGTTTGAACATTTCTGAGTTTGAGTTAATTTTCAAGTATCTGATTGGTCAGAGTTTGAGTGAAACTCAAAATCTGACCAATCATGCTTGAGAAGGAAATCAGACTGACTAACAGAGAAAGTTTTAGAACCACTCGACTTGAAGTCAACTTTTCTCAGTGCAGGTGGTATTTCTTCCATGATTTCTACTTATGGAATTGTTTTTATAATATAATTTGTAGAATAGGGTAGATCTATATATATTTGAATATACAATGTAATTGAAAATATGTTTCATGTAATCTAAAGAAATCCATATGATTGATACATGGTGGGTTTGTTTATTCCACTGACAAATAAGTAACCTGCTGGATTATTTGGAATAAAACTTGCATAATTATAGTTTTGTATTCGTTACCTCACTCGTGTTTAGACTTGAGAATGCTGTGGGAAATTTTTTAATAATCTATGAAACAGTTTTGGTTCATAATGAGGCTTAGTAACTTGGTGTCTCATCAGGTTCCAAGATGCTGAGGGGGTGGGGGAAGGGGCAGTAAGTGGTACCCATGTCCTGTCTTTTTGAGGGTAGTTGCTGAATATGTCACAATCAGCTGAATCATTCTATGGACACATTTCTTGTTTGAAAAGAAATGGAGAAAACATTTTAGAATTAATTCTTTACTCTATGAATATCCATAAAATTATTGTTTGTATGAATATGAATTCACTGCATTTTTATAATGACATCAGAAATAATGGAATTTTACCATGGCAGAAACTAGAATCACATCTATGTTATAGAGCAGACACTGATCACACAGCAGCTGCTACAGGAGCTGTCTGATCTGGGTCTACTCTGTTTGCGAAGATTCTACAAGGCCTCTCTGTGGAGTAAAGGCTTAATGTGGTCAGCATTTTCTAGTTCAGCAGACTTAAAGTTATCTGTATGTGTTGCCATGTAATAGTGCAACAGTTTTCAATCATGAAACTCATAGATGACAGGGAGAAGCAGGGAATTGATGAAAAAATAAGATACTTTAGTGTTTAAATCCATGAATTATTTGTTTGTATGCAGCCTGCACAGCAGGATGGCTATGGGGATTAGTGTAACTAAGTGTAACTAAGTATGTCTATCTATTCTGTAGGTCAGTTACCGTATATTGTACCTGTAATCAGCCATATTAACTTTTTATCCCTCAACAGGATGGACTGTAAACTTGGAACACAGTGAATATTAACATCTTTAGATGTCATCCAAACTTGATAGCTGGCTTTCAACACTCTTATGTTCAAATGATCAGTTACTGTTTAGGATTTAAGTGTGGACTGTCATTGTAGAAGATTTAAGGAAAGAATGTCATTTGATCATGATTAACCTATAGCAAGCCGTGGGTGATTTCTTTTTGTTTTTGTCCATATGAAATATAACCTGTTTGAATCGCAGATTGCATTTTTTGCTCACCAGGTACAAAGAGTGAACTTGATCTACAGTAAAACCCCACTAAACTGAAATTTTAATAAAGGACAATTAAGGTTTTTAACCCTTTCCCTCATATAAACGTGTTTTCACGCATTTGCAAACAGAGTAGACCCAGATCAGACGGCTCCTAGAGCACTCAGCAGCCGTCTGATCAGGGTCTGCTCTGTTTGCTAATAGAATTTGATAGATCTGTTTCTTTGCTTTCTAAAATGTCTACAATGTTCAACCTTCCATATTTCTTTTATAACTATTTTGTTAATGAATATTAAGTAGGTATTGAAATTTGGCCATAATACAGAACAGGGAAAAGGTTAGGACAGGTGGCTGCTTAATGCAGGCTGAAAAGTCATGCAGAAAGCTCTCAACATGTTTGACTACCAACCCGGAGGTTCGGTGTTCAAATCCGGTCCCTCCTGGAAATTTCATAGACGCTTTTCAGTGTCTTCCACCCAGGGGTTAAAATGGGTACCTGTGAGGTCACTAGCCAGTACTGCGGCTGCATGATTGCGCCATATGTTAGCAGTGCTCAATATTGTAGGCGAATGACTCAATGACCAGGGGAGTAATTGTACAGTCGACTGAGCGGTCCTTCGGACTGAAAGTAGACTATAACTAGGTACTTTACTTTACTTTCACCCTGCATTAAGCTGCCACCTGTCTGAAAGACTGGCACTGGTACCTATTTCAACGTCCAGTTTAGAGGAGTTTTACTGTACTTTGGTTCCAGGTGTTCTTCATCTGTCATCCATCATGCATCGTCTATAATTTCTTTAAATGATGTCTCACAAGTTCTCCTTTTGAAACCTTGAATGGATTTCCACCAGTTTTCTTAGGATTAATCTTCAGATGATTCTTTATCAAAATTTTATGAATTGTTTGTGATCACTGCATTAGTAGCTCACATGAGCTGAAATAGATTTTTAAACAACAATTTCTTTAAATGGCATCTCTTCCTGAACCACTTACACGATTTTCACCAAATTTCACAGGAATGATCTGCAGGTGACCCACTATCAAAGTTGTATATATATATTGATATGGTCTGCTGCATAAGTAGGTCACAGGTGCTAAAAAACAAATTTTAAATAATTTTAAATATGAATCCCGTCTCATTTTGAGTCGGCAAAAAATTACCCAGCATGTTAAAGGTTAAGTGTAAACATGAGCCATATGTATGTTTATTGTTTATCATATTTGTTACAGGATTCCAATGAAACTTTATATGCATAATCACTTTAATCCTTTACTTGTTGAATATTTATGTAAGAAATAATATTTGTTTGGTTATAAGTTAGCAATATTTAAATAACATTATAAACAAGGGAATTGTTAACTATGGCAAAAAATATCAGATCTTTATTATTTTGTAAGCAAACAGCACACCCTGATCAGATGGATCCTACAGGAGCCATCTGATCTGGGTCTACTCTGTAAAGCTGTGAAAAGGTGTTTATATGAGGGAAAGGGATAACGATTTTATAAAACTTGTATTATTGAATTATCCCCCTGAAATATAATGGGTTTCACTAGATATCTTTTACCGGTAATGGGTTTCACTGGATATCATTTAAAGTTTTTCCTTTTGCATGTGATTTGAGTGTTTACAATCGTGTCCCTTGAGTAAACATTCTCTTTCTACAGTTTTGATGGCATTCCAATGAAACTTCTAGAGTACCTTTTCAATTGCTAATGTGTTCATGAGGTTTTGTTTTGTAAAATAGTCAGTCATAATAGCTATTGCTTTACCTCACCTTTAACACCTTTGCTACAGAGTTGACCCAGATCAGATGGCTCCTGTAGCAGCTGTCTGACCTGTCTCTACTCTGTTTATGGAAGTACATATATGTATATAGATTTCAATTACTTCATACTACAGTTTCTACCAAAATTTTGAATTCAGCTAATTAATATTCATAGTGTCATTACTTCTTACATAAATATTCATGAAGTAAATAGTTATGTGCACATTAAACAATTACGCTTTTACTCCATGAATATTCAAGTAAGTAATAATGATATCATGAATATTAAGTAGATGATTTTTTATAATGGCATTTAACCCATTCCCTCATATAGATTTATTCAAAGTGGTTGGGTCTAAAAATAGCCTATGAGGGAATGGGATAAACATATGAAGTTTTGATCATGGCAAAAACTGCAGAATCATATCTGTATTATTTCATAAGCATACAGAGCAGACCCTGATCAGATGGCTCCTATAGGAATCATCTGATCTGGGTCTGCTCCGTTTGCAAAGGTGTTAACAGACGTACCTATGAAGTAATGGGGTAATGATGTGAAAATGAAATTAATGTTCCTTTTTTTAAGCTGTTTCAAGTGAAGCAAAATGTGGGTTATTCAAATTTGCATCATATATAGTTATTGTTCACTTTCAAAGTGATGTCACAAAGATAGTAGTCACATTTTGTGACAGTTAACATTTAATTACAAGGAAAACATGTAATGTATGTTGGGTCTTTAAGACCCTTTACACATTTGGACAATTTTTATAAAATGCATGTGAAAGAAAAGCTTTAGTTTACTTGTGATGTTTTCTTTATGCCAAGGGTGTACGATAACATTTGCAAATAGTTTGGATCCAGATTGGATACTGCTGATAATGCTTTTGAGAATTGAAGTAGATGATAATTTTACTTATTGTGCATTGAGGCAGATTGCAACTTTATTTCTTGTGCATTGAAGCTGATTATAATTTTACTTATCGTACATTGAAGCTGATGATAATTTTATCTATTGTGCATTGAAGCTGATGATAATTTTATCTATTGTGCATTGAAGCTGATTATAATTTTAGTTATTGTGTATTTGTGAATTGAAGCAAATTGCAATTTAATTCCTGTGCATTGAAGCAAATTATAATTTTACATATTGTGCATAATGAAGCAAATTGCAAATTATTATTTTATTTATTGTGCATTGAAGCAGATGGCAATTTTACTTATTGTGCAGTTGCTAATGATCCTGCCATTTTATGTCTTCGCAAACTGAGTAGACCCAGATCAGACAGCTCCTGTAGGACATGTGTGATCATAGTCTGCTCTGTTTGCTCCTATGTTTCAGGTTTGAATTGTGTACTGTTTGCCATAACACTTTGATTTCCTTATTTTGTATTTTTAATTGTCAGACAAGAACTACTATGGATTTTTAATTGACAAGAATGAATTAACCTTCATAATGGACAGTCTTGTGTGAATGTTCCTCAGGTAAAGGGTTAACCCTTTACTCCATTAACCCTTTCCTCCATAGGCTATTTTTGGATCCAACCACTTTGAATAAATCTACCGAAAAGGAGCATTAACTAGAGAAAAGGAAAATTTTAGAATTTTGTAGTTTGAAACCATTGTGATAAATAGAGCATTTGCTCCTGTAGGAGCAAATGCTCTATTTATCACAATGGTTTCATAAAGTGACTTTTACAGAGGCGTAGAAAGGCATATTTATGGAGGAAAGGATTGATATTCAGACAAGAAATAATGACATCAGCAATACTAATTAACTAAATGTTTATGATGGTACTATGAACAAGAGGATGTTATATCATTATAGAAACTGTAGAATCAGAAATATATTGAATCATAAGCAAACAGAGCAGACCCTGATCAGACAGCTCCTATAGAAGCCATCTGATATGGGTCTACTCTGTTTGCAAAGGCGTACTTATGGAGAAAAGGGTTAACTCATTGCCAGGTATGGTCTTGTTGTCAGCACAACTGTAATCAGCGTTATTTTTGCTCCATTATTGTTTCAAAATGAAGATCAGGCTGTCAGAGTTTGATCTTGATTGAGAGCTGAGTTACTTTGCATTTTCTCTTGATGCAAATTATTTGCAAAGGTCATCTTGATTTTTGGACAGAGGTTTAGTTTGAATTGAGGGAAGGATGCTTATTGGGGAAAATGTGGCTTTGTGTTTGCTCTTGTTGATTTTTTTTCATCAGTAGGTGATAGAAATACTGTAAAACCCCTCTAAACTGGAATTCAAGTACATGAGAATTTAGATACTTTTAGGCAGGTGGCTGCTAAATGCAGAGTGAAAGTCATACAGAAAGCTTTCTGCATTACTTTCAACCTGCATTAAGCTGCAGCATGTCTCCAAGACTGATATTTATACTAAATTGAACACCCAGTTTAGAGGGGGTTATACTGTACAGTGATAGAATTACGGTGATATCTCCTTGATTTATGCTCTGGTAGTGTAGACTATTTCTGATCCAGATAAGATTCAATATAAAGGAATGGATTTTGTTATACCAGAATTGGCTTTTCAGAAATACAGATAAATTCGACAAAAATATGTTTATATTTTTGCCTACAAAGTAACTCATTGATATCATTAAAGTAACTCATCTCCTGCTGTTAAAAAGCTATCAGCTTAAAACTCCAGTCTATTGCAGATTTTTTTTCTATAAATTCATTCGAGCTTTTGAGAAACGTCTGACTTAGCAGCAAACAGTTTGGACCCTGATGAGGAGCTGATTTACTTGGGTGTCTCATCTGGATCCAAGCAGTTTGTAACTGACAGTCAGGTCATATTTAGCAGTAGTCCATATACAGTAAAACCCTTCTAAACCGGAATTCCAGCAGAGAATTGTTTTAGATACTTTTAGGCAGGTGGCAGCTTAATGCAGGGTGAAAGTAATGCAGAAAGCTCCTGTAGGAGCTTTCTGCATGACTTTCACCCTGCATTAAGCTGCCACCTGTATTAAGCTGCCATATGTCTCCAAAATCGAGACTTATACTAAAATGAATGTCTGGTTTAGAGGGGTTTGACTGTTACCCTTTGGTGTAAGTCCATGTATAAAGCTACAAATGTGTAATTTTTGGGATATACTGCATAAGGAGGGACATTTCGGTGTTCTAACAGTATGGGCAAGATTTAAAGTAAAGGTATGCTTTTCATAATGCTTTTCCTGGACCGGTAGAAGCAACTTTTCATGCCTTTGCAAAGAGAGTGCAGCCAGCTCCTATATCTGGTGTGCTTATGAAACAATTTACAGTTTCTGCCGTGCACAAATTCAGTAATGAATTCTGCAAGCAAATTCTGATAACTTTTCGGGGACATCGGCTTATCTGGAATTGTTGCTAGAATCCAGAGAAGGAACATTTATCAAGGAAAAATCATTGAACATGATTGCATTTAATTCCATTTATAACTAAATAGATCTATTATTGTATGGTATAGTTAGGAAATATTTATTATATGCTTGTTAAGTGAGTTGATAATATGATTAAATTCTGAAAGTGCTCAATTACTTTAAATGTTTTCTTTCTGTTCCATGTTTGTTCAACCTGTGTAATGTCCCTTTACCAGATAAAAAGGGCATTTTACACATAGGATCATGGTCTACTGTATTTGCTTATGAAATGATATACAGTAGAACCTCTCTTAAGCGGCCTTGAAAAAGATGTCTGATGATGGGTCTGTAAGGCAGGTGGTAGCTTAATGCAGGTCAAATGTAATGCAGAAAGCTCCTATAGGAGCTTTCTGCATTACTTTTGCCCTGCATTAAGCAACCACCTGCTTTTTAAGACTCTTATTTTCAATAAATGAATAACTGCTTAAGAGAGGTTATACTGTAGATCCGATTCTACAGTTTCTGCTTGGGTAAAATATTCCTTTGTTAGTATAATTTAAAGTTATTATTACAGCTTTTCAACTCCCCAGAGAGGGGAGACTGGGTGTTCCAAACAGAATACCTGCCATGTACTGGTGTTCAGCATTGTGTGCAATGTATCTAATAATGGCTGTATGTAATAATTTAAAAATGTAATAATTTGGAAATCAAATATATATGCACAAGCAAATGAACCATTTGACCTTTGAACGCTACCTTAACCTTTGAGCCTTGGTTTGGGTACTAAATATTGAGCTTTGGTTTGGGTACTGAATATCGAGCCTTGGTTTGGGCATTTCAAACATCATTCCAAGTTGGTGAAAATTATTTGCTAACATACATTGGAAGTTATTTGGCAGAAATTACTTTGCCACTAGATTTCAAAATGTGCCCTTGACCTTGTATGTTAAGGTTCCAATAGAGGAACATATAGATGAAATAACAGACAAGCTAATGCTATTGACTAGGGAGTACACATATATAGGCCATACAATCTTCTACCCTCGGAGGCTATAAATAAGGAATAAAAATAGCAGGCTTACTAAATTTTAATTGTTATTTGGCATTCAGCTTGAATGCTGACAATCTCTCTCAACGTGACAAGCTTCAACAGATACATACACACTAGAAGAAAATATTCTCCTCTGAAAAGAAACTGCTTATTATATACTTGTTGAACTGATATTACCCAAAATAACAGTGATGCATGGACAAGTTATTCCTTTACTCCATAAATACGCCTTTCTAAACCTTTGCAAACAGAGTAGACCCAGATTAGATGGCTCCTGTAGGAGCCATCTGATCTGGGTCTGCTCTGTTTGCTTATGAAATAATATAGATATTGTTCTACAGTTTCTACAATGGCCAAATTTTCCTTTGCTCATGTGCCATTATAAAAATAATCTAATCAATATTGACAATGTCATTATTTCTTACATGACTATTCATGGAGTAAATAACTGAGCTCTTATCCCTTATCCCACTGTAAAAAAAATAATGTCTGTTCAAATTGTATCATACAATTTTGACTTCTTCTGGTTTATTCAATCAACCATTTGAAAAAAAATATTGACTGAGTGTCAATCGGCTTAGATCCTGATGAGACACTGGATATCTGAGCATCTCATCTAGATCTAAGCCTATGACAAATGCAAGACAGGTCATGATTAGCGGGAGAATGGTTAAGAAGAATCATTTTCCATGCAATGAGGTTATAACACTCATAACTAGGTTGGTGTATCTTGTAGTGCTTCATTGGATAATATGTGACATTCAAGAGTTACTCTGCAACATTTGCGGCACAAATATTCACTAAGCCTTATAAAAGAAACAAACCAATGGTAAACAGTCATTTCATAACTTCAAGAATACTTTAAACCTTTTGCTGCAGAATTAAAGGCAAACAGTTGCTAGAGGATTTTCAATGATCAACAGTGTAGACCCAGATCAGAGGGCTCCTATAGGAGCCCTCTGATCTGGGTCTACACTGTTCGCAAATGCCAGTGCATTTGTTTTCCACATTCAAAAGGTTAACCTAATCAGGACAATGCAAGAATAGCAAGCATATCAGAAACATGAGTCAGACATTTTGCCGTCAGTTTATCGAAAACATTTAGGAATTCAACCAGCTGAATAGATGAGTAGTTGGACAGACAACACCTCTGGGAGAATGAGTAATTGTTAAGAAAGTAATGACTTTGTACACCAATCAAAATTAAATTTGATACAATTCTCACAGTTGGTGGCAGTTTCAATCAACATTAAGGGCAGTCAACCTTCCAGGGATATGCCCAAAACGTTCCACATCCCTGTTGGCTTTTGAAGTTCACAAAAAAGCATGAATATGTATCAATATTTAAATATAAACTATACTTCAAGAAAAGATGGTTTCTGGATGTGTAACCAGTGCAGACCAAACAAGCTGATGCAACTGAAAAATGTCTGTATAGCACACTGGTTGGTACATCTGCATTTCATGGTTCAATCTTTGGTTGGTGCAGTATGTTAAGAGTGTACAGTAGTTGCTTATCAGCACATGTGGGCTCTCTCTGGTTTAACCCTTTCCTCTATAAATATGCATTTCTATGCCTCTGTAATAACCACTTCTTGAAACCATTGTGATAAATAGAGCATTTGCTCCTTTAGGAGCAAATGCTCTATTATAATAATAATAATAATAATAATATTTTTTTATTAATTACAATGGTTTCAAATTACAAAATTCTAAAATTTTATTTTTCTCTAGTAAACGGGTAGATTCATTCAAAGAGGTAAAATAGCCTATGGAGGAAAGAGTTAACTTCACACACCACCATCTTAGTCATAGACAGTGATTTGCATGTATAAGTAGTAACATGTTTTATAACTGATGTAAAATAAACACTGATAAAATATGTCATTATTTAAATAAAACATAAATAAAACAGTGTAAACCCTGAACAGATGATGTCTCTCAAATAAGGAAGCTGGTCTGTGTCTATAACATTTGTACAGCCATAAATACACTAATTCTTGATGTATTTCTCATACTTAATATATTCATGACAATGTCTTACAAATGTTTGTCACATGTCCTTTTATTTAGGAATTTGGACAGACCAACTTCAGAAAATCAAAGAAAATCAACTCCTGAAGGAGCTATTGGATCTGGGTCTACACCATTTGCTACTGTCAGTCTAACTTCAGTGCTCAAAATGGTGCCAAATTGACTTATTTAGCTTGATAAAACCATGGAGAGGGCATAATCCATATACTTAACTAGGGTATATATTACTGCTATACTGGTTGTTCCAGTTTAACCCCGTTTCACCTAGACTATATACAGTAGAAACCATCAAAAAGAGGTCTAATTATGAGTGTGTAGGGCAGATTGTAGCTTAATACAGGTCAAAAGTGTTGCTCTTTATTAAACAACCACCTGCTTATTAAGATTCCTGTGTCCAATCAATATAAGATTGCTTAAGACAAGTTCTACTGTATTACATTTTATCACCGTAATTTTCACTGTAAAATATCTCCTTGCAGCAAGATCTCAATGCATTTAATATTGAGATTTTCTGTTGCTGTGTGGTTTCAACTAAGAAAATCTTAAAATTATGAAATTTCTTGTTCGTAATTAAACCTTTAGCATACCAAATAAAACATCATTAAAGGAAAATGTTGACTTCTTGATTAATCCTTTACCTGATGAATATTCAATCATGTAAGAAATAATGACACCATGAACATTAATCAGCTGAAATTTAATGGCATTATGAACAAGTGAATTTTTTTACACTGTAGAAGTAGATCCATATCATTTAAAAAACAAATAGAGCTGACCCTAATCAGACAATTCCTACAGGAGCTGTTTCATCTAGGTCTACCGGATCGCTAATACGATAAAACATGTCTCTATCAGGCATGGTTAAAAGACGAAAAATACTCAATTTCTCTACAAACTTACAACCATATTTGTTATGATTATAGCAATTTATTCATAACACACTAAAGGTTACTTACTGATAGACTGATTTGATCTTCCTCTGGTTGATTAAAAAGCATTGCACATACAGATACGAAAAATTGAAATACTGATAAACAAGATACATGTAAATAAAAAACAGGAGTATAAGCGTATAAGCGTAACTATAGCCTCGCAAACAAAAAAGTTTCATTTGAATTTCAAATAAAATAACATTTCTACATTTCTTTAACAGTTTATTGATTCTTTTGTTTGCAATAAAAAAAAGTTCTGAATTGGGGTTTAATCTCACTTTAACAGTACAATTTTTGTATTGGACGTCCAGCTACTTACAGGTAGAGGAAGACCCAGAGGTTTTTCTGTGTATGGAACAAATTGATTGTTTCATTCACAGAAAAACATCCAGTTAGAACCAACAACCTACCGCAAATCAGTTGGAAGGGTTTGCAATAAAACTTTTTGTTATAGGAAATCTGTTGTAAAAGTAAAGTTACTGATAAAGTAAATACAATCTTCAAAACCCTTTTATAAAATCACCACAACAATTTTTGTCAGATTTTGTCAACAATATACACAGTGTACATTTCTAATATCTAAAAATAAACTTAAAAAGCAACATAACAAGTAACCTGAAGGCGAGAGAGAAATACTGTGTAAACAAAGTATTCAATAACTGAACAATTTGAGCCAAGCAGCAGGAAAATGTGTCTTTGGTGTTTTGCAAACAAGGTAGACCCACCACAACATATACGGTTTGTCTCAGTGTCTGAAGCTTATAAGCAGCTACGTGTCTTTGTCGACACTGTTTAGCAAAGCCCAGATGACCTAATTTCACATGGCTTGGTTCATTGACTTTGAACTCAGTAAAACCTCTCTGCAGTGACCACCAAAATAACTAAGTCACAGACAGCTGGTTATTGAATGCAATACAAAAGTAATGCAGTAAGCTCCAATAGGAGTTTTCTGTATTAGTTTGGCTCTGCAACAACCTTTTACATAGATGCACAAGTGGAGGCCTTTGCAAATCAAATAGACCAAGAACAGACTAACATCTACAAGATCAGTCTGACAAGGGTCAGCCCTATTTACTTAAAGAATATCTTAGCTCTGATTCTATACTACTTATCATAGCAATGTACTGACTTTTATATAACAACATAAGCAAATTAGTTCATAATTATTCATAATGGCTGGATTCTTTCATGACTATTTATGAGATAAAGAGCTAAGAGGCCATCTGGTTTAAAAGGATGTATTTATTAAATGTTCACCATAGAGAGATTCTACTAAATACTAATGCTTAAATAATACATGGCTTGTTGCCGATTTGTGAGCAAATAAATATAAACAGATGAAAACTTTGAAAGAAAAACAAGATTGTACATTTTTTTAACAAAATGAGCTTATTAACATTACAATATGAGCTTTCCTATAGAACAATGACTGTTTACAATATCACAGAAGCACACAATATCACACACATAACGGGGAAAAATCATGGCCACCATGAGAAACAAAACAAGTTGTCATGTCTATTATGACATAATGTAAGAAACTGGTCATCAAAACCTTGTCTTGAACAAGAGGGATGTTACATGCTCTATTGAGGGTCAGTTAGCAGTGCTAATTTAACCCATTCCCTCATATTGACGCCTTTTGATGCCTCTACAAAAGTCACCTGTTGAAACCATTGTGATAAATAGAGCATTTGCTCCTATAGGAGCAAATGCTCTATTTATCACAATGGTTTCAAACTAGAACATTAAAAAAAATCATTTTCTCTAGTTAATGCTCCTTTTCGGTCGATTCATTCAAAGAGGTTGGATCTAAAAATAGCCTATGAGGCAATGGGTTAAGGCCCTCAAGATAAGTATGGATTATCTGATGCTGATGAATGCCCTGTCTAGTCTAATTAATTAAACTGTTGATTAAGAAGGAGCTTTAACCCTCTACTCCATAAATATTGTACATCTTTTAAGGCCTTTTCAAACAGTGGATGCAGATCAGACTGATATCTGTAGGAGTTGTCTGATCAGGGCATGCACTGTTAGATTATGGAAATATATAGATATACAGTAAAACCCCGCTAATGCGACCACCTAAAAGAGGTATAATTCTGGGTGGTAGACGCAGATGGTAGCTTAATGCAGGACTAAAGTAATGCAAAAAGCTCCTACAGGAGCTTTCTGCATTACTTTTGTCCTGCATTAAGCAACCACCTGCTTATAAAGACACCCATGTTTATTCATTAAGTGGTCGCATTAGCGGCTTTTACTGTATATATCTAAAGTTTATACCAGGGCCAACACCTTTCTTGTTTGTGTGGCATTAAACTAATTGATATTCATACATACATTATTTCTTACATGGAGTAAAGGGTTAGAGAAATCGATTATTTAATAACAAAAAATAAAATCAAAACATGATCAATGTTTTACCATGATTGAATTTTTGAGTGTTAGTTAAGGCAAGAATTCATCTGATTGAAAATTTTGAAAAGTTTCAACTTATATTCAACCAGCATCTATACATCATTAGAGTGTTAAACCAATTTGTATTAGGACATTTATATACCACTATACAATAAAGTCTTACTAATATAACCACATAATTTATTCATATAAAAGTCAGTAAAAGTAGGTGGTTGCTTAATGCACGGCAAAAGTAATGCAGAAAGCTCCTGTAGGATTAATGCATGGCAAAAGTAATGCAGAAAGCTCCTGTAGGACCTTTCTGAATTACTTTTGCCCAGCATTAAGCAACCATCTGTTTTAAAAGTCCAGAATTATACTTCTTCTGAGTGGTTGCATTAGTGACACTTTATTGTACCAGACTTACTATCAAAACAATTACCGGTACAAAAAGATTACCTGACCTTGAAGGAATATTTACATGCATAACATAAAGAGATTACACATGGAGGGCAATAACATCACAGTCAAAATATCCTAGCTGTGTATAAAATACTTGATTTCAAAAGATTAAATACTATAGAGTATAAATCAAGAACAACAGTAAATATATACATGTATATATGTATGCATATATAAAGAAAATATTTTAAAAAGAACTATACATGTAATTACATTAAAGTTTGACTTTCAATGACCATTCAATATACATGTACATGTATCACAAAATATTTGTAAAAATTTAATATTTAATATATTACAAAACAATAGAAACAAAGAAACAAGTCTGCAGTTCACAAAGTACAGACTATTGAGCTGATAATATGTATACTGTACAAGTAGTTGTGAGTACATGGCAGTAAGTTAGGTATTTCAATGACCACACCTCCAGTACATGTGTCTCTTAGACATGGAATCTATCATATTAGCTCTTTGCATGTGAAGCAACACGAATTTGTCACAAGTGTGCAAAGAGTTAAGAAAGGGCCACTGCCATTCATAAAATGTATTGATTTCATCAGCAACTTTAATGTTCTCAAACATGATTGCATAGCTCTACATCTGCTACTAGTACTGTAGAAGCTGTGAAACAATCAAGCATGTTTGAAAATACTCTTAAGTCACAATTATGTGAATATGTTGTTGAATTCAATACCTGCTACATGTATAGTTGTATACCTTTGTATTTTCTCTCCATCGATCAATCCATTTATTTTTTTTTATAAAATGACATGGGCCTATCTTACTAAAGATCATACAAATGAAATTATCATAAATTCTATGATTGTATGACTGAAATAATAATAAGTTATTACATACGATAAGCTCTATTATATGAAGTAAATCCTAATTGCTGCACACAATAATGTGCAATTATTTCAGCTATCAGAGTAGAAGTGACTGTCCTAAATTAGGACTTAAGATACGTTGGATCATAAGATCTTTAGTAAGATTGGCTCATGATGAGGACTATCAAATCCTAATTTTTGGATATTTTCTATGTACACTAAACTATCATGACAGTTTCATCTACTAATACCTAATTACCGTAAGTATTTGGACAGACAAACTCAGACAAATAGTACAGATCAAACGGCCCCATCATGGGTTGTCTAATTAGAGTCGACACTATTTCCTGCCATGTCAGTCTAAAGTTATCAAAATGGTGCCTTACTGATTATTCAGCTTATCAAAACAGTGGAGATGGGAGATTGGCTGTCCAAATATTTAGAGTATTTAACCCTTTCCCTGTTCTTTGTTTATTCCCAATTTCAATACCTACTGAATATTCATGGGTAAAATACCGGTAGATATAATGAAATATTGAAGGTGGAACATTATAGCCATTTTAGAAATTAAAGAAACCGTTAATTTCCAGTAGCAAACAGAGCAAACCCTGATCAGACGGCTCCTATAGGAGCTGCCTAATCTTGGTCTACTCTGTTTGCAAATGCGTGAAAAGGTATTTATAGGGAGGAAAGGGTTAAGTTTTGAAGGAAACTGACATGCAAATCCAAAACCATATCCAAGTAAGCAGTTGCCTATTAGAAATACAACTGTAAGTAGAAATGTTTATGCTACAGCACACACTAAATATATATATGGGTACAAAGAACTAATTCTAGTTCCCCTTTATAATTTTTCCTAACTTTCTAACTTTGATTGTATGTTGTTTAAAAAGTTTAATACTTCAACCAAAATTGGTCTAAATAAGAAATAAAGAGTAGCACTTACATTGACATAATACTGTTATTCACTGTAAAATACAATTTCATTGAGTCTGACAATAAGCCCATTTGCTTTGCAGATGTACAAAAGCAAGTTTATTTGCACAACTGAATTTGTGCTTGTGGCAATATCCCATAGCAAATAAGAGAAAATTGGGCTTATTACCAATAAAAGACATAACACACAAGGTTGATTGTAAAGTTAAACACGCAATGAGTACCATACAATGATTCTACAATAATACTTTTTAATTCTTTAGACAAAAATGAACAACATGTTTCTAAAGTTTTTCAGGGGGTACAAATGACACAACTGCAGTTGTTATACAAAGATAACACAGAACTATTCCCTTAGGTGGAAGCGGCCACTGGGTGTTGCTGGACACTGTACAGTTTGGCATCATGGGTGTGGTCATCATAGAACACGTCCCGCGCCCTGATACTCCTATGTAGATAAAAATAAAAGTCACATTATGAGTTTTATACACTATATTAATCTTGTACCTGTTCATTGTTCCTGTAAAAAATAATGGCATCATGAATATTTATTAGCTGAATATTTTTAATTGTAAATGAAAACAGGATGTTTTTACCTTGGCAGAAACTGCTCAAATCAGATCTATATTATTTCATAAGTAAACAGAGCAGACCCTGATTACATGGCTCCTAGAGCCATCTGATCCAGTTCTACTCTATTGTAAAGACATGCTTGTATCAGGTAAAGAGTTATTCTTTAGGAAAATGTCATTGGCAGAAAATGGCTTCCATTTATTTGTGTTCATATTTGATCTTATTGTAATCCAGAATGCTTGCAAAGGGTGTCACGGTTTTGCCTGCTGCGTATAAAGTCATATAAACTTCATTTCCAGACAATATTATTCCTACAAAACAATATTGTAACAGATATTTATGAACAAGAGCAGCATGCCAATGCTTGTCTGTTTTCTGTGAAATATATATGTTTTAACCCTCACCTGAATGAAAATACATGCATGAATAGGTTACTTCATGAATATTCATTAACTTAATTTTTATAAGTTAAAATACAGTAAAATGACGATAATCCGAGGAGCAATTTTCCGATGATATGGTCTAATCTGAGGGAATTTGTATTACTTTAATACAACAATGTACAGTGTAATCCGAGTATCGATAATCAGATTTTTCGAGCACGTGCCCCGGTCCCTTCAATCAATTCCTTCATTAAATTACCTGCCTAATTCGAGCATGCATCGCGGACACTTCTAAGTCAATTGATCACGCCTCCTTAGTTCCTTAGTTGATGTCTCGCGACTCTGTTTGCCCCCCCTCCTTTAGCATTCAGAGGTGGCACTGTGTTTGTTTTGCAACTGTGTTTGAATAACACCGGGTTCAACAGTATAGACGTATGTAGGCAGTAATTGTGAGTTCAAACCGTACAATGCATAATTATATATAATGCATTGATTCTTTACGTATATAAGTGATAATGGTAAACACCATTCACAGATGCAACCGAAGTTTGTAGTTTGTACATAATTTCACAAGCAAACAGAATAGGCCCTGATCAGATGGCTCCAGCAGGAGTCATCTGATGTGGGTCTGCTATATTTTCAAAGGCGTAAAAGGGTGTTTCTATGAAATAAAGGGTTAAACAAGATGGTTTTGGTTTTCTCTTTACCTTGCTACATATGGGGCTAAGTGTCTGATAGTTGATGTGGTCTGTATCTCTGGTCCATACGAGTGCACTGCAGTACTCTTTGTAAAGCCATCTGGCTTCTGGTCCTGCACGCCACCTCGACAGTGACCCTCTCGATCTACTCCTGTTTCTGTCCTATCCATAAACCTGTAAAACACAGCAAGACAACTGAATTATCCATTTATTACACCTAGAGTGAATGGAGCAGACCCTGATCAGTTGGCTCCTAAAAGAACCATCTAATATGGGTCTACTCTGTCTGCATATGTATAAAAAGGAATTTCTATCAGATAAAGGCTTAAATGAATGGAAAAATATTAATCATTTAAAAATAAGAGTAATTCATGTTCTGTGCATTATCTTCCAGTAAGAATATTTATTAAAACACACATGAAGTACAACTGAACCTCTCTATACCGATCATTTGTACTCCTTTAAAGCAGGTACATGTAGTTGTTCAACGCATTCCCTCCTATAGATGCCTTGCAAACAGAATATACCCAGATTGGATAGCTCCTTCAGTAGCCTTCTAAAAAGAGTCTGTTGTGTATTTGTTTATGGAATTATATAGAATATGATTCTACAGTTTAGGCTATGGCTGAACTATCCTGTGTTAATATACCATTATAAAAACCAAGCTTGCAAATATTCATCAGCAAAAGGATAAAGGCAGAACTAAAGACAACTTCTATGGGAGCTTTCTGTCTAACTTTTATTCTGCATTAAGCTTTGTTTGTTTGTTTATATGGGGTTTTACATCACTTTAACAGTAAATCAGTCATATCACGACGTCTAGATAATTACAGGTGGAGGAAGACACCAGACGTTTTTTATGCAAGGAACAAATTGCATTGTTCCATGCACTAGAAGAATGCCCAGGTAGAATCACTGACCTACTGCAAGCCACCTGCAAGGCTTCCTCACATGAAACCGCAACGGTGAGCGGCATTAAGCTACAACCTGCCTTAAACCTTTACTCCATGTTTATTCATGTATGAAATAATGACATCATGAATATTAATTAGATTAATTGTTCTAACAGCATATGAACACAGGAATATTTGGCCAGGGCAGAAACTGTAGAATCATATCTATATTATATCACGAGCAAATAGAGCAGACCCAGATCAGATGACTCCTACAGGAGCTGTCTTATCTTGGGTCTACTCTGTTTGCAAAGGTGTAGAAAGGTGTATTAATGGAGTAATGGGTTAACTCTTTACTCCATAAATACTTACTGTAGGTAAAAAATAATGACAATAATTCTAACATGGCATATTAACATAAGCATTAACTTGTACATCAGATCTTCTGTAAGCAAACAGGAGCCATCTGATCTGGTTATACCCTGGTTACAAATGCATAAATATGTGACTTTAGATGTGCTAACCCTTTCCCTGTTCTATGTTTATTACAGATTTCAATACCTACTGATTATTCATGGACAAAATAGTTAAAATGAAATATGGAAGGTGGAATATTGTAGCCATTTCAGAAAGTAAAGACACAGATCTTTGTAATTCTATTAGCAAACAGAGTAGACCCTGATCAGACGGCTCCTCTATGAGCCGTCTGATCTGGGTCTACTCTGTTTGCAAATGCGTGAAAACACGTTTATATGAGGGAAAGGGTTAAGACATTAAAAAGTGTATTTATGGAGTGGAGGGTTAAATCTTAAGACTTCTGAGTATGAGTGTAGAGAAATTTTAACTGTATTGTATGCACCTGAAGAAACATACCTAGTCATATAGTGAGTAGTAAATCTAGCTGGGTTATCATCTGTGGCTACAAATCTGTCGTTATTTTCACTGTAGCCAGACAATTCCTGCTTGCCAGTGTGTGAGCGTCCCAGCAGATCTGGCTCTGTCTGTGATGGTCTCTGCTGCCCAAGGAATGTGTCCATTGTGATGCTAAAACAAAAACAACAAAAATAAACATTTCAGACTTTCCGACATTCTTAATCCTGCTATATTAGATTTAGTCCGGATTGAGTAATTCAATTATCTATACATTTTGTATCTTTTATTCCATGAATATTCATGTAAGGAAAATAATGTATGTATAATTATTAATAAGCTTAACATTTATAAGAAATATTTTGGCTGTGTACAGTGTAGAATCAGATCTACATAATTCCATTAGCAAACAGAGCAGTTCCTACAGGACTGAGGAGCCATCTGATCAGGGTCTCTTTTGTTTGCAAAGGCGTTATAAGGCATATGCATAGAATAATGGATTAAAAGTTCAGCAAAATCACAAAATTGTAACATACTTGCCATACTTGTTAACAGAAAGATGAATACATTCATTCATGTAAAAAAGAAATAAGACATGTGCTAATGTGGCTTCATCTTATGATCTATCAGTCTGGTTTGGTATAACAAACAATGAGACATAGCTATTCACTTTAGTGAAATTAACCAATGAAAAATCAATCATTGAATGTTGAATCTTTTTAGGTCTAATAGTGTATAATTTCTTGGCAGGATAAGCCCAATAAGTATGAAATTATTAAACTTATGAGCACATTTTGAAAGACAAATAGTGCACACACTCTAAATCTAGAGCCAACTCTTGGAGCTGTTTGAAGAAAAAAAAGCAGTTCACTCATTTCTCCATATTCAAAGGGGTTAACCCTTTCCTCCATTAATACACCTTTCTACGCTTCTGTAAAAGTCACCTGTTGAAACCATTGTGATAATAGAGCATTTGCTCCTATGGGAGCAAATGCTCTATTTATCACAATGGTTTTAAACTACAAAATTCTAAAAATTTCCTTTTCTCTAGTTAATGCTCCTTTTCGTTAGATTTATTCAAAGTGGTTGGATCTAAAAATAGCCTATGAGGTAATGGGTTAAGACAGTAACAGATCATCTCTATGAGACAGTCACTTACGTAGAATAATTGTTTGGATTCTGCATGTTGAGGTACTCAGTGGGGTCAGTTTTCTGTGTGCGGGAAAGACGCAGGTCTGGAATATCACCGGCCTTGTCATATGCATCGCCCAATACACGATGTACGTATAATGGCTTGGACTTCTCTCGAACAAACCCTGATCCTCTGTCTGATCCATGTGATACAGTTGAAAAGGGTTCATTGCCCTGGGAAATATAAGTTCAGAGTTGAGATAATATGATGGTTAGAACTCATCTCAAATGGACGCCATCATGTAATCAATGGCAGCCAGTACTGAACTATAGCTATCTAATGATTAACAGAGATATTATTGATAAACTATCACAGGATTCTAGTACATGACCCGCTGGTGCCATTACTAATTGAACCATGTAATACTTGAATGAATACTGATTACTCAGCTATCAAGAACATACATGTTTTACCATTATCAATATTTTTGTTCTGAAAGATATAAAAATTAAGTGATTTTACGCTAATCTGACCCTTTCCTCAATGAATATTCATTGACTGAATTTTCATAATTACACGTTAAAAGGAATTTTCTGACTGTCACAGAAATTTCAGAATCATATCTATATCATTCAATATACAAACAGTACAGACCTGATATGGGTCTGCTCTGTTTGCAAAGGTGCCAAAAGTCGCCTATATGAGGGAAAGGGTTAAAGAATCGATACAGCTTGAAAAATACAAATATTAATTTTGATGCTAATACTGCAATGTGTGGCATTTGAATTGTAAGTGTTAATTTTTATGCTAATACTGCAAATCATGGCTAATACTGCAACTTTTTTTGGTACAATTTCATTACTTTTTTCATGCTAATACTGCAAATTGTGGCAATTTAATCATTTATCTTGTCTTGATGCTAATACTGCAAACTATGTCAGTTCAATTACAGATATTTATTTTGATACACATATAGCAAAAAATACACAGATAATATGCTGTATAAACCACACATCACAGTGAATATTAGTTGAGATTACCTTTGGATATTGTGACTGGAGGAAGTTGGTTTTCATGATACTGGAACCAGTTGGTCTGCCAGTGGCCCAGCCCTGAAACAAACATAAATACAATAACACCAAGTAGGTGGCAATCATAACAAATCTAAATGTAGGTCTTCCAGACAGGTTTATTTTGCTTTTCAACCCTTTACTCCATAAATACATTTCTATGTCTTTGCAAACAGAGTAGACTCAGATCAGATGGCTCCTATAGGATCTGGGTGTGCTCTGTTTGCTTATGGAATTATATATAGTTCTGATTGTACAGTTTCTACTATGGTTGAATATTTCTTTGTTCACATGCTATTATAAACATTTAGCTAATTAATATTCACAAAGTCAACATTTATTACAGGAATATTTATGAAGACAAGAGGGCCAGAATGGCCCTGACATCGCTCACCAGGCAATCAGAGGAGAAGATGTTCAAAGTTTTCACTATATGTTTCTAGAGAAAACTAGCCACCCCTGGGGCAGGCCAATTTTGATCCAAGGGGCATAATTTATACAACTTTTGTAGAGGACCTGAACATGATGTTATGTGTCAAATATGAAAGCTGAGAACCTTCCAGTTTCTGAGGAGAAGATTTTCAAAGTTGTCACTATATGTTTCTATTGAGACATGGCTACCCCTGGGGCGGGGCCAATTTTGACCCCTGGGGCATAATTTATATAACTTTTGTAGAGGACCTGAATATGATCCTATGTGCCAAATATGAAAGCTAAGAACCCTGTAGATTTAGAGGAGAAGACTTTCAAAGTTTTCACTATATGTTTAGAACTATTGAAAACTGGCCACCCCTGGGGCGGGGTCAATTTTGACCCCAGGGGCATAATGTATATAACTTTTGTAGAGGACCTGAACATGATGTTATGTGTCAAATATGAAAGCTGAGAACCTTCCAGTTTCTGAGGAGAAGATTTTCAAAGTTGTCACTATATGTTTCTAGAGAAAACTAGCCACCCCTGGGGCAGGCCAATTTTGATCCAAGGGGCATAATTTATACAACTTTTGTAGAGGACCTGAACATGATGTTATGTGTCAAATATGAAAGCTGAGAACCTTCCAGTTTCTGAGGAGAAGATTTTCAAAGTTGTCACTATAAGTTTCTATTCAAAACTGGCTACCCCTGGGGCGGGCCAATTTTGACCCCAGGGGCATAATTTATATAACTTTTGTAGAGGACCTGAACATGATGCTGTGTGCCAAATATGAAAGCTGAGAACCCTGTAGATTCAGAGGAGAAGATTTTCAAAGTTTTACTATATATTTCAATAGAAAACAAGGCACCCCTGGGGCGGGGCCAATTTTGACCCCAGGGGCAAAATTTATAAAACTTTTGTAGAGGACCTAAAGATGATGCTATGTACCAAAGATGAAAGCTGAGAACCCTGTAGATTCAGAGGAGAAGATTTTTAAAGGTTCAAATTGTTGACGCCCGACGACGGACGACGCACAACGGACATCAAGCGATCACAAAAGCTCACCCTGAGCACAAAAGTGCTCTGGTGAGCTAAAAAGGGTTAAGACATCCATGCTTATTAATTTAATAGTCATTCTATAGAGATTCTTCTGTACACAATAGCAGTAAGATAAACTATATTATGCCGAAGAATAAAACATAAGACCTGCATCATGAGAAAATACGTAGATGGGTCATTGAAAACAATTTTGACCAGAACTGGCTGCCCAGTTACAGACATGGCTCAGGTATTACACAGTTTGTAAAATTGGACAACAAAATAGTATAAATATTGAAGATTTCCCAGTAAAGAATCCCATATAAATGAGGAAACCCAGATCAGACAGGAGTCTGTTTACAGATCTGTTTCTTTACCTTCTAAAATGACTACAATTTTCCACCTTTCATATTTCATTATAACTATGTTGTCCATGAATCTTCAGTAGGTATTGAAACTTGGAATAAACATAGAACATGGAAAGGGTTAAACTCTTGTTCATACCTTTACAAACAGAACAGAACAGACTCAGATCAGATGATTCCTATAGATGCAGTCTGATCAGGGTCTGCTCTGTTTGCTTATGAAATTATACAGATCTGATTCTACAGTTTTTATCTAAGCAAAAATTCATAAAGTGCTGAATTAAGACATAAAAATGTTCATTAGGGAAAGAGTTATTTGGCAACTGGTATAGTCAGTTATACTCACTGGTCTGTCATTTTTGTAAGGGTTGCCTGGGATGAAAGTGATTGGCTCTTCATTATAGGCATGTGTGAAACCTGACCCCTCCTGTTGTCCAACCGTCTTATTAGACACATCCACTATAAAAAGACATTAAATCAAGCTTAAATTAATGCTGAATAATCTAAATGAAAAGATCCATTACTGTTAAATAGTATAGTACAATAAGTTATGCTAGAGGACATTAACAGTGTAGACCCTGACCATTAGGATTCTCTAGGCATCATCTCATCTGAATCTACATGCCAGTTAACTTGTTTCTTGTATTCAACTGATTAAAATGAACAAATATTGAGATAAAAAGAGCATGTGGTTGCTTAATGCAGGACGAAAATAATGGAGAATGCTTCTAGAGGAGCTTTCTGCATAACTTGCAACCTGCATTAAACTACCACCTGTCTTAAAGTACTCAGAATTTGAGCTAAGTTTAATGGTTGCTGTAGACAGGTTTTACCATATTGACATGCTGAAGAAATAATATTATAATGTGATTTTCTATAATGCAACTACATGTATAACCTAAAATAGTAATTCTGTGTAAAAAAACCTTTAACTACAATAGTGTTCTTTGTAATTACATCAACATCAGATATTAGATCAGTACATGATGTGAGACTTGATTTTCACATATCTCTACCTGCTACTACGTTGAAAAATTCCGCATGTTCAAATATTTCAGTTCATTTGAAAAATTACATTAAAACCTTGATTATTCGAACACTAAACTACATATTATTATTGATTTTTAAGACAGGTGGTGGCTTAACGCAGGAGGAAAATCATGCAGAAATCTCCTCCAGGAACTTTCTGCACCACTTTCACCCTGCATTAAGCAGCCACCTGCCTTATTTGGAATCAATTCTTCATTACTAAAATTTCAAAGTATCGAGTTTTTACTGTACGGTAATTTAAAACCCACCACCATTCTACAAGCATTTCCTTAACGCAGCTATCAAACTAATAGAACCTGTGACAATCTTCATAAGATTTACTGTCAACTATGGTAAATCATTTAACCCTGTCTCCCTGCTGAATATTCATATTAGAAATAATGAGATCATGAATATTTAGTAGATTAATTTTTATAATGACATATGTACAAAGGAATTTTGGTGTTAACAGAAACTGCAGGGTCTATTATAATTTCATACACAAACAGAGCAGACCCTGATCAGACGGCTCCTACAGGTCTACTCTGTTTGCAAAGGTGTGAAAAAGCATTTATATGAGGGAAAGGGTTAAAGAAATCTTATTCTAACTAAGTGATCAAGATGCATTGCAAGGTGATGTGGCTATGAGTCATGCCATGATAAAAGATTCTATCATTGCTTAGCAAAATGTATAGACCACAGCCAGGGTCTATATAATATTATTGTTGGCAAATTAAAATACCATTTTTACCATAACAACTAGTACAGGGCTAATATATAGCTTCATTATCCTAGGTATTTAGAATCTAATCTCCACTTTCCATCGGTTTGACATGTATGTCAAGGAGCTAACAATATACAAACTGTGTGGAAACTGATCTAATTACTCATTCAGGAGCACTTTGATCTGGGTCTGCACTGTTTGCCTAAATGATAATTACAGTAATTTCATAATGCAGAAACAAGGTTTAAGTCTACATTGTTTGTAAAGTCACAAAAGTATCTGAAATTTCTCATAGCTCATATCAGTTCATATCAAGTAAAACCCCACTAAAATAGACACCCAAAAGAAGTCTGAATCATCTAGACAGATGGTAGATTAATGCAGAATAAAACTTATGCTGAATTCACCCTTTTGAGTCAGTCACATTATTTTCTTTCTGCATTAAGCATTCACCTGCTGTTTAAAGTGATAGTCTCTGCTTGCAGTGCATTTTTAAAATGCCTAAAACTTACATAAATCATCTGTTTATATGCTGAGAAGAAATATATTGCAAGAAAGCTGATTGAACAAGCACTAAAAAAGACAAATTTTTCATTTATTTGATATTGAAAACTTGATGTTATTCACCAATACATGGTATTTATTTGGGTATTGCTTTAGTTTAAAAACTGTTTGAAATAGGCAGATAATATTTTGTTGTAGGACAAACTACAATGTACTATCAGTATCACTGAAAATTGTTTATTTCCTACAACAGGGGCCTTTTTAAATTTAAGTTTAATTGACAATCTTCACAAAAATAATTGAACTTAACCAACACCATATTCTCAAATTTTAATGAAATTATGTGTTTATCGAAGAGACTATCACTTTAAAGACACCCTTGTTTACTCAAAAAGAGACTGCTATATAGAAGTTCTACTGTATGAATTAATTATGAAAATATGATTCAGCAACAAGAATGAGTTTAATCTAAGAATATTAGGCATTACACAAAGAACCAAATATGAAGCATACTTAGGATAACTTTGATGGAAATCATTTATATTTTGCAGCTAAATCCTATCTTGTTGGTACTCATTAAAATTACCTCCGAGGCAATTCTAAAGTGTAGGAACATGACAATTAAAGATGAAAAAAAAAGAATTTTGGTTAGAACAGTATGCCTCTTATGTGGAGCTCTAACTCTTTCCTCCATAAATATGGCTTTCTACGCCTCTGTAAAAGTCACTTTATGAAACCATTGTGATAAATAGAGCATTTGCTCCTATAGGAGCAAATGCTCTATTTATCACAATGGTTTCAAACTACGAAATTCTAAATTTGTCCTCTTCTCTAGTAAATGCTCCTTTTTGGTAGATTTATTCAAAGTGGTTGGATCTAAAACTAGCCTATGGAGGAAAGGGTTAAGTAAAGAGTCATAATATGTTCTTCTACACTTTATATAATACTTTGTTGTGAGTAAAAGATCAGCCGATCAGTAGTAGGTATATGTTTAGCATAGTCAGAGGCATGGATAAATGTGTGTATTTCAAATACTAAAATTGTCATTTCTCCACCAAACCCTAAGTTGTGACCACTCTTTGAGACAATGCTAAAGAATGGTAAGCATAGGGTTTGGTGAAGAAATAAATAATATAGAATATATCACTGTGTTCTGGTTCATTTTGAAACACAAACTATTTTTTTTCTATTTTAAGAAAGCAACTTCAATGTCAAATAGTCTGGATCCTATTATGTCATCCAGTTACTGGGTATTTTATTTGGATCCAAACTGTTTGCAAGCCGTAAAACAATGTTATTTACATTTCAACCCTTTGAATGTGGAACATGGATGCATTGTCATTTACAAACAGTGTAGACCCAGATCAAATGGCTCCTAGAGGAGCCCTCTGACCAGAGTATGCACTGTTTGTTATTCAAATCCATCTACCTTTCATACTGTTTGGACTCTATATTTAAACACTGATGAGTTATTCAACTTTGAAAGTTCAGGTTTAACCCATTCCCGCATATAGACGCCTTTTGACGCTTCTGTAAAATACACTTTGTTAAACAATTGTGATAAATAGAGCATTTACTCCATAGGAGCAAATGCTCTATTTATCACAATGGTTTCAACACTGCACAATTCTAAAATTTTCCTTTTTAGTAGTAAATGCTCCTTTTCGGTACATTTGTTCAAAGAGGATGGATCTAAAAATAGCCTATACGGGAATGGGTGAAAAGGGTTTAAGGTTAAGAGTACATAAAGAAATGTTCAGATGGAATCAGAAGGAGTAGAAATTCAGCTGTCAGAGGGATGTATGTATGATTCCTACTGAATGAAATCAAACCTTTGAAAAATTTGAAAAAAGAAAAGGGTTACCATATTTCTAACAAGATGACTGATCTAAGTCAACAATTTATCATTCATCAGTTACTACAGTACAGCTCCTGATCACATGCCATGTTTTAAACACAGCTAGCTGATCTGGGGCTACACTATCAGTGACAAGCAAAGGTAGGTTTTCATACAGTAGGGCTCATTTAAAGACATATTTAATACATGTAAACAGTATATATGAAATTCCATTATGACTTTCTATAAAAAATCAGAACTGTAACAGAGAACAATTTTTACAGATGACAGTTGCTTAGTGTTGAAGGGGTTAATGACCATATACAAAGAATATCCTATAGACCTTGAGCATTTGGTGAACATTATCTAACCCTTTACTCCATAAATACATGTACGCCTTTCTACACCTTTGCAAACAAAGTAAACCCAGATCATACCACTCCTATATGAGCCATCTGATCAGGGTCTGCTCTGTTTGCTTATGCTGTAATATAGATATGAATCTACATTTTCTGCAAAGGCCAAAATTTCGGTGTCCATGAGTTATTATAACAAGTAACCTAATTAATCTTCATAACGTTATTATTTTTACATAAATATTCAAGGAGTAAAGAGTTAAAAAAAAATCTGCAGTAACATATTAAGCTGTTATTTTTACTTTGTGCTATAATGGAAAATGCAAGCTAAATGCATGGAAAATCAGAGCTCCAGTTTGAGGAGTATTTCAGATGCAAACTAATTATTTCTCTATATTCTATGTTGTTACTGCTAATTAGAATTATCCCAAACAGATGATTCTAATGAGTAGTTATGACATATGGTCTGGTGGAGAAATGAAGAAAACATTGCTGCTCTTATCTGGAGCACTGATGATATCCTGAATGTTGTTTCTATACTATAATGTAATGTTGGCTCTAAAATAATGTTTTACATCTTGATTGAGTGATATACTACTCATTTGCCCTTTCTATAGTCTAGCAAGGAAACTAAGTCTACAAAGAGGAAAGAATAATAAATGTGTACACTATATAACTAATTAATTACCATGGTAATAACTGCAGTTATCTGAAGCCACAAAATTCATAAAACATAATTTATGTGCAGTAATACTATGCAATACATGTACATTGTTTGCGTAATTTCCATTAACATATAGCTTATCCTTGACAAGGCACAATGCATTACATGACATTTCTATTCACAAAAGTAATTAAATTTTCATTTAGCATTTTAAACAGTAAAATAATATCTGCTTGATAAAAGTTTCAATTGTTGAGAAAATATGGTCATACTACAAACCTTATAGTTTGCTCCAACAGAAAAGATCCTTTTTACAGTATACAGTTAATAAAAGTGAAGTGTTTACAGAACTATAGATAAACGTGCATATTCAAATATTAAAATCGTAATTTCTTCATCAAATCCTGTGTTGTGACCACACTTCAGACTGACTTTTTGAGATGATGCTAAAGAGTGGTTACAACAGTGGTTTGGTGGAGAAACAAAGGAACTATTCTTATAAAACGATTTAATTCACCCTTTCCCTGTTCTTAATTTTAAAATAGTCCATTTTTCAATACCTACTGAATATTCATGCACAAAATATTTAATGAAATATGGAAAGTGTAACATTGTAGTCATTTTAGAAACTAAATAAACAAATCTATCAAATTCCATTAGCAAACAGAGCAGACCCTGATCAGATGGCTCCTATAGGAGCTGTCTGATCTGGGTCTACTCTATTTGCAAATGCATGAAAAGGCATTTATACAAGGCCTGAATGGAAAGGTTAACACATTTTATCTATTCCTCTGGTGTGAATTTATATTTCATAGTCTGCCCAACTCCACTTTTGTAACCTTTAATATTCATACTCTGAAAATTACAGGTTTTGCCTTAACCCTTTCCTCCATAAATACGCCTCTGTAAAAGTCATTTAATGAAACCATTGTGCATAAATACTTGAATTGCTCTAATCTAATATTTCAACCACTAAGGGCCTTTATGTATTATATTAATTCCCTATTCTGGAATATTTTCTTCATTGTGAAACCATTGTGATAAATAGAGCATTTGCTCCTATAGGAGTATATGCTCTATTTATTACAATGGTTTCAAACAACAAAATTCTAAAATTTTACTTTTCCCTAGCAAATGCTCCTTTTGGGTAGAGTCATTCAAAGAGGTTGGGTCTAAAAATAGCCTATGGAGGAAAGGGTTAACTCTTTGCATGCTAGCTGCAAATCTGTGATTATCTATTATCGATTGTATGCAAGTACCTCCACGTCTCATCAGGATCCAAAATGTTTGATACTCCCAACTACATTCTTCAAAATAAATAACAGAAAAATAAACTTTCAGAATTGCAGCAGACATAATATTATAGTAGTTGCAGACGTCAATTACTAAATGATGAAAGAGTCAAACAATTAAAATAAACTTACTTCTGTCTGGTTGAGCTCCGAGGAATTTCTGTTTGGTCTCAGTAGACATAAATCTCGGTCCCTTTTGAAAAATAAAAACACTGTTTAAGTATACAAATTAAAGAATAAATAACTTTTGACACACTAATCGTGTCATCTGGAAACTTGAATAAACATTTCATGAATATTTATTGGAATAAGTTTTATAATACAGTAGCATATGTACAGAGGATGATTTGGTATTGGTAGAAACTGTAGAGTCAGGTCTGTTATAACTTTGTAAGCAAATAGAGCAGACCCTGATCAGATGGCTCCTATAGGAGCCGTCTGATCTTGGTCTACTCTGTTTGCAAAGGCACAAAAAAGTGTTAATATAAGGGAAAAGGTTAACCATTTTTCCCCATGAATATCAATTTAAGAATTTATTACTTCATGAATATTCATGAGTTGAATTCTAATAATTACACATTAACAATGCAAGTTTTGTCTGTCACAGAAACTTCAGAATCAGATCTAAATTATTCCATAAGCAAGCAGAGCAGACCTTCATCAGACATCTCCTATAGGAGCTGTCTGATCTGGATCTACTCCGTTTGCAATTGTACCAAAATTAAGCTGTCATCTGTCTGAATGACAAGCACTAATACTAATTTTAACCCTTTCCTCCATAAATACACCTTTCTACACCTTTGCAAACAGAGTAGACCCAGATCAGATGGCTCCTATAGGAGATGTCTGATCAGGGTCTGCTCTATTTGCTTATAAAATAATATAGATGTGATTCTACAGTTTCTACTATAGCCCAAAACTCCTGTATCAATGTGTCATTCAAAATTAATTTAAATAATATTCAAGACATCATCATTTCTTTCATAAATATTCATAGAGTAAAGGGTTAATGTCTGTTATAGAGAGGTTATACTGCACTGTATATCAACAAAGATAACAAATTGGCAATCAAACTTACATAGCCTGCATTTTCAAGTTCTACAGGGTCTCGTCCTCGCAGTGTGTGTAGCAGTGGCTTAGATTTAGGCAGGATATTTGCAGGTGCTGATGCAGCCCTGGTGTCTATAAACACACCTTTTACCTGTGAAGACAATACATGTATAATGAAAACCATAACAAAACTAACAAAGCAATTCAATATTCTCAATTGCAGCTTCTTCTATCGGATCCCTACACTATAGGTAGTATGACCACTGGTGTCTTCCAAGACTTATCGGCAGACATCGCAGTTTAATGTTGAAAAAGTATTTGATAATTTACTTTCATGAAACAACAAGGAATTCTATAACCAAATGTAAGGTTTTATAATAATATACATATGAGATGTTTAGCTCAGCCATAAGTTCAATCATGGGAAAAGTTGACAGGAAACTCACAGTTAACTATATTGACTATGAGCTTATATCGTACATATTATAATGAAATTTAAGAGGGAAAAAAAGGGAACGAAATAAAATATATTGACAACACGGTTGTAGATTGGTTATTTACACAATAATGAAATTTAAGGTAATAAGGTTATTTACACAATAATGAAATTTAAGGTAATAAGGTTATTTACACAATAATGAAACTTAAGGTGATAATAGTCACATTTGAGCATGCTTAAGCATTTAGTAAATACAATTTATTTGGCAATTTCCAAATCAGACTCCAATATCTGCCTTTAACCATGGACATGTATTTCTGTATGTCAACTGCAGCAAATGCTAACACCAACAAGATATTCTACAAAATATCAAGGCAAACACTGTTGAAAAACATACACTATAAACTGATTTTCTTTCAAATGGAAGTGGTTGAAATTTGTGAAAGCTCAAATATGAAGCTTGTAGTATGGAAATGAACTTAAATATTAGATTTTCACTGCTGACATATGCAATTAATTTTTCCTTGGAAGAAAACACTTTAACCCTTTCATTTTTTTCTTTAACCCTTTTTATTAAGGATATCAATTAGATGCTTTTTATAATAGTCTATGCACACAGGAATTTTGGGAACTGGCATAAACTGTAAAATCAAATATACCTTTTCCATAAGTAAACAGAGCAGACCCTGACATACTACTCCTACATGAGCCATCTGATCTGGGTCTATTCTGTTTGCAACCATGTTTAAAGGTGTATCTACGGAGTAAAGGGCTAACCAAAAACAGCTAACTTTGAATGAGTATTAAAGTACATATAGGCAATTTGAATGTAATAACCCTTGTGAATATTGTTACACATTACCTGATATTCTGTCGGAGTCGTGATGGGCTTCTGTCTAACAAAGCCTGACCCAACTTGGTAACAATTGTTAGGTAATGGCTCATTGCCCCTGTTCTCTCTATATCCTTGGAACTCTAGGCTGGTTACACTACGGTAATTACGAGAACATATACGCCTGAAAGATAAAACAAACAACTGTTAGAACTGAAAAAATAATGTCTGCCTAAACTCTGATCTCCTGTAACTATATTCAACAACCCTTTCCCTGTTCTATATACATGTATTTATTCTTTTTTCAATACCTACTTAATATTCATTGACAAATATAGGAGCCCTCTGATCTGGGTCTACTCTGTTTTCAAATGCATGAAAATGCCTTTATATGAAGGAAAGGGTTACTTGAAAATTATTGTCAAAAAGTCAGACAGATTGAATTCTGTTGAGACGGTATCTCATCTGGATACAAACAGTTTGCAAATGCAAGTCAGGTCTTATTTAGAATATTAAGGGTTACTTTAATATTGACTTTGTTAAAATTATTCCACTTTAACATATAAAAAGAATATCACAATATTTCATATGTAATCAATACATTTGTTTTGAAAGAAATATCTAGCTTAACTACAATGAATAGATTATGGAGTCAACATATTTGTATATTTTGTATCATTAAGTAAACATAAGCAAGATAAAAAAAAATCCAGATAACAAAGGTTCCAGTTGGATCAAAAGTTCCTGTATTTACATGTATATATTAATTGTTTTAATGCTCTTTCTTGGCAACATCAAATACAGCTTTTTATATCTAATTCAAACTTTTTTTTAACTCAGCCTAACCCTATACCCCATGTAAGAAATAGTAACATCATGAATATTAATTACAAAAACTTACCTAAATTTTCACAATGACATATGAACACAGATTTTTTTAGTCATGACAGGAACTGTAGAATCATATCTATATTATTCCATAAGCGAACAGACCATACCCTGACCTGGGTCTACACTGTTTGAAAAGGTATTAAAAGGTGTCATTATGGAGTAAATGGTTAATGAGAAATCATATAGATAAGAACAAAAAGACTGCTTACGCTAGTGTTGGATTGTCTTGTTCATCTAATCTGCTGTTGTAGTATACAGCTGGCCGAAAGTTTGACAGATAACCTGTTCCAGTATGACGACCAGGCCTAGGTCTGAAGTTCTCATAGTGTTTACCATATGTAGTGGAGTTTTGTGTTGCATAAAACTTGAGCATGTTTGTATCAGGGCCATGGCTGGATTGGATATGTGCAGTCCGGGTTCCTTTGGGTAATGGGCCCATTTTCTGAAAAATACACATGTTAACACGTACAGGTATAAATCATACCAGTGAAGTAACTTTAAATGTGTATGTTCATTGATTAATTATTAAGAAGCAGTATACATGTATATGTTTTACGTGTTGTTGGAATATGGACATTTTTAGAACTCTCCTGTGCATTTTAGGAATTCCAATAACAGCAAACAATATTGGAATTCCTACAGTGTGCAGATCGATATATTTCAGAATAGTCCCTGCACATTTTTAGAATAGTGGAAAAAGTTGGTTTTCTCTATTTACATGCATTTATTAATCAAAGTCTGTTCAGCTCATAACCTAAATAAGTTGGGTTCAAGTCTCTCATATTTCAGCAGAAAATTGAAAGCTGCATTTAAACAATAAACAATCATTTACATTTATAGGTGTTGCAAATGAATTCCATTGCAAATCAATATTGATTTAACTTTTATTTATGCTAATGAACAATTAACTGACCAATTGTTTTTCATTTGTTCCATAATGTAGTGTTAATTACAAATTATACTGACTTAATTTAAGTTATGCCCAATGACAGTTAACAGAAGCATTGTTTTTCACAAATTATTCCAATTTTAGAAAAACAAAGTGTACCTGCATCAAAACATTTTTCTTGCAAAACAATTGTTAATCATACATGATAAACTAATAATAATGACACAACAAAGCATTATTGACATGTTAATAACCGAATGTAATATAATTTTGCCATGTGCAATTCTAGTCGCTCAAGGAAATTCCAGAATGACCAGGCATTATTGAAATTCCTAAAGCGTGCAGGACAATTCTGGAATGCATACTACTGTAACGTACTGTACTTGAGTTAAGTAGGGTACAGGTAATTGGTGGAAAATCAATAAGTCCCGGATCGTGTGGCTCAGTAGCTCAGTGGTTAGAATTCTGGCACAGTAAGCCAGAGGCCCCGTGTTCGAGTCCCGGTCAGGCCACAATCTCAAGTCCTTTAGTATACTAGTCAAATGCTCCAGCTCCATCTTGTCGTAAGAAAAGAATCTGCATGCTTGTATAGTACTCTGCACATATATTGATAAACTACACACAGTGGCACGCCCCCTTTCTATGAGTAAGGAGATGAATGTGTAAGGACTCCACAGCACACTCATGACAAATCACTCTGACATATAACTGTGTTTTCCTTAGAGAACTTTCCCTTGCATATCCAAGTCAAACACTCCACCAAATAACTATACATCTTCATAAAGATAGTAATTTTGTATAAGTGTCAATAAACTGCACACTGTGACATTGTTTTTGTTTAAACCTACAGTCCTACAGTGCCAATATCGTTATACTTCTTCCGAACTACTGGCTCGTTATATAAAATGACTTACAGACAACAAGCAATTAATATTTCACTATATTCAGTTAACAGCTGTGTAAACGGTCGCAGTTAGCATTTATCCATAGTCATGACAGTTTGCACTCATCATACATGAGCGCCTACACAAAAATGTGCACGAGCTGTCAGAATGCTACTGTAAGTGGACATCAGTTTAACAATAACAAATTAATTGATTTGCATCTTAAAATTATATTAATATAACCATATTACCATGGCAAATGAAGACCTACCAGTTTGTCCCGGTATATTTAAAAGGAATCTTGGTTTAAAATCATCAATGCAGAAAGTAAATAAGGTTACGATACAAGCCAAACAGTCGCTACTGGCAACACACTATGTGCACACAAAATGATGACGTCACTTCATGTTTACTAAAACCAGCACCGAATACAATATTGCCAAGCCTGTCAATTTTTCAAATACATGCATGGTTTGCAATTTAATTATTGTTTTATTATTCTGATTTATCAAATTTTATATTTGTGCCTATCACCAATTAAACCAATACGTGTAGATAGACAGTTCCATTATTTAAAGAATGCGTTCTTTTTCATCGTAGTAAATGTTTTATACATCACCTTTCGTACTCGATCCACTGTAAACTCGAACCCTTTTTATTTCCAATAAATTTAGATTCGTGTCACGAATACGTGTTTACTTATGTGTTCATTGTAATGTAATGTTTTCAAAGGTGTTTACATAAATTTATTTTCAATTCGTTAAACTATCTCAATACTAATAAAATCACTGATTCATTTTAAATGAAGGTTGGTACATCTAAGGCCGAAATTAGACTATGAGTCCATCCCAAACCAATTCGATCCCGGAAATTACGGTCCTTTGACATTCCGATCTTAAGACAAACCAGTTGGTGCTCTGTGGGCCTTTGTCCAAAAAGTTCATATTGAGAACCTATAATGGTTCGCGTGTATAACCACTGCTTTATTTTAATGATGTTGTTGAGGCTGCAGTTATTGCCTCTCTTGCTGCTGCTGTAACGCTGTTGTTGCTGATGATTAGCAGTAGCAGTGATAATAATAGATACAACGCGATGTCACCTTGCATTTATACAATTAACATATTTCTTAAAATTAAATTATATGTTCTGATCTGTAAAATCCAGTTCAGTCAAATAAAACTGCCAATAGTGCTTAACGGTAATAGGTATATCGATAACAATTTAATACCGATGGACAAAACGACTGACATTGACAATACACAAATGACAACAACAATAACGATTAAAAACAACCAAAATACATCCCCAATAAAACCAAACAAAAATAAAATAAATATAACAGTTATTACATAAGTATGTTATAAAATAAATAATGTGATACTAATCATACTATAATGAATGCCTACAAAACATATATTGCAATCACCACTACTGTTGCTGTTCCTAATGTTCAAATCTACAACTACTACGCCCCTTTAAAGGTGATAAAATATTAAAAATAAAACATCGTCTAATATATTTCTTTGTCTCAGAATTTATTTAAACATTTATTTTCTGAACCTTTAGATTATGCTTGTTATGACTAGGAGTATTTAAAGTTCTGGAGACAAAATACTGAGTATGTTTCACGTCTCTGAATTGACAACGGCAACTGGAAAACATAATTAAGTAATATACAATCAAGATTATATCCATAAAGAAGCTGTGTTCAAACTTTATATGATATCGGAACAACATATTTATGAAAACATACATTGAATGAATGACGAGTCAGTAAAAAATTTCACATCTTTGAAAACAAAACAAATGAACTGTTAAGAAATATAACACTAAGTTAATTAACCCTATGACCTATAGATGCACTTTTAATGCTTTTGCAAACAGAGTTAACACCCACTCAGATGACCACTGCATGTTTGAGTCGTCTGATCAGGGACTGTTCTTTTTGCTTTTGTATATACATGTACAGTAAAAAAAAAACCTAGTGCGACCACCAAAATGAAGTATAATTCTGGGTCTTAGAGGCAGGTGGTAGCTTAATGCAGGATGAAAATAACTCAGAAAGCTCATGCAGGAGCTTTCTACATTACTTTCGTCCTGCATTAAACAATCACCTGCTTTTAAAGACTCATTTTTGTCTCATCATTACATGTAGGTCGTCGCTTTAGATGGTATTTACTGTAACTGAATCTACAGTTTCTGCCATGTCCCAAAATCATGTGTTCATATAACATTATAAATAATAATATCAATAACATTGATAATGACATCATCTGTCTGTGCTAATCATATTATGGGCATATTAAACACTTTGAACGTCATTTATTGGTCATTTCCGTGTTGAATCATGCTAAGTAAATATTTCGCACTAGAAAGTCAACACCAGACAATGTGGAAAACTTTTATATATACTTTGTGTTGTTTATCTATTAGAATGCCTTATGAAAAGACTAACGCATTTTGCAGATATCCTTTAAAAAATATGAACTTCAACACACACTATTTTTAAAAACACGACCTAAACAAGAATAAACCTGAAGCAAGATTTAGAACAGTTTGCAATAAACTTAAAATATTGAATTGTTAAGCTAGCACAAATGTATTTTATAAATTTCCGAAGTTACAAATGGCCGTTGTAAATAAAAGCACACAGTTGGGGCAACTACAGTAGATTGCGTGACACATTCAACATTGTGGGAAACTTTATCTTTTTTATGATATATGGTTATACACTGACCAACCGTTACATCCGGTTTTAACTCTTTACTCCGTGAACATTATTAAGACATAATGACTATGCATATTACTTATCTGATTATTATAGTGACATGTGAATACAGAAGCTTTCAGCAATGGAAGAAACTGTAGAATCAGATTTAAATCATTTCATAAGCAAGCAGAGCAGATCTTGATCAGATGGCTACATGATTTGGGTCTATTTGTTTGCAAAAGAGTTAAAACGTGTATCTATGGAATATAAGGTTACATTCACCATATACAATATTTTGAGCAAAACATTATGCTTTACAGACAGAAATTTTACCAAGTACTTATATCACAACACGGTGTATTCCCATTGTCCCATTCCGTGGCTTAGGATTCACCTGTGTCACTTTCTCCTGTTTTGGGCCACACACTGAATATATATATAGATGCTACAGGACCTTGTGTGTCTGACTGCTATTCAGCTAAAACGTTCTCATTTGTTTGTATAGCTACAGCTTGGTGTTTTTATTGCTGTGTCTGACAATATTTTTTCTTATTAACTGTAGCTGTGCTCTTCTGTTGTGTTCAGCTGTTGACTTCCCCACATGACTTCGAAATTATAACATACACTTGTGAATACCATGTACATTATTGAATTACGCTACAATATTGTGAATTACGTTACAATATTGTGAACTGTGTTACAATGTTGTAAATTACGTTAAAGTGACATGGCACTGTTGTGACTTACGTCACAATATTATATCTTTACATTGCTGTGAATTACTGTTATGAATTACATTATGTACAATGTTGTGAACAACATTACACTGTTGTGAATTACGTTCCAATATTGTGCATTACATAACAATTAATGGTCTGAATTATGTTACAATGTTGTAAATTACGTCACAGCGTTGTGAATTACGTTCCAATGTTGTGACATAAGTTACAATGCAATAACTATTCTCTGTTGTGAATTACGCCATAATGTTGTGAATTACGTTACATTGTTGGGGATTACGTTACAAAATTGTGAATTACGTTACACTGTTGTGAATTACGTTACAAAGTTGTGATCGAATAACGTTGCATGCACTACTGTGAATTACGTTACAATGTTCTGAATTACGTTACAGTGTTGTGAATTACGTTGCAATACTTTTGAATTACAGTACAATGTTATGAAGTAAGTTACACTGGTGTAGATTAAGTTACAATGTTATGAATTACGTTTCATTTCTGCGAATTATGTACAATACTATGAATTATATTTCATTGTTATGAATTGCATTACATTGGTGTAAATTATGTTACAATGTTGGGATTACGTTATAATGTTTTGAATTACGTTATAATAATTATTGTTAAATACATTCCATTGTTATGAAGTAGGTTATAATGTTGTGAATTGCGTTACAATAATTGTGAATTACATTCCAGCGTTATGAAGTACGTTACACTGTTGTGAATTACGTTATAATGCTGTGACTTACGTCACAAAATTGTGAATTACATTTCAATGTTGTTGATTACATTACAGTGTTGGGAATTATGTAACCCTGTTGTGAATTACGTTATACTGTTGTGAATTACGTTATACTGGTATGAATCATAGTACACTGTTTACAATGAAATAAATTACAATGTTTTGAATTCGTTACACGTAACACTTTGCTTTATAACAAGGAAGATGTAATTGGCAATATTTAAAGCACAAATACACATAATTGTATTTACAATGAATATATGCACATATATTTGCAGATATATACCCACCATATGTGATTATAGCCCAACCCTTTATTTTACCTACACACGAGGTAAAAAGAATATGCCATTTGATGCCCTCATCTACGACTATGTGTGTATCTCATGTCGAGCGGTATTTTGATACTAGTCAAATATGTCCCAGGTAAAAACAACAACAACAAACAAACAAAAAACCCAAACATTTATCATAATTAAGTCGAAACAAATTTCACAGTGATGTATTTCACGAAATAACATTTTGTTTTCAATGTGCTGAGTAAAATTAATAGAAAGGGCAACTCTAACCTTTATCTCATGTATTTTATCCAAACTTAAATTTATATACATGTAAACAAAAGCATATTGCATTCCTTGCATTCCTTGCATTGATTTGAAACCATGTTTACTAATGCAATTCAGGTCTGGATAAATTTTGCAAAAATATAGCTCAGACATGTCGATTCAATTTGTCTATTGATTATTTCATTATATTTTGAATGACAAAAGTTGTGGGGAGCCTATATCAGGTTGATAATGGTTTTTAAAAGATACAACCATTTTATCATGTGAATTGTGTACGTATTTCTTCTTCTTCCTCTACAACGACAACAATTACTACTGTTGCTGCTGTGAAAGCAAATGCAATGACTATAGCAACAGCTACGAGAAAAAAACAACACAAAAGTAAAGCGTTTCGGTTATTTTCGTACATTAATCGAATATAGTTGCAGTCCGAGACAACAGGAGTTCGGGTTATTTAAGGACCGAATGAATTTGTTAAAAAAATTTATTCGGGCTGTTTCGGATTTCATCCTAGAAGAAGGCCGTGCACAAGGCTGTCAAAATGTTTTTACTCCTTTTAGTACTCGTTGTCGTCATATTCTTCACATATTTACCGTCGTATTCATCAAGAATATCTAGAAGTGTAAGTTATCATTGCAAATGAATCACTTATACAGGAACTTATGGGGGAAATGAACAAATTTCCACCGGCGCCGGCGGGGGTCAAAACCACGGGGACCGCTATTTTCCGACGGTTTTTCGTGAATGTTGTGACATATCCCATACGTAGGTGGTAAATCGGCATCTGATATTTGGAATAAAGTAGTTCCTAAAAAATACATTGCTTTTAAAGATTTAGCACTGGAATATTATTAAAATGGTATTAGTTTTAAAACATTTACATAGTCTCAATTGAATTCATAATAAATGTAATGCTTTATTAAAATCTGTAATTCAATTTTTAAACAGTAACAAGTAACGTCGTACCATAACCCATTCGAACTGTTCGATTTTATACTTCGTATTTTAAAATTTGTGTTGCCATTTCATTAAAGTACTGATTTATCGTTTTCATACGGTGTCAGCTAAAGTTTATACGAGTACTGCTATGAATAAACAAACATACGTTATCTGTATGTCATAAGCATTTAGCTTGAAACTGTTTTTGAATCCTGCCAGACAATACATACGTTTACTGTATGTCAACATTTGTCAGCTTACATCACACACGAAGTACTGATCTGGTGCCACATACATTAATTTTACTGTCATCTCATCATTCATCGGCGCTATATGACCTATTCAGTGTCGCAGTGTCGTAAAACCCAACTCACTCACTCACTCACATTTACTGTATGTCTTGAGGATTTATCTAAATCACTTGATAAGTCCTAACGTATATTGTATGTCAAAACTCATCTGACGCTGCAGACTTTTACCGTATGTCATAATAAATTACCTAGAAACACTTAAGTTAACTGCATGTCATACCTTTTCTACTAAAACACGTATGGATTACTGTTAAGAAGAGACATACGTTAAATGTATGCAATCAATTTCAGCTGCAAACACTGATTAAATCCAATCAGAGGAGATCTACATTTACTGTATGCTATACGTTTTGTACTAACACACATGTTAAAGGATAATAAGAGACATACGTTAACTGTATATCATAAGCTTAAGCTAAAATCACTTGTTTAGTTCTACCAACTGAGACATATGTTTACTGTTTGGGTTTAAAAGGCTTGTGGATACATAGAGACATACGTTAACTGTATGTCATAAGTTTCAAGCTGCAATAAAAGTCCTTTCAGAGAGATCTCGACATACGTTTACTGTACATGTCTCATGTGTTCTGCTATAACACCTGAGATACATGTGTTGTCTTATGTCACAAGTTTTAAGCTACACACACTTCTTAAGTCCAGTCAGAGGATACTCACGTTTACTGTATGTCATACGATTTAAGCTACAACGTCCTGTCAGAGACGACATACGCGTTTACTGCTTTTCATAATTTGCCTGCTATAACACGTGAGGATTATGAATAATAAGAGACAAACGAACCTGATGTCATAATTTATCTGCTAAAACATGTGTGGAGTGCCACTTAGAAGAGACACACGTTAACACTGGTTAATTCCTACCACAGAAGACCTACGTTCACTGTATGTCATACATTTTCTAATAAAATACCTGTGGAGTACTGATAAGGAAAGACATGCATTAAAAGTATGTCATAAGTTTGAAGCTACAAAAACTAATAAAACCCGATCATTGGAGACCTATGTCTACTTTTTGTCATTTTTTTCTAATAAAATACGTTTTGAGAGCTGATAATAAGAGACATACGTTTTCTGTATGTCATAAGTTTTAAGCTACATGCACGCGTTAAGTACTATTAGAGGAGACATACCTTTACTGTATGTCATAATCAGTCAGCAAAACATGCATGGGCTACCTATAAAAAGAGACACACGTTATCTGTATGTCATACTTTGTCTGCTAAAACATGTGTGGATCTAGCGCCACTTAGAAGAGACATACGTTAAATGTATGTCATAAGGTTTAAGCTACAAGCACTAATACAAAGTTATCATAAGAGACCTTATTGTGCTTAAAAATGCGTGTTGTGCCGGTTATAAGAGTCATACGTTAACTTATGTCATTTTGTTCTGTTATAACACGTGGCGAGTACGAATGGTAACAGACAAACGTTAACTGTATGTCATATATCATGAGACCCACGTTAAATGTATGTCATACTTTTCCACTATAACATATTGTTCTGCTATAACACTTGGCAAGTACCAATACTAAGAGACAAACACTAGCTGTATACCAAACGGTATTGCAGTAACTTTATGTAATTGGTTTAATTTGTAAACATAGATGAAGTCCTATCTCGGGAGACATACGTTAACTGTATGTCATATTTTTGTATGATAAAACACTTGTGGAGTAAGGATAAGAGATATACATTAAGTGTATATCATAACATTTAAGCTACACACACTAATAAAATCATATAATAGGAGACCTACGTTAAGTGTATGTCATACTTGTACTAAACAATGTGTTGAAAGCTTATAATAAGAGATTATTTTTCTGCTATAACATGTTTTGAGAACGTTTAATAAGAGGATTGCAGTAACTTTATGTAATTGGTTTAATCTGTAATTATAGATGAAGTCCTATCTCGGCAGACATACGTTAACTGTATGTCATATTTATTTCTATTAAAACACTTGTGGAGTAAGGAGAAGAGAATACGTTAAGTGTATGTCATAACATTTAAGCTACACACACTTATAAAATCATATAATAGGAGACCTACGTTAAGTGTATGTCATGCTTGTAAAAGTAGGTCATATAGCGTATGAATACATAAATACGTATTCTGTATGTCATTCACTACGAAAAACCGTCGGAAAATAGTATCCCCCCAAAACCACAGTCATGAGTCAATATGTGACCACCAAGTCCCCAATGCCATGGCTACCTTGGGAAGAATCTAGTATAGCGAACTCCGGAAATCACGAATCATAACAAAGCACATCGCGTGCCTTTTTGAGCCAATAATGTTGCTAAACGCGACGCCATTTTGTTTCATTGCTTTATGTTTACCTAGGGTCACTGCGGCGACTCTTGTACAATAACTGACGGTTATAATTATTTGAATAAACGAATTTCAAGCAGGGAAATGTTTCATCATATCATTTCTTTCAGTGGCTTTGATTTTCTGTATGGAAAAAAGTTGATAAAGCAGGGGGTTCGGGGGCGATAGCCCCCGACAGAACAGCAACATCCTGCCCTTAACAAATATTCTGACGTCATTGGTTACGTCATCGTATGTTTACTGCAACTATCATAATTGTATTATATTTTGCGGTAAAAAATGGGGTCCGCTATACTAGATGTGTTCCGCTACCTTATATAGGTATACCACCCGCGAACCCGCTAGCCTAGGATCAGTGGGTGTCCTGCATAAGTAAACCACACTTAAACCGTCCAAGGACGCCTTTTCGGCTTTGCAACAGTTTGCATTTCCAAATGCCTACCAACAGCATCTGCTAAATATTTCTTCCGCATTGATCACAAAATTGATGCTAAGAGTAGCGTGGTCTCACCGTCTATCGAACCTCTAAATATTTGACCAGGATCAGAACACGTTTACCGTGAATAATGAAGAAAGTAATAAATCATCAATTCAAAATAATCTTAAAATGCTCTTCTATCCCTAAAATAGCAACAGCAATGCATGCGCGGAATGGTACTTTAAAACAAAAACTTCCGAGGTCCGCTAATGTAGAATCAAGCAGAAATCTGCCATATCAGGCATATATGACCATATTTTTGTAACCAGTATTTCCATTTTCAAGCGTTTAAGTCACTATTGGTGCCTAGCTGTAGGACCAGGCATTTACAGTAACCCTAGGTAACTCTTTCCCTCATGAATATTTATGTTAGAAATAATGACATCATGAATATGGTATACGGATACAGGTTTTTTTTTGGTCCTGGCAGAAACTATAGAATCGGGTCAATGTATTTCCATAAGCTAACAGCCGACTGTGATCAGATAGCTCCAACAGGAATAACTGAAATACTGTTGGTCGGACGTAAAACCCAACTCACTCACTCTGATCTGATTACTTTATTTCCATAGGCGTGAAACAGCATTTATATGAGGGAAATGATTAACCCTTTCCTTCATACAAATGCTTTTTTCATGCCTCTGGAAGCAGAATAGACCCAGCTCAGACAGCTCCTGTAGGAGACAGCTGTTTGCTAATGAAATCATTCTAGACCTGACTAGTTTCTATAAATACAAACAATTCATGTGTACATACATGTATACCATTATAAAAAATTATAAATTTATGTCATCATTTCTTACATGAATATTCAACAGGGAAAGGGATATTCTATAAAGTCCAACTAGCTAGTGTACAAAAAGATATTGTTGTGTACATGTAAAAATATTTATGTTTATTTCTTTTGTCTAGATTGGAAGCTACTTCATACATCTGACAGATGAAGAATTGAATCTTAGACAGCAGGTCCGGGATCTGAAGCTTGAGCAGGGATCAGTGAGCATGTCAGACGAGTTTGCAAAGTACATGAAAATGCAGAGAAAGATTGAAAAACTGGTAGAACAGATAAAAAAGATGGGTAAGATAGAAATAATAAATGTAATTTGACTTGGAAAAATTGTCTTGAGTGTTTTATTGTCTCTAGTCCATTCTGCCCCTGGATAGTAAATAGTGTACATCATGACCAGACTGCTCTTTCAGGATCAGTTTGATCTTGGTCTAATCTGTTTGTCTGTCTAGTGTCAGAATATTTAGGATAGTTATGATATTTAACCCTTCTCTTGCTGAATTTTAAAAAACATTTCTCCTTCTTTATCCATGCCCTGTTGTATGATAACATATATCTTCACTGTGTACAAGTATTTCGTTGTGCAATCACTGCTGTGGATTGCACTGGTTGCACAATCAACTTGTAAATAGTGCAGACCCTGATGAGACAGCTCCTGCAGGAGCTGTCTCATCTGGGTCTTCACTATTTACAGGTAGGTATATTGACATGAATAGCAAGTGAAGGGTTAATTTCATTATTTGGTGCACTTACATGTTAACAAATTGTTGTCTGCAAACATTGTAGTCTGTTTAAATTATTAGAAAAGATCGTTTTCGAAAAACAATGTACATCTTTTTACACGTTTACAAATAGAGTAGACCCAGATCAGAATGCTCCTGTAAGAACCGTCTGATCAGGGTCTGCTCTGTTTGCTTATGAAATTATAAAATGTCTGATTACTTTTTCTACGAATACAAAAAAACCTGTGCATGTAATACTATGCTGTCATTAAACTTCAGCTAATAAATATTCATGATTTCATTTCTCACATGAATATTCAACAGGGAAAGGGTTAAGATGGTTCTACAGGTAATTCTGATTAAGCAGTGAACCTTAAATTGGCACTTTAGCTGTATCCAAAGTGTTTGTGCATAGCTAACATGTAAAGAGAACAACTAGAACTTTTGAACATAAAAAAGTACAAGATTGATGATTGGACCTAGGTTAGACTTTACAAGACTGATGATTGGACCTAGATTAGGCGTAACAATGTCATGATTGGACCTAGGTTAGACTTTTCCTGTCTTATTTCAGGTTCCTCAAGATCTCAGAAAATAACCTTCTTCTCTATGGGAGTGAAAATTGCCATCAAAGTGTTCCATGTAAGTATACTTATTTAGTCCCTTAGCTCATAGATACGCTTTTAATGCCTTTGCAAACAGAGTAGACCCACACCAGATGGCTCCTGTTGGAGTCATCAGATTATGGTTTGCTGTGCTTGCTTATGGAATTATGTAGATCTGACATTGCAGTTTCTGCCATGGCCAAAATTTCCTTACAGGTAGAGGGTTAAGGTAACAAGATACAGTAAAACCTCTCTATAACGGCCACTAAATTACATCAAGTATTTTGTGTTAAAGGCAGGTGGCTGCTTAAAGCAAGGTGAAAGTAAAACAGAACGCTCCTATAGGAGCGTTCTGTTTTACTTTCACCTTGCTTTAAGCAGCCACCAGACCTAAATACCAACTGCATGTAATTTACACAATTTAGTGGCCGTTATAGAGAGGATTTTTTACTGCATATTATAAAGGCATAATGCAAAAACCTACAGTAAAAGCTGTTTGCAGCCTCTTATGGAATAAACACAAAAACTTTTACAAGTGGGTGAATGCTTAATATAATACTTATATCATGCATGGATCTGCCACTTGTTTTAAATTCGGCGAATTAGATATTTGTTCATGTAAGAATAATGACATCATGAATATTAACCCTTTCCCTGTTCTATGTTTATTACAAATTTCATTACCTACTGAATATTCGTGAACAAAATAGTTATAATGAAATATGGAAAGTGTAGCATTGTAGCCATTTTAGAATGTAAAGAAACAAATCTTTCAAATTCCATTAGCAAAAAGTGCAGACCCTGATCAGACTGCTCCTATAGGAGTTCATGTGATATAATAACAATTAATCTAATTAATATTCATGATGTCATTATTTCTTACATACATATTCATGGAGTAAAGGGTTAAGGGTTAATGCAGTACTTTTCTGCATATAGAAAGTCCTGTGACAATTTAGCAAGTGACCACTATGAATATGGCAGGGTATAACTGATATCTGTATAGAAGTGATATAAAGACTTTATGAGTTAGTACTGGGTACTAAGTAACGGAGATAACTTGATTGCTATTATCTCTTGCAGGCTGTGACAATGATTTCTTTGATTCAGCTGTATAAAAATGAGCCACTATACTTGTTCCCAGATGAGTGGTTTGTTCCTGTGAACAAATTTATAGCATTTCCCTCGGGTGTCTCAGGTAAAGTAGGTTTTGTTATCAATGATAATGTCAGAGGCCTAGATAAGATGTGTCAGTCATAACATTTTCAGGAATAGCTCCTTTAAAAATGTCTCCACCAAATCTAATGTTGTGACCACTCTTTAGAATTGTCTTGAAGATCCTATTCAGTATTCAGTCCAGATTGAAGTACATGCATACACACTTTGTATTCTTACAAGTATTGAGTAGAAATTGTCACATTTTCATGATGGTTCAGTTTTAATATTAATATTCATGATATCATTACTTATTGTTTATTGGCCTTTTTATGTCCTTTGCAAATACATGTAGTAGACCCAGCTCAGATGGTTCCCGTAGGAGTCATCTGATCAGTGTCTGCTCTGTTTGCTTTATAATATGGAATATTATAGATCTGATTCAAGCAAATTAATATTGTTCAGTAAAAACAGTTGATGTTATTGTTTCTTACATGAATATTCGAGGAATAAAGGGTTAACCCTTTCCCTCATATAAATGCTTTTTCACATGTTAACAAACAGAGTAGATCCAAGTATAAGAGCCATCTGATCAGGGTCTGCTCTGTTTGCTTATGAAATATAGTAGACCTAACTCTACAGTTCAACAAATACCAAAAAATCTTGTGTACATATATTATCATTAAAAGTATGCCAATAAATATACATAATGTTATAATTCTTACATAGTGGTAAATATGGTAAATAGAAATCCTCACATTTCCTGATGGTTCATCTTGCTGTGATAGTACTGAAGCTTGATATTGTCTCACTTACAGGTGGTGTGTGTATAATATGATGGTTCATCTTGCTGTGATAGTACTGAAGCTTGATATTGTCTAACTTACAGGTGGTGTGGGTATAATATGCTGGATACTGGTATGTACCTCTGTGGTGTACAGAATGAAGAACTTCGTCACGGTGCAGCCTTCCACACAGGAACTCAAACTGGACTCCTAAACATGACCTTCTTGCCATTCTTTAGTGTATTCTAATAGCTAGATCGCGGGTCAAAAGAAGATGGTGTTCAGCCTTGAGGATGATTTGGGAACAAATGTTTCCCCGTTCTGGCTGAGATTTCTCTCTTCTGAGAGGGAAGTTCAAATGTGTAGAACGTAAAAAGGTTTTCAAATCTATGATGAAAAGTTCACCTTGAATGCTACTTAACCTTTTCCAGTCCTTGATTGAGCAGCAGGTGCTTGGTGAAAAGATTTATGATATTCAAATATGCACCTAATGTGACTGTTCAAAAAGCAATCAATTCCCTGTGGCTTGGTCCTGAAGCCTTTTCTGAATATTCTTGCCGATTGCTCAGGATAGTAACTTTGGTACTGCTCACCAGCAATTGTCTCAGTGATTAATACTTTTACTCCATGAATATTCATGTAAGAAATAGACAACATGAATATTAATTAGATTAATTGTTGCAATAGCACATGGACACAGAATCTTTTGGTCACGGCAGAAGCTTCAGAATCATACCTATATTATATCACAAGCAAACAGAGCATACCCTGATCGGACAGCTCCTACAGGAGGTGTCTGATTTGGGTCGACTCTGTTTGTAAAGGTGTGAAAAGGCTTATTTATGGAGTAAAGGTTTAAAATTTGTAGAATATTTTACACACATTTTCAATTTACATGTTGAAGTCTTCCAAATGTGAAGAGTTTTCTTGTATCAATTGTCAAAAGTGTATGCATGTGATTGCTCATAGTAGGCAAAAAAAAGATATGTGCCTAAATTTGGGATTGCTGTATTTGGAGAAATTAAATTGTATAATAATCTCTGTTGTTGACCATTTGCATGCTAGTTGGGAATTAGGGATTACCAGTGTGAATCCAGTTGAGATGTATAGTAATTGGGCATCCATTCTAGATCCAGTTTGATACTACAGGGAAATTATCACTAATAATTTTTCACAATTACAGATCTAGTTGAGATGTAAAGTAATTGGGCATCTCTTGTAGATGCTGTTTGTCACTTGTACTACAAGGCAATTATAAATAATAATTTTTCACAATTACAGCAGATCATACTTTTGCAGATGACAAGAACTTAGCAAATAGCTAAGTTTGTGTATCCGATACTTCATACATATGTTATGACACCCCTGTAGACATAGAAACAATGTGTGACATTTTTACAATGGTATATTTTGTACAGTAGAACCTTTCTTGAGTGGGCATTAAAAAGAGGTGTAAATATGGGTCTTTAAGACAAGTAGCTTAATGCAGGTTGAAAGTAATGCAGAAAGCTCCTATTAGAGCTTTCTGCATTACTTTTGCCCTGCATTAAGCAACCACCTGCTTTTTATGACTCCTATGTTCAGTAAATGTGTTCACTTAATCGTTTACTTGTTGCATATTCATGTAAGAAATAATGACATCATGAATATTTATTAGCTGAAATTTTCTAATGGAATTTGTACACAGGATTTTTTGGTTTGGGTTGAAACTGTAAAGACATCTTTTTATAATTCCACAAGCAAACAGAGCAGACTCTGATCAGACGGCTTCTACAGGAGCCTTCTGATCTGGGTCTACTCTGTTTTAAAAGGCGTGAAAAAGTATTTATATGAAGGAAAGGGTTAAGACAGGTTCTACTATAGTCCTTTATTTGAGGCCTTGTTAACCCATTCCCGCATATTGACACCTTTTGACGCCTCTTTATGAGTCGCTTTTTGAAACAATTGTGATAAATAGAGCGTTTGCTCCATAGGAGCAAATGCTCTGTTTATCACAATGGTTACAAAATTCTAAAATAATCCTTTTTTCTAGTAAACGCTCCTTTTCGGTAGATGTGTTCAAAGAGGTTTGATCTAAAAATAGCCTATGAGGGAATGGGTTAAATTTCTCAGCAGAAATGACTTGGTACATGTATGGCCAAAAGAATTAACTGCTGCGTTATATCTTCAGTGAATCCTGTCTGATTTGTGCAATAAATAAATATGAACATTCTTTTCATGAAGTTTTGTTGTTTTGTTCATTTAAACTACCATTTTTGATCACCTTTGCAAACAGGTTGTTTGCCAGATGATACACAGAGTAGCCAACTGTTGTATCAGGACTATTTGACACTGACACTGTTCTTGGAAAAGAATGTACAATAGAACCTGTCTTAAGAGGCCATTCATTTATTGAACATGTTTTAAAAAGCTGGTGGTTGCTTAATGCAGGGCAAAAGTAAAGCAGAAAGCCCCTATAGGAGCTTTCTGCATTACTGTTGACCTGCATTAAGCTACCGCCTGCTATAGAGATCCATAATTAGACATCTTTTTGCTGGCCTCTTAAGACAGGTTCTGCTGTACCGGTATGTTTAGACATATAGCAGACAAGTGTTACTGGCCAACAATTCTGATTCAGTAGATTTTTCTTAACATTTTGGTACCCATGAAAAAAGTTTAGTGGGAGGAGGGTGGGTGGGTGGGGGGTGCATGGTAGACCCCACTGGCTCCCTGAGTATATGTAATTGGGATACTAAGAAACCATAACAACATATATGCATGCAAGTCTCATTTAATGTACATTTATATGACAAGTGACATATCCCTAACATTATTTAACCATAAACTCTAAAGCTGTCAAATACTGTTTGCAAAATTTGTTGAATGTGTCAGTTTTCATGGTTAATTTTCTTTACTTTTTGTTCAAAAACAAGTATCGTACAGTTTGGATCTTGATGAGACGCCAAATAACTCAGTGTCTCGTTGTGATCAAAACTAAACTTTAAGGTTATCACAGATTCATCCATGGCGACAGAATGGTTAACCCTTTACTCCAAGAATATTCATGCTAAATAGTGACATCGTGCATATTATTTAAATTAATTAAAATAGCATGTGATCACAAATATTTGGCCATGGCCGAAACTAGACCCATATCTATATTATACCATAATTAAACAGAGTAGACCCTGATCAGACAGCTCCTACAGGAAACATCTGATCTGGGTCTACCCTGTTTGCAAAGGTGTATTTATGGAGTAACGGGTTAAGCAGACACTGGAATATATTTCAATCTTGATTGGAAATGTCAGCAAAACACAACATTTTGTTACCTGAAATGTAATGTACATCTAATGATTATAAACACATTCAACCCATCTTTAAACACTTTACTCTATGCAAACAGACTACACCCAGACCAGATGGCCCCAGTAGATGTATGATCAGGATCTGCTCTGTTTTCCTATGAAATAATGCAGATCTGATTTGACAGTTTCTGTCATGATAAAAATACCCTTTTTCATAGTGTCAATATAAAAATTCAGTTAATTAAAATTCATAAAGTCATTTTTGGCATGAATATTCATAGAGTAAAGGGTAAAATGGAACTTTGAGTAGTACATCATGAATACTGGAGAATATGGGTATCCAGTAGTGATTGTCTATAGCAAAATGTTGATGTATACAACCAGTTTGGCTCAGTGTATAATGTATCATCAAAACACATGTCAGTCCCTTTGAGATGCTTAACCCGTTACTCCATAAATACGCTTTTCTACACCTTTGCAAATAGAGTAGACCCTGATCAGACAGCTCTTTGTTTATAGAATGATTTAGATCTGATTCTACAGTTTCTGCATTGGAAAAAAAAATCATGATTTAATATGGCATTTTAAAAATTAATCTAATTAATATTCATGATATCACAATTTATTTCATGAATATTCATGGAGTAAAAGGATAAACCTCAGTCAGACTAAAGTTACGAGTGTGTAACATCATCTGCGAGTCTTTAGATGGCACACTATTTCTACTAATATCAGCTAGTGCTGTCAGGCAATATAACAACTCTTTAATAATCGTATGATTGTCACATGACTGTCATACAGCTTCCTATGATCTTCAAAGATTATCTACAACTTGTGCAATCATAAAGATTTCAAGTGATCAGTCATGTGACCAATTCATGATAACCGAAGATTATCAATGATTTAACCCTTTCCTCCATAGGCTATTTTTAGACCCAACCTCTTTGAATTAATCTACCAAAAAGGAGCATTAAGTAGAGAAAAGGAAAATTTTTAAATTTTGTAGTTTGAAACCATTGTGATAAATAGAGCATTTGCTCCTATAGGAGCAAATGCTCTATTTATCACAATGGTTTCAAAAAGTGACTTTTACAGTAGCGTAGAAAGGCGTATTTATGGAGGAAAGGGTTAAGAGAATCACCTACAAATGTCTTGCAACGATCTTACGACCATCCATGATTCCTCTACAATCCCTGATCTATTGTAAACACCTGTCTTACCTGGTAATCTTGCAACTACCAGTAGTCGAAATTGTTGTCTTTTTTAATTGCAAAGAAGTTGGTACAATATAAATAGTAATTACACAACAGTCGCAATTATCAAAAAAGGGTTTTGCCACTTCATGCTAAAGAATAGACCAATAACTTCATAATAACTTCATAGACCAATTGTTGTTGCTTACGTTAGTCGTATATTAAGTAAGACAGCTGTGTGACTATCATAAGGCAACCAAAGACCATACAAAGATAATTTACGATTGTTTGAAAGAGAAAAGATGATATCAGAATATGAATACGCACCTTTATCTATTGTTCTGACACACTAAATCAGGCCCTTCAAAATCTAACAGCATTTCCAATAGACTCGTGAGATATATACAACATTATAGAGTAATACATCAATACAATGACCACTCAAAAGATGTCTAATACTGGCTCTCAGCCCTTAACTCATGAATATTCATGCCACACTATGGCCATTCTGAATATTAATTAGCTAAAGTCTTGTATCAGACATATCAAACAAGGAAAATTACTGTCACAGCATGGAGAATTTGATCTGTAGCCTAGCAGCAAACAGCAGACTCTGATCAGACAACTCCTATCTATATACATTGTACATGTAGAAGTTGTCTGCTCTGGATCTACTATGTTTGCAAAGGCATAAAAAGATGGGATTTTGAAGTAAAAGGTTAACCCTTTACTCCATAAATATGCCTTTCTACTTCTTTGCAGTCAGATGGCTCCTGTATGAGCCTTTGGTCAGGGTCTGCTCTGTTTGCTTATGAAGTGATAAAGATACGAGTCTACAGTTTGTGCCATGGCCAAAATGTCATATATTCATGTGCCATAATAAAAAATTATTCTAATTAATATTCATTATGTCATTATTTCTGCATAAATATTCATGGTGTAATGGGTTAAAGGCAGGTGGTGGCTAAATGCTAGAGGAAAGATATATAATTACATTAATTGAGAAGTCGCTGTATAGACGTTTTATTGTATATTCAAAACAGTTTATGTCCAAAAAAGAGTAACTTTTAAAAACAAAAGCTATCAAACCACTATGTAGGGGAGCACACCATTATTTCCAGCAGAAAATAAAGTTCCTCCTAAATACTGCAGGTACTTTTGGCACTGCTTTTCATTTTAATACAGTATGTCTCATAACATTATATCAAGAAAACAATAAGATAAAATATTTTTTAACCCTTTACCTCATATACACCTTTTGCAAATAGAGTAGACCCCTTTAGGAGACGTCTGATCAGGGTCTGCACTGTTTGGTTTTGAAACTATATAAATCTGATTCTAGTTTCTGCCATGGTGAACCATTACCATATTTATATGCCAGAATCAAAATATTCTAATAAATATTCATAAGTCATAAATATCCATGAAGTAAAGGGTTAACAAAACTTCATTATGCCCATAGTGTGATATGAACTCTATGTGAGACTTCAGTTCCAATAGTGACACTTGAAAGTAATAAATGCATGTCACATATCAGATCTGCATTTTACCATGTTCATGACTGATGTTATGGGCAGAAAGTACCACTAGACTAGTTCTCCGGGGCGTTAAAAATACATGTAATCCTCAATAAAACAATCAAGCCAATGTAAATGGTTACAAAAGACATTCATTTCAGGCTTTATAACAATTGAGCTCTTAAAAATGACAAAAATGTATGAGAATCCTGCACCAGATACCATGGTGATAATAAAAAATCCCAACATTAATCACACAGTTTGAAAACTAGATAAAATTCTAAACATACAATGTATATATAGAAGTATATATTGATTATTATATTCACACTCTTAACAGTTTGGTTTTTGTTTATATGCCAATTCCAAACGATTCATGCTACCCCTTCAATTGGTGCATTTTGTAATCACAGTCTTCTCAACATAAAGTGTACTTCTATGAGCCAATTTTAGTTGATAGGCTCTAAGAAATCTGCTACTACAGTAGAACCTATCTTAAGAGATCTAATTGTTGGTTTGTAGGGTAGGTGGTAGCTTAATGCAGGTCAAAAGTTATGCAAAAGGCTCCTATAGGAGCCCTGCAGACTCCTATGCCCAATAAATGAATGGCTGCTTAGGACAGGTTCTACTGTATGTGGGTATTTCTGCAGACCTTTTTGTGAGTCTTTACAGGGCCGTCCATCAAAGTAAATAATTGGGTGCCATGTACAACATTTTGAAAAGTGAAATTACATCATTCTGCAATGGTTTTCCTTCATTTGCTCCATATAATAACATTCTTATGTATTTTTGTAGGGTCAAATCTAGTCCTACAAAAAATCCCACAACTTGTTTTCTTATCTGGAATAGCTCATTTTATACTGATCAATAAGACTACATGAAGCCAGGAATATAGCATATATTATTTATTGCAATACGCACCTTTATTTTCCCAAAAAAATAATGTCACAATAAACAAGAGGGCCAAGATGGCCCTTAATCGCTCACCTGATTACCATAGATTTAAGATTTTTCTAAGATTCGACATAGTGACCTACTTTTTGATCCCGCCCCAACCATGATCAAACCCAACCTTGATATCACCAAGACAAATATTATGAGCGAGTTTGAGGAAGATTGGGCTAAAAATGTGGCCACTGGCGTGTAAACACGATTATTCTAAGAAATGACCTAGTGACCTACTTTTAAGCCCCCCTTAACTCACTTTCAAACTCTTCCAAGATTTTATCAGGACAATCATTCTGACTAAGGTTCATGAAGACTGGGCTAAAAATGTGACCTCTAGCGTGTTCAAAATGTTTTCCTACCATTTGACCTAGTGACCTAGTTTTTGACCCCACCTAACCCAATTTTGAACTCATTCAAGATTTAATCAGGACAATCATTCTGACAAAGTTTCATGAAGATTGGGATGAAAATATGACCTCTAAAGTGTTCACAAGGTTTTCCTACTAAATGACCTAGTGACCTAGTTTTCAACCCCAAATGACCCACTTTCGAGCTTATCTGAGATTCTATCAAGACATTCATTCTGTCCAAGTTTCATGAAGATTGGACTAAAATTGTGACCACTTGAGTGTTCACAAGCAAATTGTTGACGACACATGACACATGCTGAACGCCGGACATTCAAGTCTCCCAAAAGCTCACCCTGAGCATTGCCCAGGTGAGCTAAAAATGTACAATCTCCATGGCAATCCCCTGTATCTTAAATGCAAAAATTGGCAAATAACAACCAATAACACAAAATGTAAACACTGAAATTATAATCTGCCCATATTTCGTTTAAATCAACACCATTACACTTACTGATAATCAATTTTTACGACAGATTCTGGTGAATGGCAGACACATTTCCACTGGTTTCCACAACAATCGAATTAAAAAAAAAAAAATCAAATTTTTAAAAAATATGGGCAGAACATATCTTCAAAACTTTTAAAACTTGTAGCTGCCTCCATTGCTATCTACATGTACTAAAAATGACATTGATTACATATGTGTATAAGTGTTTTTTCATATGGTGCAAATTTCATCAATGGAGCTCAAAAGAATATTTCATGTTTCCTTTTTTGTGTAACTATGATTAGAAAATAACTTTGAAGCTGTTTATACATTGTATAGACCATGCATTGACAGTGTTTGATTTTAGTGTGATGTAAATGACATATGCCAAACTAAGATAAGCAATACTGATTACCAAGAAAACCCGATTCTACTAGTGAAATAGTTTGTTTAACCCTTAATGTGCAGGAACCAAGTACATAAAACCTTTGCAAACAGTGAAGAACTAGTTCAAAGGACATCTGAAAGAACCTTTTAATCAGTGTCTACACTGTTTGTCATGAAATTAATTTTCTTAAGTGATAAGTTTTGATACAAGTTTTGTTTTATTTATATTCAGAAAGGGATGAGCCAGCTTTAATTATTCAGCAGACTAAGGGTTAAACCAGAATGGAGTAATACAATAAACAATAGATGAGTAGTAGAGAAAACAAAAATGCAGTGAAATCTGACCTATATGTGAAAATAGCGAAAAATTATATTATCGCAAAATAAAATGTCATATGCAAAACATATATATTTCTCTTACAATACAAGAACATTTACAAAGAAAACATAACTCATTCATGTAAAGGACAAACAGTTAAAGACAAGCAGCATATTTATAAGGTCCTCATTAGATTCTACCTCCTAATTAGGGGGTCATGAGTTCCACCCTCAATGGAAGCTCACACATTCCCATGTTGTATGTGGCGTAATATGTGAGTTTCCCTTTCCCTAATATAATCTGCAAACAAAGCAGGAGCCACCTGATCAGGGTCTGCTCTGTTTGCTTATGAAATTATAATAGATCTGACTCAGTTTCTACCAATACTAAAAAAAATCATGTGTACATAATAATGTTATTATAAAACAAGATGTGTTTGTGAAACACTATGCCCCCTCGATATGATATTTGACCCTAAAGGATGACCTTGATCTTGACATGTCACCCCTCAAACTGTGCAGCTTCATGGGGTACACATGCATACCACATATCAAGTCTACATCTCTACTGGTTCAAAAGTTATGGCCAATGTTAAAGTTGGTGACCTTTGACCATGAAGGATGACCTTGACCTTGACATGTCACCCCTCAAACTGTGCAGCCAAATGAGAAACACATGTATACCAACTATCAAGTCTGTATCTCTACTGGTTCAAAAGTTATGGCCAATGTTAGTCGGTGACCTTTGACCCTGAAAGATGACCTTGACCTTGAAATGTTGCCCCTCAGAATGTGCGGCTTCATGAGATACACATGCATACAAAATATCAAGACTCTATCTCTATTGGTTCAAAAGTTATGGCCAATCTGAAGTTGGCGACCTTTGACCCTGAAGGATGACCTTGACATTTCACCCCTCAAAATGTGCGGCTTTATGAGATACATATGCATGCCAAATATCAAGTCTCTATCTGTACTTGCTCAAAAGTTATGACCAATGTTAAAGTCAGTGATTTGACCCATGTGTTTGACCTCTGACCTTTAAAGATGACCTTAACCTTGACATGTCACCCCTCAAAATGTGCGGCTTTATGAGATACATATGCATGCCAAATATCAAGTCACTAGCTGTACTGGGTCAAAAGTTATGACCAATGTTAAAGTTACAGACAAAGAAACAGACAATTTGACCTTTGACCCTGAAGGATGACCTTGACCTTGACATGTCACCCCTCAAAATGTGCAGCTTCATGAGATACACACGCATGCCAAATATCAAGTCTCTATCTCTACTGGTCCAAAAGTTATGGCCAATGTTAAAGTCGGTGATTTGATCCATATATTTGACCTCTGACCTTGAAGGATGACCTTGACATGTTACCCCTCAAAATGTGCGGCTTTATGAGATACATATGCATGCCAAATATCAAGTCTCTATCTGTACTGGCTCAAAAGTTATGACCAATGTTAGAGTTGCGTTAAAGTTACAGACAAAAAAAAAGACAATTTGACCTTTGACCCTGAAGGATGACCTTGACCTTGACATGTCACCCCTCAAAATGTGTGGCTTCATGAGATACATATGCATGCCAAATATCAAGTCACTAGCTGTACTGGCTCAAAAGTTATGACCAATGTTAAAGTTGGTGATTTGACCCATATATTTGACCTCTGACCTTGGAGAATGACCTTGACCTTGACATGTCACCCCTCAAAATGTGTGGCTTTATGAGATACATATGCATACCAAATATCAAGTCTCTATCTGTACTGGCTCAAAAGTTATGACCAATGTTAAAGTTGCTGACAAACAAACAGACAAACAGACAAACGGACAAACAGACAAACAGACAGACAGACAGGGCAAAAACAATATGCCCCCCAGATCTGATCTGGGGGGCATAAAAATTCAGGTAATATTCATGATGTCATTATTTCTTACATGAATATTCACCAGGGAAAGGGTTAATAAAAGCAACAGTTCTTTGGAAAGATCTTTGATGTTTTCTTCTATTTTTCTCCTTCCAGCTGTATTCTGTTGGGTACTCATTGGAATTGTTTCTCTGAGGCAATTTTAATGAGTACCATCAAGGTAGGGGTTAGCTCAGGAATAAAACATTGAGATAGCCCTTTCCATCATATAAACATGTTTTTATGCATTTGCAAACAGAGTAGACCCAGATCAGACGGCTCCTATAGGAGCTGTCTGATCATGGTCTGCTCTGTTTGCTAATGGAATTTGATTGATTTGTTTCTTTAGTTTCTAAAATGGCTACAATGTTCCACCTTCCACATTTCATTATAACTATTTTGTCCATGAATATTCAGTAGGTATTGAAATTTGGACTAAGTATAGAACAGGGAAAGGGTTAGACAGTTAGAACAATATCTGATGCTCTATCTCAAAGTGCTTCATAAGCAGACCCTGATCAGATGGCTCCTATAACAGACATCTGATCTGGGTGTACTCTGTTTTCAAAGGTATCTATGGAGTAAAGTGTTAAGGACAATCATGTTCATTATGACCACGTTAGAGATGTTCTACTGTATTAATGCATTAACATTATTATAAAATACAAAAACATGAGAGTAGGCTTAGGCCTATATATATCACATGCGAAGGTCTATGTTGTAAATAAAACATACATTTTATTTGCCTATTGATATTATGTATCATTTGTGTCAATTTAGATACCATTCACAAAAGCTTTGTACCTTGTATAATCAACGAGAATGAAATACGTTCAGATCTGTTAATAGTATCTTTAACCCTTTCCCCTATAGATATGCCTCCGCAACTAGAGTAGACTCAGATCAGATGGATCCTTTTGGAGCTGTCTTATCAGGGTATGCACTGTTTGCTTATGGAATTATATAGATCTGTCTACATTTTCTGCTATGGTAAAAAAGCGGCGACTATATGCTCCCCCAACACCATTGTTGGGGAGCATAAAAATATTCTTGATCACATGCCATTACAAAAATTAAGCTAATCAATCAATATTCATACATACAATATTTCTCACATGAATATTCATAGAGAAAAGGGTTATTATTATGCATTATCATAACAACTCAGATCTAATGGCAGAGCCTTAGACAAGGAGAGTACCGGTATACTAAGGAAGATCAGGTAACATTCAGGTCTTTACAGTAAAAATCCTCTTAACACATTCCCTCCTAGTGATGCATTTTGGTGCCTCTGTAAAACTCACACTTTGAAACCATTGTGATAAATAGAGCATTTGCTCCTATAGGAGCAAATGCTCTATTTATCACAATGCTTTCGAACTACACAATTCTAATTTTTACTTATCTATAGTTAATGCTCCTTTTCGGTAGATTTATTCAAAGAGGTTGGGTCTAAAAATAGTATTGGAGGGAATGGGTTAAACACATGTTAAAACTAGTATCAATACCAGTCTATACGACAGGTGGCAACTTAATGCAGGTTGAAAGTCTGCATAACTTTCACCCTGCATAACTTTCACCCTGCATTAAGCATCCACCTGCCTAAATAGACCTAGAATGTTCTTTATTAATATTTCTGTACAAAGGGTTTTTACTGTATTTCTCTGCAAAACCCTCTATTGTTGGTATTCATAAGAACTGCCTGTCCAAGGTCCTTCTGATGAATACCAACCAGATATGGTTTTGCTTCTCATTTACAACTCTGCATTTGTATCAACCAGTATGTGAACAAAACACTATATGTTGGCCCACTGCACCTTGCTCAACATTAGCACTCATGTATCTTTTGAAAAGAAAGAAATTCTTCAAATATTATATTTCATTTTAATCACTTATTAACATACAACTTGGATCAATGATGAGAAATTAAGGTCATCACAAATTGCATACAGACTACTAAAATCATATGACCATGTTCAATATGGGTACCATCAATATCATATACCTTTGATCTAGGTGAGATTCTACGTTCCTCAGGGTCCTTAGCTTGGTCCAAATTATTTGCTAGGATTCTCAAAATATTTATGATTGTTTGGTATTGGTAGAAACTTGTGTCAGATCTATTATAATTTCGTAAGCAAGCAGAGCAGACCCTGATCAGACTGCTCTGACAGGAGTCGTCTGATCTGGTTCTACTCTGTTTGCAAAAGGTGTGAAGAAGCATTTGTAGGAAGGAAAGGGTTAGGAAACTTAGAAAAAATATTTTCTGTATTTCTCCCTAAAACCCTAACTTGCTGGTACTCCTTATAACTGCCTCATCATGGTGAGGCAAATGAGTACCAGCAAGATATGGTATGGCTAAGAAATAAGAGATCAGTATGTATAATCTACAGCTCTATCCAGATATTTACATTTTATATTTGTTCCCATTAAATTTACATGTGTCAAACATGTGTTCAACATTTCATGGTGTCCTGAGATTACTTCTTCGGCTTCTTTGAAGGACTCGGGGAAGCATCTGCAATTAAAATCAAGAATGACTTTCTTCCACCATGACACATCTTATAGCAGCTTAACCATATTGTTAAGTTAAAAATACTGAATATTCATGGTCAAAATAGTTATAATGAAATATAGAAGGTGTAACATTGTAGCCATTTTAGAAACTAAAGAATCAGATCTTTCAAATTCCACTAGCAAACAGAGCAGACCCTGATCAGACGGCTCCTCTAGAAGCCGTCTGATCTGGGTCTTCTCTGTTTGCAAATGCATGAAAACACGTTTATATGAGGGAAAGAGTTAAATTGAAGAAACCTTCATAAGACACACCCTTGCAAATAGCAGAAAATCAGTGATCGTTTACAGGTTAGTATTGAGTGCACTTTTTATCTACTCATGATAAAAACTGAAGACTCTTTTACTCTAGTAAACAAGAGGGCCATGAGGCCCTGAAGCGCTCACCTGAGATACCCCAGGGACGGGGCCATCATTTGTACAACCTTGGTAGAGAACCACAAGGCAAAGCAGTATGCCATTAATTAAAGGTCTAAGCCTTATGGTTTCAGAGAAAAATGATATAGTTTTCCCATGAAAACTGATAAGCCAGGGCCAAGTTTCGCCCAGAGGTCATGGTCGTAAGTTGAACAATCTTGGCAGAGGACCACAAGCCAAAGCTACATGCCAAATATCAAAGGTCTAGGCCTTACAGTTTCAGAGAATTTTTTTTTAAAGATTTTCCTATGAAAAACTGATAAGCCCTTGGGCGGGGCCATTTTTGGCCCGGGGGTCATAATATGAACAATCTTTGTAGAGGACCATTAGATCATGCTACATACCAACTATCAAAGGTCTAGGCCTTACAGTTTCAGAGAAGAAGAATGTTAAAGAGTTTCCTATGAAAAACTGATAAGCCCTTGGGTGGGGCCATTTTTGGCCCGGGGGTCATAATTTGAACAATATTTGTAGAGGACAATTAGATCATGCTACATGCCAAATATCAAAGGTCTAGGCCTTACAGTTTCAGAGAAGAAGATTTTTAAAGATTTTCCTATGAAAAACTGATAAGCCCTTGGGCGGGGCCATTTTTGGCCCGGGGGTCATAATTTGAACAGTCTTTGTAGAGGACCACCGGATCATGCCACATGCCAAATATCAAAGGTCTAGGCCTTACAGTTTCAGAGAAGATGATTTTTAAAGATTTTCCAATGTAAAACTGATAAGCCCTTGGGCGGGGCCATTTTGGCCCGGGGGTCATAATTTGAACAATCTTTGTAGAGTACCATTAGATCATGCTACATGCCAAATATCAAAGGTCTAGGCCTTACAGTTTCAGAGAAGAAGATTTTTAAAGATTTTCCTATGAAAAACTGATAAGCCATTGGGCGGGGCCATTTTTGGCCCGGGGGTCATAATTTGAACAATCTTTGTAGAGAACCATAAGATCATGCTACATGCCAAATATCAAAGGTCTAGGCCTTACAGTTTCAGAGAAGAAGATTTTTTAAGATTTTCCTATGAAAAACTGATAAGCCCTTGGGCGGGGCCATTTTTGGCCCGGGGGTCATAATTTGAACAATTTCTGTAGAGGACCATTAGATCATGCTACATGCCAAATATCAAAGGTCTAGGCCTTACAGTTTCAGAGAAGAAGATTTTTAAAGATTTTCCTATGAAAAACTGATAAGCCCTTGGGCGGGGCCATTTTTGGCCCGGGGGTCATAATTTGAACAATTTCTGTAGAGGACCATTAGATCATGCTACATGCCAAATATCAAAGGTCTAGGCCTTACAGTTTCAGAGAAGAAGATTTTTAAAGGTTTTCCTATAAAAAACTGATAAGCCCTTGGGCGGGGCCATTTTTGGCCCGGGGGTCATAATGTGAACAATGTTTCGTTCCCCCTAGCCACTGATGCTTCTGACAAAATTTGGTTAAAATCGGGTCAGTAGTTTCAGAGGAAATGTCGTTTGAAAATGTGGACGGACGACGGACGCCGGACGGACGCCGGACACCAGACGCCGGACAAATAGCGGTCACAATAGCTCATCCTGAGCCTTCGGCTCAGGTGAGCTAAAAATTGTGGCAAGATCACACACTGTTCCAATGCCCTAGCTGGTAATCTACGAAACACTAACCCTTTAAATTTGGGAAATGGGGGTACTGGCATTTGGAAACAGTGTAGACCCTAATCAGAGGGTTCCTAGAGGAGTACTCTGATCAGGGTCTGTACTGTTTGTCATTCACAATCCTCTTGCAATCTAACCCTTTTATACTGAATGGTCTCTTTAGCTAAAACACTGATGGGTCGTTCCACTTTGAACATTCAGTGTTCAAAGAGCTAAGCTACATGATACTCACCATTGACCTCCTGACCAGGTGGCGTGAAGTGCTTTTTCAGAGGCTGCCAACAGGTGTAGTAATCATCATCCACTTTTGTCTTGTTGGCCCACTCCGTCACTCGCATATTCAGGGATGTTTCAAACATAAATGCCTAGAAAGAATAGCAGTTAACTTCAGGAGGAGCTTTCAGCTTATGAAACCAAATATCAAATAAATTAATATACAGTAAAACTTCGATTATCCGAACACTAAAATACGTATTATTATCGATCTTTAAGACAGGTGGCAGCTTTCTGCATGACTTTCACCATGCATTAAGCAGCCACCTGCCTAAAAGGGTCTAAATTCTTCTATACCGAAAATTCGAATAATCGAGGTTTTAATATACATGTATACATATGACAGCAAAAAATTAAATAAAAAGGCTAAAGGAGTACTCTGTTCTGTATCTACAATGTTTGCCTGTGCCCCCTTTTCAGAGACACTAGGCATAAATGAGTTGAGCTCATCAAACATCAAGTAGTAAGGTCTAAGAAGGAGATTTAGGGTCTTCCATAAGGCATAAATTAGATTGTGACAAAAGTTTCTTATTTGAAAAGATGCACCAGCTGTAAAAATCCAATTTAACATGATAACCCATTATTTCATATACACATATCAATGCCTTTACAGAGTAGACCCAGATAAGATGGCTGTTTGAAAAGGCATTTCTATGAGGTAAAGGGTTAATGCAGGATAAAAGTTATGCAAAAAGCTCCCATAGCTCTCAAAGGAGCTGTCTGCATTACTTTTGTTCTGCACTAGGTAGCATTCTGCTTATAAAGGTTAATTATGTTTATTAAGCTGCTGTTCTACAGTAGCTTATGATACAGTCTTACCTGAGTTCCCTCGGCTACTCGAACAGGTTCGAGTTTATCTGTGGAAGCCTTCTCAAAGCATGCTGCATCAGGCCCATGAGGTGTCATCATACTGTGTAAGGTGGCTCCACCTGGTAGAAATCCACCTTCCTGTACAAATAGCAACTAGAGCTATCATGAAAGGTGATTAATATTCACCTGCCCAAAATGATAAATGGTATGTCATAACGATGTGCACATCTTCTCTTAATCCTTTCCCTTATTAACTCATTCTCTCCTAGACTATTTTTAGACCCAATCTCTTTGAATAAAACTATTGAAAAGTAGCATTAACTATAGAAAAGGAAAATTTTAGAATTGTGTAGTGTTTAAACCATTGTGATAAATAGAGCATTTGCCCATATAGAACAAATGCTCTATTTATCACAATGGTTTCAAAAAATGACTTTCACAGAGGCGTTAAAATGTGTCAGTAGGAGAGAATGGGTTAATACTTATTCAAGAATCCCTGACCTGACTTTGTATATTTGTCAGTGAAAAATGGATCTTTTTTGCCATTTTAAAAGTTGTAGAATCTACATAAATCCACAAACAAACATAGCAGACCCTCATCAGAAGGCTCATACAGGAGCCATATGATCTGAATCTACTTTGTTTGCAAAGGTGTCAAAAGTGGTCTTTATTATGGAAAGGGTTAATGATAAAATCCAATGAGTAGTTGCTGAGAAATAGCCCAGACAAGAACAAGAGTGTTCGGAGGAACACATGTCACCTGCTCGCAGAAAATCATAACAAAGGGGAATAACTCAAAAAGTATTGCATGCAGAGTGATTAACTTTAGTTACATCAATGATCCTCAATGAGAGGATGACACATGTGAAATTTGATAGCTCTATAATTAGTTTAGAAATGACGGTCAAAAAAGGAAAGTGTGACCGACAGACAGATGACGGAAAAGTGATCCCTAAGTGACACACTGCCTCTCGGCAGGTGACACAAAAACTATAAAAAAACTATCGAGAGGCAAGACTCCATGAAAAATAATCCAATCAGTGTGTGCTGTTATATGTGTATCTAATTTCCCATAAAGTTTCATTGAAATGGTTTAACCCTTTACTCCATGAATATTCAAGTAAGAAATAATGTATGTATGAATATAATGTCATATGAACATGCAATGTTTTGGCACTGGTAAAAACTGTAGAATCAGATCTATATCATTCCATAAAAAAACAGAACATATCCTGATCAGATGGCTTATACAGGAGTCGTATGATCTGGATCTGCTCTGCTGTAAAGACATTAAAAAGCGTATTTATGGAGTAAAGGGTTTAACAATCATTCACTGAAAACTATTTTTATAACTCTTAACCCTTTCCCTCATATTGACGACTTTTGACGACTCTGTAAAAGTCACTTTGTGAAACCATTGTGATAAATAGAGCATTTGCTCCTTTCAAAACTACAAAATTCTAAATTCGGTAGATTTATTCAAAGCAGTTGTATATAAAAAGAGCCTATGAGGTAATGGGTTAAGATGTGTTTCCTTTCCTTACCTTTGCCTCGTATTTGCCTAAGATCAAACCCATGAATTCGCTCATGCAATTTCCTGTAAAAAATAAAATTGAAAAACTTAAAATCAACAAGATACATTCATTTGGGCTAAACAACACACAAACACAAAAAAAAATTGTGGTCTGGTCACAAAATGAGTGGGAATACTTCCAACAGCAATTTTAGCCTGTTGAATCAGAAACAACTGGCATTTACAAAATGTGTAGACCTGGGGGCGCCCTCTGGTCAAGGTTTGCACTGTATGTTAATTCAAAATCTTCTAGCAGTGTTGATGCTTCCATACTGAATGGATGCAACTGTCAAACAATGATGACACATTCCACTATGCAAATACAGAATTCAAAGGTTTAACCCTTTACTTCAGGATTATTCATATAAGAAATAATGACATCATGAATGTTAATTAGATATTAATTGTTATAATAGCATATGGACCCAGGAATTTGTTTTGGCCATGGCAGAAACTGAGGAATCTATATTTTATAAGCAAACAGAGCAGACCAGATCAGACAGCTCTTACAGGAGCTATACAATATGGGTCTACTCTGTTTGCAAAGGAGTAGAAAGGCATACTTATGGAGTAAATGGTTAACGGCAAGACATAAATGTAATCAATGAAGCTCTCTCTTTTCTGTAGAAACTATGAGAAAAATCTAGCAGGAACATACTGTGGTAATATGGTGGTCTGAAGGTTTTGTCTGCCACTCCCCAGCGAGGAGGAAATATCACAAAGTCTGCAATGGCTACACCTGGCCTGGTTGACTGGCAAGTCAGAACAGTGAAAATGGATGGGTCCTGAAAACACAAACTACAATATAAATAGTCCTGATAATACAACAACACTCTTTGTAATTCCAACAGTCAATAAACCCGCAGGTCACACAGGAAGTATGTGTATATAACTAACTAATAAAGTCAAAGTTTGAGAGCTTAATTTTGTTTTAACTTTTTTTCTGCAAAGATGGCATAGTCTGAAATAGTTCATGCCCTAGTCCTAAGCGGCCATTCATTTATTGAACACAGGAGTTTTAAAAAGCAGGTGGTTGCTTAATGCAGGGCAAAAGTAATGCAGAAAGCTGCTATAGGAGCTTTCTGCAGTACTTTTGACCTGCATTAAGCAACCATCTGCCTTACAGACTCATAATAAGACCTTGTTTTGATGACCACTTAAGACAGGATACTATTTCATACTGAATGGACTCCATTGTTAAACACTGAAAGACCATTCCACTTTAAAATTTCAGCATTCAAAAGTTTAATGACGAGATTTAAGGGCAGTAAAATTGTGAACTCTTACCAGCATGGATCCAAATGAGATGCAGATTAACTAATCACTTGGTCAATAATTTCTCAAAATTTTGACCAACATTTAAAAATGATCGCAATGAAATTTTCAGCTATTATCATTTTTTTGAAAGCATGATGTAAGTTTAGGGAAGGGCAGCAAGATTTTAAATACTTAAATACACCATTGCAAACAGAGTAGACCCAGATCATACAACTCCTGTATGAGCCTTCTGATCAGGATCTGCTGTTTACTTATGAAATAATGTAGATCTGATTCTACAGTTTCTGCCATGGCCAAAAACAATTCCTGTGTTCATAATTATGCAATCATAAAAAAAATAATCTTCATCAATATTCATGATATCATTATTTCTTACATGAGTATCATGGAGTAAAGAGTTAATGTGAGTAAGTTCAGGGAAGGACAATAAGATCTAAAAACTTTTAAAATCCCTGAGTTTGTACCCACATACCATATGGTCGAAGGAGACAGTATTGACTACACAGAAGTTGCTCAAGTTGTACTTGTAAGGAGCATAGTTCCCATGCCAGGCTACCACATCAAATGGAGAGTGACCCTAAAATCATAAACAAAAATTAAAATACATGTATATTAACATCCCTTTAAACTGGGCGTCAAAATGTAAGTATAAATTTTGGTCTTGGAGACAAGTGGCATATTAATGCTGGGTGAAAGTCATGCAGAAAGCTCCTCTAGGAGCTTTCTGCATGACTTTCATCCTGCATTTAAGCAGCCACCTGCCTAAATACTAATTCTTCTCTACTAGAATTCCTGTATATGGTAACCCTTTACTTCATACAAACACCTCTTCATGCCTTTGCAAACAGAGTAGACGCAGATCCGACAGCTACTGTAGGAGCCATCTGATCAGGGTCTGCTACATTTGCCTATGACACAATATAGATATGATTCTACAGTTTATACCATGGTAAACTGTCCCTATTGTCATGTCATTATAAAAATTCGGCTAATTAATATTCATGATGTCAATATTTCTTACAAAATGTTCATGCGGTAATGGGTTAACCTATCCCTCATATTGACAGCTTTTGAAGCCTCTGTAAAAGTCACTTTTTTAAATCCTTGTGATAAACAAAGTATTTGTTCCATAGGAGCAAATGCTCTATTTGTCACAAATGTTTCGAAATTACACAATTCTAAAATTTTCCTTTTTTCTAGAAAATGCTCCTTTTCAGTAGAGTCAATATGAGGGAATGGGTTAATGCAGGGTAAAAGTAATGCAGAAAATTCCTATAGGAACTTTCTGCATTACTTTTGGCCTGCATTAAGCTATCACCTGCCTTACAGACCTTTAATTAGACCTCTTTTTAATGGTCACTTAAGACAGGTTCTATTGTAATCTTCAAACTAAACTGTTAAAACCTCTGATCATGTTCATGAAAATAAATGGAAGAAGAAAAGTTGCCTATCAAAGCATTTACCAAGTTTGCACTGGCTTATGAGGGTTAAACTTTAATCCACAGAGACATCTTTTGATGCCTTTGCAGAGTATACTCTGATGGACTGTTCTGTTTTCTTATGAAATCATATAGATCTGATTCTACAGTTTCTGCCTATTCATCGACAGGTAAATATGACATTAATTACAGAGAAATCTTTAGGCTTACTGTGCTTACTTGTATCTTACCTGTATTGCCTGGAACAGATGACCCTGGAATTTACTAATCACTTTGTACTCTTTCACCTCTCTGTCCTCATAGTGTGCAACTGGTGTGAGAAAGTCCCGCGGATTGGCAAGGCCATTGGCACCTAGAGAAAAACACAAAATCCAACCCTATACAGTAAAACTCCTCTAAACTGAATGTTGAATTTAAATTCAGTACAAATATCAGTCTTGGAGACAGGTGGCAGGTTAATGCAGGGTGAAAGTCATGCAGAAAGCTCGTCTAGGAGCTTTCTGCATGACTTTCACCCTGCATTAAGCAGCCACCTGCTGGCTACTCTACAGAACCTTCAATACAGCTGAATGGTAATGAACAGACATGGCATCACCATTCTGTAACACTAATATACCTTTGACCTCATGAATATTCATGTAAGAAATAATTACTGTATGAAGATGAATTAGTTCAAATTTTATAATGTGAATATTTGGTCATCACAGAAACTTTAAAATCAGATCAATTATTGGAAATATTATTTGATAGGTAAACAGAGCAGACTCTGATCAGATGGATCCTTCAGGAGCCATCTGATCAGGATCTACTCTGTTTGCTAATGTATTACAAGGCATATCTATGGAGTAATAGAAATAATAAAAAATAATTGTCCAATAAAAAATTATAAAATATTGAATGACTGATAGCATTTTACGTATGTCATGTGAAAAGCCATTCACAATAGAACTAATTGCCTCAGTAATACATAGTTCAAACATTTCAAAATGGCTGAACACTGGATCCAAAAAATCATTCTCAATAAACTGTTCAGCAAAGCCATAACAACCTATAAATACTTTGACCAAAGAAATCTCAATCTACTGCATATATGATAATGTCATATGCAACTCAGCAATGTGAAGATTAAACAATGATGTAGAATCAACTCACCTATTGGTCCCAAATTTGGAAGTTCAAAATGACCATCAAATACTTCCAGCATGTATCCCCTAGATGGCTGGTCTACTGACACATTGAACCTCATTCCTTGCTACAAAACAAAACATTAATATAAAAGCAAGTTGAAAATATATATAATGTACCAAAGTAAACTATGAACACAAACAAAAGTAATATCTTTTGATTTTAACTATTCCATAGTAAATATGAAGATTTCTTAGTATTATGTCATCTTACACTTTATCAATTCATAAATAACCATTTCCCTGTTCAATATTCAACTAACAAATGATAATAAAAGCATGAATATTTATTAGCTGATTGTTTATAAAGTAAACTTTTCAAGGGAATTATTCGTTTTGAATACAACTGTAGAATCAGATCTATATCATTTCAAAAGCAAACAGAGCAGACCCTGATCAGATGGCTCCTGTAGGTGTCATCTGATCTGGGTCTACTCTGTTTGCAAATGTGTGAAAATGTGTTTATGTGAGGGAAACAGTTTAATCCTTTACCCTATGTATAAGCTGTTTAACCCTTTCCTCCACGAATATTCATGAAAGAAATTATCACATAGTGAATATTAGATCAATTTTTAGAATGGCATATTAACACATTAAATTTTTGCCTAAGTAAAATATATAGAAACAGATCTATATTATTCCATAAGCAACCACAGCAGACCCTGATCAGACGTCTCCTATAGGAACCATCTGATCTGGGTCTACTCTGTTTGCAAAGGCGTATTTATGGAGGAAAGGGTTAACACCTTTGCTGGCAGAGTAGACCAAGATGAGATATAGGAGCCATTTGATAAGGGTCTGTCCTGTTTGCTTATGAAATAATATAGACCTGAATTAATAGTTTCTGCCATGATTAGAGATTACATGTACTTTGTTCATAATGCCATTAAAAATTTTTGACTACAGCTAATAAATATTCATACAGTTATTGTATCTCACATATTCATCAACTAAATGGTCCATAAATGAACAAGATGATTCTGAAATCATGTGGGCCATTGTTGATGTAGACACACAACGTTGGACACAGCACAATCCTAAAAGCTCACATTGGTACTTTGTGCCAGGTGAATTAAGAATTACTTGTATCACAAACAATTTATTAGATAAAATTTACCCCACCTGTATGACACATATCTCATTTGGATCCACCTGCATAATCCCAAATTCTGTAGTAACAAGCAGACTTCCTTGTTGTGGAACTGTAATTGTAAACAAAACTTTGCTGACAATTTTGAACAAATTAATATCAAAATATCAAAAGCAGGCAATGCATTCTGATTCATAACCACCCTCGCAATTAACTCTATGTTCAATAATTAGTGTGTGCAAATCTTGTTGTCTGCTGTAGTAACGAAAGTTAATAATTTCTTTTCTCTAAATAATTACATTCAGATTGAGGAAATGCTTGGTAACTCAGGGTCCTATCTGGATACCCTGGGGTCCTATCTGGATACCCTGGGGTCCTATCTGGATACCCTGGGGTCCTATCTGGATCCAAACTGTTTTCACAGGTTATCAATTCATCACAAGTGAGAAAAAGAAATGAAAATTAGCTTACCAATCAGAAAATCCCCATCAGAACTGTAAAAACATCTGAAAGAGATTTATTGGTCAATAATTAAAACCTGTCTATAACGGCCACTACATTACATCAAGTAGTTTGTGTTAAAGGCAGGTGGCTGCTTAAAGCAAGATGAAAGTAAAACAGAACGCTCCTATAGGAGCGTTCTGTTTTACTTTCACCTTGCTTTAAGCAGCCACCTGCCCTAAATACCAACTAATTAACACAATTTAGTGGCTGTTATAAAGAGGTTTTAATGTAATTGAAGATGTACTCTGCTTATATATTCACAAATTTTGCAGAACAAAATGACTTAAGTAGACTGGACTGAATCTTACTTGAAACTAACTTTGTACTAAAGAGCATGGTGAGATAAAATGGAAAAATTTTGTTACGAAAAACCATGAAAACACATCTGCCATTCACCAGAATCTGTCATAAAAATCAATTATATATACAGGACATACTCAGTTTGATGTAGGTCATCTATTACACAGCAGACATTCTCTATCATGTTTTGATTTTACTTTTGACTGTCCCGTGTCAGCCATTATTGTGAACTACTAATTCATATTTATAGCGTTGTTTGATTTGTCAACAGCAGCCTGATTGAACAATGACCATTCTAAACATTCAAATAATAAAGATCCATCATGTCATATTATACTTACTATATTAAACATGTAGTTTGTGCTTGCTATGTTAAATATGTACAGTTTGTGCTTAATTATCTTCCATGGACACATTACAGGTGAAGATGTAGATTACTATGTTATCCTTTACTCCATAAATATGTCTTTCTACGCCTTTGCAAACTGAGTAGACCCAGATCAGGCGGCTCCTATAGGATCTGTCTGATCAGCATCTGCTTTGTTTGCATATGATATAACATAGATATGATTCTACAGTTTCTGCCATAGACAAAAACTCCTGTGTCCATGTGCTATCATAGCAAATTAATCTAATTAAGATTCTTGACGTCATTATATCTTACATGAATATTCATGGAGGAAAGGGTTAAATATGTACAGTTTGTGCTTACTATGTTAAATATGTACTGTTTGTGCTTACTATGTTAAATATATACAGTTTGTGCATACTTTGTTCAATATGTAGAGTTTGTGCGTACTATTTTAAACATGTAAAGTTTATGCTTACTTATCTCCCATGGACATGTTACAGGTGAAGATGTAGATGACAGCACCGTGGCGTGACATTGGGTCCCCGGCCCCACATACTGCTGCAAGGCCCTACAAAACACTAGAACTATCACTAAATGTGAATAATATCCCCACTAGCACATATGACCCGGAGATGGATCGCTAAATTTTCATTTGTTAAATTATGAAAAGGGAGATAATTCATTCATGCACAAAGTGACAAATCAAAACCTTTATTGCAGGTGCACAACTTCAGATGGTGTTCACCAATACTGTAAAATTTAAAAAAGTTCTGTTGAGGTATGACAGAGAAAAGCTCTGGACAAAATTTCATTTATTAAAATTAAGAAAAGGGAGATAATTCATGAATGAAGAATCAAATCAAAAGCGCAATTGCAGGAGCAAAATTTCAGATGCTGTTCAACAATACTACATAATTGAAAAAAATAAATCTTTTGAGGCGTGGCAGAATAAATCTGTGGACAATATTTTATTTGTTAAAATTACCAAAAGGGAGATAATTCAAAAAGGAAGTGACAAATCAAAACTGTAATTACAGGCACACAAATTCAGATGGTGTTAAAATACTGCAATAAGTTTTGTCGAGGAATGACAGAGTAAAGCTCAGGACTAAATTTCATATATTAAGATTATGAAAGAGGAGATAATTCAATAACCAAATGACGAATCAAAACTGCAATCACAGGTGCCCAACTTCAGATGGTGATCAACACTACTGCATAATTTAAAAATGTTCCGTTGAAGGATGGCAGAGTAAAGCTCCGGACAAAATTTCAGTCTACAGATGGACGGACAGACAGACAGATGGTCGGATGTGGGGGGTATAATAAACAGGTAATGGATATATCTCACATGGCAGATTCGGGATCATTCTTCTACTTTCAATAAAATAGCAAACCATTGATTATTCACTCTTTGCACACTAGCATCCAAACCACGATAACCTATGCAAACAGTCTGGATCCAGATAAGATGCCACATAATGCTGTGTCTCATCAGGATCCAAACTGTTTGACACATTGACCATATTTTTGTAAAGAAAAGAGAAAAATTTTGTTTAACCCTTTCCCTGTTCTATGTTTATTTCAAATTTCAATACCTACTGAATATTCATGGACAAAATAGTTATAATAAAGTATGGAGGGTGAAACATTATAACCACTTTAGAAACTAAATAAACAGATCTATCAAATTCCATTAGCAAACAGAGCAGACCCAGATCAGACGGCTCCTCTAGACGGCTCACAAATGCATGAAAACATCTTTATATGAAGCAGGCGACAATTGCTGCAGGTGAAAAATTACTTAGCGTGCAAAGAATTAAAACTACTCACACATGCATTGTATGATACCAAATCTATGGGTTGCTATAACCTGCTTAACCCATTTAACCCTTTACCTGATAGAAGCGGCTTTAAGCGTGTTTGATTTATTCCTCCGCTGAAGAAAATAGTTCAAATTCATACAGTCATGAACATATTGCATAATAAATATTTTCTATATCCTAGTAGGTGGTAGCTTAAAGCAGGCTGAAAGTAAAGCAGAATGCGCCTTAAGGCGCATTCTGCTTTACTTTCAACCTGCTTTAAGTGGTCATATGTCTTCAAAACTAGAAACAGGCTATTGGGTAAAGGGTTAAACCACATTGTTTAAGTGCATATGTCTAAATTCTGTAATATGAATCAATCTATTTTTTTCATTTGGAGGAGAGTTTCTACAAGAATTCTGTTACTGATGCAACCTTTGGAAAATAACCTGTCCAGCAAACAGTGCAGACCCTGATCAGAGGGCTCTTTAAAGAGTCTTTACATGTACAAAACCTTCACATAAACTCTGAAGCTATCCAAATGATCTGGATTTGTACTTTATGACCCTGTTTGTCTGTCTCATTACTTAGTTGCTTTTTATTCCTAATGAGAGGCTCATATGGTCATTTTTAGAGAAAAAAGTACTGGTAATCAAATGACAAGTAGTGCAGAACCTTCTGGTTTGGACTGAAACAACATGTATTTACAAATGCAAATTCTTTTCATGAATATAAAAGCTAAAGTTTACCTGTACAAAATCAGTATTCTTTTCTGTCTTTTTTGGTATGTCAAATGGATGCCACCTCAACTGAAACAGAAAAACTAAACCATTGACTAGCTATTAGATAAAGTTTGTAGTTGACAAGTAACTATACAACAGTAGTAATTTCTAATACATGTGCATGCACCTTACAATTTTACACTGAAAATGAACATGACAATTAGTACTACAGTAAAACCTCTCTATAATGGTCACTAAATTACATCAAGTATTTTGTGTTAAAGGCAGGTGGTTGCTTAAAGCAAGGTGAAAGTAAAACTGTTTTACTTTCACCTTGCTTTAAGCAGCCACCTGCTCTAATATACCAACTAATTAACACAATTTAGTGGCCGTTATAGAGAGGTTTTACTGTATAACAAATTCTTAATGTAAGAAATAATGACCCCATGTGTACGAATTAGATGGAAGTTTTATAATGGCATATGAATTCAAAATTGTTTGACCATGGCAGATATTATAGAGTTAAAATATAGGAGTTAAAATGCATATTTATGCAATAAAGGGTTAAACCCAGTTAAAGGAAAATGAGCTAATTACTAATAAAAACCTTTTACTTCATAAATACACCTTTCCAAACAGAGTAGACCCAGATCAGACTGGTCCTGTAGGAGCCGTCTGATCAGGGTCTGCTCTGTTTGCTTAGGATATGATTCTACAGTGTCGATGTGCTATTGTAATCATTAAGCTAATTAATATTCATGATGTCATATACAATAATGCTTCCAACACAATTACAGATCTAGGCCTACTGATGGCTAATTTCAAAAAGTGTTTAGATAAACAGTAAAACCTCTGATCTCTAAATAGGTTCATCAGGATCGAAGAGTTAAATCTTTTGAGTAGGTTTTTTCATTACAGATCCAGATACAGATTTTTTTTTTATTACAGATCCAAAAGTTACGTCCCCAAGGGTCACAGTCTGAAGATGACCATCACCAATGGTCGAAACTGTCACAGATCAAACAAATTTTGGATCTGTAATGAAAAACCCTACTCAAAACAGTAAAACCTCTGGATTTCTACAGTCACCACTTAACAGAAGTCTATTTATGGAAATTAAAGGAAGGTGGTAGCTTAATGCAAGATGAAAGTTATGCAGAAACTTTGCATTACAAAATGTACTTTCATTCAGCAGTAACCCTTTCCCTCATATAAACGTGTTTTTACGCATTTGCAAACAGAGTAGACGCTTAATAAGACCCAGATCAGATGGCTCCTAGGAGCCTTCTGATCAGGGTCTGCTCTGTTTGCTAATAGAATTTGATAGATCTGATTCATTGCTTTCTAAAATGTCTAAAATGTTCCACCTTCCATAATTCTTTATAACTATTTTGTCCATGAATATTCAGTAGGTATTAAAATTTGGAATAAACATAGAACAGGGAAAGGGTTAAGCAGTCCTTACTTTTAACCCTTTACCTGATGAATATTAATGTAAGAAATAATGACATCATTAATATCAATGAAATGAATATATACGATAAACAAAGGAATATTTGGCCATACAAAAAACTGTAGAATCAAATTTGTATTATTACAGAAGCAAACTGAGGAGACCCTGATCAGATGCTGCCTACAGGAACTGTCTGATCTGGGTCTACTTTTAACCCTTTCCCTGTTTTATGTTTATTCCAAATTTCAATACCTACTGAATATTCATGAACAAAATAGTTATAACGAAATATGGAAGGTGGAACATTGTAGACAATTTAGAAAGCAAATAAACAGATCTATCAAATTCTGTTAGCAAACAGAGTAGACCCTAATCAGATTAGGAGCTGTCTGATCTGGGTCTACTCTGTTTGCAAAAGCGTGAAAACACTTTTATATGAGGGTAAGGGTTAACTCAATGAATATTCATGCTAGAAATTATGACTGTTTTTATAATGGCATCATGAGCAAGGGAATATTCACCATGTCAGAATTTGAAGAAATAGATCTACATGTATGTTATTTTATAGTATACAGAGAGGACCTTGATCAGACTACTGCCACAGGAGCTGTCTGATCTGGGTCTACTCTGTTTGCAAAGGTGCCAGAAAGTTTCAGTATGAAAACAAACTGTCTCATACCTGGTTTGGATTGGGATCTGCTTTATTCCAGTCACTTGTCATAAGGCTGCCATCTATTTTCACAAAAGGCTTGTGCACTGCTGATGGGCGAATTCGGTACAACCAACTGTAACAAATGGATGTCAAAATCTTGACCGTGACCTTTAGCAAGCTACATGCAAATTTTGCAAACACTTTGATACTAGATGAGATGCTGTCTGCCATAATTATCCTAAATGCTTGGACAAACAAACTTATTTAAATCAGACGTCCAGATAAAATGCGTAAATCAAAACCTTGTTTATTTCTTCACCAAATCCTATGTTATGACCACTCTTTAGAATCATCTTAAAGAGACAATTCTAAAGAGTGGTCACTACAGAGGGTTTGGTGGAGAAATGACGATATTAGTATTTGAATACATACATTTATGCATTGTGCCTTTATAGTCTCTTATAATTCAAAATGAATGGCATGGTTGGTTAGATAAGTGTTTTATATATGGATATTTTATGATGTAACCATGATGAGACTGAAATAAAGATATATATATACATTTATGATAGCTGTTGCTCTGGTAAATAATTTAGAACTTGTTTGGTCAAGGTATACACTAGTTTCTACGTTTACCCTATTTGATTGACCGTTTCCCTCATCTAAACATTGTTCAAGCCTTTGCAAACACAGTAAATCCTGACCAGACGGCTTCTTTAGGAGCCATCTGATTAGGGTCTGCTCTGTTTGCTTATGAAATTATAGAAGATCTGACTCTACAGTTTTTACCAATACAATGAACCAAAAATCCATGTGTAGCTAGAAATGTGTCCATATGACACTGATGCCTCACTTCAGATTTTTTGTCACAGAAGTAAGGGCCATAATCATCAATCAAGATGCAAGTAAAGGAGAAACATCTTCGAATGTTTCAGGCAAGTGCTCCTAAGAGTGTAGGAGTATGACACATAAGACATTTTGACTGTAACAACTTCTAAAGTATGCCACAACTAAACTTGACCAAGATAATTATAATAGTCACAAACGTGTGTTAAGTTTGGTGAGGATTGGACAAATACTTTTCAAGAAAGAGTCCGGACAAGATATTTTTCCGGACAAGATATTTTTACAGTCATTTTTGCAAAGAAAGGGCTGCAACTCCTAAACAGCAGAAGCGATTTACATGGCAATTGAATGTGACCAAGATATAATAGACACAAATGTGTGTGTAAGTGTACAGTTTGGTGTGGATTGGACAAATGCATTCAAAAAAAGAGCCCGGACAAATTCTTCTAGATGTGCATACGGACATACGTACATAGGGACAAGGGCAACCCAATATGCCACCACTCTATGGGGGCATAAATATGCCATAATCAAAATTTAGCTAATAAATATTCATGATGTCATCAAACAGGAAAGGGTTAACAATAACATAAGTATAACAAGTTGAGAGTTTGGTACTCAAGTTTTACTCTCACCTTCTCACATTGTCCTTTCGTGGTGCAGTAAATGCAGACCCCGACAATTGCTCAGCATACAATCCATATGGACACTTCTGTGGATTATTCTGAAATATATACGGGAAAGGATAAATTACATAAAAAGAGAATGTTAATCCTTTACTCCATAAAAAACTCTTTTAACAACTTTGCAAACAGAGTAGACCAAGATCAGATGGCTCCTGTAGGAGATGTGCAGTCAGTCTGCTCTGTTTGCTTATGTTATTTTATAAATCTGATTTTACAGTTTACATCATGTCAACATTTTCTTGTTCATATGCCATCATAAATATTAAACTAATTTATTCTAAACACAAGAATATCATGGAATCACACCCAAAACTGATCCCTGCATAGACTACTGCAATAGTAAAGATTTGGAAAACTTATATAGTTTTTTGTGACCATTTACTAAATAACTTTTGGATTCTTATGAGGCATGTGGCTGCTCAACCCTTTACCTGGTGAATATTCATGTAAGAAATAATGATACAGTAAAACCTTGATTATTCGAATTATCGGTATAGAAGAAATTAGACCCTTTTGGGCAGGTGGCTACTTAATGCATGGTGAATGTCATGCAGAAAGCTCCTAGAGGAGCTTTCTGCATGACTTTCACCATGCATTAAGCTGCCACCTGTCTTAAAGATCGATAATAATACGTATTTTAGTGTTCGGATAATCGAAGTTTTACTGTAGTATGAATATAAATTATTCAAGATTTTTAACAGCTTTTGACTGCCAGAGAATCTGTAGAATCAGACCCATATTATTTCATAAGCAAAGAGCAGATCCTGATAAGATGGCTCCTTTAAGAGCCTCTGGGTCTACTTTGCTTGCAAAGGCATGAAAACGTGTTTATATGAGGGAAAGGGTTAATGCAGGATGAAAGTAATAAAGATTATGATACATTGTACTTTCTTTATTCATAGATACACCTCTGCAAAGCAGAGTAGACTAAGATCAGATGGCTCCAGATGGAGCCATCTGATCAAGGCCTGCTCTGTTTGCTTATGGTATATTATGTTAATATGATTTTACAGTGTCTACCATATACCATTATAAAAAACAATCAGCTATTAAATGTGCATTGTGTCATAAATTATTGTACAAATATTCATGAAGAAAAGGGTTAAGAGAAGTTTCATTGTAGATCTTACCTGGCCCTCAGGCAGTGCTCCTGGACACCTTGAATCTTCAGAGGCAAACTCATTGCCGAAACCTGACTGATACTGAAAACAAGAGAGATATTAGGTGATATTATGAAAACCATTGTCATTAATTCAGTGATTTCATTCAAATATACGGTAAATGGAGATAAATAAATTGTTATACAATTTAGGAGCCTTAGGTCTACTCTGTTGGCAAACACATGAAAAGGCGTTTATATGAAGGAAAGGATTATGGTCTTTTATTTATTTTTGTTCTATGTGGCACACAAATAGATTAGATCATGAAACCTGGATTACTTTATGCCTCCAAACTCTATCTCACTTGTCTGTCATGACTCTACCCATCTATCTATCTTTGCATAATGCCTAACTCCGCTTTCGCGTATTACTGGCATTAAAGGTGCTTGCCGTCCTAGAATAAAAGCTATAAAAGTTGTGAAAGTGAGACTTCAAAAGTGGGATAGAGAGAAAGAGTATAGTTAGATAGGTGTTAAAACAAGGTGAGGATTAAAATCAGATAAAACACTCGTTCCAGACCTTCAGGGGCAGTTTGAAACAAGAGAGTGGGATAACTCTGATTTGAACCCCGCTAGATGCTGGCAAGCTGTTCTACATGACCACTGTGCCAGGGGAAAACGAATACTTAAAGTAGTTTACAGAGGTATATGTATTTGACGAAAAGATAAGGGTAACATATATATATGGCGAGTCATTCTCACAGGTCTCTAGAAATACGACGGTAATTCAGTAAGGACCACAATGAACTAGCTATAATTTTTAGTAAGTAAGTAAACATATTTTTACATTGCCTTGGTGTATAAGTATGGCGATGCTGTAGAATGTCCAACTGTGGAATGGCCATTAAAATATAGTTTAACCCTTTCCTTGATATAAACGCCTTTTCATGCATTTGCAAACAGAGCTGACCCAGATATAGGAGCCATCTGATCAGGGTCTGTTCTGTTTAGTAATGGAATTTGATAGTTCTGTTTCTTTACTTTCTCATATGGCTACAATATTGCACCTTCCATATTTCATTATAACTATTCCATGAATATTCCGTAGGTACTGAAATCTGGAATAAACAGAGTAAGGTTTAACCATCACATGTGGGGGCTAGTCTGACCACAACTGTTGACCAGATACAAGATCAAAAGAAAAAATTCTACACTAGTGAAAGTAGAACTGTTACTGGTAATAATTGTTAAACAGTGTAGATCTTGATTGGGTGCCATACTAAGTTATTACTAACTGGACAAGTCAGTTATGATCGCAGTCAGGTGCAAGTAAATCAATTAAACCCTTTGAATGTGGGACATACATGCACACAGCATTACGTCAGTAATTTTGCAGCAAATGGTGAAGACCCTGATCAGAGGGCCCCATAAAGCAGCCTCATATTCAGGGTCTGTGTCATTTGTTATTCAAAATCATCTAGCAAGTTTAAGCCTAACATACTGAATGGACTTAAAGTTAACCCTTTCCTTAATTCATAGAAATTTCATGCTTTTGCAAACAGCTAGAGTGGACCCGGATCAGATTCCTGTATTAACCGTCTTATCATGGTCTGTTTTGTTTGCTTATTAAAAAATATAGATCCAACAGGAGCCGTCTGATCCACAGGTGTTCGGCACGTGCTCACCCCCACACCCCCTCTACAACCAAAATAAAAATGAATAAAAGACACCAAAACATGCATGCATATGGTCAGATCATCATACAATAGCATAACAACCAGTTTCTGACAAACACCCCTCGGTGTCAAAATATATCATAGAAAGGTAGACATGAAAACCCAATGGAAATCACCACCGTACTTGCTCTAGAGTCTGTAACTTGGCTAAATCTTGATCAATCTTAACAGCTTATGGCTCTTTTTTCGTGGAAAAGATGCCTCTATTAAAATAATAACCAACAATAACCACTGTCCTTCAAATACAATAGCTATGTCTCTTTAAACATCAAACACGAGTTGGTCAGACAAGATCTGATAGATTCGTGAGCACCGTTTGATAAGGGGAAAACTGTGTAAATTCGATATAGACCAACGATTTATCTATCCATATCAACACATGTAGACCTGTATTATTATGCACTCACTACCATAATGTTCGTGCCTCGATGTCTAACAGTCGTGAAACTGCCAATAAATTTGAATTTGATTTTCATATAACAACAATGACAGCCGCTGATCTGTATCACCGGACGCACTTGACTCTAATGCCCGCATTACACAACAAGCCCCTGCCTGACGTTAATGGTGATCTCGACTCTATCAGATCTTGTCCGACCAAAGTGTGTTTGTTGTTTGAAAAGGCATAGCTATTGTTTTTGAAGGACAGTGGTTATTGTTGGTTTTCATTTTAATAGAGGCATCTTTTCCACGAAAAAAGAGCCATACATTGTTAAGATTGATCAAGATTTAGCCAAGTTACAGACTTTAGAGCAAATACGTGATTTCCATCGGGTTTTCATGTCTACCTTCCTATGATATACTTTGGCACTGAGAGGTGTTTGTCAAAAACTGATTGTTATGCCAAGTTATGATGATTTGACCATATGTAAGTGTGTTTTAGTGTATTTTATTATTTCTTTGGTTTTGTGACAGGCCGGATACAGGTACTGGGTGAAAGACAGTAAGTGGTTCGGATAGCTCAGTGGTTAGAGCACTCGCCTTGTAAGTGAGGGGTCCCGGGTTCGATCCCCGGTCTGGCTGCATGTTTTTTTCACCAGTCCTGTTACAGTTGGCGCCCAATTTGAAAATCGGACCCTGTGCATGCATGCCCATGATTTCTGCTGCAGATTCGGCAAGAATCTCAGGGAAAAGGGGGAGTAGTGTGACAGGCCGGGTACAAGTACTGGGTGAAAGACAGTAAGCGATTCAGATAGCTCAGTGGTTAGAGCACTCGCCTTGTAAGTGAGGGGTCCGGGGTTCGATCCCCGGTCTGGCTGCATGTTTTTTCACCAGTCCTGTTACAGTTTTTAGAATGGGATGGGGGTAGCTAGGGTGGGGGATCAGCACGTGCCGAACACCTTTGGTCTGATCAGGGTCTGCTCTTTTATCTCCAAATAAAATTGGAAAGGGTTAAACACTGATGGGACATTCCACTCTGAAAGTTCAGAATTGAAAGGTAAATTTGACATTGAACCGTCTTTGTCACGTCGCCACAATTACCTGCTAGTAATCAAGAGTGCAGACGAATGTCAGCACTTCAAAAAGGTACAGCGAGATAAACAAAAGAGTTGTAAATTGTATTAACATAGAATTACATGGCGTTTGTAATGAAAACACTACCAAATTGCACAAATGCTTATTACCTTCAAGTCCTTTGACATGTTTACGTTCGATAGGATATTGTTTGGTACCCTGCTTGAAAACGGGTACTAGTCTAAGACACGGACTCCACGCCTCTTGACGATCCGGTCCTTGTGACCTCAGTATAAATTTAACTTTCTATATTCATTACTTAAAAGTATGCTGCATAATGGGTATACAAAACGTTTTGTATTCTACATGTTTTTTTTTTTTATAGATATAAGTCCCCTATTCACACATACACGCACATACACATGCACTGCAGGCATCACACATGAACACACACAACCCCACACACACTCAATGAAAGCGCGCACACACGTACGCACACATGTACGGACGTACGGACGTACGCACACACACGCATGTACGCAAGCACAGACACACATTTATAAGAAGATTTACATACTTTATATGGTTGTATGAACCCCATATGTAACATATTATCCTAAAAATTACAGACTTATATAGGAGCGTTCTGTTTTACTTTCACCTTGCTTTAAATTCCACAGTAAATGATTTATATATTTTCATCAAATTCTCAGACTCAGAAAAATTATTAAAGTTATCCCTCATAGTCATATAAACAGAAACATGTACATATGTATATGTCTCTGATATAAATAAATGTACATATAAATGCTTGTTCAAACATGAAAGCTAATCCTGACAAATTTCAGGTTATTGATTTGATGGGGAAACACTATTGATTTTAACATGGGACGGATTTCAATATAGTAGGCAGAATTGAAACTTGAAACTTAATCAATTGGTTAAACGCCTATTTTTGCAAATAATGCATTCAGTGGCGTTGTACATTGACATAAATAAAATCAGAGACAAATAAAAATCGATAGAGGATATACAATACACGAATATACATTTAAAATAAAAATTAATATCCATAAAACGATGTTTGAAAATGGTTGTTATAATATACTAAAACCCAGACTTTATATAAAGTACTTTATACATCTAAAACACACTGACAGTTTCTACGAAATATTAAAAAGTGAGTCAAAGTGGCTGAAATAATGCGTTTTTAACTTTCTTTTAAAAGATTCAACATTTTCTGCTCTTTTAATCTCGCTAGGAAGCCCGTTCAAAAGTCTGGGTCCTACTGTCCCAAAACTTCTATCACTAAAGGTCTTTGTCTTGTTGAAAGGCACAGCATACATCTCTTGAGCTTGTCTGCCGACCTCAGACAGCGTGTTGGTGTTGGCTTTACGAGAAGTTCTGTCAGATAAACGGGAGCGTGGTTGATAGAGCAATTGTACATGTATGTCAATATCTTAAAAGTGATCCTAGCTTTGATAGGTAACCAATGTAAGTCTTTAAGAGATTGTTTGGAGCTGTCTGACCATTTCCTATTCAAAACGAGAATTAACTAGTAAGCAAGAATATCAGATGTGTCCTCAAGAATCCCATGACTATTTATGTAAAACAATGATGTGGTGAATTCATATTAATTAGATTAATTGTTAAAGTAGCACGTACATGAATACCTGGATATTACAGGAAAAAGGCTAAGCTGCCTGTAACTCCCGCTTAAGAAAATTTACTGTCAGCATAGTTATGTGTGGTTCTGGTTGTGTATTGAAACTTCTTCCAGCACTTGTCAAGTTTATTAAAATGATTTATGTCACTCGGGTCAACAACCCATTCCACTGGTTAACAACCATCATACTATTTAAAAGAATACTTCCTGATGTTGAGGCGGGTACGTCTCTTAAAATTCCAAGGTTTCTTGCTGTGGCCTCGAGTCCTGGTTGCGGTGTCCAATGGTAGGAGCTTCTCTTGGTCTACTCTATCCTTCCAAGTGATATTATAGGCCTGTATCATGTCCCCTCGATTCCTCTGTAATGCAGTGATGGCAATCTTTTTAGTCTTTCTTCGTAGGGCAGTTCTTTTATTTCTGTGCAGAGCTTCAAAATGTTGCTCGCCTCTGGACCCTTTCCAGCTTGTCGATGTCGCCTGCATACTGCTTGATTTTGGGAAATCTTTGAAGTCTTTGGTCATGCCATAAGCTGAAAAAATAAAATTATATTTATATTATATCATTAGCCATCTGATCTGGGTCTACTATGTTTGTAAAGGTGTAGAAAGGCGTATTTATGGAGTAAAGGGTTAACAGTTTGGCTCCATGGAGCGCTCGCAAAGACCAGGCTCCGAGTTTATAAAAAGATTTGGTAACTATATTGCAGGCTTCGGGGTTATAAAATATCTGAGTCAGAGTTCATTCTCAAGTATCTGATTGGTCAGACTTTCAGCTTAATTGCTCAAAATCTGACCAGTCAGCTACTGGAGAATGAACTCAGACTCAAGTAAAGGGTTTATAAATAAACTCGGGGTCTGGAGCTGCAGCTGTAATCTCCAATTACAAGCCTTGATCATAATGTACTTGGCGTCATCCAATTTTTGGGTGTTGGTTCCTGCGTGGGAGTCTCATGTCGATGCGAAATAATGAATAATTGGTTGTATCCGCGTCTTGCAGTAGTGTGCCTTGATCTTTGATTGAAAACATGATTATGTAAGACTTACACTGGCTTTTGTTTCTTGACAGTGTCGACTAGAATGCTCCATTGCATTTATGATCAATAGTCACTAGGATAGGACATGGGATGGGATATAATAAACAGACAGACAGACAGACAGACAGACAGACAGGCAGGCAGGCAGGCAGGCAGGCAGGCAGGCAGGCAGGCAGACAGACAGACAGACAGACAGACAGACAGACAGACAGACAGACAGACAGACAGACAGACAGACAGACAGACAGACAGACAGACAGACATACAGACAGACAGACAGACAGACAGACAGACAGACAGACAGACAGACAGACAGACAGACAGACAGACAGACAGACAGACAGACAGACAGACAGACAGACAGACAGACAGACAAGCAGGCAGGCAGGCAAGCAGGCGGTCAGTCAGTCAGATAGACAGACAGATACAGACAGACAGACATACATACAGAGAGAGAGAGAGAGAGAGAGACAGACAGACAGACAGACAGACAGACAGACAGACAGACAGACAGACAGACAGACAGACAGACAGACAGACAGACAGACAGACAGACAGACAGACAGACAGACAGACAGACAGACAGACAGACAGACAGACAGACAGACAGACAGACAGACAGACAGACAGACAGACGACAGACAGACAGACAGACAGACAGACAGACAGACAGACAGACAGACAGACAGACAGACAGACAGACAGACAGACAGACAGACAGACAGACAGACAGACAGACAGACAGACAGACAGACAGACAGACAGACAGACAGACAGACAGACAGACAGACAGACAGACAGACAGACAGACAGACAGACAGACAGACAGACAGACAGACAGACAGACAGACAGACAGACAGACAATTGATTCAATCAACCAATCAATCAGTTTGATCAAAGTTAATAAATGATTGAATGACTGTGAATGAATGAATGAACAAACGAATCAACAAACAAGCAAATGAATGAATGAGCAAATGTTTGAATCAATGAATGAATGAAACAATTGAACAAACAAATGAATGAACGAATGAATTAGTGAATGAATGAATGAATGAATGAATGAATGAATTAATTAATTAATTAATTAATAAATTAATGAATGAATGAACTAATTTAACAAACAAATGAATGATTGAATGAATGAATGAATGAATGAATGAATGAATGAATGAATGAATGAATGAATGAATGAATGAATGAATGAATGAATGAAGCAAGCAAGCAAGCAAGCAAGCAAGCAAGCAATTAAAACACCTATTTAAACTGGAACTGAATCGACGTAGTTGTTTACAGTGAGTGAATTAGGTTATGTGTACCGTAAGAAAAAAATGTTTTGTTGGTGGGGTTATTCTTTATGTTTTAGTCTTGACCTCTTTAGAAGGTGACACAACACCAATTAGTTGTTGAAGTCGTGAAGTTTCTTTTTATTACTTGTGAATCCACATTTTTCTTCGTTATAAAAGTTGAAGACGAATTTTTATAAATTAATACTCCATCTACTAATCGAATAAAACTTGACATAGTGTACCATTTAAAACAGACAGGTTTTATGCGAATTTGATTTGGTGTTCTAGGGCCTTTTCGTAAGACCTTGACCTTACAATTAACGATGGTGCACTTCTTGGAATGTTTATAATGCGCTACAAAAAGGATGAGATTACACGATTCAGATTGTGTGTGCGATCAAATTTGTAAGTGCATATTTGTTTTATTATTACGTTAGTTTGCATGCATTCAGTTTAACTGAGACTGCTTCTGTGTGTCGCGCCTTAAGTTCACATCACTATTGTTGTGCGAAGTAGATTTGTCACGATTTGTCAAAAGCCATTAAGTGCACTATACAGTACACTGGAGCTAGCTGAAATTTTTGTTGAGTCTTTACACTGACTTAGCATGCAATATGTTATTCAGATTGAAGTTTTGCAATTAATTCCAATATCTTTGATGATTTAGGTTCATTTCAGACATGAACTGAATACTTTACAATTTAAATAGTTAATTGGCACTTAATTACCTCAGTAGAATTTCAGGGTGTGTAGTTCATTCGTTTTGTACATATGAACTTTCAGCAGCATAAAATGGGAGGTTGCCTTCCTGATTCTGAAAAGAAATAGACTGGGGTCCCAAAGTAGGTAATTGTTTTTGCTAAAAAAGAGCTATTTGATGTAGTGTATTACAATCAATTTGCCTACTATTGGATTTTGTAAAACAAGGGAAACGTTATCATCTCAGATTTATTATTATTAGCATCATAAAATCAGACCCGCCATTTATCCTTATTTTTCATAAAATATCTGGATCTCCTGAATTTTTGTCTAATCTCCGGAATTTTTTAAAACTAATAAAAGTATCTGAGAAAAAATATCAGCTGGAAAGGTTGCCGGACGTTTAGCTACCCTGACTTTTTTGCTACAGAGTTATTCTAGAATTTTATACCTGTGGATAATTAAAGTATGACATTCATTAAAGATGTTATATTATTTGAAATTGTTTATTCAATAAAGATAGTTATTGTTTTAAATCGTTTGTGTTTGAATCTCCGTAGATGTGTTACTTAAATTAATCCGTGTCGACTAAGTCAGTTTGCAAATGAGGTCATTGATCAATGTACAGTGCGATCCTTAATTATTTGTAATTATTTGGCTTAAATGATTAAAACTGATGCTTTATTCTTTGTCGACTAATTAAGTCTGTTTGCAAATGAGGTCACTGATCTACAGTGCTGCCCTTAAATCATTAAAACATGAACTGGAAAATTCCTGGACTGGATCGAAAATGGCGGATATTCCAAAATTATCCACAGCTTACAAAATCTAATGTTTTCTTGCTGCAAAAATAGAGAAAAGTACAAGTAAATACATGGTATATTGGATAAAAACATACAGTGTCATTGACTCCAGTACGAATAGCGTATACGGTACTTATTTCTATTCTTACGGAACTTCCGTACGAATAGCGGCTGGGACTATTCGTATGGTGCCAATATTTATATTCAGATACCAAAAAGGAAATCAGGTACATGTACCGCCGATAAGCTGATAAGATTAGTGTATTGGTATGTGACACTGATTAACACAGACACACGCTATGTTGTACATGCATTTTTGCTATTTTTGCCATTGATATAAAATATGGCACTTGCATTACGATCAGGTGAAAAGATTGTACTTACAATTTACTTTTATTTTAAGGTTGGTTAACCCTTTGCCTGCTATAGAAGTATGCACATGCACAAACTCTCATCTGTTTTATTGGTAATATTAATTCGCTTTTTTTTCTTCAGAAATGTTGAATGTTGTTGTAAAACTGTGTAAAACTATTGATTTAAAACTTCACATATTCGTTTAAATTTTTGCAGCAATGTTGAAAGTTATTGTCAAAGAGCTTGGATCCTGATGAGACATAGATTTAATCGATATCTCATCCGGATGGAGCCGGCTAAGGGTTAAGGCAGGTTCAAATGCGTTATTCTACATGATATGCAATCAAACTTGTGTTAATGTCCACCTCTATCAAGTAGCCAATCTGTGTTAAGCAGCCAAATTAGCTGTATATAGGTGACCTGTATTAAAGTTTAAACTATCACTTGCCTGTTCATGTTGAAATTGTCAAGTTCTGTATGACACAGCATGAGTATGTCTCAGATTAATTAATGATGAAAACTTTAATCACAATAAGTAGTGGACCTATTGGAACATGTATGCTAGAGATACGTAACTCTAATCACGCCGAAGGTCAAGTTCCATAGGAATGGTGGCCCAGTGTGATTATGTGCGTGAGATACATGTACATAACTCACGATTCTGGTTGATACATTGTAGTAGATACGTAACTTTAATAATCACGCTGAAGGTCAAGTTCCATAGGGATTCGGATTGTTTGTGAAAGACATAATAATAATAAAAAAAATAATGATGATAAAAACAACAGAAATATTACATTTTTTAAAAAAATATATAATAGACATGTCATTATTGATGCCTCTGTGATATAGCTGATTGAATTAAGTCACTGGCTACTTTCGTATTTACATGTGCCAGTTAATATTATCCGCCCCGAGTTCACAGGTATGGTCGATAAGCCGATAACATTGGCATGTATATAGAGAATAATAGGTTAGTGTCGTAGATGGGACGCTTTATCCGACGAGGGGAGAAAACGTTGAGGCGAGGCTTGCCGAGCCTCAACTGTTTTCTCTCCGAGTCGGATAAAGGCGTCCCATCTACGGCACTAACCTATTATTCGATTTATCCAGTCAATATAGTTAAATGTCTTTTTTATAGACTCATAACACTCTTGAAATAATTTACATTGAAAATGCAGTTTTTCGATCAACGGATCCCTCCCTTTTCACTTCCATTTAGACGTAAATAGATCTAATGAGCTACCGCAGAGGAATATAGTTTCGATGCTTGTATTACTAGAAGGGAAACGTGGTTGAAATTGAAAAATAAGATGATTTGAATCGAGGGTCGATAAGTTATTTCAAACAGACATGGTCTATATTCTTTGGTCAAATTCGAGTTGTACGTAGTCTCGGTTTCTATTTTTAGATTCTACCTAACGTCACTCAGAAATCGATGGAACTGAACAGGCTATATTTAGGTTTATGACTATCACCGCCCCTGTAAGAGTTTATCAATCAAATAATCATGAGAGTGAAAAGAAAACATTTACTATTTATCAGTCAATCTTTGCTTCCAGGTTTGATTTTATCAAAAACGGGTTTTGCCAGCGGTGGATTAGATTAATAAAAGTGATAAATCAACGTTATTTTGTATGTGGCCTCAGTGGCGTAATCGGTAAGGGCGACGTCTCTAGAGAGATTAGAATTAGTTTTTGTAGGATCAGGCGCGGGTTCGAATCCAGCTGTAGCCAATTATTTTTATTTTTTCTCATTTGAATAATTCTTCTGGTGACCAAATAGATCTGTTAGATCTATTCCATCAACATGTTTATGAATATTTACAGAAAACTAAAATAGTTCCATGGTTATAGAATCATTACGCCTATCTACTAACCTAATAAACCTTCCACTACCGGAAGTAACTTAATAAACCTAAGTTTATTTGCACCCCCTTTATTATGTCACTAGAGAAGCCTGGTGACTGGATAAAATGGTATATGAGACTGATTGAATTAACAAATATTGTTAGTGGGAAGAAAATATAATTATACACGTCACTGTAATACAAACGCAAAATGCATTTTTGCTAATTTTTCATTGATATAAAGTACGTTTTTCTAAAGTGTTCAGACTAAAAAAAGATATATTGAATCGTTGATATGTACAGTGCATTACGATCACATGAAAACGCAATCATTACTTATTCACTTTTAACCATTGTCTGTTAACCATTTTCCTGCTATGGAAGTGTATGAATGCGCAAACTCTCGTCTCTTTGATTATTAAAGTATCACATATTCTCTTAATTTTAGTTGGAAATGTTGACTGAGTGTCAAAGAACTTGGATTCGGATGATAGGTCGAATTACAGATGGTTTAGATATTCACTATATCATACGATTCAAAATTTTTGGTTTATTTTGAATATAGAATTAAGACATTTTATATAATTACGGTTACATGGAACATGTCTAATTGTTAGTTTTGTGATGATATATTTACGTTGAACATTATTCCGAACAATTAGCCACCTATCTTATATGCGAATTAACTCATTTACTGTGAACGTCTCATTCGGGTCCAAACTGTTTCCTATGCTGCTATGCTCGGTAGTTAAAATTAGTAAATGCATCTCTTTTCATCTGTTAAACTATTATCGTCCAAATTATATTTAATTGGGTGACGAAAGTGCAGGGTAGCAAAACGACTTTCTGTAGGGTACCGAAATGACTGTAGCGACATAGGGTAGTGAAATGTTGGGTAGCAAAACGTCCATAAATCGCTGGAAACAGTTTCTGCCACTGTTAATCTACTCTTATCACCATCGTGTGCATTTCCTTTGTTCCCCTTTGTTGTACTTGCCACTCATCTTGATTGGTTAGATAAGTTTGATTGGGCAAATCAAAAGGTTAATCTACTCTTATCACCGTCACCACATATGTTTCCCTTTGTTTTAATCACAACTCATCTTGATGTCCGAGTGTTTTTAAATTTATTGAATTGATGAAATGCACGCAACTCTCTGCTATAAAAAGGTTACCTAAATTTGTCTAGTAAGCATTTATGTTGCGTAATTCTTTAAGTAATAACAATGGATTGTGATATACATGTACTCACATTAACAAGTCCAGCTCCTTGTGATTATTGCTCATAATCATTTATTTCAGGGATGTTTAATAGCCTTACTTGGTCACGTGATACTTGTTTAGTTATGTATATTTGTATGACTAGAAACTGTATCATTTTATGTCAAAATAAAATATTATATTCTATTGTATTCATCTTGATTGATCAGCTTGATTGGGCTGATCAAAAGGCTGATTGCATTTGGTAACGACATTCAGAATATTTACTTGTCATTCCAGATTAGATAATTCACTGAAATACTTAAGAATATTAATCACTCAGTAAAGAAAAATATGGTTGATTTGATGGCCTGCAGATACTGTTTGACTCTAAGATTCTAAAATGACACTTATTTTAAACATGGTTTGATTACAGTAGAGCCTGTCTTAAGCGGCCATCAAAAAGTGGTAAAATATTATGGGACTTTAAGGCAGATGGTAATATAATGCTTTATAAGACTCCTATGTTCAATAAATGACAGGTTCTACTGTATTCTTTAAAGTCCAATCTGAGAATGTGATATCATAGTGAATTCATGATAGAATCTACTTGGTGAAAGCTCAATAAGATCTACTTGCTCAGCATGGCAAATATATAGCCTGCACAGTATATGCAATATAATACATGCAAAAAGAATGGCATATGCGATTAAAATTTTAAAGTCATGTGGTTGGAATTGGAAATTTTGAAAATCTTAGGATTTGTTTTCATTCAGTTATGGTCACCCTGTAAAATAAGGGTTTAGGTCATAAGTTTCTATGGCAAACAGTGAATACCCTTATCAAATGCTGCATTTTGTGACATTAATTAAGCTAGCCCTACATATACTATTTGCTAAACTTGGTTGACCTGCTTTCAGAGTTAATATACATGTGCATCAACTAATATAATCAAATTTCTAAAATGTAAAACCACATGAAAAATGTAAAGCAACAATTAACAAGCAGTGTATATACAATTTGATCCTTGTAGAAGCTGTCCTGGATCTATTCTATAGCAGATATAGTACTGGGTCATAAATATGCCTTTGCAAACAGAAAAGACCCAAGTCAGACGGCTTCTGTACAAAATTAGTCAAGTTAGATGTTAATCATTGTATGCTGTCTAATTGAGAGACTTTTATGCTCCCCAAATTCCCTTTACTACCGAGCTGAGGTGTAAGCCCATTACTCAGCTACACACCATCTGGTTGAGCAAGGAGAAAGGCAAAGGAACATTGTTTTCCTGACCGACTCACAGTCAGCTCTGCAGGCCCTCTCAGCAGGACCTCTCATGAGAACCATCGGATACTTCAACTAGACAGCTGCTGGAAAATATTGACCACCTGTCAGGATACAACAATGTGGTGCTTCAATGGATACCTGCTCATGTAGGCATAGCGGGCAACAAAGCCGCTGATAAACTAGCCAGGGAAGGAACAAAGAAAGTGCAGCCCAAACCCCCAATATCATACAGAGAGGCCAAGACTACTGAAGACCAGCTTCAAGTCAGATTGGAAGACTTGAAACGGGGGCTACTAGCGAAACAAGGACAGTCTACACAAACTACATGTAAATAGACATGGCCAAACCACTATCTTCCGTTTGAGAACTGGACACTGTGGTCTACGCAATTATTTGAGAAAGCTGGGTCTTGTGGAGACAGCTAGATGTTAGTGTGGATCAGAACGAACGGACGCCGCTCCATATCCTGCAATGCTGCCCAACTCTGGAAGAGGCATGCCAGAAAGTTTGGCCTAAAGACACCTCCTTTGAGACAAAGCTGTTGGGAACTTTAGATGAATTACTTAATGACAGTGCGTTTCATCACTACATCTGAACTAAAGATATAGAACGGCCATAGAAGTGATGGAACACAGAAGAAGGACTTGCAAATAATGTATATATGTTTAAGTCACTTTGGAGTTGTGGATCTTTGTTTTTAGAAGTTGTTAATAGGCATATTTGTGTCAGTTTAATACTTTTATTTTATTTGGCTATTTAGAGTTTGTTTACCATTGTTACAATATTGCAGAAACTGTAACGACTAGACAGAATAAGTTTGATTATATTATAATAGCATACATGTATCATGGACCCAGGACTTTTTTTTGCTGTAACAGATAACTGTAGAATCATATCCAAAGGTCAAGACAAGATGCATAAATTAAAACATTTTCAAGAATAACTTTATTTACGTACCAAACCCTATGTTGTGACCACTCTTTAGTATCGTCTCGAAGGGTTTGGTGCAGAAATTACAATTTTAGTACGCAAACATAACAGACCCTGATCAGACAGCTCCTACATGTATAGGAGCCATCTTATCTTGGTCTATTCTCAGTGTTGTTTTATTCACTGAAATATTGGGAAAAATTAGGCCCCATTCCCCCCTCTGAAAAGTATGTTTTTATCAATGCCCAAAACAGACAATAAGCTTAACTGGGGCCCAGGTAAATCATGAATGTTTTACCACAAATAAGTCAAAAGGGGACTTTCCATTGAATGCTGGATGATCAAGTCTGAAAACGAATGGATGTAATTAAGTGAAACAACATTGTGGAACTACATTAAGCTTTTATCATGCCTGCAATTTTTACTGCCCACTGTTCCAAGTACAGAGAATTAGATAGCAAATAACCTGTGTCTATACCCCAAGCATTTTGACAGAGCTATGGCCCTTTTTAACTTAGAATATTGGTTAAGGTTTTTGTTAAAGTCCTAATTTTCATAACCCTGTGAGATAAAGCTTTGAAACTTGGAACTCTTGTTCACCATCACATGCTTCTTCTGTAGGCATCAGTACATAACTCTGTCAATCATTTTGACAGAATTGTGACCCTTTTTAAATCAGAAATTTTTGTTGTTAAGGTTTTGTTTGATTTGCGATCAAGGCATCTGAGCGGGGGTATTCCAATCCCCTTTTATTATTTGTGCTACTTACAGCTAAAATGACTAAATTGACATGATAAGCTAAGATTTTAACACAAGTACATCATTCAATGGAAAGTCCCCTTTTGACTTATTTGCGGTAAAATATTCATGAATTACATGGGGCCCCAGTTTAGCTTATTGTCTGTTTTGGGCATTGATATTTATTACCCCCAGTTTAGCCATATATTTGAGGGGGAATGACACAGTAGAGGGCATAACATACGGTAATCTTTTTGTGTGATTTTCAGGTAATTCAGGATGATTGTGGTAGTGGTGATTGATGTTACTACGCCAGTGATAGCAGCCTCCACTGGGCAAGAGACTAAAGCTGCTAGCCAGGCCACCTCATTGTCATGTCGTAAAAAAGCATTGGCAGATGTGGATAGGGCCTGTAAAAGGTAATTTATATACAGTTGAACTTCGATAACTCGAACTTCAAGGGACCGTACAGATTAGTTCGAGATAAGAGGAGTTCGAGTCATTCGATTTCTAATCTGAACGTTTGCTCAAGGCCACAGTTTAATACAGGTCTAAAGTAATGCTGAAAGCTCCTATAGGAGCTTTCAGCATTACTTTAGACCTGTATTAAGCTGTCATATGTGTTTCTAGATACATGTAGCGATATATTTTAGAGCAATTCTCTATTGTAAGTTTTGCAGGGACTGAACTTTTTGTTCGAGTTATCCCGAAGTTCGAGTTATCCGAGTTCGAGATATGGAAGTTCAACTATAGTAGTATCCTACTTACTGTAAGTATTTGGACAATCAAACTGAAGTCAATACATACATGTAGAACATGAGGTAGAATTACATCAGCTACATTGATACTTTTATATACAGTCGAACCTCCATAACTCCAACTTGGATAACTCGAACTAAAAGTTCAGTCTTTCCAAAATTTACAATAGAGAAATTCTTTAAAAAATGTATTGCTACACATATCTAGAAACACATGTGACAGCTTAATGCAGGTCTTAAGTAATGCTGACAGCTCCTAAAAGAGCTTTCAGTATTACTTTAGACCTGCATTAAGCTGTGAACTTGAGAAATTGTCCAGATTAGAAATCGGATAACTCGAACTTCTGTTATCTTGAAGTAATTTGTATGGTCCCTTGAAGTTTGAGATATCGAAGTTCAACTGTATATCAAGGCGTAATTATGGAGGAAAAGCTTAACCCTTTCCTGGTTGATATATTCATGTAAGAAATAATAACAACATGACTATTGATCAGCTGACTGTTTATAATGGCTGATGTTCATAGGATTAATATACAGTAAAACCTCTCTATAACGACCACTAAATTACATCAAGTATTTTGTGTTAAAGGCAGGTGACTGCTTAAAGCAAGGTGAAAGTAAAACAGAACGCTCCAATAGGAGCGTTCTGTTTTACTTTCACCTTGCTTTCAGCACCCACCTGCCCTAAATACCAATTAATTAACACAATTTAATGGTCGTTATAGAGAGGTTTTACTGTATGGTATTGGTAGAAACTGTAGAGTCTGGTCTGGTCTTTTATAATTTCATAAGCAAAAAGAGCAGACCCCGATCAGATGGCTCCTACATGAGCTGTCTAATTTGGGTCTGCTCTGTTTGCAAAAGCATGAAGAAGCGTTTATATGAGGGAAAGGGTTAGGGATTAATTATCTGTTGGATCTAACTGACAGTTGGGCTTCTATTTCAGTGTAAACGTGGAGGTGGAGAATGTTCCATTTCAAAGACTGGACTTCGGTGAGACGTCCATTCTGGATACGTTTTACAATGCAGACGTTGTGGTTGTGGATATGTCTGTGATGACCCAGCAATCGTCGCTGTTTTATCACATTGGCGTACGCGAGAGCATGGGCATGAAGTGTAACATTGTCCTGGTACATGATGTTGACCCAGAACAAACAGTCTCATTAGGGGTAAGTACAATGTACATGTAGTTAAGTTGGACATTTAAGCATTTATTTCTGAGATACGTCTTTTAACTCCTTTGCAAACAGAGTATACCCAGATCAGATGGCTCCAATTGGAGCCATCTGACCTGGGTCTGATGTGTTTGCTCATGAAATAATATAGATCGGATTCTACAGTTTTTTCCATGGCAAAACATCCTGTCATTCAGTTATACATGTATACCGTGTATTAATGATGTCATTGTTTCTTACATGAATATATATTCATTAGCTAAAGGGTTAACTTAGATGAAATAGTCTTGCGCTTTTTTAAAGAAAAAGGTACATGTATTAAAAAAATTTTATAAAAGAAAATGGAGAGAAAACAAATATAAAAATATATACCCATGTATGTATGTATGTTACATGTATTCTGCATTTTCTGCCAATGCCAAAAAATTCCTGTGTTCATGTACCATTATAAAAATTTAACTTATAAATATTCATGATTATAGGGTTAATCCTACTGTAATTTGAAATTTGCGACGGTATATGAGGTTTTTAACGGTCGCAAATTATTTTAATGGCGACGCCGAAGGCGGAGCCGTTAAAATAATTTAAGACCGTTAAAAACCTCATATACCGTCGCAAATTTCAAATCACAGTAGGATTAACCCTATTCTAACGCAATCTTAACACGAAAAAATGCCAAAGTGTTGTTATATCCTATGCGCGCAGGTGATTGAATGAGTGATGAGGCGAGAAATAGTGCCCAGTTTCTCTCAGATTTCTTAAAATAACTGGAATTTTTTTTCACCCTAGTTTACACAGTCATAACACCGGCCCAGTTGTAAGTTCACTATTACATTTGTCATGAATCATTGTGCGAAAGCTATTTTACATTTCAATACACTTTCAATACACATGTCAGGAAACGTAACGTTATCTTAGTCTTTGGCGCCGTACGCGAAAACGTCGTCTGTAACAATGACGTCACGTTATAGCGTTATGTTTGAATAGTATGATAAATAAGGTTGAATGTTAATCACAACGCTTTGAGTATATCAATAATTCTCCACATGACATAGAGCTCTATAAAAGACCGGTCAAGTCGTGACAAAGAATGGAAATTAATAACTTTCAAAATACCGGACTGAACTTGAATATATATAAGTTTATGCATACGAATTTATCAGTAGATCTAAGTGCTTGATAAACAAAGCGCATTAATATATTTACAGGCTAATGCTGTTATTCGGCCGTTTTCGATTGGTTGAATTTGCGACATATAAAACAGTTTTTATATGCCGCAAATTTGGTCACATGAGCCAATCAGATTGCAGAAAATTGACAGATTGCGTTAGAATTAATAATTATGAGGTAAAGCGTTATGGTATTTTTTTTCTGATAGGATAGTTGTCAATTATACCTGCTTTGAAACATAAAATGTGTTACCCAGTAATTATTTCAAACTGGGCAGGTGTTACTTTTTGTGCTGTATGGATAGATGTTCTATGGTACTCATCATAGATACACGTTTTAACCCATTACTTCGAAGCTATTTTTAGACTCAACCTCTTTGTCTTGAAAAATATACTTTGACTTGAATAGATCTACTGAAAAGGAGCATTTACTAGAGAAAAGGAAGTTTTGTTTAGTTCTGAAACCATTGTGATAAATAAAGTATTTTCTGCTGTGGAGCATACTTATGCTAGATATTTATCACAATGGTTTCAAATAGTGACTTTAATGCCTTTGGAATATTGTAGATACGATTCTACAGTTTCTTTCATGGCCTACAGTTTCTGTGTTTACATGACATTTTAAAACTTCATGTGGTTAATATAGGGTTAACCCTACTGTAATTTGAAATTTGCGACGGTATATGAGGTTTTTAACGGTCGCAAATTATTTTAATGGCGACGCCGAAGGCGGAGTCATTAAAATAATTTAAGACCGTTAAAAACCTCATATACCGTCGCAAATTTCAAATTACAGTAGGATTTACCCTATTCTAACGCAATCTTAACACGAAAACGACAAATTGTTGAGCCGATTTTAACTCAAGTAATTTCCTTTGCGCGCGGATGATTAAATTAGTGATGAGGCAAGAAATAGTGCACCAGTTTCTCTCAGATTTCTTAAAGTAACTGTGTTTTCACCCTGGTTTATATATATACATTTCATTAGTCATGAATAATTGTGCGATAGCTATTCAACATGCTCAATACATACATTCAATACACATTTTGGTTAAGTAACGTCATCTTAGTCTTTGGCGCCATACGGGAAAACGTCGTCTGTAACAATGACGTCACGTTATAACGTTATGTTTGAACGATATAATAAATAAGGCCTAATCTGGATCCCAACGCTTAGAGTATCTCAATAATTCTCCACATGACACATGTGCATATAAGATGGAAAATAACTTGAAATAACGGTCCAAACTGGAATAGATCTAGATTTATATGTCAAAGTATGCATACGGATTTATCATTGCTTATAAACAACGCGCATTGATATATTTACATGCACATGGTGTTATTCGGCCGTTTTCGATTGGTTGAATTTGCGACATATAAAACACTTTTTATATGCCGCAAATTTGGTCACATGAGCCAATCAGATTTCAAGAAATTGACAGATTGCGTTAGAATATTCATTATATCATGGACTAAACAGTTAATAAGTTCTATAGCTCTGATGAAAAATGAAATGATCAAGATGGATTAATGAAATTAATATTGAAGATGATAATTACTAATTTAGATAAATTTATAATTCATTCATAATTTGAATTAATTTGATTCTTTGATTTAAGATATAAACTTAGGAAATTCATTGCCCTGGCAAACAGAAAACTTACATATATAAGCAAATAGAGCAGAAATGATGTGACATGTTCTACAGGAACTATTTGATCTGGGCTAAAGATGTTAACTACAGTAAAACCTCTCTATAACAACCACTAAATTGTGTTAATTAGTTGGTATGTTGGGCAGGTGGTTGCTTAAAGCAAGGTGAACGTAAAACAGAACGCTCCTATAGGAGCGTTCTTTTTTACATTCACCTTGCTATAAGCAACCACCTGCCTTTAACACAAAATAATTGACGTAATTTTGTGGTCGTTATAGAGAGGTTTTACTGTACAGTGTTTGCAAAGGAGTAAAAAGGTAAGATTATCAAATGAAAGAGTTAATGCATAATATTAAAGCATACATCTAAATGTTTTCACTTTTCGTGCTATGTTTTACTTTAAATTTCAGCTATCATGTGAAGTTGGAGCTGTATTTTTCCCATACAATATTGATGCCAATGGGACTGTTGTTATACAGGACAGTAAAACGCGTTCCTACCCGGACATGTGCATACACCCGGAAAGAGGGCCATCACTGTTTAACAAAGTCAAGAAAATTCTCAATGATGTTGATGAAGAGAATGTGTAAGTGATGTTTCTTAATCCTTTCTTTTGTATAAATGCTTTTTCACGACTTTGCAAAAAGAGTAGACCCAGATCAGATGCTCTTGTAGTAGATGTCTGATCAGGTTCTGCTCTATTTACTTGTGAAATTATTATACATCTGACTCTACGGTTTCTGCCAATCACCAATACCAGAAAATTCCTGTGTAGAGAAACAGAAGAAAATTAACTTTGAGAAACGCAACAAATGACCTTTTTTGCAGACAACAATTATCTTGTGTGTAGAGTTTACTGACAAAAAAGAAAATGGTTGTTATGCTTTTATCAGCAGAAATTCAGTAGATTCTTCTGATTCAGTTTTTGAAGCAGACCTTTTGTTATTTTCAACAGCATAATACGAGTTTTAAACAGTTTGGATCCTGATGAGACCTTGACTTACCCAGTATCTCATCTAGGACCAAACTGTTTGCAAGGGTAAGCTTGGTCAGCTTGTTTCCTTAAAGCCATTTAACCCATTCCTCAATAGGCTATTTTTAGATCCAACCACTATGAATAAATCTACCGAAAAAGAGCATTAACTAGAGAAAAGGAAAATTTTAGAATTTTGTAGTTTGAAACCATTGTGATAAATAGAGCATTTGCTCCTAAAGCCTCCTATAGGAGCAAATGCTCTCTTTATCACAATGATTTTATAATGTGATTTTTTACAGAGGCCTAGAAAGGCGTATTTATGGAGGAAAGGGTTAATACTGCCAGTGGTGTTTAACACCTTTTCATTATGAACAGCATTTGCAGTCAGATTCTGTCCAAATGAGACTTCGACATAACTCAACATCTCATCAGGATCCAATCTGTTTGCCACTCAGCCAATGATTTACAAAAACAATTTAGCAGTTAGTTAGTATTTAACCCCAAGAAACTGAGAATTTGATGTACAGTAATTGCTTAGTGGGAGTGGTGGTCCAGTGGTACAAATGTAGGACGTTAGACTTGGGATCGAAGGGTCCCCGGTTCGAATCCTGCCATCGGACTATCAGAATTTTTCTGAGCAAAAAATGCATCCCACGTTTGCTCCTCTCTACCCAGGTGTATAAATGGGTACCTGTGAGGGAAATAAGCCAATGTGCCATGGCTGCCTTAAGCGCCGAGTGTTAATGGCCGACTTATAACCCAGTGATCAGGGGGTAAATTGTGAAGTCGGGAGAATATGTACATTGTATGTAGTTCCAGACTATAAACCTCACCTTTACCTTTACTAGTAGCTACTCCATTAGTTTCATGTATTAGAATGGTTCAGAAATTATATATTTAAGGCTGTTCCATTTAAATATGTATGGGGGCAGGAAGGCATTTTAAAACACAGCTATGCATGGGTTGGTTTCGCTGCAAAAATGGTTGTGCATTAGTAAAAAACTTCTATGGGTGGGTGGCCGAATTTGAAAGTGCCTTCCTGCACCCTCATACACATTTAAATGGAACAGCCCTTAGAAAAAAAATACAAACCAGTGGAGAGGTGAGTTTGCTAGTCTAATATCTTGGTTAAATAGATATGAATGCTTAGAGTGGCATATGAACACGGGAATCTTTAGATATGGAAGAAACTGTAGAACTAAATCTATAGTATTTTTTAAGCTAACAGAGCAGACCCTGATCAGATGGCTCTTGTAGGAGCCGTCTGATCTGGATCTACTCTGTTTGCAAAGGGATGAAAAAGTGTCTATCAGGTTTAACCCATTACCTCATAGGCTATTTTTAGATCCAACCTCTTTGAATAAATCTACCCAAAAGGAGCATTAACTAGAGAAAAGAATTTTTTTAGAATTTTGTAGTTTGATACCATTGTGATAAATAGAGCATTTGCTCCTATAGGAGCAAATGCTGTATTTATCACAATTGTTTCACAAAGTGACTTACAGAGTCACTAAAAGTCGTCATTATGAGGGAATGGGTTAAGGATTAATGGGATTGCCATCAGTTTCCTTTCCATTAACAGAACAAAATACAGAAAGTTTTATACCTTGTAATAATGGAACAAAGTGAATACAATGCGTTGTTTCACTTAACTAGTAATGATACTTTAGAATATACAATATTATTCTATATAACAGCATGGCTCTAACCCTTTGAATGAGGAAAACAAGTTGGCTGTTATTTGTAAACAGTGTTGACTCAGATCAGAGAGCTCCTAGAGGGCCCTCTATGTCATTCAAGATCCTCTCACAAATTGTATTCTTTCATTGAATATAATATCTTCAATTTCGTTCAAGGAATATTATTTCTTTGATATGCTTTTCTTTTATTGAACTCTGTTTTTAAACAGTGATGGACTATTCCACTTTCAAAGTTCGACATTGAAAGGGCTAGGTCTGTCATGTATTTGATAATTCTGTACTCTTAAATTGCTTTTAGCATGATGTGGGTATTTTAGTTATATGCACTGGCATTTTGTTTCACCTGTTGGTTTATTTTTAGAACACATTTAAAGGAAAGATTCTTATGTGACCTCAGACGTGCAAGAGAAACCTATAAGGGCGATGAACTTGTCAAGGTAAGTTGACTGTTGTTTGTGTACAGAAAAACCTCTCTTCAACATAAAATACGTCTTAACTCCTTCCCTCATAGGCTATTTTCAGACCCAACCACTTTGAATAAATCTACCGAAAAGGAGCATTAACTAGAGAAAAGGAAAACATTAGAATTTTGTAGTTTGAAACCATTGTGGTAAATAGAGCATTTGCTCCTATAGGAGCAAATGCTCTATTTATCACAATGGTTTCATAAAGTTACCTTTACAGAGGCGTAGAAAGGCGTATTTATGGAGTCAAGGGTTAAGCCTAGATTTGTAAGATGTCTTCTGCATTACTTTAATTCTGCATTAAGCATCTGTGCACCTGCTTTTATTCCTTTCCTTGATAGAGAAGATTATTTATGCATTTGCATACAGAGTAGACCCTTCTACAGAAGCTGTCTGATCAGGGTCTGCTTTGTTTGCTTGCTTGCATATATATTTGACAGAACTGATTCCCTGCAGTGTGTCATGCAATACATTTCTGTAGTTTACATTTTTACAGAAGAATTAAATTAATTTACGTTCATAATTGGCATAGTGTTGCATAAATATTTATCGCATAAATACTTTTAATTGCTCTGATCTATTATTTCGACCATTAAGGGCCTTTTTCAAAGATAATCATGTCGAAATATTAGATCAGAGCAATTCAAGTATTTATGTATTATATTAATTCCATTTTGGAATATTTTCTTCATTGTAAATATTTATCAGATAAATTGATAAAGGCACCCAGGTTTGTTTATTTAGTGGCAACTGAATGGTTGTACTGTGATAACTATTTCGAGATACTGAAATGTTAAGGTTTTCAAAGGTCAAGATAAGATGTGTTAATTAAAACATTGTCAGGAATAGCTCCTTTATTTCTCCCCATGCATGTCCAATGCAATGATAACTCTTTAGAATTGTCTCTTAGAGATAATTCTAAAGTGTGGTCACAAAATAGGGTTGAATGGAGATCTAATGTGACCACTTAACGAATAACCATAACTGCTTTTATAAGCATGTGGTTGCTTAATGCAGGACGAAAGTAATGCAATAAGCTCCTATAAGAGCTTTTTGCATAACTTTTGTCCTGCATTAAGCTACCACCTGCCTCTGCCACCCAGAATTATGCCCCTTTTTGGTGGTCGCATTAGAGGGGTTTTACTGTATTTAAAATATGCATCTTTGTCTTTTATTGCACTGAACACGTTTGTAGAAGCTGGCCCTTTGAATGCAGGAAACCAATTTCCTGTCTTTGCAAACATTGCAGACCCAGAGATCAGAGGATCATAGTGTCTGCACTGTTTGTCATTCAGAATTGTTTAGTAAATTTAACCTTTTCATTCTGAATACACTCTTCCGTGAAATGCAGTTGGACATTTCACTCTTAAAATTTAACATTCATTTAGGATTAACCTTTGAGTGAATCATTTAACTCTTTGTATGCTAGCATTGGATTCTCCAACCATTTGTGACCTATACAAACGGTTTTGATCCAGATCAGGTCCTACAAAGTGTGGGACCTGATATAAAATCCAAACTGTTTGTCACTAAGGCTTAAAAAAAGGCTGCAAAAAATACTTATAGTTATGAAAATTTTGCAGACAACAGCTGAGCAGATGACAAGAATAACTTACATGCAGGGTTTTAAGACTGCATTGGGTATATTATTCTGATGATATTTGCTCTTGCTCAGGTTTTACATGGTATGAAGAACAGACTGGATGATCCCCAACTACTGTCAGTGGATGTCATTGTGAACCTGATGATATCATTTAGAGAAATTCAGGTGAGTTTATGGTTCTTACTCCATCAGCTGCTATACATGTAGATGATAGGAGAAATTAGGAAATTTCAGGAAATTTTATTTTTCTAATTAAGGATAGAGTTTTGACCAGAAATAAGAGATTTAATACTTCTCTTGTGTCCTCTCTTGATCCAACATTTATGTATGCTAGTGTCAGCATACTTTTCTCATTGGCTGTTTTAAATTCCAGTTGTAACTGAAGAAATAGGACTTATAACACATTTTTGATAGACTTAATGTGCATAATCCAGTTTGCCTTTTGGCAATATGTCATTAGCATCTTCATCAAACTGTGTGTGCCATTGATATGGACACAGAATTCAAATTTAACCCTTTACTGCATAAATAAGCCTTCCTATGCCTTAGCAAACAGAGTAGACCCAGATGAGAGGGCTCCTATAGCCGTCTGATCAGGGTCTGCTCTGTTTGCTTATGAAATAATGTAGACACCTGATGCTACTGTCCCTGCCATGGTTAAAATTTCCTGTATTCATCTGCCATTATATAATCTAATCTAATCAATATTCATGATGTCATTATTTTTTACATGAATATTCATAGAGTAAATGGTTAACCATGTTGACACTCCAGGACATTTACTTCTTCATTAGTTTGTACAGAATATATATGATTGATTTTAAGATGTTGATATTGAATGAAAATGGATTAAATGTGACAAATATGCCTAGAGTTAGTTACCCTTTCTATTGAAGCAGCTTTACTTATAGAGCCACATATACATTGTACACATTTACAAACCAAGTAGACCCAGATCAAACATCTCCTGTAGGAGCTGTATGGTCAGAGTTTCCTCTTTTTGCTTAGAGAACAATATAAATCTGAGTCTTCAGTTTCTGCTGTGGCAAAAAATTCCCAGGTTTATGTACCTTAATAAAACTTAAGCTAATCACTGTTCAATAAGTCTTACATTGAATATCCATTAGATAACGACATTGATTTATGGACATGTGCACAGATGAGCAGGAGAGGCCCTCTTGTTTTGTACTTTTCAAACTAACTCCAAAGAATAGTAGGACACTGGGATGGATCATGTGTCATACACAATGATAATTGGTTATTTGGAGAATCCCACTGTCATTTACAAACAGTGTAGCTCGAGAGAAGGGGGCTCATAGAGGCGAGTCTGTACTCTTTAATATTCAAAGTCCTTTAGCAATTTAAGCTTTTCGTGCTGTCAGAATGGACTCTACAGTTAAACACTTTGAATTCTGAAAATTCAGTTCTGAAAAAGTTAATACACGTATTTGTGGAAAGTACAATTTAGCTTGTTTTACATAGGGAGCGAGCAAAGTTTCATACACTTTGAATGTTTTCAGGATTACAACTCGATGGTGAAGCTGGTGGAAGATTTAGACAAAATTCCAAACAGTAAAATCTCACAGACACTAGCTGTCCAGAACCTGTACGCATTTGCTCTGAATAGAAGAAACAAGGATGGAGACAGGGAAAAAGCATTGACAGTGATCTTGAAGGTTGGAATATTTAATTTACAGAAGAACCCCTGTAAAATTATCATGCAATGAATAAACATGTGTGTCTTTAAAAACAGATGGTTGCTTAATGCAGGACAAAAGTAATGCAGAAAGCTCATGCAAGAGCTTTCTGCATGGCTCATCCTGCATTCAGCTTCCACCTGCCTCTACAGCCCAAACTTAGACCTATTTTTGATGGTCGCATAGGAGGAATTTTATTGTATTTATCCTTGTCATTGACTGTCAAAAGGTAAAATATATAAGGCTGAAAAGAAAGAATCTGATTTTTCATGTAGAAAAAAATAATATGGGAGCCATGTTGCTCCAGTTTGGCATGTTGACTTTCAGCAGATCTGTTTAGTTTGGAATATCAAGTTTCTGCCTTCTATTTGTTTATATGGACTGATACTTGAATGTTATTGGACTGATACTTGAATGTTATTGGACTGATACTTGAATGTTATTGGACTGTTATTGGACTGATACTTGAATGTTATTGGACTAATACTTGAATGTTACACATTACAGGTTCTAGATGAGACTGACAATCCAGCCCCAGACTTGCTGTGCCTGGCAGGCAGGATATACAAGGACATGTATGTGGAGAGTGACTATCAAGAAAAAAGTGCCTTGGATAATGCAATCAAATGGTAGGTACTATTTACAAACATGTATTAACCCTTTCCCTGTTCAATAGTCATGTAAGGAATAAAGACATTATGGTTATTTATTAGCTGATTTTTATAATGTAAATTTTCAAGGAAATTTTTTTTGGGGGGACAAAAACTGTAGAACCAGATATATATCATGTCACAAGCAAACAGAGCAGACCCAGATCAGACTGCTCCTATAGGAGCAGTCTGATCTAGGTCTACTCTGTTTGCATATACATGAAAAGGTGCTTATATGAGGGAAAGGGTTAAATGTTTTAAACATTATAAAGTGATATAACGATAGATGCCTTCAATTTGTGCATTAGTTAGAAAGACTGAAAGGCATTATGACCTATCAAAAAAGAATAGTTAGAAGCCATGTAAGGATGATTTTTATGCCCCCAACGGTGGGCATATAGTAGTCGCATTGTCCGTCCTTCCGTCCGTCCGTCCGTCTGTCCTTCCGCCCGTCCCAAATTCGTGTCCGGTCTGTAACTTCTTCATCAATCAATGGATTTCAATATAACTTGCCACAAATGTTCACCAGACAGAGACGATGTGTCGCGTTCAACTCCCTGGTCCATGGGTCAAAGGTCAAGGTCACAGGGTCAATTACTTTGTCACAAATTTCGTGTCCGGTCTGTAACTTCTTCATCTATCAATGGATTTCAATATAACTTCACACAAATGTTCACCAGACAGAGACGATGTGTTGCGTTCAACTCCCAGGTCCATGGGTCAAAGGTCAAGGTCACAGGGTACAATTACTTTGTTACAAATTTCGTGTCCGGTCTGTAACTTCTTCATCTATCGATGGATTTCAATATAACGTGACACAAATGTTCACCAGACAGAGACGATGTGTCGCGTTCAACTCCCAGGTCCATGGGTCAAAGGTCAAGGTCACAGGGTACCATTACTTTTGTTACAAATTTCGTGTCCGGTCGGTATTTTCTTCATCAATCGATGGATTTCAATATACCATGACACAAATGTTCACCAGGCAGAGTCGATGTGTCACGTTCAACTCCCAGGTCCATGGGTCAAAGGTCAAGGTCACAGGGTACAATTACTTTGTCACAAATTTCGTGTCCGGTCTGAAACTTCTTTATATATCAATGGATTTCAATATGATTTGGCACAAATGTTCACCAGACAAAGATGATGTGTCGCTTTCAACTCCTTGGTCCATGGGTCAAAGGTCAAGGTCAAGGGTACAATTACTTTGTCACAAATTTGGTGTCCGGTCTGTAACATCTTTATCTATCAATGGATTTCAATATAACTTGGCACAGATGTTCACCAGACAAAGACGATGTGTCGCGTTCAGCTCCCTGGTCCATATGTCAAAGGTCAAGGTCACAGGGTACAATTACTTGTTTATCTGTGAATGGATTTCAAAGGAACCTGGCACAAATGTTCACCACACAAAGACGATGTGTCAACTCCCTGGTCCATAGGTCAAAGGTCAAGGTCACAGGGTACAATTTTTGGGGGCATTTGTCACGTGACTGTGACATCTCTTGTTTGTAAATGGCTCTATATGAAAACAAAGTTTATGCCATCTGATCTGGGTTTACTCTGTTTGCAAATACATAAAAAGGTGATTTTATCAGGTAAAGGGTTAATATTCTCATGACATATATTAAATGAGGTATTATGGTTTATGTTTATAGGTACAGGAAAGGGTTAATATTATGGTTTATGTTTATAGGTACAGGAAAGGGTTAATATTATGGTTTATGTTTATAGGTACAGGAAAGGGTTCGAGATTCAACCCAATGAGTACGCTGGCATTAACCTGGCCACACTCCTTGTGATATCCGGCAAGGAATTCTCCAACTGTACAGAACTGCAGAGGATTGGTATGTGTCCAGTGTAGGCTTATTGATGATGGCTTTAATTCTTTCAGCACAGTTGGTAAAATTGTGATAGTCTTTGCAAAACAGTTTTAATCCAGATTAGATGCCCAATTTGGGTTGTATCAGAAAGAAAACAAAATGCTTGAAATTCAGAATGTGTTTTTTGTAGACTTCGCATATATTAAAGAAATGGAATAGTCTGAATTGATTGCTAAAAAGTTAAAATGTATAATTGAGAGTATTGACCTAGTGATATTCTTTTATTGAGTTTTTTATTCCATAGTTATGCCTTTTAAAACCATTGCAAACAGGCTAGACCCAGATTAGACGGCTCTTCTGCGAGCCATTTGATTAGGATCTGCACTGCTTGATAGGCTATTTTTAGACCCAACGCTTTGAATAAATCTACAGAAAAGGAGTATTAACTACAGAAAAGGAAACATGGAGAATTTTGTAGTTTAGAAACGATTGTGATAAATGATGGATCATTATTGACAATAATTCAATTTTTTACATATAAACAAACAGATGCTACTTATAACTGACATAAATTCTTACTAACGTAACAATGACTTTATATTTCAGGTCTAACTCTGAACAATCTAATAGGGAAGAAGGGCAGCTTACAGACTCTGACCAACTACTGGGATGTGGCCACATTCTTTGAGATCTCTGTCTTGGCTCAACACTATGGAAAGGCCGTCCAGGCAGCTGAGTGCATGTTCAAACTGGAACCTCCATACTGGTAATGACAAGTTCGTTAGCTGAGCTATTTTTCTGTGAAACAAAGATTGAAATGTTGGTAGCCTTATTGTTGACATGCAAGATTTGTATCCATGACTACACCTTCAATATTTTTAGACAGTTTGATTTTCAGAGAAAAGTTGTAGCCTTGACGTTTTTCTCATCATTGTTGTTGTTATGTAGACATTTTGACAAAGTGCACACACCTGTTCACCATCACAAGGGCTACAATCTGGTAAAGGGCCATTACTCTATAGTGCCCTGTAAAACACTGATACTTGCAACAGACAATTGTTAACATCTGCAAGCAGTGCCCTTGTTTAGATGAAGCTCTGCCATTTTTCAAATAATTGCTAACTATCACAAAGAGTACATTCTTACTCAATTATACACCCGGGTTTAGTGAAAATGGCTAGATGGTGACATTTAAGTCGTACGGACACTGCAGTAGAAAGTATGGTAGAGCCTGCCTTAAGTGGCCATTCACTTACTGAACATAGGAGTCTTAAAAAGCACGTCATTTCTTAACCCATTCCCTGATATGGACGACTTTTGACGACTCTGTAAAAGTCACTTTGTGAAACCATTGTGATAAATAGAGCATTTGCTCCTATAGAAGCAAATGCTCTATTTATCAAATGGTTTCAAACTACAAAATTCTAAAAATTTCCTTTTTTCTAGTTAATGCTCCTTGTCGGTAGATTAATTTGAAGTGGTTGGATCTAAAAATAGCCTGTGAGGTAATGGGTTAAGGCAGGGCAAAAGTAATGCAAAGGCTCCTATAGGAGCTTTCTTCATAACTTTTGACCTGCATTAAGATACCACCTGCTTTACAGACTCATAATTAGACCACTTTTTGACGGCCACAATAGACAGGTTCTACTGTACATTCTTTACAAGGTACACTTTGCAGCATTTGAATTCAATTATCATACAAAAGAACATTATTGGGATGTAAGAATAGTTCTAAGATAAATAATTATATTTTCAGGTACCTCAAGTCTACACTGGGTAACATTCAGCTCATCATCAAATTCCGCACACAGACAAAGGACACGGAGGAGTCTCAGCTGTTTAACTTCTGGATGGAATTCTTCGTGGAGGCCACAAAGGCTGAAGTGTCACCAATATGGTACCCTGTAAGCTAACTCTAATTACCTACAGTATTTGTACAAACAAAACTTGGGCAAATAGTGCAGACCTATATCAAACTGCTCCTTTGGATCTGTTTGATCAGGGTCTACACTATCTGCTACCATGCTAGTATAATATAACCCTTTCCTCCATATGCTATTTTTAGATCCAACCTCTTTGAATAAATCTACCCAAAAGGAGCATTAACTAGAGAAAAGGAAACTTTTAGAATTTTGTAGTTTTGAAACCATTGTGATAATAGAGCATTTGCTCCTATAGGAGCAAATGCTCTATTTATCACAATGGTTTCAAGAAGTAACTATTACAGAGTCGTAGAAAGGCGTATGTATGGAGGAAGGGGTTAATGTTATTAGAATGGTGCCAAATTGTTCAGCTTTATAAACTGGTGGAGAGAGGAGGTTATGATAATGGCAGAAACAAGTTAAACCCTAAGACTGCTTGGCAAAATTCAATCATAGAAAATGTTGTCTACTTCAATTCTCATTTAATATTTCTTGCAGTTCTTTTTAAATAACCCAACAGAGTGATAAATATTTTAGACCCTGACAGGACGCTGAGTTACTGGGTATCTCCCCTGTATCCAAACTGTTTGGAAGGGTAATTACCAGTTTGCCGTTACCTAATAAAAAATCTATAATGCGACTACATGCAGGTAATTGCTTAATGCAGGGTGAAAGTATACCTTTCGTCCTGCATTAAGCTATCACCTGCCTTAATAGATATTCATTATAAAATGTTTTGTAGGTTTTTTCAAAGGGACCTGTTGACCTTTGTTTTATTACATTTACAGGTGCTGATTTTGGAGCCAACCAAAGTATACATGCCTAGTTTTCTTCAAATAAACAAAGATGAAGATGACAATGTAAGTACAGGTAGATAATTTTATATGGTGGTTAATAGTGATTAACCCTTTACCTCATAAGTATTGATGTAAGAAATAATGACATCTTGAATATTTATTAGATGAAGTCCAGAATGGCACAATAACACACTAAAGTTTGCCAATTGCCAGAAATTGTAGAATGATATACATATGTATATATATAGCATTCCATAAGCAAACAGAGATGAATCTGGCCATACAGCTCCTTCAGGAGGCTGAGCTGTTTGCTCTCAATGTTTGCAGATCTCGATGTTTGCAAAAGCATTTCTATCTGGGAAAGGGTTAAACTTCAATTTTGGGTGATTCAGTTTCACTTATTGATTGAAATTTAGTGGCAAGTTCTACAAATACATTAGAAGCATGTTATAAATGTTCAAAGCAAGGGTCTGGACATCCCTGAATTAATTTCACTTCCTGATTATGGGTATTGCCTGTAATGTAATGATTATATTTAATAAATGATATATTAACCCTTTCCCTATTCAATATTAATGTAAGAAATAATGACATCATGAATATTAATGAGACAAACTATTTTAAAGCATTATTAACAAAGGAATTTTGACAGTGACATACTGACATTTGTAAATACTTGAAAAGGTGTTTATATGAAGGAAAGGGTTAAAAAGTCGGCCATGATTACAGAAATTTGCATCTTCTTATGTGGAGAAAAAATCCCATTGAGAGGTAATTTCTTGTCTTTTTTTTAGTCCATACGAATTTGGAATGTATCTCGGAAGGACAATTTGCAGCATGAGTGGGTGTTTCCACTCTCCTCTGTTAAAGGAGTTAGGTAAATCAGCATTTTTATTTGTGTGTACTGATACATTAAAACCCCTCTAAACTGAAATTCTGTCAGAGAAGAATTCAGATACTTTTAGACAGGTGGCTGCTTAATTCAAAGTGAAGGTCATGCAGAAAGCTCCTAGAGTGATTTTGACCCTGCATTAAACTGCCACCTGTCTCCAAGACTGATATTTATACTAAATTGGACATCTAGTTTAGAGGGGTTTTACTATAGTTTATTTTCATGAAATCTTTCGTTGATTTTGATGGAACATATGTTACACATAATTTCAAATCTTATTGGAATTATTTGAAGACTTAGTGTTGTCTGTTAAACTTGTCTGCATTAGTTCTTTAGAATTGTTTTGCATTTTGCTTATGAAGACCTTGTTTCAAATGTTCAACAATATCGATCCTGATGAAATATTAAGGTTTTAAATAGTTAAAAGTGCTAGTCTGTACTTGAAATTTGTGTATATGCTGAAAAGAACTATATGGCAAGAAAACTAATCCAATAAACACTTAACCCTTTCCCTGTTCAATGTTCGTGCAAGATATAATGACATCATGTATATTCATTAAAAAAAATTTATAGTGACATATACACATGTAGGATATTTTGTTTCAGACAGAAACTGTAGATTCAGATCTATATTGTATCATAAACAAACAGAGCAGACCCTGATCAGAAGGCTCCTATAGGAGTATGAAAATATGTGTTTATTGCAGAGACTTTCACTTTAATCTTTGTTAAGTACAGTGAAACCCCGCTAATGCGACCACTTAATAAACAGCCACTGATGTCGTCTAAAGCAGGTGATTGCTTAATGCAGGACGAAAGTTATGCAGAAAGCTCCTATAGGAGCTTTCTGCATAACTTTCGTCCTGCATTAAGCTACCACCTGCCTCTGCCACCCAGAATTATGCCCCTTTTTGGTGGTCTCATTAGCGGGGTTTTACTGTAGTTACTTTTCTCTTGTTATTGGAAGATATGATATAAACATGAACAACAATTGGATTTCAGAGGCCAGTGTCTCTCTTAACTGTTAAACTGACACCTTTGGGTTTTGTGTCATTAGCCAGTGATAGTTCTATTAATAATTTTTATTGTCTCAAAAATTGTATGCAGCTGCACGTTTTTGTAATTATATATTTGTTTTAACATCTCTCAGAAATGAATATGACCTTTTCTTTGCAGTTTGTACAAGAGGGATGTACGGGCTGTGTTTTTGTATGTGATGGAGAATTCTGATGACTTCCACATATTTTTCTCATCAGAGATGCAGCGGCAGTTGTATGTATATCTTTACAAAAAATATGGTAAAAGATTTATGCTTTTGTATTCCTAAAAAGAGACATACACAAATAGTGTAGACCCAGATCAGAGGGCTTCGGAATAGTGTCTGATCTGTCTGCTTCACACGTTATTTTTCAAAGATCATATTTGGCAAAATGGTTCTAGCAGAAACACACCTTCAAATGATAAATAGAATAGTTCATACAGTGCTCCCTCTCTACAACGACACCCTTTGGGATACGAAGATTGTATGCGTTGTTCAGAGGGAGTTGTTATAGGGAGGGAAAATCAAACATAATTAGCTTGTTTGCAAATCCCCAGATAAAGTGTATGTCTAGAACTAAAACTGTTTTGCCTCAATCAACCATATGTTGTGACCACTCTTTAGAATCGTCACAAAGTGACGATTCTAAAGAGTGGTCACAACATAGGGTTTGATGGAGGCATAAAGAAAATACGATGGGAAAAAGTTGTTATTTGAGCCTTGTTGTTTCGGAAACAGGGACATGCGTTGTTGTAAGGAGGGACTCGTTATTGAGAGGGCCGTTGTAGGGAGGGAGCACTGTAATATATATTGGAGCAAATGAACTTAGAACATGAGACTTAAATGGGTGAATCTTTAGTAGTATGCTTATATAAGCCATATTGTTAAAAAAAAGTTTTCTTAGCTTTGCAGTGTAGAGCCAGATCAGCCACTGCATCAGATATAACACTCATTGGCATCTTCATTATTTAATAATTCAAACTAATAAACAGTGTAGAACCTACTAAGACATCACAGTTTTGACTGAGTTATTATTTGCAAAACTTTAACAACACAGCACATCTCTCATCTTAACCCCTTACTCCATGAATATTCATGTAAGAAATAATGATGTCATGAATATTAATTAGATTAGTTTTTATTGTGGCACATGGACATAGGAAGTTTTGGCCATAGCAGAAACTGTAGAATCATATCTATGTTATATCAAAAGTAAAAAGAGCAGACCCTGATCAGACTGCTCCTAGAGGAGGGGTATACTCTGCTTGCAAAGGCATAAAAAGGGGTATTTATGGAGTAAAGGGTTAAAGATTAAGTTAAAGGGGACATTTATCCACTGAGAACAGTGCATACCTTGATCTGCAACTTTGTATGTATAAAACAAAATTAGTGTTTACAAGAATGTAGGAGTAGATTTTATTACACTAGTGCTATAAAGATGATAATAGAGTTCCAGATCAAAGACAGGGATCCAGATAAGATGTATAAATTAAAACATTTAAAAAAAACTTTCTCCACCAAACCCTATGTTTTGACCACTCTCTATGTTGTGACTATTCTAAAGAGTAGTCACAACAAAGGGTTTGATGGAGAAATGACGTTTTAAGTATTTGAGTACACACCTTTATCTGTAGCTCTGTCAAAGGCATATTTAGAGAATTTATGTAAGCTATTTTTAGCTCACCTGAGCCAAAGGCTCAGGATGAGCTATTGTGACCGCGATGTGTCTGTCGTCCGGCGTCCGGTGTCTGTCGTCCGGCCACATTTTCAAATGACATCTCCTCTGAAACTGCTGACCCGATTTTAACGAAATTTTGTCAGAAGCATCAGTGGCTAGGGGGAACGAAACGTTGTTCACATTATGACCCCCGGGCCCCGCCCAAGGGCTTATCAGTTTTTCATAGGAAAATCTTTAAAAATCTTCTTCTCTGTAACTGTAAGGTCTAGACCTGTGATATTTGGTATGTAGCATGATCTTATGGTCCTCTACAAAGATTGTTCAAATTATGACCCCCGGCCCAAAAATGGCTCCGCCCAAGGGCTTATCAGTTTTTCATAGGAAAATCTTTAAAAATCTTCTTCTCTGAAACTGTAAGGCCTAGACCATTGATATTTGGTACGTAGCATGATCTTATGGTCCTCTACAAAGATTGTTCAAATTATGACCCCTGGTCCAAAAATGGCCCCACCCAAGGGCTTATCAGTTTTTCATAGGAAAATCTTTAAAAATCTTCTTCTCTGAAACTGTAAGGCCTAGACCTTTTATGTTTGGTATGTAGCATGATCTTATGGTCCTCTACAAAGATTGTTCAAATTATGACCGCCAGACCAAAAATAGCCCCGCCCATGGGCTTATCAGTTTTTCATAGGAAAATCTTTAAAACTCTTCTGAAACTGTAAGGCCTAGACCTTTTATGTTTGGTATGTAACATGATCTAATGGTCCTCTACAAATATGTAGCTGTGGCTTGTGGTCCTCTGCCAATAATATTCAACTTATGACCCTGACCACTGGGCGAAACTTGGCCCAGCCTCAGGGCTTATCAGTTTTTCATGGGAAAAATATAAAATATTATTTTTCTCTGAAACCATAAGGCTTAGACCTTTAATTAATGGCATACTGCTTTGCCTTGTGGTTCTACCAAGGTTGTACAAATTCTTGTGGTAAAAATATTAGACAAAAATGGCCCCGCCCCTTGGGTTATCTCAGGTGAGCACTTCAGGGCCTCATGGCCCTCTTGTTTATATTTCTTTGCCTTACACTGTCTTGTCTGTACTTTAACCCTTTACTCCATAAGTATGCCTTTGCGAACAGAGTAGACCCAGATCAGACGGCTCCCAAAGAAGCCATCTGATCAGGGTCTGCTCTGTTTGCTCATAGAATAATATAGATGTGATTCTATACTTTCTGCTTTGGCAAATATTTCATGTGTTAATATGCCATTTTGAAAATTGATCTAATTAATATTCATTACGCCATTATTTCTTAAATAAATATTCATAGGAGATTCTAATGAGTATCAACAAGATTGGATTTAGCAGAGAAATAAAATATTTGGATAGCTGATAATGTGTCTTATCTGGAACTGTGTGAAATTGATTCAGTTTTATCTTCAGGTTTTATGACGACATGTGCACCTTGATCAAAGAACACCAAGAGGGCTTCCAGGCTGAACTGGATGAGAGAGATAACATGGAGGTAGGAAGTGATGGCTTAAGATTTTAATGCCCTCCAATGGCAGGCATATAGTAATCACATTGTCTGTCCTTCCATCTGTCTGTCTGTCCTTCCATCCATCCGTCCCAAATTTCGTGTCCCTTCTATAACTTTTTTATCTGTGAATGGATTTCAAAATAACCTGTCACAAATGTTCACCACACACCTGGTCAATTGGTCAAAGGTCAAGGTCATCCTTCTGGGTCAAAGGTCGGGGCATAGTGTTTCACAAACACATCTTGTTCTAAATACCATTGATTTCCTTATGATGTGTATATTTAACCAATTTACTCCTGTAAATGGGACGTAGGCAAACAATTTAGTCTCAGATCAGAGGGCTCTATCAGCCATCCTCTGAACAGGACCTGCACTGTTTGCTATGTCAGTTAGTGTCAAAAGTTTTTACCAACATAAATATTTTTTTCTGGAACTCCTCACATGAAAAATGGATGGGTTCCAAAATTTAATTTGGATGAGATTACTATATAATACATGGGTTCATATTTGAATAGAGCCATATTTGTTTAAAATGAAATAATAGGTCATTCTGGTTACCAAAACTATTTACTTGAAATTATTATACATTTTATTTTTGGTTTTTGAAATTCTTTTTTACACTTGCTTTGTGTTTATGTTAATGTTTAATGCAGTAAGTCATAAACAACTTCTTTTTACCCATTACCTTATGAATATTTATGTAAGAAATAATAACATCATGAATATCTATTAGCTGAAATTTTGTAATAGTATATGAACACAGCAGTTTTTTTTACTCTGACAGAAAGTTTGGAATCTGATCAATATAATTCTATATGATTCGATGAGCAAATAGAGCAGACCCTAATCAGACTGCTCCTTTAGGATCTGTCTGACCTGTGTCTACTTGAAAAGACTTGAAAAGGTGTTTCTATCTGGTACTGGAGAAACTGTGTTGTAACTCTTTTAGTATGAGTACGAGACAGATGAGAAGGGGAACCGAATTGTGCTTGGTCGGGGTACCTATGGTGTGGTGTATGCTGCACGAGACAAGCGCACTCAAGTCAGGGTAGCTGTGAAGGAGGTGCCTGAAAAATATCATGAGTAAGTGTTGCACTGTATTGAGCATTTGTTCTACATCTACATCAAGCTCAGACATTGCTGTGGATTAACATGAATGTTTGTTATGCCTTCATTTGCCGTTTACCGGATAATTTAAGAAATAGCGACTGTGTGTGAGGTGAATTTTACAATGGTATTATGCAGAGGGATTTTTTTTACAATTATAGAAATTGCATAATCAAACCCATATTAGTTCATATGAAATCAAAGAAAATTGGAGCAGATCCTGACCAGACAGCTCCTGTAGGAGCTATCTGAGTCTACTCTGTTTGCAAATGATTAAAAATGTGTTTCTATGAGGTTAAGGTTATAAGATACTTAATCCTTTACACCATGAATATTCATGTTAGAAATAATGACATCATGAATATTAATTAGATTAATTGTGATAATAGCATGTAGACACAGGAATGTTTTTGCCATGGAAGAAACTGTAGAATCATATCTTTATTATGCCATAAGCAAACAGAGCAGACCCTGATAAGACGGCTCCTATAGTAGTCGTCTGATCTAGGTCTACTGAGTTTGCAATGGCCTAGAAGGATTAAAGGGTTAAGAAAGGATGATGTGTCACAAACAAGATCCAATTTGACCAAGGTAAATATCACATTTCGAGTCAGATGCATAATTTCTAACTCACAGGTAGCTCTGCTATCTTTTCGATCAATCAGTAAGAAAAATATTCATAATTATTGTCTTTCAGAGAAGTTCAGCCTCTTCATGAAGAAATAAAGCTGCACTCAAGACTTATTCACAGGAACATTGTTAAATACCTCGGCTCACTGAGTGAGGATGGATACTTCAAAATTTTCATGGAGCAAGTCCCAGGAGGTAAAACAAACATACTAGACATGTACCTTGGGTAATCCTGAACCAGATTATTCAAGTCATTCCTTTTGTTTTAAAACATGGCTGCAGTGTATGAAGATTGTTCATTACTTCAAATTCAGGGAAGTCTTTAGGAAAGGATCTTTTTGTTTTAAATCCTTGACCACTATGACCTCTTGTATGCTAATCTCGGCAAATACAGTAAAAACTCGATACTATGAACACTCAAATACATACCATTATTGATCTTTAACACAGGTGGCAGCTTAATGCAGGGTGAAAGTCATGCAGAAAGATCCTCTTGGAGCGTTCTGCATGACTTTCACCCTGCATTAAACAGCCATCTGCCTATAAAGGCATAAATTCTTCATTACTAAAAGTTTACTGTACGCCATATAAATTCACCAACCTTACAAAATGTTTACTAGGGAGTGTAAAATACATGTACAGCATTTTGTGTTGTTTAAGGATATTGTCAGATAGTCATTTTGGTTGTTGCTCAACACTTTACTTGGTGAATATTTATGTAAGAAATAATGACCTATTGAATACTAACTAGCTGATTTTTTATGATGGCATTAATTTTGAAGTTTTGATAGTTGCAGAAGTGGTAGAATCAGATCTAGAAACTGTAGACTTAGAAGAATAGAACAGGCCCTAGTCAGACAGCTCCTACAGGAGCTGTTTGATCTGGGTCTGCTCAGTTTATACATGGTAATAATGCATCTTTTAACCCTTTCCCTATTCTGTGTTTATTTCAAATTTCAATACCTACTAAATATTCATTGACAAAATAGTTATAATGAAATATGTACGGTGAAACATTGTAGCAATTTTAGAAAGTAGAGAAACAAATCTATCAAATTCCATAAACAAACAGAGTAGACCCTGATCAGACGGCTCCTATAGGAGCCATCTGACCTGGGTCTTTTCTGTTTGCAAATGCGTGAAACATGTTTATATGAGGGAAAGGGTTAAAGATACATGGGTACATGCATCTCTGAAAGATTATTCTCTACTGACATTACATGTGTTCTGTATTGCAGGCAGTTTATCTCAGTTGCTGTCATCCAAGTGGGGACCATTACTGGATAATGAGACCACCATAGCCTTCTACACTAAGCAGATCCTTGATGGCCTTAAGTACCTGGTGTGTAGCATATTTACCCTATTAGGACAGCCAATCTAACAAATAACCTCTCCATCGAATAAATCACTTTAGCAGCAGTTTGAAAACTGCCATGTAATTAAGATGCTTCATCTTGATCCTTTTCATTTACATTCAGATATGTTTGTTGATTTTTATAGAGCAGGTTCCGGGATTGTAAAACGTTTTACTAGAGTCTGAGCTCACTCTCAATTGTCTGATTGGTCAGAATATCAGCTAGCTCAATAATAATCTGACCAATCAGATACTTGAAAATGAACTCAGACTCGCATGCAGAGGTTTTATAACCTCTCAACCAGGAGTATCTACCTTGACAGCAATTTGTTTTTGGTAACATCCATATAGCTTTGCCCTGTATAGGTTTACCCATCTGTTTTCTACTGGCGAAGTTATGATCTCATTTGCAAACAGTTTGAATTCCAATGAGATGCAGAATAAGTCTGCATTTGCTCCAGATCCAAACTGTTTTTTATTCTCTGATCATGTTTAGTACAAGAAATGTAAGAAACAGTCTACTTTGAGTATTGCACTAGATGAAAATATTTGCAGATGATAATTGTTTATAGTGCTAAAGGTAAAATGTCTTCCTTTACAGCATGAGAACAGAATTGTACACCGAGACATAAAAGGGGACAATGTCCTGGTCAATACTTACAGTGGTGTTCTGAAAATATCTGACTTTGGCACGTCTAAAAGACTTGCAGGAATAAACCCATGTGCTGACACATTTGCAGGTAGGTTCCAAGTTCTCACCGCATAACAGAGGTAAACTACTTATTGTCTCAGTCTTGCAGACGTTCATCTTGTTAATTTTCATACAGAGCCTTGGATAAAGGGGAATATTTCAAATCACAAAATGTTCATTTCACCACCAAACCCTATGTTGTGACAACTTTTGCTTTTGTAGGAGCCGTCTGATCAGGGTCTGCTCAAGAGGTGAATTGTTGACGGGAATATTGATCTATTTGATAAAGTGAAGCTACTTAGCATCACATCAGGATCAACACTGTAGAACCCTTTGGTCGTGTTCTTGACAAGAAAAGAGACTTTAACGCTTTCCTTCATATAACAACATTTCCGTGCATTTGCAAACAGAGTAGACCCAGATCAGACGGCTCCTATAGGAGCCGTCTGATCAGGGTCTGCTTTGTTTGCTTTTTACATTATATTGGTCTGATTCTATAGTTTTTGTCAAGGCAAAATAAATCCTTAAAGATTAACATTGTAAAGCTCCAGCTAATAAATATTCATGATGTCATAATTCCTTACATGAATATTAAACAGGGAAAGGGTTAAGCAGATGGCTCTTTTTTCAGACAATTATGCAAAAACAGGTCCAATGTGGTAACAAAATGCTTTACTTCTTTGGAAGCAGAGCAGATCCAGATCATTTGGATACGGTAGGAGCTTCTTACCAGGATCTGCTCTGTTTGCTTTTAAAGTAATATATATCTGATACTACAGTTTCTGTCATGCCCAAAAAAATTCCCTTGTTCATATTACCATTATAAAACTTTAGTTAATTGATTAATATTCATGATTTCATTGTTTCTAACTTTAATTTTCCTGGAGTAAAGGTTCAGAAAGGATAGAAATGCAGAGCTGTAGATGTTTCAAATGCTTAAATTGTCATTTTCCTCCAGACCTTATAGTGTGACCTCTCTTCCATATAGTGTTTGGTTAAGAAATGAAACATCTATTTTGGAAAAATGTTTAACCCTTTCCCTCATATAAACGCATATTCACACCTTTGCAAACAGAGAAGACCCAGATCAGATGGCTCCTGTAGAACCCATCTGATCAGGGTTTCCTCTGTTTGCTTATAAAGTCATAACAGATCTGACTGCAGTTTTTACCAATACCAAAAATTCCTGTGCACATATGCTATTATAAAAATGTGGCTGATAAATATTCATGATGTCATTATTTCTTATATGAATATTCAACAGGGAAACAGTTAATTACAAATCTATGCTTTTGTCAAACTTGATACCTTATCCCATTGCTTCATGAATATTTAAGTAAGAAATTACGACATCATGGCTATTATTAGATGAATTCTAATAATGGGTCATGAACATAGGAAATTTTGACTATGGCAAAAATTGTAGGATTAGATCTACATTATTCTATAAGCAAACAGAGCAGACCCTAATCAGACTATTCATACAGGAGCTATCTGATCTGGGTCTACTTTGTATGCAAAGGAGTTGAAAGGCATATAAATATGGAGTAAAGGGTTAAAAGTAGAACTCTGTGTTCATTTATATTTTGCAGGCACCATGCAGTATATGGCCCCAGAAGTGATTGACAAAGGTGTGAGAGGATATGGTTCCGAAGTAAGTTCTTGCCATATTTTACTCCTGTAAAGTCTGAACCCATGAGTCCATTTCAAGGGTCTAGTGCAAACCGGCTGTAACTGCAATCTATGGGGCGAACTGTTGGATATTTTTAAACAGTGCACAAAACTAAAGACTGCCTTTTGACATCAGATGCATAAATGTTTATATCCCCCTAACTGCGGGCATATAGTAATCGCATTGTCCATCCTTCCGTCTGTCTGTCCGTCCCAAATTTCGTGTCCCTTCTGTAACTTTTTTATCTGTGAATGGATCTTAAAATGACCTGGCACAAATGTTCACCACACAAAGACGATGTGTCGCGTTCAATTCCCTGGTCCTTGGGTCAAAGGTCAGGGTCATCCTTCAGGGTCAAATGTTGGGGGCACAAATGTTTCACAAACACACTCTTGTTACTTTTCATAATGTCTTTCATTCATGGTGCCTGTACAACTCTTTCACCACCATAGGTGAATCTGTGAATACCTATGCAAACAGTTTGGATCCACAAGGAGACACTGAGTAACTTGGCATCTCCTCAGGGCCAAACTGTTTGACACTGATTTGTAAAGAAATCCTGTAGCATCTTTAACCCATTCCCGCATATTGACGCCTTTTGACGCCTCTGTAAAAGTCACTTTTTGAAACCATTGTGATAAATAGAGCATTTGCTCCAAAGGAGCAAATGCTCTATTTATCACAATGGTTTCAAGACTACTCAAATCTAAACTTTACCTTTTCTCTAGTAAATGCTCCTTTTCGGTAGATATTTTCAAAGTGGTTAGGTCTAAAAATAGCCTAAATGGGAATGGGTTAAAGAAAATACCACTTTGAAACATGAAGGAGACAAAGTTTATTTGGAGACAAAAGGGGTAAGGGCTTCACACATCCGACTTTGTACTACTCATGAACAATGTAGTAAAAAGTGTAACTGTGTCATAAATAGAGCCTTTTTGTCTCTTTAACCCTTTCCTTCATATTTTCATGCATTTGCAAACAGAGTTGACCAAGATCAGATGGATCCTATAGGAGCAGTCTGAAGGATCTGCTCTGTTTGCTGATGGAATTTGAAAGACGTTTCTTTACTTTCTTTAATGGCTACAATGTTCCACCTTCTTGTTATTATAACTACATGTATTTTGTCCATGAATATTCAGTAGATATTGAAATTTGGAATTAACATAGGACAAGGAAACGGTTAAATAGATTTATATTTTCAGCAAATCTGGTGTTTTATCATTCTTAAAAGACTCATTTAGTGAATCCATGTAAATAGTGAACACTCATGTAAGATTCTCTCTATCATTTAGGAAAATGAACATTTATAGTATTTTAAATATGTGAAAAACAGTTTTCAGTGTGTTTCATTTCCAATGTAAGATATATATCACTTGCTTTTAACAGGCTGACATATGGTCCCTAGGTTGTACAGTGATAGAGATGACCACAGGAAAACCACCATTTATTGAGGTGAGTTAGTTCATATTGGGGGCTTGGCTTGTTCACTGACAAAATTAAATCAGAGCTCCAAATAAAAGAGGACAGCTAAACATTCTTTAACCCTTTACTCCATAGGTATGCCTTCCAACACATTGGCAAATATAGTACACCCAGAGGAGCTGTCTGATCAGGGCCTGGTCTGTTTTCTTAACCCTTCGCTTGCTGAATTTTAAAATACATTTCTCCTTCTTTACCCATGCCCTGTTGTATAATTACATATATCTTCACTGTGTACAAGTATTCTGCTGTGCAATCACTGCTGTGGAGTGCACTGGTTGCACAATCAACTTGTAAATAGTGCAGACCCTGATGAGACAGCTCCTGCAGGAGCTTGCTCATCTGGGTCTTCACTATTTACAGGTAGGTATATTGATGTGAATAGCAAGCGAAGGGTTAATATGAAATAATATAGATTTTATTCAGCAGTATCTGCCATGGCTAACAATTCTTTGTTAATATCCTATTGTAAAATTCATGTACAGTTGAGCTCTAAGGGACCATACAAATTAGTTCGAGATAACAGAGGTTCAAGTCATATCCGCTTTCTAATCTGACCAATATCTCAAGTTCACAGCTTAATGCAGGTCTAAAGTAATGCTGAAAGCTCATGTAGGAGCTATCAGCAATACTTTTGATCTGCATTAAGCTGTCACACATGTTTCTAGATATGTGTAGTGATACATTTTAGAACAATTCTGTGTTGTAAATTTTGGAAGGACAGAACTTTTAGTTTGAATTATCCGGATGTTCAAGTTATCCGAGTTTGCGATATCGAAGTTCAACTGTTATTAATATCTATATGGTCATCATTTCTTATATGAATATTCATGGAGTAAAGGGTTAAGCATCACTTGTCATGAACAGTCAATAATAAAGACATGGTTGAGATATCATTACTTTCGCATCTGCAGTACTCCCTTTCTCTGCATTCAAATGTAGTGTACAATATATCTCTCAATAGAAGTTTTGTGAGTGTACTTCATCACCTCAATAGTGCATACCCTTATTGTATGCCTCCTCAGAATCTGCTAATCTTATTCTGCAGCTTGAGTGACCTTTTTTCCATGAAGCTTGCATTAACTAGGAGTTCTTGGTTGATTTTTACCTTTAACATGCCGAGTTAATTTTTGCCTGCGCAAATCTAGGCTTGCTTCAGATTGAAAAACATGCACCATATTGTATTTGTCCTTAAACATGCAATCAGTGTCAAACGGTTTGGATCTCATCTGGATCCAAACTGTTTGCAAAGATTAAGATTATTGGATTGTTTTTAACCTTATTTTTTATATAACAGTTTTTCACGCCGTGGTAAGGGCCGACTCTGTTTGCTTATGAAATTATTATTGGTCTAACCCTTCTGTTTCTTTGAGTTTATTGTGTACATATGCCAATATAAAAAGCAACTAATAAATATTCATGATGACATTTTTTCTAACTCAAATATTGAACAGAGAAAGGGTTAACTAGTTCATGTCTAGTTTGTTTACCGTAAATCCCCTCTAAATCGGACGTTAAATTTAGTAGATATTTCCAGTGTTGTTTCTTTTGATATTTTAGAGCTTCTATTATTTATCTTTTTCACCAACAGTGCAATGTCAGATGACATGTATCGGCCAACTTGGGCATAGCTGAGTCTATTTTTATTCATCAAGCCCATATAAAGAAGGTTCAGAATGTATGCACTTTGAGGAAAAAAAAGTGAATTTGTTTTGTATTTTTTCTAATTTAGCAGGTGGTATCCGAAGCGTACATTTTACAGGTGCTAAAAAAAAGCCTGTATTTAACCCTTTACCTCATGAATATGCCTTTCTACATCTTTGCAAACATACAGTAGACCCAGATCAGATGGCTGCTGTAGAAGCTGTTTGATTCGGGTCTGCACTGTTTGCTTATGAAATAATATAAGATTTGATTCTACAGTTTCTGCTATGGCCAAAACTTTCAGTATCAACATGCATTATAAAATTGATCTAATTAATATTCTTGGTGTCGTTTCTTAGATGAATATTGGACAGGAAAGGGGTTAATCCATTCCCTCACATTGAAGCCTTTTGATGCCTCTGTAGAACTCATCTTTGGACACCATTTTGATAAATAGAGCATTTGCTCCTATGGAGCAAATGCTCTATTTATCAAAATGGTTTCAAAACTATACAATTCTATAAGTAACATTTTCTCTAGTAAATGCTCCTTTTAGGTAGATTTAGTCAAATAGGTTAGGTCTTAAAATAACCTATGAGGTAATGGGTTAATTAGGGTTTTACCAAATTAAAAAGAACATGTCAGCACTCATTAAACAAATCAGGAATCTAGATCTAATCCATTTACAGTTTAGATTTGTTTCTGTACTTTATTTAGAGAATAAATGACCATGCCAAGAATTGTAAAGGGGTCTGTACAGAACACAGCTTGGTATTCATAATAAACATTGCAAATGTAAGGCTTCTATTTTTCAACACAATTGGCCTGTCTGCATTAATATCAATATTCTGCTTGGTGTATCGTTTGTACACACATGTACATTGCATGCCCATACTGTGCTAAATTTAAGTATTTATCTTGAACTTATTAACCATTTTACTCCATGAATATTCATGCTAGAAATAGTGACATATATAATCAAATCTGTATGATTCCATATTTTAAAGCAAAAAGCAGACTCTGATCAGATGTTTTTTGCAGGAGAAATCTGATTTGGGTGTAAAAGGGTTAATGGAGTAAAGGGTTAATATTTTATGGAAGTGTAAGTAAATGTTTAGATTGTTCGTATACCTTTTAATCCTTTCCAAGCTCAATATTCATGTCAGAAATAATTACATCATGAATTTAATTTTGATTAGCTGAATTTTTATATTGTATACTTTTCAAGGAAATTCTTGCCTTGACAAAAACTGTAGAATCAAATCTATATCATGTGAAAAGCAAACAGAGCAAACCCTGATCTGACGGCTCCTATAGGAGCCGCCTGATCTGGGTCTACTCTGTTTGCAAATGCATGAAAAAGTCATTTATATGAAGGAAAGGGTTAAAAAATTTACACAACAAGATATCTTTGAGTGACTCAGTTGGCATCAGTCTGATAACATCTTGTTGCTCATTAACCCATTCCTCTATAAGCTATTTTTAGACCCAACCTCTTTGAATGAATCTACCCAAAAGGAGCATTTACTAGAGAAAAGTAAAATTTTAGAGATTTGTAGTTTGAAACAATTGTGATAAATAGAGAATTTGCTCCTATAGGAGCAAATGCTCTATTTATCAAATTTTTTTCAAGAAGTGGTTATTACAGAGGCGTAGACACATGTATTTATGGAGGAAAGGGTTAATCAGTGTTCCTCTAACCACTGACACATACACACTTCCGGATAATACTGCTGGCAGGAGTATACTTCACATTTAGTGGTAACAGGCAAATTATAGTTTATTCAAACCCTTTACTCCATGAATATTCATGTTAATAATGATGACATTATGAATATTAATTGTATTAATATTTAAACTGGCATATTAACGATTACCGTAATACGATTTTTACCAAGGCAGAAACTGTGGAATCAGATCTACCGGTACATTTCCTTTACTTATGTTTCCATAAGCAAAAGGCGCAGACCCTGATCCTATAGGAGCTGTCTGATCTGGGTCTACTCTGTTTACAAAGGCATAGAAAGGCTTATTTATGGAGTAAGGGTTAAGTTATCATGAACTCAAAGAAATTTTGGTGTTTATATAATTATGTGTCTGACTGATAATAGTGCACATTGTAGAAGTGTGGAAATTTGAAATCTTCACATGCAAATGGTTAATTTGTGTTATCCCATTCCTTCATAGGCTATATTTAGATCTAACTGTTTGAATAAATCTACCGAAAAGGAGCATTTAAGAATTGTGTAGTTTTGAAACCATTGTGATAAATAGAGCATTGGCTTTTATGGAGCAAAAGCTGTATTTATCACAAAGGTTTCAAAAAGTGACTTTTACAAAGGCGTTGAAAGGCATCAATATGAGTGAATGGGTTAAGCTATGAAAACAATTTGGATGCAAATATCCGATCATGCTGTCTTTTAAAAAACAAAAAAGGTAATTCTCTTCAACCCTTTCCCTCATCTAGACAACTTTTGGCACCAATGCATACAGAGCAGGATCAGAGTGTACTCTGCTTATGGAATAACGAAAATCTGGTTTGAAAGTGAAACCTCTCTATAACGGTCACTAAATTACATCGACTATATTATATTAAAGGCAGGTGGCTGCTTAACGCAATGTGAAAGTAAAACAGAACGCTCCGTTTTACTTTCACCTTGCTTTAAGCTGCCACCTGCCCTAAATACCAACTTATTAACACAATTTAGTGGCCGTTATAGAGAGGTTTTACTGTATGTTATAATTAAAACTTTCATTATGTGTATTACCTATATTAAAAGTAGTCTATGAATAATCTTAAATGAATATTCACAGGGGAAAGGGAGAATGGGAGAAAAATCTTGTTCTTCAAGAATCATTTGGCCTTCTTCATCATTGATTGACAAGGCTTTCCAGATTTTTGAGCTGTAGTGTACAAAATTATGAAACATGTTTATGAAGACTCCGGTCAACCACTATGTTCCAACATAACACCTGATCTGGGCCTACTCTGTTTGCAAAGGACCAGGATTCTGCTTAACTTTTATCATTCATTAAGCAACCACCTGCCCTTAAGACCCAGCTTTATACCTGTTTTGATAGTCACATTGGAGAGCTTTTACTCTAGTTAGTTTGCCTTTATTAAGCAAACACAGTTGTTGGTTTTGAGGCTGTTCATTAACCCTTTCCTCATATAAACACTTTTTCACACATTTGCAAAAAGAGTAGACCTAGATCAGACGGCTCCTATAGTCTGGGTCTGCTCTGTTTGCTATGGAATTTGATAGATCTTTTGCTTTACTATTTCTAAAATTGGCTACAATGTTCCACCTTCAAAATTTCATTATAACTATTTTGTGTGTGAATATTCAGTAGGTATTGAAATTTGGAATAAACATAGAACCGGGAAAGGGTTAATTAAGCTACCACATGCCTTTAAGACTCAGATTATACCAGTTCTGGTTGTCGCATGGGAGAGGTTTACTGTGGTTAGTGTGCCCTTACTAAGCAAACACAATTGTCGGTTTTGAGACTATTCTGAAATCACATAATCTTATTATTACCTGACATTGCAATCACTTTTGTTCAAGGAGGGTCTGTTATCATTCTTTAACCCTTTTCTTGGTGTATATTCAGTTAGAAATAATGACATGAATATTTATTAGCTGAAATTTTAAAATGGCATAATATTATGTACACAGACAGTTTTGGTATTGATAGAAACTGTAGAGGTCTTCATGAGTAAACATAGTAGACTATGATCTGATCTGGGTCTACTCTGGATGCAAAGTCGTGAAAAAGCGTTTGTATGGGTGAAAATGTTAACTTTGCACACTTTTTTAAACAGATCTATCAAGTTCCATTAGCAAACAGAGCAGACCCTGATCAGACGGCTCCTATAGGAGCTGTCTGATCTGGGTCTACTCTGTTTGCAAATGCATGAAAAGGCATTTATATGAAGGAAAGGGTTAAAGTTATCAAAATAGTGCTAAACTGACTGCTCAGCTTTACAAACCAGTGAAAAGAGGAGATTTGGTGTCTGAATACTTAGGATAAATACGATAGTTACTGTATAACATGTAGCAGTAGTTTCAGTCAGTCATGTCGTCACTCTTTCAGCTTGGTAGTCCAGAGGCAGCAATGTTTAAAGTTGGTTTTTACAAAATGCATCCAGAGATACCAGACACGATGTCAGAGAATGCGAAGGAATTCTTGTTACTGTGAGTATAGCTTAGAAGCTGAATTCTTTTCACAGTACAGCGATGAAATCATAATTAAAACAGTTTGGATCCAGAGTTATTAACCCATTCCTCCATAGGCTATTTTTAGATCCAACCTCTTTGAATGAATCTACCCAAAAGGAGCATAAATTTTACTAGAGAAAAGTAAAATTTTAGAATTTTGTAGTTTGAAACCATTGTGATAAATATGGTTTCAAGAAGTGGTTGTTACAGAGGCTTGGAAAGGTGTATTTATGGAGGAAAGGGTTAAGTATCTCATCAAGATCTCTTTGGCTTTCAAATGGTATTTGTGAAGAGTGGTATTTGTGAAGAGTATCAGAATAAAAAATATTCAGAGATGTAGCACCACTGTAAATTTTTTTGTAAAATTTGGAGATCACTTCTCGATCATCTGTCTATCCATCAAATGATCTTTCTTTTTGACTTTTTGCATCACACTTTTTTTGTCATATTTCTGCCGACAGGTGCAACACATTTGCCTTCCAGCACTCTTGTCTTTAAAGAAAAAAACTAATCATGTCAAACTGTTTAGATCCTGATAAGATGCAGAGTTATTTGGATCCTTAAACTGTATACAATGTATTTCAAAAGGTCAAAGATTCATCTATGGCATCAAAGGAGTTATGATATAGAAAAAAAAATTGTCATTAATTAAAGTTCAGCAGCTTAACCCTTTACTCCATAATTACGCCTTTCTACGTGTTTGCAAACAGAGCAGACCCAGATCAGACGGCTCCTATAGGAGCCGTTTGATCAGGATCTGCTCTGTTTGCTTATTATATACTATTCAGTTATTATATAAAACAGGTCTGATTCTACAGTTTCGGCATTGTCAAAAACTTCATGTGTTAGTATGCCATTTTGAGGAACCGGTAGTATTGAAACTATTGTGATGAATAGAGCATTTGCTCCTATAGGAGCAAATGCTCTATTTATCACAATGGTTTCGGAAAAGTTCCTTTTACATAGGCATCAAAAGGCGTCAATATGAGGGAGAGGGTTAATATTATCACATGAATCTGCCTTTGCCTGATCTTCACCAGCCTTTACCACAATGACTATACAGTAAATCCATTCTAAACCGGACATCCAATTTAGTATAGAAATCGGTCATGGAGACAGGTGGCAGCTTAATGCAGGGTGAAAGTCATACAGAAAGGTCTTCTAGGAGCTTTCTACATGACTTTCACCCTGCATTAAGCAGCCACCTGCCTAATATACTAGAATTCCAGTTTAGAGGGGTTTTACTGTACACGTATACAGGTACCTTTTTCATTGTCATCAGACACTTTGGGGGTTTCAAGGCTCAAGGTCAAATATATAGGTCAAAGTGGCTGTTGTTTCTTACTGTGTTTTACTAACACATCTTATAAGTATTATACGGTATGTGCTTTTGTCTCTCTATATTCAGGTGCTTCTGTGCAGATGCAGAGAAGAGACCCACCGCTCAACAATTACTGGAACACCCATTCATCAGAGAGTGAGTCCAAGCATCCCTCATAAATAATAAATCTCTACAATTGGCTGTCAAAAAAAGTCTTATTCTTGGTTTTTAAGCTTGATGATTACTTAATGCAGGATAAAAGTTGTACAGAAAACTCTTATTGTGTGTTAGGTAGCCACCTGCTTTAATGGTACCATTGTTTATCTGTTTAGATACACCATTTAATGTCTTTGTAAACAGAGTAGACCTAGAGTACACCCAAATCAGAAGGCTCCTATAGAAGCTGTCTAATTACGATCTGCTTTGTTTGCTTATGAAATAAGTCAACTAAAAGTGAAGCAGAGGAAAAGTTTTGCAGACAAAATGTTGCAGCAAAGAGTTATTTTTGTGTAGAATTTGTCCTCTGCTAAAACAGGATCTTTGTTCTTCATTGTGGTGATTTTCCATTACTCTGAACAATTATTGATTTTAACCTGGATATTTTGGTCTTTTCTCAAATTTTTCATTAGCTGTTATGATCTGTTGACTGAAGCATCTTTCTACCCAATGTGGTCAGCCGTCTCTCAACTTGGATGAGAAACTAAAGGTTGCATCCATTTATTCACTTTCCTTGTATCACATGACCATTCTAGATTATAAATTTGATGGACAATCACCACAATGATAGATCGAGAAAAAGACACCAACATATTTATTTTCTCTTCAGTTCACAAGTTTCCAAATTCAACATTATTTGGAACATAGGAACTGACAAGATGCATACATTTAAACAGTTTTAACCCTTTCCCAAGTGCATATTCATGTAAAGAAAGAATGACACAATGAATATTTATTAACTGAATTTTTATAATGACATAGGTACACTGGATTTTTTTTATAGTCTAAGAATCTATTATAATTTCATAAGCAAACAGAGCAGACCCTGATCAGATGGCTCCTATAGGAGTCATCTGATTGGGTCTACTTTGATTGTATTAGGGAAAGGGTTAAGAATAGCTCCTTTATTTCACCATCAGACCCTATTTTGTGACCACTTTTTAGAATCATCTCAAGAATGATCACAGCTTAGGGTTTGGTGGAGAAATGATGATTTTGATATTTGAATATGTAGATCAAGTTTAATGCACTGTTACAGTGTACCGGATACAGAATAATCTGAGTAATGCCATGTGAAAACAAATCTTTGCGACTATGCAAATAGTGTAGACCTAAACCCAGTTTTTGACCAGGGACAGTTCCGCTGGTCGGGTCAGAAAAACAATTGCACAGGTACTGATGAGCATCTGACAATTTTGAATATGATTAGATGCTGCATCATAGAAAATACATGTTTGCATTGGACCATGTACAGTGAAACCTCTCTATAACGGCCACTAAATTACATCAAGTATTAAAGGCAGGTGTCTGTTTAAAGCAAGGTGAAAGTAAAACAGAACGCTCCTATAGGAGCGTTCTGTTATACTTTCACCTTGCTTTAAGCAGACACCTGCGCTAAATGCCAACTAATTAACACAAATTAGTGGCCGTTATAGAGAGGTTTTACTGTACATGCTTTTTGCTAATTCAACATCTGATGACATGACTTATTCTTTTATAGAACACTTGCTCCACGGAAGAAGAAAAAGAAAATGACAGATGTGGAATATATCAGGAGTGTATCTGGTAAATATCATGTATTTTGTAAATATCATGTATTTTATAAATATCATGTATTTTGTAAATATCATGTATTTTGTAAATATCATTTATTTTGTTTGAATCTCATTCAAATATTCTGTACATATCTGTACATGCTCTGTACACATTTGCGCTGTATATTCTGTACATATCTGTACATGCTCTGTACACATTTGCGCTGTATATTCTGTACAACAGCTCTGATAGTGGATACCTATTACAATTAATATCACCTTTAACCCCTACCTTCACGCAAACACTTTTTCAGGCCTTTGCAAATAGAGTAGACACAGATCAAACGGCTCCTGTTGAAGCAGCCAGATCGGGGTCTGCTCTGTTTGCTTAGATTAAACATATTTTATTTCTTTCAGTTATATACAATGTTTGCTTATCAGTTGAAAAGTCTTGTTTTCATGTAAATACACCAGTTGGACTGTAAAGTGTAATTTTGTAATTTTAACTTTTCTGTTTTTTGCACAAAACTTGGGAAATTTTTACTTCTGCAGAAACTGCAGAATCAAATCTATATTATGCCTAGCAGAACCATCTGGTCTTGGTTTACTCTGTGGCAAAAGCATGAAAAAGGGTTTATGTGAGGGAAACTTCAGCACTTGAAGCATGTACCATTTGCAGTTTGACTGTGTGCTGGGGCGCAAAGAAGTACAGTAAATCCTCTCTATAACGACAACTAAATTACATCAAGTATTTTGTGTTGAAAGCAGGTGGCTGCTTAAATCAAGTTGAAAGTAAAACAGAACGCTCCTATAGGAGTGTTCTGTTTTACTTTCACCTTGCTTTAAGCAGCCACCTGCCCAAAATACCAACTAATTAACACAATTTAGTGATCGTTATAGAGAGGTTTTACTGTAGATATTTTATTACATTGGCAGAAACATGTTCAGAGTGTCAAATGGTCTAGATTTTGGTGAGATATCATGCTAGTTGGCGTCTCATCTGAATCCAAACTGTTTGCATTTAAGTTTTGATGGTAGAGTGTTGAAAGATTAACCCTTTCCTTCATAGTAACACCTTTTAACACCTTTGCAAACAGAATTAGATGCAGGGTCTGGAATAGTATAGTAGTTTTTGTCCATTTAAAGTTAAAAAATTCCTCCAACAATTTACATGTTATGAATTAACGCTTTCTTTCATATAAATGCCTTTTCACGCATTTGCAAACAGATTAGATCCAAATCAGATGGCTCCTATAGAAGCTGTCTGATCAGGGTCTGCTCTGTTAGGTTATGGTATAATAAAGATCATACTCTACCGTTTCTGTCTGAGCCACAACATCTTGTGTACATATGCCATCATAAGAATTTAGTTAATTAATATTCATGATGTCATTATGCATTACATGAATATTAAACTGGGAAAGTGTTAATTTAATGAAATTATCAAATCAGGCATAACTGTTCATTTGGGAAATGGTTAATTGTATATGTCATATTTTTCCTCTCTTACTGTTTCAGTGCCCGTTGGGAAAGATACAGGTTCAAAGAAGGACCCTGGTATTAAGTTACAGTTACCAAAGAAAAGAATGTAAGCTTTATGTTAACAATATGGAAAGAAGCATAAGATATGCATGTAAAAACTACATTTGTATAATATATGTAATTACAGTAAAACTTATTTATAACGAACTCTGATAAAGCGAATTCCCGCTTATAGCGAACTAAATTTCGTTCCCCAGTCGATATCTTCATTAATTCTATACAGACTATAATGTTTAGTGCGAAGTTGGTTAGAGCGAATTTTCGCTTATGGCGAACTGATTTTCCAGTACCATTATTCACAAAACACTTTAAAATTCCTTCATTAAAGCGAAGTTTCACCTTGCTACTATCTTCAAGCACCTGTGTATTTCGCACGATTAACACCATGTCGCATAGGTGTTAAAAACACACACTAGTGTTGGGGCGAACTGTGAAGCGATCCGTAAAGCATGTATTCTTCACGGCGGTAGGGTATAATTAAACACCGTTAGCCGCGGGGCATATATATGCACTTAAAAGTACGGGTTATAGCTAAACATTGTTAAGATATGATGTTCGTTTTTTTATTTTCAAAATAAATACTCGAAGTCTTTTGGTTTTATTATTCCCTCCCCGTTCGCATATTATTTCAGCATTTTCCGCTGAAAATAGAATCTAAAGCTGACTCCGATGACGACACAGATCTATAAGGAATATTTGCCCCTGCCCACATACGCGGAGTCTTTGTCCGCTATACCCAATTTGCATCGGACATTGCAGCAACGACCAAATGCTCCCGATTTTTTTTGAACACTGACATTTATGAAACAGTTATTTGGCAAGTTTCAAGCATCAACGTGTGTTCAAAAGCAAACGACCAATTTCTTCCACAAAGAGTAAGCTGTACGATGAATGATGTGCATTTTGGGAGTTTGATCGCTACGCATATATGTCTGAATTACGGTTTTATAAATATTGAACAGTCGTGTGTCAAAGTCATAATTTATAGCGAACTTCGTACTATCAATATAGCGAATAATGTTTATAGCGAAGTAAATCCTTCAGTCCCTTGGAATTCGTTATAACCGAGTTTTACTGTATATATATAAATGCAAATATACGCCTGCCTGATCATTAACCAAACTGAATTGAAGTCAGAGGAATTTTATCAATGTCTACAGTATTTACATGAAATATTAGGTCACCCAGTCTCACTGCCAGTTTGTAAAGATGAATGAGTCAACTTGGCTCCTTTTTGTTAACCTTTGATAAAATCAGTGAGTATCAAATAGTTTAGGCCCAGATCAAACTGTTCCGTGGGGAGAAGTTTGATCTGGATCTGCAGTTTTTGCCTATTAAAGTTTGTTTGGCCAAATATTCATAGTAATTAATTAATCCTTTCCCTTTTCTATGTTTATTCCACATTTCAATACTTACTGAATATTTATGGACAAAATAGTTATAATGAAATATGGAAGGTGATACATTGGAGCCCATTCAGAAAGTAAAGAAACAAATCTTTCAAATTCCATTAGCAAACAGTGCTGACCCTGATCAGATGGCTCCTATGGGTCTACTCTGTTTGCCATTGTGTGAAAAAGCATTTATTTAAGGGAAATGGTTAATCAATTAAGATACATATGTTTGAAGCTAAATTCTGTCTCACTTACCTATCTTGACATTGGCTGTCTGTTTATTTGATCACAAGAATTTGTAACTTGAATCAAAGGAAAGAACTACCTTGAACTACGCTGCTTATAACTATGAATTGTTAACCCTTTACTTGATATAAACACCTTTTCACACCTTTGCAAACAGTGTGGACCCATATCAGATGGCACTTGTAGGACCCATTTATCAGGGTCTGCTCTGTTTGTTTATGGAGTTATATAGATGTGATTTTACAGTTTCTGCCAAGGTAAAAATCTCCCGTGTTCATGTACTGTTTTAAAAATAATAAGTTAACAAATATTCATGATGCCATTATTTCTTACATGAATATTGAACAGGTACAGTATTAACCCTTTCTCCATGAATATTCAGGTAAGAAATAATGACATCATGAATATTAATGAGATTAATTTGTTATAATAGTACATTGACGCAGGAACATGCGGCCATGGCAGAAACTGAAGAATTATATCTATATTTTATCATAATGATAAGCAAACAGCAGACTCTGATCAGATGGCTTCTATAGGAACATCCTGATCTGGGTCTGCTTTGTTTGCAAAGGCATAGAAAGGCATATTTATGGAGTAAAATGGTTAAAGAAGGATACAGTGAAATAAAATCTGTCTTGTATGTGCATGGCACAGCTGACCATATGGCCATAATAGTTATTTGCATAATAATATGTATACATGTACACCATACTCAATGAATGTTGATGTCTAACTGCAAACTGATAATTTTGGATATTTTGAATCACTCATGTCAATAGATCTATTTACATGTATCATATACAAGTGCAATGAAGCTTTAAGAGTGAAAGAGCTTGGAGTTAGTTTGTCTGTGTTTACAACTGTCTGCATTTCAAAGTTTTGCCTGAATTATAATTAATGTTCACAAGAATGTTCTGTATTAATCCTCAAGCTTATTTTTCCCCACTTCATGCTCAGACAATTTTGAATTAGCTTATAGCCCATTGCTTTTAGAGGGTGTATAACCCTTTCCTTCATATACACAACTTTTCAAACCTTTGCAAACAGAGTAGACCCATACCTGTAGAAGCCATCTGATCAGGGTCTGCTATGTTTGTTAACCTCTGTTTGCAAAGGCATAGAAAGGCATACAGTAAAACCTCTCTTTAACGGCCACAAAATTGTGTTAATTATTTGGAATTTGGGGCAGGTGGTCGCTTAAAGCAATGTGAAAGTAAAACAGAACGCTCCTATGGGAGCGTTCTGTTTAACTTTCACCTTGCTTTAAGCAACCTCCTGCCTATAACACTAAATACTTGATGTAATTTAGTGGCTGTTATAGAGAGGTTTTACTGTATTTATGGAGTAAAGGGTTAAACGTCTCCTGTTCAGAACTGTAGATAACATGTATCCAAATCTCATATTTTTCAGCCAAACCTTATCTTATTGGTTCTCGTTAGAATCTTTTTCGAGAGATGATTCTGAAGAGTACCAGCAAAGGTAGAGTTTGGGGGAGAAATGAAATAAATGTAAAGGGTACCATCAAGATAGGGTATGGTGGAAAATTAAAGAAAATGTTATACTTAGATTTTCTAATTAGTACAGAAAAGATAGAGTTTGGCAGGGGATGAAAGAAAGTGTTATAAATAGATCTTCTAAATACTCCTCTTATCCAAAGCATTGACTGAAAACTAATGCACACTATTTAATATAGATGTCGCTGACTGTATGACGTGAATTAATCCTGCATGATTTTGTGTTGAGCTGTTTTGTTGTGCCTGTTTAATTTCAGCCCTCCCCCACAAATCAAGTCGGCCTTACCATACTCGGGCAGTATGGAGAATATTCTGGATGAGTCAGATGTAATCCTTGAGGAAAGGTAGGTCTACATGCATAAATTACTGGACTCAGTAGAAACGTTTTGTGTCTGTCGGAGCAATAGGTAAGGTGTGTAATCAAATACAAAAATCGTCATTTCTCTACCAAATCCTATTTTGTGACCACTCTTTAGAATCGTCTCGTAGAGATGATTCTAAAGAGTGGTCACAATATAGGGTTTGGTAAAGAAATAAAGGAACTATTTTTGAATATGTTTTAATTTAGGCGTCATCTCTGGACTCTCAACAAATTGCACAGCTAGTTCTGTATCGTCCCAGTCCCCTCTTTGCTATATTTGCTGTTGCATTAATTTAGGACTAAAGTTGTGTAATAGATATACCAGTTTCCAATGTTGGACAATTGGGTATAATTCATTGCAGTCATTTATACAGCAAATTCAGCTCAAAATACACAGATTACTTAACCCTTTCCTCCATAAATACGCCTTTCTACCCCTCTGTAAAAATCGTCTGTTGAAACCATTGTGATAAATAGAGCATTTGCTCCTATAGGAGCAAATGCTCTATTTATCACAATGGTTTCAAAACTACAAAATTCTAAAACTTTCCTTTTCTCTAGTTAATACTCCTTTTCGGTAGATTTATTCAAAGAGGTTGGATCTAAAAATAGCCTATGAGGGAATGGGTTAATGAAGCCCTATGCTAGAGTTGTTCAAGCTTGCATAATAAACATGTGGCATCATGAATATAAAATAAATTAATTTTTATAATCACAAATGAACACAGGAATTTTTGACTATTGCAAAATCTGAAGAATCACATCTATATCATTTCATAAGGAAAGGAACAGACCCTGAACAATTGACTCCTTCAGAAGCCATCTGATCTTAGTCTACTCTGTTTGCAATGTTGTAAAAGACATGTGTATGGAGTAAATAGGTAATTTTTTAACCCTTTCCTTGTTCTATGTTTATTCCAAATTTCAATACCTACTGAATATTCATGGACAAACTAGTTATAATGATGAAATATAGAAGGTAGAACATTGTAGCCATTTTAGAAAGTAAAGAAACAGTCTTTCAAATTCCATTAGCAAACAGAGCAGACCCTGATCAGACGGCTCCTCTAGGAGCCATCTGATCTGGGTCTACTCTGTTTGCAGATGAACCATAGAACAGGGAAAGGGTTAACCCTTTACCAAATGAATACATGTATTCATGTAAGACGAAAGGACTCGATGAATAGTGGATTTTTTGTAATGCTATCTAAATAAATTAATGGTATGCCATAATCAGATTTATATCATTTCATAAACCAATCAGATGGCTCCTACATGAGTAATCTGATCTTGGTCTATTATGTTTGCAAAGACAACAAAAGGCATTTCTATCAAGTAAAGGCTTATAATTTTAAGTTAGGTGAAAGCATAAACGCTTAAATTGCTTAGCATGGTAATGTTATAATGATGCATTTGAAGTAGGGCGGTAAAAGGCAGTTTTCATTTCATGGTCTTTTGAATGTTTGAATCAATTTAACCCTTAATGTGAAGGAACTGAGTATATAAGAATTTGCAAACAGTGTACACCCAGATCAATGGGCTGCTGAGGGAGCCCTGGACTGTTTGTCGTACGAGTCATTTTCCTCAGTGATATATTTTGATACAACTTTTTGTTTAACTACTATTGAGAAAATGAGGAGCCAGTTTTAAGTATTTGGCAGAACAAGACTTATATACATTTTCATGTGACGTAGATCCAGACATTTGGGCACCTAAAGACCTATAGTTATACTGTACTATAAATATACAGTAAAACCTCTCTATAACGGACACTTAATTATGTTAATTATTTGGTATTTAGGGCAGGTGGCTGCTTAAAGCAAAGTGAAAGTAAAACAGAACGCTCCTATTGGAGCGTTCTGTTTGAATTTCACCTTGCTTTAAGCAGCCACCTGCTTTTAACACACAATAATTGATGTAATTTAGTGGCCGAAATAGAGAGGTTTTACTGTAGTTAATGTCACACTATGGGCAAATTTGTGGTAACTTCTGCCAATGGGTTAGATCCAGATCAGACGTTAAGTAACTCTGTAATCAGAATGTCAAATGTTTGAACATGCTACCTTGGAAAGAAATGAAAGAAACATTAGTAATTTTGAAAGTAGGAGATCCTTCAAGAGCAAAAGCAGCAGTTCGAGTCTGTTCATAAGCAGTTTATTAATATTAAAAGCGCAACACTACTCAACCCCCCCTACCCCATGACACCAGCTTAAGCAGTATTCAATTTTAATAACTAAAAGCATTGAAATTCATTATCGCAATGGAACAGAAAATATAACAACACTGAGAATGCCGCCAGACAAGCACTTAATAACTGCTGTTGTGAGTATGTAAATTCAAAAGCAGCAATGCAAAAAGAGAAAATTACAGGCTTGGATTTATTGAGTCTGTTTAAGCAAGTTTTAAAAGTGCAACACTACTAATGCCTCCTTAAGTGGTATGTACTTTTCATAACTTAAAGACTTAAAATACATGATCATGATGAACCAGAAAATATAACAACACTGAGAATGAAGTACAGGGCAACTTTTTACGGCCGCCAGACAAGCACTTTAACAACTGCTGTTGTGAAGTACATAAATTCTGAAAGTAGTAGATCCTTCGAAAGCAAAAGCAGCAATGCGAAAAAAGTAAATTGTGGACCGTTAATGAGTCTGTTCAAGAGTGGTTATTAAAAGTACAACACTACTCTAATAAAAGTAAAACGCTGCTTACCACTCCTAAGAATGAAGTACATGTACTTTGACACAGACAATCCTTCTTTAAACCTTTTAGCCCAGAGTTATCAACATGGAATATGCCATCTGTGAGAGTTGACTCTGAGTGAAAGGCTTAATTAATATGCTAGATGATTTTGAAAAGGGAAACAGTGCAGTCCCTGATCAGAGGGCTTCTCTAGGAGAGCTCTGATCTGGGTCTATACTGTTTGAAATAACACTGCATACATCTCCCATTTTGAAAGGGTGAAGCTGAAAATTATTTATTGGTGAATGGTTAATATGAGAAGTATGCAGCTCCATTTGTATGACTGTACTGAGTGAACTTATTGATTTTTGTCATGGATAACATGTACATGTCTTTATAACAACTCTGGAATTTTTCCCTGATAAGTTTGTCCATTTTCCAGTAAAAACAGGGTTGGTTTTTTTACCAATGGACTTTACCAATTTTACAGACTGTTTTTACCCAGCAAAATTAACCCCTTCACTCTGAATGAACATTAAACCATGCAGTTAAACATGGATGGGTCATTCTAGTTTAACCCATTACTCCATAGGCTATTTTGAGATCCAACCTCTTTGAACAAATCTACCAAAAAGGAGCATTTACTAGAGAAAAGAAATATGTTAGAATTGTGTAGTTTTGAAATCATTGTGATAAATAGAGCATTTGCTCTAATAGAGCAAATTAATGCTCTATTTATCACAGGGGTTTCATAAAGTGACTTTTACAGCGGCATAAAAAGGCGTATTTAAAAAATCAGAAATCAAAGAATTTTCCTCGCAGTTTTCCTAGCTTTGGTAGTGTGGTATTAAAATTTTTTTAATACCAACAAGATTTATAATGAGAAGGTATGTTTTTCATCTCATCTGGATCCAAACTGTTAGTTAAGATTATCAGAGCTTGCCTGTACTTTGTTAACAGTTATAATATTGCTTAAATTATTATCTGATGAGCTGTACTAGTGTGCCAGAATTAACCCTTAATCTGCTGAATAATTAGGGCCCTGCATTGAAAATGCAGGAGCCCTTTAGGAATCACATTTTCTGTCTGTCTGTCCATCCATCCGTCAACACTTTTGATGTGATGTGATAACTCAAACAGTACTTCACATATATGGTTTCATATTAAGGACATATGCTTAGTATCATCAGAGGAAGACACCTATAGTTTTTGGGTTGAATCAGATCACTATGTCTAGAGTTATCTGCCCTTGATTACAGGGCCCTCTCTGACTGAGTCAGTTTTCTATTAAAACTGACTCCTCCTTTTCTGAACATTAATGAAACAAAAAGTTGAATCAAAATTTATCACTGAAGAAAATGATTTGTATCACAAACAGTGCAGACCCTGATCAAAGGGCTCCTTTAGGAACCCTTTGATGTGGATCTACACTGTTTGCAACGGTCTTACATACACAGTCCCCACACATTAAGCGTTAAATTGCATTTTATATGCTGTATGTCGTTTGATGTTTTCTATGTGTAAAATTTGTATATATTATTACATTGTATAACTGTTGTATTTGTTCTTTGCAACAGCATGTTAAGATATTTACATGGCGATTGAACAGCTTTGTCTGAATTGTGCTGCTTAAATTTTGATAACCTGTTTACTGTTATGAAGAATACTAGAGACTGGGTAAGACTGAATGATTCAATGATTTTATATACTGGAGAACCCCTCTTTATAGAATGGTCGGTTATTGAATAAACTTTGATATCTTTAACCCTTTACTCTATGAATATTCATGCAAGACATAACATCATGAATATTAATAATATTATTTTTTAGAATGGCATATTAACACAGGAAATTTTAGCCATGGTAGAAACTGTAGATAGAATCAAATCTATGTTATTCCACAAGTAAACAGGGCAGACCCTGACGGCAGACAGCTCCAATAAGAATTGTCTGATCTGATCTGGGTCTACTACTGTTTACAAAAGCTTAGAAAGGTGTATCTATCAGTGTTGTTCCGATAATCGGTTATAATCGATGATTGATCGAAAAAGTATTTTCGATTTACTATCGATAGTAATTTTGCCATAATCGATTACTGACTGTGTAATCTGTACAGCAGCATCAGTAATTTTCGTAGGCATTTTAATGGGAACATAACTGTATGAAGTATTTTACCTTTATAATAAGCCTCTACCAAGCTGTATTCTGTGACCATTCATTAAAATTGTCTCTTCGAGATGATTCTAATGAATGGTTACAGCATACTGTTTTATTGACACAAAAGCTTAGTTAGGTATTAGCTTGTTACATCCAGCTTTACATGCACAGAATCTCTGAAAGTATTTTCGATTAATTATCGATTTTTAATCGATAATAAATGTTCGATTCAATTTGATAATCGATTATGATTTTGGTCCGATTCTCCATCCCTAGTATCTATGGTGTAGAGGGTTAAAAGCAGGTGAACAAAAATAATATAGAAATCATGATAAAGATACCTTTTGACAACAGTAAACCTGATCAGACGGCTCCTGTAGGAGCTGTCAGATCAGGGTCTGCTCTGTTTGCTTTTGAAATTATAATAGATTTGACTCAACAGTTCTACTAATACCAAAACTACATGTGTACAGAGCTACAGATAAGGGTGCATACCCAACTACTAAAATCGTCATTTCTCCACTAAACCCTATGCTGTGAACACTCTTTAGAATTGTCTCTTTGAGACAATTCTAAAGAGTGGTCACAGTACAGGGTTTGGTGGAGAAATAAAAAGGAGGATTTTTTTTGAAAATGGTTTAATTTACGCATCTTATCTGGAGTTCTGAGTGTTCACTATATGCCAATATAAATGTTCAACTAACAAATATTCCTCATTTCATTACTTCTGGCATGAATATTCAACAGTGGAAAGGTTAAGAAATCTGATGAAGCAATTTGGTATTTCTCTGCCCAACCTTATGTTAATGCTACTCACTCCCTGAGGCAACTAGAATAAGTAGCAACAAGATAGGGATTGTCTGGGAAATAAGGGATTTTGATAGACTGGTATGCATCGAAACCCTTCTCTTGCTGAATTTTAAAATACATTTCTCCTTCTGTACCCATGCCCTGTTGTATAATTACATATATCTTCCCTGTGTACAAGTATTTCGCTGTGAAATCACTGCTGCGGAGTGCACTGGTTGCACAATCAACTTGTAAATAGTGCAGACCCTGATGAGACAGCTCCTACAGGAGCTGTCTCATCTGGGTCTTCACTATTTACAGGTATTATATTGACGTGAACAGCAAGCGATGGCTCTGCTGTTGTATATGATAAATGGAATGTTCATTGAAAACATTTCATCATTGATTAAAAACATCCAAACACATTGAAGCAGATGACTTGATTTGCATTTTGCTGCTTATTAAATGTTGAAAATAGAAAAAAATAGTGGTGGAATGGTAGAGGATATGTGCATGCAGACAAATGCAAGCAATTTATACCCAAACCAGTCACCATTACATCAGAGTCTGCACTTCTACTAAAGTAGGAGAGTTAATCTGTTTAGACATTGATTCATATTCCGAAGTTGCAGATAACCTTGGTCCCACATTTTGTTCTGCTTGTTTTAATACCCTCACCAAACTAGTTTTGGTTGTACATGTATATAGTCACCCTGACCAGCCAGATGGAGAGGTTGGTTGGTCGGTTGATTGGTCTGTACATTTCAATAGTGTGTATGGAGAACTACTACAGTTTTCAAGATACATTGATGAAACTTGGTATGTAAGATTACTCGTATTTGGTTCAGATGCTGCTGGTCAAATTTATGAGCCAAACAGCATAATTTTTTCTCTTACACAGACAAATATATACATGTATTCTGACAAGCACTTGAGCCGGGGTGCTAATCACTTTCATTCATAATTGTTAATGACTTAAGCTGACATTTCTGGGAAAGTTTAAGCAGACTGGTTAAAGTCTTTGTCAGTCTGAAATGAAAGCTTTTAGTTCCAGAAAGGACATAATTCGCAATACTGACGATATACAGCAGAACTTGTTAAGCAACCATCAAAAAGAGGTCTAATTATGGATCTGTAAGGCAGGTGGTAGCTTAATGCAGGTCAAAAGTAATGCAGAAAAGCTTTCTGCATTACTTTTGCCCTGCATTAAGCAACCACCTGTTTTTAAGACACCTATGTTCAATAAATGAATGACTGCTAAGGACAGGTTCTACTGTATGTACTGCCTTTAGCATGCTATGGGTCAAACATCAGGGACAGTTGCAAACAGTTTGGATCCAAATTAGAAGCCCGGTTTCTTGGGCATCACAGGATCTAAACTGTATGACAATCTACACTCGTTACCATAACAAGTTAAAAACAAAAGAAGATTTTTTTGTGAATTGAAGCAGACATAGATTTGTATGGCATGCTGAAGGGCTATTATGAGCATGTGACAATATTTTGCTTGCAGCAATACAGCCCACCATAGGTCCAAAAGTGTTCATACTTTTGGCGGCATGGACTTAGATACCAGGTAGGGCTTATACTTAATGGCTATCATAGTTATCATCTGCAACTCGTTTGATTGACTAATACTTTTTTCATCACATGAACAGTTGGTATATTATCATAGTGAGGCTGAGTGAGTGATCATATAACAAGTTTGATGTTTGGAGTCTCTCACAACTCTTTGAATGCTAGCAGTAAACATTTTATTCCATAATGTCACAATTTTTTTACCCTTTACGCCAATATTCTCAATATAATGATATCATGAATATTAATTAGGTGATGTTTAATATGTCGTATAAACAAGAGAATATTTACTATGGCAGAGTTGAAGAATCTGATCTATATTATTCCATTAGCAAACAGAGCTGACCCTGATCAGAACATTACTACAGGAGCCATCTGGTCTGGGTCTACTCAGTTTGCATAGGTGCCAAAAGGCATTCTTTTGAGTAAAGGGTAAATTGTGGTGCCCTCGCCTTTAGGAGATGGGGCATTAAGTTTTACCCTTGTCCGTACGTACGTTCGTACATCCCTCCTGTAAAATTTTCGTCAAAGATTTCCTCGCTTGTTTATGCTGGAATGATCTGATATTTGGTCTGTATCATAATCATAGTGAGTTATACAGTCTCACCTTTTCAGGTCTGTCATTCAGCGGGGGCATCCCATGGACACATTTTTAATTTCTCTTTATGTTATATCTTTATGGAATATTTCAACATTTTTCATATATATATTCCTATTTCATCATTATCATGTACGTTTATAGTATTATTTTATGAATATTTTGTATTTAGAGACATCTTAGTTTGCATGTTTGAGGGGTATGGTATGTGTCAAATATTACCGTATCATTGACCTGTCTTGGTTCACTTCATATCAGCATACCATCCTAGAGGAATACACAGCATGCAGGTGCTTGGGAATGGTCTCTTTGGTGGCTTTTGGTACAATAAAAAGCTAGATTACTTTGCGTGATATACCGTGTGTCAGACTCTCCTTGAATGTTGAATGTTCATGGTCCATCAACTACAGAGTCCACTCAGTATGAAAAACCAAACTTTGCTTGATTTTTCACAAACAGTGCAGACCCTGATCAGAGGCCTCCTCTAGGATTCCTCTGGTCAATTATTGATATGCACAGTTTGCAATATACAGTGTACTTGTTTCTGCATTTAAAAGCATGAAGACAATTTTATCGTACAATAAACTGTTCATACAGCAATTCTGGTAAGGGTCAGTATAATTGCTAAGAGTTATAGTACTAAATGTTCTTTGACTAAACACCTTGCATGACAGACTTGAATTGTCGGTTGTGCAAACTTTGACTGTTGCAGTTTATCAAAATTAAATGTCTTGTTTTACCCACTACTACATGTTATCTGTTAACCCTCTACTCCAGGAATATTCAGATCATAAAAATGACAATAAATATGGGTATTAATTAGCTGAATTTTTATAATGGCATCATGAACAAGGGAAGGTTTACCATGGCAAAAACTGTAGAAATACATCTACGTTATTTGATAACCCATTCCCTCATATTGACGACTTTTGACGATTCTGTAAAAGTCACTTTGTGAAACCATTGTGATAAATAGAGCATTTGCTCCTATAGGAGCAAATGCTCTATTTATCACAATGGTTTCAAACTACAAAATTCTAAAATTTTCCATTTCTCTAGTTAATGCTCCTTTTTGGTAGATTTATTCAAAGAGGTTGGATCTAAAAATAGCCTATGAGGTAATGGGTTAAGCAAACAGATCAGGCTCTGCAGGAGGCTCTGATCTGAGTATGCTCTGTTGCAAAGGTGCTAGAATGTATCTGTATGGACTAAAGAGGTAAGACTTTCTTTGACATGAAGCTTGGAAACAATAAATCGAGTGACTTGAGTTATTGCTTCCAAACTTTTTAGCTCACCAGAGCACAAAGTGCTCAGGGTGAGCTTTTGTGATCGCCAGATGTCTGTCGTCCGTCGGCGTGCGTCGTGCGTCGTCCGTCGTCCGTCGTCCGTCGTCGGTCGTCAACAATTTGAACCTTTAAAAATCTTCTCCTCTGAATCTACAGGGTTCTCAGCTTTCATCTTTGGTACATAGCATCACCTATAGGTCCTCTACAAAAGTTATATAAATAATGCCCCTGGGGTCAAAATTGGCCCCGCCCCAGGGGTTGGAAGTTTTCAATAGAAACATATAGTAAAACTTTGAAAATCTTCTCCTCTGAAACCAGAAGGTTCTCAGCTTTCATATTTGGCACATAGCATCATGTTCAGGTCCTCTACAAAAGTTATATAAATTATGACCCTGGGGTTAAAATTGGCCCCGCCCCAGGGGTGGGAAGTTTTCAATAGAAACAAATAGTGAAATCTTTGAAAATCTTCTCCTCTGAAACTGAAAGGCTCTCAGCTTTCATATTTGGCACAGATCATCATGTTCAGGTCCTCTACAAAAGTTATATAAATTATGCCCCTGGGGTCAAAATTGGGCCCGCCCCAGGGGTGGGAAGTTTTCAATAGAAACAAATAGTGAAATCTTTGAAAATCTTCTCCTCTGAAACTGGAAGGCTCTCAGCTTTCATATTTGGCACAGAACATCATGTTCAGGTCCTCTACAAAAGTTATATAAATTATGCCCCTGGGGTCAAAATTGGCCTGCCCCAGGGGTGGGAAGTGTGCAATAGAAACATATAGTGAAAACTTTGAAAATCTTCTCCTCTGAAACTGGAAGGTTCTCAGCTTTCACATTTGGCACATAGCATCATGTTTAGGTCCTCTACAAAAGTTATATAAATTATGGCCCTGGGGTTAAAATTGGCCCCGCCCCAGGGTTGGGCAGTTTTCAATAGAAACAAATAGTGAAATCTTTGAAAATCTTCTCGTCTGAAACTGGAAGGCGCTCAGCTTTCATATTTGGCACAGATCATCATGTTCAGGTCCTCTACAAAAGTTATATAAATTATGCCCCTGGGGTCAAAATTGGGCCCGCCCCAGGGGTGGGAAGTTTTCAATAGAAACAAATAGTGAAATCTTTGAAAATCTTCTCCTCTGAAACTGGAAGGCTCTCAGCTTTCATATTTGGCACAGAACATCATGTTCAGGTCCTCTACAAAAGTTATATAAATTATGCCCCTGGGGTCAAAATTGGCCTGCCCCAGGGGTGGGAAGTGTGCAATAGAAACATATAGTGAAAACTTTGAAAATCTTCTCCTCTGAAACTGGAAGGTTCTCAGCTTTCACATTTGGCACATAGCATCATGTTTAGGTCCTCTACAAAAGTTATACATGTATAAATTATGGCCCTGGGGTTAAAATTGGCCCCGCCCCAGGGTTGGGCAGTTTTCAATAGAAACAAATAGTGAAATCTTTGAAAATCTTCTCGTCTGAAACTGGAAGGCGCTCAGCTTTCATATTTGGCACAGAGCATCATGTTCAGGTGCTATACAAAAGTTATATTAATTATTGCCCTGGGGTCAAAATTGTCCCCGCCCCAGGGGTGGGCAGTTTTCAATGTAAACAAATAGTGAAAACTTTGAAAATCTTCTTCTCTGAATATGGAAAGTTCTCAGCTTTCATATTTGGCACATAGCATCATGTATAGGTCCTCTACAAAAGTTATATGAATTATGGCCCTGGGGTCAAAATTGGCCCCGCCCCAGGGGTGGGTAGTTTTCAGCAGAAACATATAGAGAAAACTTTGAAAATCTTCTCCTCTGAAACTGAAAGGTTCTCAGCTTTAATATTTGGCTCATAGCATCACGTTCAAGTCCTCTACAAAAGTTATATAAATTACGCCCCTGGGGTCAAAATTGGCCTGCCCCAGGGCCGGCTAGTTTTCTATAGAAACATATAGTGAAAACTTTGAAAATCTTCTCCTCTGGTTGTCTGGTGAGCGCTTCAGGGCCATTCTGGCCCTCTTGTTGTAAAAATGTTGATGTGGTGTTTTTTACATGGGTAAATGGTCTGTCCTTAATGGCACAAAACATGGAGCCAAGCCCTGTCATATCCTGATGATTAAATGTTATTTCTAGAATAAGGAAAGTCACATAGTTTTGAAATGTATGCCACAGGTGTGCATTTGATCACTAGAATGATACAGTAACAGTAAACACTTCAGTGGTGTCTTTAAACCTCTACCTGTTGAATATTCATGTGAGAAATAATGACATCATGAATATTTATTTGCTGAATCTTTATAATCATTAATGGCATATGTACAGAGTTTTTCGGTATTGGTAGAAACTGTAGGATCAGATCTGTTATAATTTCATAAGCAAATAGAGCAGATCCTGATCAGATGGCTCTTACGCATGAAAAGGTGTTTATATCAAGTAAGGGTTAACCCTTTGCTCCATTAACCCATAACCTCATAGGCTATTTTTAGATACAACCTCTTTGAATAAATCTACCGCAAAGGATCATTAATTAGAGAAAAGGAAAATATTAGAGTTTTGTAGTTTGAAACCATTGTGATAAATAGAGCATTTGCTCCTATAGGAGCAAATGCTCTATTTATCTCAATGGTTTACAAAGTGACTTTTACAGAGTCGTCAAAAGTCGTCAATATGAGGGAATGGGTTAATACGCTTTTTCTAGGCCTTTACAAATTGAGTGGACCCAGATCAGAAGGCTTCTGCTTGCTTATGGAGATCTGATTTTACACTTTCTACCTTGGGTAAATTTCTGTATTCCTATTCTACTATAAAAACTCCGCTAAATTAATATGCATGCTGTCATTTCCTCTTACATAAGTATTCATAGGGTAAAGGGTTAAAGCAGATGGTGGTGGTTAAATGTAGGATAAAGGAATCAACTACATTTTTTCCATTGTGTGTATAAGGAATCACCCGATCTTTAATCTTTTGTATGCGTAAAACTAGTGCTGGCAAACAGTGTAGGTCCAGATTGGAGGGCTCTGAGAGGAGCCCTCTGATCAGAGTCTGCACTGTTTGTCATTCAAAATTCTGTGCCAAATTTAAGCCTTTCATACTGAATGGACCTGGTCTTTAAGCCACGATGGACTATTTCACTTCAGCATTCAAACCCATACTTATTCATTGGTAGTCTCAACAGCAAGGTTCTCAAGTACATCATTCTTTTTCACATACTCTCTCATTTCCTGTTTCGTTGTGTTTCTCCATTGTCTTTTCTTTAAAAGGAGAAAATCATGGTTACCATGTGTGGTAGTTCTTGCACTCTCTTTAACATTTCAATAGAAGTTTGTGCTAATTTGAATTTGGAGTTTATATATACTTATTTCTTTAATAGTATACAACAAGATAATTAACCTTATTTCGATAGTGTAGAATTAACACTACATGTATTCCTTTAATCTATTATCCAGCAAAATCCCTGCCAAGAAATCAGCAATGAAAATACATCAATATTTACTTTTTTTAGGATTTTATGTACGGATGATAGATCACGGATCAAATTAGTCATTTTATAGCGCATTAAAATTAAAGTCATTGAGTGTTTGGTGTGTTTATCTCTTTGCAAATAGTTTCTGTAATGACACAGTAATAAATCTTTGTAAAGTACCATACAATAAGTATTTTATGACCTTCATTTCTTAACCCTTTTCTCCATAAATAGGCCTTTTAACACCTTTGCAAACATAGTATATTCAGGTCAGATGGCTCCTTTAGGGCCTGCTGTGTTTGATCTGATTCTACAGTTTTTGCCATGGTCTGGTCTGATCTGGGTCTACTCTGTTTGCAACGGTGTAAAAAGTTGTATATATGAAGTATAGACATACCTTTTCTCATCTTTCAAATGGAAGAAATAATGTGAAAGTTATTCATTGCTATTTATGGTAAATAGAATATTTATAACATATACATGTACAGAAGAATCAGTCTGTTCTCCACTGCTCAAAAATGTTTTATGAGAACACAGATTTTACTATTTACAGAAATTTCTTATAGTCCTATTCATAGCACATCATAATTTCTGCTTTTAAGTATTTTATTCATGTATTAAGGCAATTAGCCTTGGTTTCTTCATATTTTGCAGAACTTTTAACTTTGTCCATGACTCCAAAAGATCTAGACCAATTAAATATATAATTGAGCACCATGACATGGACCACAGCGGGCCATGCCACTGTGGTGCTTATTGACAACTTTAGAGCCAGCTTCATCAAATTTTGTACACTTGTTCATCATTACAAAGGCCACTGTATGATTTTAACCCTTTACTTGATCAAACAGCTTATTTGCACACTTGCAAATAGAGTACATCTAGATCAAACAACTCTCTGGTCAGGGTTATGCTCAATTTGCTTTTATGTCACAGACATGACTTTCTATTCTTCACCATTTCAATAAAATTCCTTTTTTCAGTACAAGAAAAATATTTGTAAATTCATAATTGGTGGAGTCATACCGGTATATGAATATTCATAATTGGTGGAGTCATACCGGTATATGAATATTCATAATTGATGGAGTCATACCATTCATAATTGATGGAGTCATACTGGTATATGAATATTCATAATTGGTGGAGTTGTACTGGTATATGAATATTTATAATTGGTGGAGTCATACCGTTCATAATTGGTGGAGTCATACCGGTATATGAATATTCATAATTGGTGGAGTTGTACTGGTATATGAATATTTATAATTGGTGGAGTCATACCGTTCATAATTGGTGGAGTCATACCGGTATATGAATATTCATAATTTGGTGGAGTCATACCGGTATATGAATATTTATATTTGGTGGAGTCATACCGGTATGAGGTTAAGGGTTAATATCCAGATAAGCATTGCTATCTGGTATTATGACATTCATTTTCTATTTACCCTTTACTCCATGAATATTTATGCAAGAAATGATGATATCATGAATATTAATTAGATTCGTTTTTATAATGGCATAATGAACACAGGATATTTCGTCCATGGCAGAAACTGTAGAGTCAGATCTATGTTAAAAGCAAACAGAGCAGACCCTGATCAGATGGCTCCTACAGGAGCCGTCTGATAGGAGCTGGGTCTACTCTGTTTGAAAAGGCGTAGGTAGAAAGGCATATTTATGGGGTAAAGGGTTAATGATTGAAAATAGACCTCAGTTGCCAATTAGGTTACCATAACACAACTTGCTTGAAACGAAAGTTCAGTTTCACTCTTTGTCTGATAGAGATGCTTTTTCTTGCCTTTGCAAACAGAGTAGACCTAGATCAGATGGCTTCTGTGTAGGAGCCATCTGAGCACTGGCTCTGCTTTATTTGTTTATGCCATAATATAGATCCTATAATTTCTGCCATGGTAAAATATACCATTATAAAATTTCAGCTAATGAATATTCATGATGTCATTATTTCTTTCATGACTATGCATCAGATAGAAGGCTAATTGTCATGAGTTCATGTGTTCTTTGTAGCAGTACCATTCATACATGCTAACAAAGTGATAATGCTTTTGTAGGCCAGGGACTTTCCGTAAACGTGCAAAGTCGGATGGTAAACTTGTTAGGCATGTGTAAGTGTTCCTGTTCAAGTTTAAGTTTAATGCTGTTAGTTGAGGGGTAGCCTTGTTTACAACATGAATTACTAAGCATGCAGTTTGATAGTGCTTTGTGCTTGAGTTTTGAAGTTCAAAATGAGATTCTTGTTGAGCTTAATTTCGGTTTATAATAGCAAAAAGCCCCTTGTAGTTATCATTGATAAAACCAAAACCTGTTGTAGGAAAGAGTCATCATATACTTGTGGATAATAGCTAGATAATAAGTTATTTTTTATGAGCAAGATAATAGTATTTAAAAAACAGTTGAAACGTAACAAATGACACAAAATCATCAGAAATTATAAACACTACAATCATGTAAAATTAAAAAGTAAATTTTTGTTTAATAAGATTTTTTTTCTCATGTAAGCAAGATATTTTTTTTACACTCAAGCTGTATTTTTGTTTGCAAAGAGAGAGTGGTGGAGAAGACAAATTTAATACCACATGGCTGAAGTTAGCATCAGTCATACCTGTTTATGCATAAATAATACTCGTTTGCATAAAAAATAATATGTGTATGCAAAAACAAAATATTTTTGGTAAGATATTAATGATACAGTTAAGAGAGCAGCAGATAATATAAAGGTGCATATTCAAATACAAAAGTTGTTATTTTTCCATCAAACCCTATGTTGTGAGCACTCTTTAGAATCGTATCTTCAAGAGAATTCTAAAGAATGGTTACACTTACACCATCTGGTTACACCATAGAATGTGATGGAGAAATAAATGAACTATTCTTGAAAATATTTTAATTTACGCATCTTATCTTGGCTTATGAGTTTAGTATGATTTTTTCGGTATAACTTGTAATGGTGGTCATCACTTTTTAATATTCAATCTGTTTTTAAGAAGTTATGTAAGAATCCTCCCAAAATGCTATTTCCGAGTGTACATGTAAGAAGCAGTTACCGTAATAAGCAGATATTTGTAGCCTCGTCTTAGCTTTTTACCTGATGAATATTTAAGGAAGAAATAATGACTATGAATATTAATCCATTAACTGATAGGCTAATTTTAGACCCAACCTCTTTGAATAAATACCTCTTTGAATAAATCTACTGAAAAGGAATAGTTAATAGAAAAAAGGGAATTGTTAAGAATTGTGTATTTTGAAACCATTTAAATAAGTAGAGCATTTGTTCCTAAGGTGTTTATATGAGGGAATGGGTTAACTTAAATTTTATAATGGCATATGAGAAATGGAATTTGTGACTGGCAGACATTGTAGAATTAGATATATTTTATTTGATAAGCAATTAAGTGGTCTAGTCAAGGTCATACTTGAATGTCTTATGTCAAGTTGGCTGTCATTCTATATGCAACATTTTTGGGGGACATAGTGATTCACAAATGAATTTTGTTTTTGAGAAGTGAAAGGTTCTTAAGTATTAAGTGTTGTTATGGAAGGAAGGTCAATGTCACTTTTCCTAAAATTAGATAGGTTATCTGTAACATCTTTCAGTTTCCGGACGATAACTTTAGTTCTGTATATCTGATCTTCACGAAACATTACATGTGCATTGATATCGATGAGGGCAAGAAACCTATTGAAGATGGGATTTGCCTGACCAAAGTCAAGGTTATTTTTCCTAAAATTATATTGTTTTTCTGTTACATTTTTCTGTTTCCGGACTGTAACATTAGTTTTTTATATCCGATCATCAAGAAAACTACATATTCATTGATGTCGATGAGGGCAAGAACCCTATTGAATACGGGCTTGGCCGACCAAGGTCAAGGTCACTTTTCCTAAAAATAGATTGTTTTTCTGTAACATTTTTTCCGTTTACTTACTTTATGAATTTCCATGAACTTTTGCTTGTCTGCTCTCTTACTCGAAAATACGTAATCAAATCCTTTGTAAATTTTATCAGCATGTTTATTACCATGATATCTCAGTCAAGTTTGATTACCGGCAAGATTGCCTCTGACACTCCAGAATGATCTCCCCTTACGTTATTAATTTCCGTGAACTATTGCCACCTGATATGGAGTAATGGCCTTTCAACTAAAGACATTTGACAGGCGTATTTTGTGACATTTTGGCACTCTTGTGAAAATATTTACATGACATGTAAATGACACATTGATACATGGGCTTGTCGTTTAACCCTTTCCCTGTTCTATGTTTATTTTAAAATTTCAATACCTACTGAATATTCATGGACGAGATAGTTATAATGAAATGTGTTAGGTGGCATATTGTAGCCATTTTAGAAAGTAAAGAAACAGATCGTTCAAACGCCTCTAACAAACAGAGCAGATCCTGATCAGACAGCTGATCTGGGTCTACTCTGTTTGCAAATGCGTGAAAACATGTTTATATGAGGAACAGGTTGAGCTGCCACCCTGTCGGTAATACTCTCCTTTGCTCTGCTTCTAGTAATGAATGTGAAAGAAAAGAAATTAGCCCGTATCCTGCTGATTGCTACCTTGTTGTCATTTCCAAACAGCATGGATCCAGATGAGACACAGAGTGACTCGGTATCTCATCAGGATCCAAGTTGTTTGATGCTTGCAGTAATTTCTCAAAAACTTAAAACAGTACATAAATCTTTCTTCATATTAGAGAAGACGTTATTAAGGGTGAAGCTGTTTGTTTGGCCAAGGTTTGCTGGGTTAAGTTTGCATAAGGCATGACATATGTAATCCAAATGTACAAATGAATGTAATTTATATTTTTTATATACCCCCTTATTATTCAAGTGTCCTATTTATTTTCCATGGATTTTTTCTGTTTTAGTTGTAATAGCAATTTTCACAGCATCATCGTCTATTCACTGATTTTTTTTAGTGTTTGTTTAGTTAGCACACTCTATATACAGAGGCTTACACTGTGTTTTGTTTTTTTCCTTTGAGAAACTGTTGTTTTGTTTGAAAAACATATTTGTTTAACCCATTACCTCATAGGCTATTTTTAGATCCAACCACTTTGAATAAATCTACCGAAAAGGAGCATTAACTAGAGAAAAGGAAAATTATGGAATGTTGTAGTTTGAAACCATTGTGATAAATAGAGCATTTGCTCCTATAGGAGCAAATGCTCTATTTATCACAATGGTTTCACAAAGTGACTTTTACAGAGTCGTCAAAAGTCGTCAATATGAGGGAATGGGTTAACCCTTTATCTCTTATTAACCTTTAGCCTGCTGAGCAAGTTATTTTTGCAAACTTTTTTACCTACTACATTTTAAATATTCAAGCTATAATTAATTTGTCTACCAAAATGCAATCAGGGTGTCAAACAGTTTGGATCCTGATGAGACGCCGAGTTACACGGTGAATCACCTGGATCCAAACTGTTTGCATAGGTATTCACCCATCCACCCATAGCAAGCTAAAGGTTAATGTCTTTTCATGCCTTTACAGAGTAGACCCAGATCAGATTGTTCCTGTAGGAGCCGTTTGATCAAGGTCTGCTCTGTTTGTTTATTACAATAGGTCTGACTCAGTTTCTACCAATTTCAAACACTACTGTGTACATACATTGTATTCCATTATAAAAATTGAGTTAATAGATATTCATAATGTCATTATTTCTTACATGAATATTAAACAGGGATGGGGTTTAGAACTTCAAATACTAATTACATTGTATTACTTCTTTCTTGCTTAGTGGCTATCATGTAATAATTATTTAACCCTTTACCTGATGAATATTCATGTAAAACATAAGGACGTCATGAACATTTATTTGCTGATATTTTTGTTTTGGCTGTGGCAGAAATGGTAGAATAAAATCTATGTAATTCTATCAGCAAATAGAGTAGACCCTTATCAGGGTCCATGCTTATAAAACTTTTAGTTGAGTCTGATTTCGTTCTCAAGTTTTTGATTGGTCAGATTTGAGCCTTTGGCTCAAATCTGACCAATCAAAAGCTTGAGAACTCAAGTCTGACCAATCAAAAGCTTGAGAACGAAACTCAGACTCAACTAAAAGCTTTATAAGCATGGACCCAGATGACTCCCATATGAGTAATCTGATCTGGATCACCACTGTTTGCAGATGTTTTTAAAGGTGTGGTATGGTATACAGTTTGCATTCAGGATATGCCATGGCCGAAGGGGTCAGTGATTGTTGTAGTTTATTATTAAATGCTGCAAGATTGACACACTATGCAGACCATGATAATACTATTCAAATTGTATCATCTTGCCCAGAGGTTATACAATTTCCGAGACCGAGTATGATCTCATTCTCTAGTATCTGAGTGGTCAGATTTTGAGCTTGCAAAAAGATTTATAACCTCAGGGCCAGATTGTATGTTGTTTTCCAATGTGGGATGCATTCATCACAGTCCACCAAAGACTCCATAGTAAGGTTTTAACCTTTCTCTGTTGAATATTTATGTATGAAATAATTTGATAATGTAATTCTAAAGCAAATAGTGCCATCTTTTTAGTTGTCTAAAGTCTGTGAGCATACCTCACTGATGATTTTCACATATGTGTCCCAGTACTTAAACCTTTACTCTATAAATACGCCTTTCTTCACCTTTGTAAACAGAGTAGACCCAGATCAGATGGCTCCTATAGGAGCCACCTGATCGGTGTCTGCTCTGTTTGCTTGTGATATAATTTAGATGTAATTCTACAGTTTCTGCCATGGCATAAATTTCTTCTGACCATGACTGCTGTTATAACAATTTAATCTAACATCATTATTTCTTACATAAATATGCATGGCATAAAGGGTTAACTTGCCATAATCAGTAAATGAAAGTAACCATTCTAAGCTGATATGTTTACATCAACAGGAGAGTGCTAAACAGGGGGTAGGTATAGACATATTTGCCTACATAAATAAAACATATACTTGCAATATTCTCCATTATAACTCTTAGCCTTGACCGTGCTATCTTCCTGTCTTATTCTGGTGCATTTGTTAATGCATAAGATAGATACTTTTTTCGAGGTCTTTATATTTATTTCAGCTTAGATTGCTTTTAAGTGAATGGTCTTCGTGAGTTTTAGATAGTGAAGACCCTATCTCAACGCATGGTAGGCACTGTTCTTAATGTTTTATAAGATTCTGTTTTAACCCTTTGAATAATTATGGAAACAAGTGTACTGGCATTTGAAAGGCATGGTCGGCATTGTTTGTAATTCAAAATCCTCTCATAAATTATGCGCGGTCATATTGAATGGATTCTGTCATTAAATTTTTATCGCATAGTATAACCTTTCATACCAAATTGATTCTATAATTTATCAATGACTAAGTGATTAATTGTAGGTTAAACTTTTCTTTGAAGTATAGACTCTGGTGCAGATTTTGTATCATAGTGGAATTGTCTGTCATTGTTTAATGAGAGAGTCCATTCAGTACAAACAGGTATAATTTGTGAAAAGATTTTGAATGACAAAACATCACAGACCCAGATCAGTTGCTTAGAGCCCTCTGACTTGGGTCTGCACTATTTTAAAAAAAAATGTACACTCATTTCCCACATTCAGAGAGTTAACCCTTTACTCCATAAAAATGCCTTTCTACGCCTTTGCAAACAGAGAAGACCCAGATCAGACAGCTGCTATAGGAGCCATCTGATCAGGGCCTGCTCTGTTTGCTTATGATATAATATAGATATGATTTTACAGTTTCTGCCATGGCCAAGAATGCATGTGACTGTGTCCATGTGCTATTATAACAAATTAATCTAATTAAAACTCATGACGTCATTATTTCTTACATGAATATTGATGGAGGAAAGGGCTAAATTATACATATGATATGACAAAGAAAGACACTAGAGAATCTCTTTCGTGGCATAGCATGGTTTCTGTCATAGTTCTTCTATGCTGTTTTCCATTGGGTAATACCTATCTCTAAAAACATTCTTGTCCATATAAAAGTTTTAAAAAAAAATCCAAAATGCATTGAAGCTAATCATCTATGAAAAAGACAGCAAGAAGTAGACCATTAATCCATTCCCTCGTAACCTATTTTTAGACCCAAACTCTTTACATAAATCTACCGAAAAGGAACATTTACTAGAAAAAAGAAAAAACTAGAATTGTGTAGTATTGAAACCATTGTGATAAATAGAGCATTTGCTCCTATGGAGCAAATGCTCTATTTATCACAATGGTTTCAAAAAGTGACTTTTACAGAGGCATCAAATGGCGTCAATATGAGGGAATGGGGTTCAAGCACATTTGCTAATGTTATCACACACAGTTGTTAAACAGGAGCCAACCTCATAGAGATGCCTTTGCAATCAGATTAGACCCAGATCAGACAACTCCTGTTGGAGCTGTCTGATCGGGATCTGCTCTGTTTGTTTATTGAACTACATGGAACTGATTTTAAAAAGGTCCATTGTTTAGGTAACATTGTAAAACTGCAAACAATGACTATTCACAAAGTGATAGATTCTTGTTTGATTATTTATGATATCTGGCTTAATTTCTGTTAAACTTGGAGAATATTATCTTCAGTGAGAAAGAGGCTGAATCAACACTAATTCCGATAATATAATAATTCCTTGAAATATTTGAAGCTAATGGAAGTGACCTAGTGGTTTTAGACTGATGTTTTCTCATGAAACTTTGTTAACCCTTTCCCTGTTCTACAATTACATGTATTCCAAATTTTAATACCTAATCTGAATATTCATTGACAAAATAGTTTTAACGAAATCTGGAAGGTGGACAATTGTAGTCATTTTAGAAAGTAAAGAAACGGATGTTTCAAATTTCACTAGCAAACAGAGCAGACCTTGATCAGACAGCTCCTATTGGAGCCGTCTGATCTGGGTCTACTCTGTTTGCAGATGCGTGAAAACAAGTTTATATGAAGGAAAGGGTTAATAGTACATGTATATACATGTTTACCTAGTTATTATATATATTCCATGTGAGCCATTATAATTATCATTGTTTACCAATACACCCCTTAACCCTTTCCCTGGTTTGTATTTAGGCCAAATTTCAATACCTACTGAATATTCATTAACATAATAGTCATAAAGAAATATGGAAAGTGGAACATTGTAGACATTTTAGAAAGCAAAGAAACAGGTATATCAAATTCTATTAGCAAACAGAGCAGACCCCGATCAGACGGCTCCTCTATGCGTGAAAACACATTTATATGAGGGTAAGGGTTAACCCTTTCCCTGTTGAATATTCATGATAGAAGTAAGGACATCATGAATATTTATTAGCTGAATTTTTAAACTGACATAATGGACACATGAGTATTCTATTTAGTATTAGTAGAAACTGTAGCATTTGATATGTTATAATTTCATAAGCAAACAGAGTTGACCCGGATCAGACAACTCCTACAGGAGCCGTCTGATCTGGGTCTACTTTGTTTTCAAAGGCGTGAAAAAGCCTTTGAATGAAGGAAAGGTTTAACCAAACTTAACATATATCATTTTAGAAAATAAATTAACAAAGGAAATGACTTAATTCAGTCAAGCTCATTATGTATACAAATTATGTCTCTATAATTATGAGTATATTGTTTATCCCTTTATTCTATGAATATTCATGTATGAAATAATGACATCATGAATAATAATGAGATAATTTTATTATGGCTCATGAGTATAGGAATTTTGGCCTAGGCAGAAACTGTAGAATCATATCTATTATTTCATAAGCAAACAAAGCAGAATGTTCATTTGTTGTTGAACCCTTTCGCTCATATAAATGCTTTTTCATGTCTTTGCAAACAGAGTAGACCAAGATCAGACGGCTCTTGTAGTTGTTTGATCAGGGTCAGCTCTGTTTGCTTATGAAATAATATAGATCTGATTCTTAAATTTCTTCCACAGTAAAACATTCTCTTGTCAATAAAGCTGCTTAACCCTTTCCCTCATATAAATGTGTTTACGGAGTAGACCCGGATCAGACGGCTCCTACAGTAGCCGTCTGATCAGGGTCTACTCTGTTTGCTAATGGAATTTGATAGTTCTGATTCTTTACTTTCTAAAATGGCTACAAGTTCCACCTTCCATATTTAATTATCAGTCTTTTGTCCATGAATATTCAGAAGGTATTGAAATTTGGAATAAATATAGAACGGGGAAAGGGTTAAAAGATAGGCAAATGAATATTCTAATGGAGCCTTCTGATCAGTCAGCAGTTTGCAATTCACGATCCTTTAGCAATTTTAAGCCTTTATACTGGATTGACTTTAGTTAAATGATGACATTCAGCTTTCAAAGGCAGAGAATAAAATATCAAATTACTTGGAAGATTTTTACCTGACAAAGAGTACAGACTTTAACCCTTTCCCTGTTCTGTATTTAGGCCAAATCTCAATACCTACTGAATGTTCATTAACAAACAGTCATTATAAAGAAATATGGAAGGTGGAACATTGTAGACATTTTAGGAAGCAAAGAAACAGACCTTTAAAATCCCATTAGCAAACAGAGCAGACCCTGATCAGACGGCTCCTCTAGGAGCCGTCTGATCTGGGTCTACTCTGTTTGCAAATGCGTGAAAACAAGTTTATATGAGGGAAAGGGTTAAGTAGAGGGCTTCTTTAGGAGCCCATTCATGTGGGTTTACATTGTTTACAGAAACAATTTGACTTATCTCCTGAATTTCTGTGATATTGCTCATTTAACATTACCAGTAAATTATGAAACAGTACTACAATATGAAGAAGTCATTTTAGAAATAACTTGTTACTGAGTAATGTAAATGCACACATAATGCTATAGATTGCATGCATGATCTAATCTTTAAATAGTAATGAGCACAATGCATATAGTAGCTGGTTTCCCAGCATTGCAGTGGGAATTCCCATATGCCTGTGGTTGCTCTTCTGTCTTGTATAATCACTTTGTTTCTGTATTCTCCGAAGGTTAAACGAGAACTTTAAGGAAGCGGCGAGGCGAAGGTATTACTTGTCTCCCTTCTTACACTGTTTTGCTACTTGAAGCATGACTGTGGCTTATCATTAGTGTGACCCTAGCTTGGTTCCCCATGTACTTTGTGCATTAAATATTAACATAAACAGATTTTTGATGTGTCATGAATAGGTAATGAAATTAGATCTGCTTATTAGAGTACAATAGAACCTGCCTTAAGTGACCTTATATTGATTGGACACAGGAATCTTAAAAAGCAGATGGTTGTTTAATACAGAACAAAAGTTATCCAGAAGGCCCCTATAGGAGCTTTCTGCATTGCGTTTTGACGTTCATTAAGCTACCACCTACCATACAGACCCATAATTAGACGTCTTTTTGATGGCCACATTAGACAGGTTTTTATTGTATTCATATTTAACACACTTTAATGACACGGTCAAGGCATGTTTATATACACTGTGTATATAAAAACAAAAAGCACAGCAAATGTGCATTCCGTATGAAAATGTCAGAATTTATATACATTTTTGTATGTGTCTTGCAATTTATTTCTTTCACCAGTGTTCAATCCAATTATCGAATTTCAGCATTTCATGTGTATTTGTTGTTGGTTTTGTCATGGATAATATTTATAATCCTGTATCATTTTATCTTGTTTGTTGCATCATCAGATATTTGATTTACTGATTATAATGTCAACCCTTTCTCTAATGAATATTTATGCATGGATTAGTCACTTCATGAATATTCATTAACATGATTTTTTATAATGTAAAATTCTCAAGGCAATTTTTTGAGTAAAAAACTGTAAGACCATATCTACGGTATATTATGCTGCCGTAAGCAAACAGAGCAGATCCAGATCAGATGGCTTCTATAGGATCTGGACCTACATTGTTTGCCAAGGTGTGAAAAGTCATTTCTTTAACCCTTTCCTCCATAAATACGCCTTTCTATGTCTCTGTAAAAGTCACTTTATGAAACCATTGTGATAAATAGAGCATTTGCTCCATAGGAGCAAATGCTCTATTTATCACAATGGTTTCAAAACTACAAAATTATAAGTTTTCCTTTTCTCTATTAAATGCCCCTTTTCGGTAAATTCATTCAAAGAGGTTGGGTCTGAAAATAGCTTATGGAGGAAAGGGTTAAAGTAAAGGAATAGGATTGCATGGCACATTACAGAAGTATGGAGATGGTTCACGTCTCAGGGTGTAGTCTTTTAAACCTTTACTCCATGAATATTCATGTAAGAAATGATGACATCATGAATATCAATCAGACACATTTTATAATAGCATATGAACATAGAAAGTTTTGGATATGGCAGAAATGTAGAATTAGATCTATATTGTATATTATCTGATAAGCAAATAGAGCATACCCTGATGAAACCACTCCTGCAAGAATAATCTGATCTGACTCTGCTCTGTTTGCAAAAGCATAAAAAGGCTATATGTCTTTGAATATTCAGTAGGTATTGAAACTTGGCCATTGACATTTAAACCATGATAAAGTCACATATGTATTTTCAAACAGAGTAGACACAGACCAGAAGGCTTCTGTAGGAGCTCTCTGATCGTGATCAGCTATGTTTCTATATGGAATAATATAGATCTGATTCTACAGTTTCTGCCATGGTCAAAACATTCTGTGTTTATTTACCAGTATCAAAACTTTAGCCAATTGATATTTGTTTCATTAAATCTTACATAATATATATTGATCAAATAAAGGGTTAATTGTCAATCAGACTTTGGTAGACTCATATGAAATAATAACTGAACACCAATATTATACAGTGCTGTGGCAGACTCATGTGAAAAATTGACTCAACACCATTTATATACAGTGCTGTGGCAAACATATATGAAATAATGGCTGAACACCATTATAATACAGGACTGTGACAGACTCATGTGAAATAATGACTGAACACCATTATTATACAATGATGTGGCGGACTCATATGAAATAATGATGCCATTATTATAAATTTCTCTAGCTAGTGTGAAATAAAGACTGAACACCATTATTATTGAACACCATTATTATACATTACTGTGGTGAACTCATGTGAAATAATGACTGAACACCATTATTACTGAACACCATTATTATACAGTACTGTGACAGACTCATGAAATAATGACTGAACACCATTATTGTACAGTGATGTCTCAGACATGTGAACTAATGACTGAACACCATTATTGTACAGTGCTGTGGCAGACTCATGCAATAATACTGAACACCATTATCGCACAGTGATGTCACAGACATATAAACTAATGACTGAACATCAATATAAAATGCTGTGGCAAGACTCATATGAAATGATTATTACTGAACACCATTATTACTGAACATCATTATTATACATTGCTCTGGCAGATTTGTGTTAAATGATAACTGAACACCATTATTATACAATGCTGTGGCAAGACTTATATGAAATAATGATTGAACACCAGTATTACTGAACACCCTCATTATACATTGTTGTGGCAGGCCTGTGTTAAATGATAACTGAACACCGTTATTACTGAACACTATTATTATACAATGCTGTGGCAGACTTGTGTGAAATGATAACTGAACACCATTATTACTGAACACCATTATTATACAATGCTGTGGCAAGACTCATATGAAATGGTAATTGAACACCATTATTATGCAGTGCTATCTCTTGCTGATATTAGTCAGATTTGTGTATGTTGGTATGTTCAAGTCTTGTGTCATAACACAAGGTGTATGATGGAGATACAGGATAATGCAGGATGGAAAGTATGCAGAATTCTTCTGCAGGAGTTACTGCATTACTTTGCTTTAAAAACAACAACAACAGATTAATACTTTCCCTCAGATTAATCCTTTCCCTCACAGCTTTTAGCAATGGTATAGACAACTTTTAGCACATTTGCAAACAGAGCAGACCCATATCAGATGGCTCCTGTAGGAGCCATCTGATCAGGATGAGATCTGTTTGCTTATGGAATGATAAAGATTTGATTCTGGAGTTTCTGTCATGCCTTTATAAAAAACTTATTATTATTCATGATGTGTTTATTTCTTACATGAATATTCATGAGGGAAAGGGTGAGGCATCCACCTGCTTTAAACAAAACACTTATTATAGAGTGGCTCTAATATGATTTGCAGGATTTATGAGCAGTTGTATCAGGATAACATTCCCTCGTAGACTACTTTTAGAACCAACCTCTTTGAATGAATCTACTGAAAAGGAGCATTTACTAGAAAAAAGGAAACTTTTAGATTAGTGTAGTTTTGAAGCCATTGTGATAAATTGAGCATTTAATGCTTTTTTATCACAATAGTTTTAAAAAGTGATTTTTACAGAGGCATCAAAAGGCGTCAGTATGAGGAAATGGGTTACGGCTTGCCAAGTAAGGAGACTCTTGCAGACACCTGTAGCTGTGTTTGTCTGTCCATGTTTGTCTTAATGTCTGTCCATCTGTCGGTCATGTTTGTCAATTTCTATGTATGGGGGTGGGGTGTATTGTTTTGCACATGTACAGTCCAGCCTGTCAATATCTAAACCTTTTTGCCTAGAGTCTACATATTTGATAGGGAGGTTGGTCATGATGAGAACTGTAGGTGAAACATCAGTATCAAACTTCAAGGTCACAGGTCAGCTTTCTAAAACCTGAACCTAGGTCTTAACGTTAAACAGTTAACACATTATCCCCTAGTGACGCATTTTTGCGCATCTATAAAAGTCACTTTATGAAACTATTGTGATAAATAGAGCATTTGCTCCTATAGTTATTATGCAGTTATTATAAGTGCAACACTACTCACACGCCCTAGCACAGGCTTAAGCGGTATTCTATTTTCAAAACTAATAACATTGAAACTAATGATCCCGAAAGTCCAGAAAATATAACATGACTGAGAATGAAGTATGGGGCCACACAAGCCCAAGCAATGTCACACTTCAAGGTCAAAGGTCAAATTATAGGTTGGCTGTCATTGGAGAAGGATGCTTGCTTTATGTGTCTACCTGCAGGCAGTTAAAGTTTCCTCTCCAAAACTCCTGTTTGCTCAGTATAGTCCCATTGATGTAATCCTATTAAATGTATATTGTGTGTTCTCTGTGAGAAAGATACAAAGTGACCATGATTGTGTCTGTTTGATTCATGTGACCATGTGTCTGTTTGATTCATGTGACCATGTGTCTGTTTGGTTTATTTGACCATGTGACTGTTTAAATCATGTGACCAGCCTATAGTGTTAGGAACCCATCCTTAACCTTCTGCATTTTCAGTAGTTGTTATGTGCGTCATTTCTAAAATTACATTTATTTTCCATTTCTGCTCAAAATCTGTCAGAATAACAAACAGTTTGGATCCTGATGAGACACTGAGTAACAAGAGGTGTCTCATCTGGATCCAAACTGTTTGTAAAAGTTATCACAAATTTGCCAGTGGAGAACTGAAGGTTGGCCCTTTCCCTGTTCTGTATTTAGGCCAACTTTCAATACCTATTGAATATTCATTAACAAAATAGTTTTAAAGAAATATGGAAGGTAGAACATTGTAGACATTTTTGAAAGCAAAGAAACATATCTATAAAATTTTATTAGCACACAGACCAGACCCTGATCAGATGGCTCCTCTAGGAGCCATCTGATCTGGGTCTACTCTGTTTGCATATGCATGAAAACATGTTTATATGAGGGAAAGGGTTAGTAAGTGACTGATATTTTTTCCACCTGTGTCATAGTATAACTTTTAGGCTAATCTTAAATCAGTAGGAATTATTTGGGGTAAAATATCTAATTAGATAGTATCCTATTGCTGTTGGTACATGTATAGTAGAGCCAACTTGTCTTCCCTTATAGGAAAATATAACTGTTGTCTATTTAATCCTTTACCTAATGAATATTCATGCAAGAAATATTGACTGATAATTAGCTGAATTTTTAGAATGGCATATAATAAGGCAATGTTTAGCCATTGAAGAAACCTCAAAATAATATACATGTATCTATATTTCATTCATAAAGAAACAGAGTACATGTATAGCCAGATCAGACAGCTCCATCAGGTCTAGATCTACCCTTTTTGCAAATGTGTAAAAAAAAATTAATTAAAATGTCTCTCTATCAGGTAAAGGGTAAATCAGAGAAGACCAACATGTAGATGTTTTGTTCCAATGTATAAATGTAATCTATGATAACATTTTCATGAATTTAACCATGTAGTCACCTAAATAGTCCCACATTATCATTGTAGTTTATCGGATTTTACTTTTATGATTTTTTATGATTTATATTACATATACACATGTATTACATATCTTTTGTTTTTCATTTTCCATAAAACATAATTATAACAAGTTTGAAGAATAAAAGTTGATGCTTATCCTTCTTATTGCAATATAGCTGGCATTTTCAAACAGACTGGATCCAGATGAAACACCAATTAACTGGTCATATCATCAGGATTCAAACTATTGGATGCTCAGTCAAAAGTTTCTGAAAAGTTCAAAGTACAGTAAAACCTATATACATGTATAAAGCCTCTATCGAACATATAATGAATAAATGTCAGGGTTAACAAGAGCAGGTGGTTGCTTAACCCATTCTCTCTTCATTATTCATGTAAGAAATAATATTTATTAGCTGATTTTTTATAATGGTAAATGAGCACAGGATTTTTTTACCTTGAAAGAAATAGTAAAATCATATCCTTATAATTTCATAAGCAAACAGAGCAGACCCAGATAGACAGCTCCTACAGGAGCCGTCTGATCTGTGTCTACTCTGTTTGCAAATGCGTGAAAAGGCATTCATATGAGGGAAAGGGTTAATACAGGACTGAAGTAATGCAGAAAACTGTTCGAGTTGCTAGAGAACGTTTTTTTCCTGCATTTCCTGATTTCCCATACAACATTTAGATGTGAAATTGAATCCCTCTAAACGGGAATTCTAGAAGAGAGGAATTCAGATACTCTTAGGCAGGTGAATGCTTAATGCAGGGTGAAAGTCATGGATGAGCTTTCTGCATGACTTTCAACCTGCATTAAGCTACCACCAGTCTACAAGACCGAAATTATATTAAATTGTACATGTATATGAATATTCGTCACCTTCCTTAATGTTTATAATGTAAAACTTTTATCAGATCTGTTTATTTCCATAGCAAACAGAACTCACCCTGATCAGACAGCTGATCTGGGTCTATTCTGTTTGTAAAGGTGTGAACAAGTGTTTATATGAAGGCAAGGGTTAAGATGCCATCTTTCTTCAAAACCTAGAATTAAACTTATTTAAGTTATTTTAGATGATTGCTGTAGACAGGTTTAAATGTGTCTAGAACTTACACAAATGGAATCCTTTTAGATAAGGAGAAGGATTGAACTCATTATTGCATAGTTGTTTGCTGTGTAATGTTATCACTGATGATAGATTTAACCCATTATCTCATGAATATTTATGAAAGAAATACTGACATTATGAACACCTCTAAACTAACTTTTTATATTTTTTTATGAAAACACGATTTCTGGCCATGGTAGAAACTGCAGAATCAGACACAAGCACACAGAGCAGACCCTGATCAGACGGCTCCTATAAGAGCCATCTGATCTGGGTCTACTCTGTTTGCAAAGGCATGAAAAGGCATTTATATGAAGGAAAGGGTTAATCATTTGAATCCTTTGAATGCTGAATATTCAAATTCAAATGGCCAATCTTTGTTTAACTATATAGTCCATTCAGTATGAGAAGCTTACAATTTTGAATGGCAAATAGTGCAGACCCTGATCATAGGACTCTTATAGGAGCCTTCTGATCTTGGTCTACACTGTTTGCAAATGCAAGTACTTATTTCCCACATTTTTATACGCCCACCTAATAAAGGTGGTCGTATATTGTCGTGGCCCTGTCCGTCCGTCCGTTCGTTCGTTCGTTCGTTCGTTCGTCCGTCAACATTTTGTTTGTCCGCTGTTTTCTGGGAAAACTATTTGACAGATATTAATGAAACTTCACACAAATGTTTAATGCATCAAGATCTGAAGCTGAGTTGATTCTGAGGTTCATTTGATTTTTCATTTCAGAGTTATGGCCCTTGTCCTAAAAAATATGCAAATAGTTTGTCCGCTGTTTTCTGGGAAAACTATTTAAGAGATATTAATGAAACTTCACACAAATGTTTAATGCATCAAGATCTGAAGCTGAGTCGATTTTGAGGTTCATTTGATTTGTTGTTTCAGAGTTATGGCCCTTTTACTTAAAAAATAGTGCAAATATATGCAAATAGTTTGTCCGCTGTTTTCTGGGAAAACTATTTGACAGATATTAATGAAACTTCACACAAATGTTTAATGCATCAAGATCTGGAGCTGAGTTGATTCTGAGGTTCATTTGATTTTTCATTTCAGAGTTATGGCCCTTGTCCTTAAAAAATATGCAAATAGCTTGTCCGCTGTTTTCTGGAAAAACTATTTGAGAGATATTAATGAAACTTCACACAAATGTTTAATGCATCAAGATCTGAAGCCGAGTCAATTCTAAGGTTCATTTGATTTTTCTTTTCAGAGTTATGGCCCTTGTCCTTAAAAAATAATGCAAATATATGCAAATAGTTTGTCCGCTGTTTTCTGGGAAAACTATTTGACAGATATTAATGAAACTTCACAAAAATGTTTAATGCATCAAGATCTGAAACTGAATTGATTCTGAGGATCATTTGATTTTTCGTTTCAGAGTTATGGCCCTTGTCCTTAAAAAATAATGCCAATACATGCAAATAGTTTGTCCGCTGTTTTCTGGAAAAACTATTTGAGAGATATTAATGAAACTTCACAAAAATGTTAAATGCATCAAGATCTGATGCTGAGTCGATTTTGAGGTTTATTTGATTTGTCGTTTCGGAGTTATGGCCCTTTTACTTAAAAAATAATGCAAATATATGCATATAGTTTGTCCGCTGTTTTCTGCCAAACTGTTTGACAGATATTAATGAAACTTCATACACATGTTTAATGCATCAAGACCTGAAGCTAAGTGAATTCTGAGGATCATTTGATTTGTTGTTTCGGAGTTATGGCCCTTGCACTTAAAAAAATAATGCAAATCTATGCAAATATGAGGATGGCCATAACTTTTTCATTTGAAATGATATTTACTTCAATTTTTTTATATGGTTAAACCTTAACGTGAATTTTCACATATATTGCGGGGGTTTTGATATGTTATTTTATTCTAAAGTTATGGTCTTTGAACTTTGTGTGTTCGTTGCTTTGTTTGTCGGTCAACTTTTAGTTTGTCTGTTGTTTTCTGGGAAAACTATTAAAATGATATAAATGAAACGTAACACAAATGTTTTAAGCAACAAAATTTGAAGCTGAGTTTATTTTGAGGTTCATTCAGTTTGTCTTTACAGAGTTATGGCCGTTTCACTTTACAAAAATCTGCAAAAATGAGGATTAGCTGTAACTTTTTTATTTAATAAGATATTCACTTCAATTTTTTAAAAAACAGTATCACCTTAATATGGAAATCAAGATCTGAAGCACAGATTGGAAAATGTCAACACTTATAAGGCATATTGAATCAGAGAAAGTTTGCAAGTGGGCGTATTATGTACCGTATGCGGTACTCTTGTTGTATGAAGGAAAGGGTTAATCCTTTGAACGAAAGGTCTATCTTTAACTACATGTATATACATGTATTGCATTCAGTACGAGTGGCTTGAATTTGATTTTTGAATGACAGACAGTGCAGACCCTGATCAGAGGGCTCCTATAGTAGTCCTCTGATCTTAGTCTACACTGTTTGCAAATGCAAGTACACTTATTTCCCATATTCAGGGAGTAAAGGACATCACATTTCTGTAGTAGTTGTGAAAGTATAGCATTTTTTTCACAATTGATGTTAAAGCACTTCTCATAGCATGCCAGTAAATCATTGTGTTTTATGTTAAGACTTGCTTTGCTGTGTGTTTTAATTCCAAGTTTGATACATATGAACTGTGACAAATCAGGAATTAGGGCAGTGCAAACAGTGTAGACCTAGACTCCAGTCATGGTGTCTGGTCATTAGTCTACACTGTTTGACATCAGTAGAACTTTTTTTTTTTTGCTACCTTTTAAAAAAAATTGGAAATTCAGATCCATTACATTGTAGATTTGGTCTACAATGTTTACAATTCATTCTGGTTTTATCATGGAATGGCTCATATGATGATATGTGCACTATATGTGTTTAGTTAGATTAATTGTGTGTGCATGTGTTTATTTCAGAGCATCATCACCGTATTTGTCTGTGGATTATGGGAGGTATATGAATAATAGTTTTCAGTGTTGAGGGTGGTTTACAATGCTACAGGAGAAAACTGGGTCTCATATACTTTACATTTATTCCTACAATAATATACACCTGAATTCCAGTGAAAATTGCTTAGAATTAAAGGGTCTGGATTGCTTTACTATTAATACTATTGCATGGGTTATTTAAGGTAGCTCATATTTATTAACCCATTCCCTCATAGGCTATTTTTAGACCCATCCACTTTGAATAAATCTATCGAAAAGGAGCATTAACTAGAGAAAAGGACAATTTTAGAATTCTGTAGTTTGAAACCATTGTGATAAATAGAGCATTTGCTCCTATAGGAGCAAATGCTCTATTTGTCACAATGGTTTCAAAAGGTGACTTTTGCAGAGGCGTCAGAAGGCATCAATATGAGGGAATGGGTTAATGGGTGTAGACTTTGAATAATGAATTATGCATTCCAAGTCTTCAGTAACATAACAGCAGTATCCTAAGTAAAGCAGCGATTATGTATGTTACGATCTACACAGACACCCAATGTCACCACTCAACTGGTTTTTGAAACTGGGTAGTTTAATTTGGAACCATTTTGATGACTTTAAATTACATGTAGATTGACATAGAAACAAATAGTGTAGACCATGATCAAATTGTTCCTTGAGGATCACTGTGATCTGGTTCTGCACTATTTGCAAAAGCTTATGTTTCCAACTATTTGTGATAGCAAGGGTAATAAAGGTTTCTTCCATTCATTGACAGTTTGAATCCTATTGAGATGTTGTATTATTCAGTATCTCATCTGAATCCAGACTGTTTACATAGTTCTAAAGTTTGAGATAAACAAATTACCATATTTACAAGAGAAAAGGAAAATGTTCGATTTTTTTAGTTTTGAAACCACTGTGATAAATAGAGCATTTGCTCCTATGGAGCAAATGCTCTATTTATCATAATGGTTTCAAGAAGTGACTTTTAGAAAGGCGTATTTATGGAGGAAAGGGATACACTAATGACCATATTTACCCTATAAAACTTTGGTCAAACAGACTTAGGCGAATGATGTAGACCCAGATCCTGAAGAAGCAGATTAATAATGTGTACACTATTAATTTCATCAGTCTCATTTTAGCGTTTTCAAAACACTGCTTAGGTCAGCTTATTTTGCAAAATACCACTTATTTATCAGACATTTTATTTATGACTTGAGTGCTGCCTTGAATTTTTTATAAGTAGGTATTTTTAGCTCAAAACATAATTATTAGGGATGAATAGACTTAAACAGTTTGAGATGCATCTCACTTCTAAGGATTCAAATTGAATAGACAATGCAAAATACCATTTTCTCATGTAGCAATGTGTCAGCCATCAAATCTTGACTTTTTTCCCCAGTTTGAAGCTTGTTCTGTCTACAGTAAAACCTCTATACATTTAGTCACTAAGTCAATAAACCTGAGTTTTGTAAAGCCTGTGGCTGCATTTAGTCCTGCATGAGGTTACCATCCTTTCCCTGTTTAACCCTTTCGCTGTTACACATTTATGTAAGAAATAATGACAACGTGAATATTTATTAGCTGATTTTTTTACTGTTTTAAATCAATGATCGAAGTGTCAAAGTGTTTGGATCTTGATCCGTCACATCTGAATCCAAACTGTTTGTATTGCTATATGGTAATTATGAAATCGCCACTACTCATGACTAGCACATAAATATTTAAACCTCGTTCCATAAATATGATTATGCAAACAGAGAAGTCCCAGATCAGATGGCTCCTATAGGAACTGTCTGATCAGGGTTTGCTCTGTTTGCTTATGAAATAATATGGATCTAATTCTACGGTTTCTGCCATGGTAAAAAATTCCTATGTTTGTATGCGATTATAAAAAAAACCTCATCTGGTTAATATTCATGGTGTCATTATTTCTTACACAAATAGTCATGGAGTAAAGCATTAAAAGACCCAGACTTGAGCTCTCTTGTAAAGAGGTTTTACTATCTTTCTGCTGTGATATGGTGTTTATTGCTAATGAACCTGTCGGTGTTGGTGGTTGTTTCGTTTCTTGTTCTGGTGATTTCCATAACAACATACCTGCTATGTGATTGTTGTGACCAAAAATAAAATATAATTATGTTTTTGTTCATTTTTGGAGAAAAGATTTATAATCCATTTCTGGACCCTTTCCTCCATACATTTTGATTGAAGAATTTCTTACTGCATGAATATTTTACAATTACACATTAACGATGAATGTTTTGGATGTAACACAAATTTCAGAATCAGATTTATATTAAATGTTAAGCAAACAGAGCAGACTCTGATCAGACAGCTGCTACAGAAGCTTCTGATCTGGGTCTACTGTGTTTGCAAAGATGCCAAAAGTCATGTTTATGAGGGAAAGAGTTTAAAAAAATCCCAAAACCATGTGACACATACTAGTAGTGTAAAACAGATTTGATCCTAATGAGGGGCCTATTTATCAAGTCTCTCATCTGGTTCATGATGTTTGCAAAGGTCATCAAAATCTGCACAAAGGTCATCAAAATCTACACAGGGCAAGGGGGGAGTTGAAGCCTTCTTTTCTTTTTTATTGAACCAAATTTTTACACTTCATTCTGCCATTTACTGAAACTACAACATTAGTCAATATTCTTAGTCTCTCCTGTCTACAGCAGTATATAGTAATAAACAACTCTTTGTGCTATGAGTAATTGTCCTCTGCAACTATGTGACAAGTGAATCAAACAGTATGGACCCTGATGATACACCGAGTTACTCTGCATCTCATCTGGGGCCCTTTTTACTAAAGACCATAGTTATGACCAAAATTGTCATAAGTCCTTATTTATGATGATTGTTACTTCTCAGACAGCCGAAACTATCGCACATTCTAGTGTGTAGCAAAAAAGGCTAACTTTGTACAACAGAAATTATTGTAAGAATCACAACTGGAAGAATGTTAGAACTTATGATGATTTCAGTTGTATGATCTTAAGTAAAACCGGCCCTGGGCCCAAATTATTTGCTTAACCCTTTCCTTCATATAAATGTTTTTTTCTCACATTTGCAAACAGAGTAGACCCAGATCAGATGGCTCCTATAGGAGCTGTCTGATCAGGGTCTGCTCTTTTGCCCTTGGAATTTGATAGATCTGTTTTAGTTTCTAAAGTGACTGCAATGATCCACCTTCCATATTTCATTATAACCATTTTGTCCATGAATATTCAGTAGGTATTGAAATTTGAAATAAACATAGAACAGGGAAAGGGTTAAATAATCACAATTGCATGACTTGTATGCAAAGAGTTAATATCACCCACATTCTTCTGTATTTTCTCTTCACTGTAACTTCTGCAAACTGAATTCAGAGCTGCAGAGATACTATTTCTTAACCATATTATCTCTTGTTGGTAGTCATTAGAATTTTCTCAAAGAGGCAGTTCTAATGAGTACCACCATTAACCCATTTAAGGGTTTGGCTCAGAAATATTCGAAAACATCTTGATCCTTTAGCTGATGACTATTCATGAAAGAAATAATGGCATTTATGGATATTTAATCAGCTGAAATTTATAATGGTGTATGAATACATTGTAGTGTGTTTTGGTTATGGCAGAAACTGTACAATCAATTTTTTATCCTTAACCCTTTCCTCCATAAATATGCCTTTCTACACCTCTGTAAAAGTCACTTTATGAAACCATTGTGATAAATAGAGCATTTGCTCCATAGGAGCAAATGCTCTATTTATCACAATGGTGTCAAACTACACAAATTTAACATTTTTCTTTTCTCTAGTAAATGCTCCTTTTCAGTAGATTTATTCAAAGATGTTGGGTCTAAAAACAGCCTATGGAGTAAAGGGATAAATAAACATAGCAGACCCTTATTATACAGTTTCTTGCAAAGCCAAAACATCCCGTGTTCATACACTATTCTAAAAAACTGGTTGATTAATATTCATGATGTCATTATTTCTTACATGCATATTCATGAGGAAGAGGGTTGAATAAAACCCAGTTGGCAATTTTGTCATTTCTGTCCTGCAAGTTCTATTAGCATTGCTTGTGTTCTAGTAGACACTATTGAGTATTCTCCGACTTCCTGTTATATCTTCTTTTAACTTATTCCATAAGCAAACAGATCAGACCCTGATCAAGATATTCCTACAGGATCTGTCTGATTTGATCTGATTTGGTTCTGCTGTTTGCAAAGGCATTAACCCTTTCCTTCATATAAATACATTTTCACGCATCTGCAAACAGAGTAGACCCAGATCCGACGGCTCCTATAGGAGCTGTCGGATCAGGGTCTGCTCTATTTGCTTATGAAATTTGATAGAGCCGATTCTTTGACTACTAAAATGACTACAATGTTTCCCCTTCTCTATTTAATTATAATAACTATTTTGTCTATGAATATTGAGTAGATATTGAGATTTGGAGTAAATACAGAACATGGAAAGGGTTAAAGGGCATCTGTATGAGGTAAAGGGTTAATACAGTTTGGCACATCAACTGGAATTTCTCAAAGAAAAAGAAAAGATGAATTGGATTAAAATAACAGTTCTTCACTCTCAATTCTTTATACAGTAAAACCTCGTTAATCAGAACTCTCAAATTGATATTATTATGAATTTTTAACCATTTACCTGATCAATATTCATGTCAGAAATAATGACATCATGAATATTTATTAGCTTTTTTATAATGGTTCATGAACTCAAGATGTTTTTGCATTGGCAGAAACTATAGAATTATATCTGTACAATTCCAATAAACAAACAGAGCATACCCTGATCAGACGGTTCCTACAGGAGCCTTCTGATCTGGGTCTACACTGTTTGCAAATGCATGAAAAGGTGTTTATATGTATGTAATGGTTACATTGTAATTAAGACAGGTGGCTGCCCTACAGGGTGCATTAACCTTTTCCCTCATATAAACGTGTTTTCACGCATTTGCAAACAGAGTAGACCCAGATCAGACGGCTCCTATTGGAGCCGTCTGATCAGGGTCTGCTCTGTTTGCTAAAGGAATTTGGTATAACTGTTTCTTTACTTTCTAAAATGGCTACAATGTTTCACCTGCCATTTTCATTATTACTATTTTGCTCATGAATACTCAGTAGGTATTGAAATTTGAAATAAACATAGAACAGGGAAAGGATTAAGCACCCACCTGCCTAACAAGAGATCTCAATATTTCTGTAGCAAAAGTTTGTATTGGTGAGGTTTCCCTGTTACAATTTTCTTGGCTGTTCAAGAAATATTGATTTGTACCACACATAGTTGAGTTTTTATCTTGTAGCTGATATATTCTCTTCAAGGTACCTGGAACTTTTGCATGGGGTGATTGTAATATCTATTGAACTAGCATTTTAAAGCATTATAAATCTCCCAATTAGTATTGGCAACATCTGCTACCCTAATTAGCCTTATTATTCAGACAGACAAATTTAAGAAAATAGTTCTAACCCAGATAAAAGTGGCCCCCAGGAGCAGTTCAATCAGGGTCTACACTATTTTGCTATGCCATAAATTCATTTAACCCTTTACTCCAAAAGACAATTTTAAAGAGTTGTCACAAGATAAGGTCTGGTGGAGAAATAAATGGAAATGGTGGAATATCAGCATCCTATGAAACTAAAGGAGTGGGAAATTGTGTAGGTCCAAAATAAACTTCATTCTTCAGGTTACGAAGAGGTACCGTTTGATCTGGGTCTGCACTATTTGCTTAACTTTGTATGTCTGAATATTTAGGATAATAAGTATATTTACTTCTACATTCCTATTGCATTATATTATATATGATCACAGAGCAACAAATAAACATGCATACGCAAGTACTAAAATCGTCATTTCTCCACCAAAAAACCTATGTTGTGACTTCTCTTTAGAATTGTCTCTTTGAGATGATTCTAAAGAGTGGTACACATCATAGGGTTTGGTGGAGAAATAAAGAAAAAAAAATCTTGAAAATGTTTTAATTTACACATCTTGTCTGGACCTCTGATCTCATTTCTAATACAATATAGCTCAGCAGTTAAAACTGTTATATATTAGATACATACTGTACTTTATAAATGCTTTTTGAATAATCAGATAGAAATCTCTTACACAGCATTAACCCCTAATCATGTATATTAATTGTTTGCAGTTTAGACTTTTGTCTGCTTCTTGTCTATAAATCAACAAATTAACTCAGTTTTGGGTTTACGTGTACTTGTACTTGGATCTTGATCAGATGCTGTAATTCCAGTCTAATAGTGTCTGATCTGGATCAAAACTGTTTGCAAATGACAGTCAATAATGATTGTTTTATAATAGCCCAGCATAATTTTGTCATAAAAATTAAAAAGAAAATAAAGATATGAGTATTATGCAACCAGCACAATAGCAGTATGAAAAGTTTTTGGCCAAAAATGCCCTTTTTTTACCTGTGTATTGTATTAACCCTTTACTCCATAAATGCGCTTTTCTATGCCTTTGCAAACAGAGTAGACCCGGATCAGATGGCTCCTATAGGAGCCATCTGATCAGGGTCTACTCTGTTTGCTTATGGAATGCACAGATCTGAATCTCTAGTTTCTCCTATGACCAAAATGTTTTGTATTCATATGCTGTGATACATAATCTTCAAAGTGATATTTATGACATCATTATTTCTCACAAAAATTTAGAGTGAAGGGTTAAATACAACATGGGAACGTGCGCGCCTCTGCTGAGGTTTGAACTTACAACCTCAACATTGGGAGGTAGACACTGTACCATTGAGCTAATGAGTCCTTGTAAACAATATGTGGTATCCATTGAATTACAGTAAAACTTCTATATAGTGGCCTCTAAATAAATCACAACAACAGCAGCCATCTGATAGGAGTCCGCTCTGTTTGCAAAGGCATGAAAAATGGTTTGTATGAAGGAAATGGCTAAACATGTATATAGGCTCATTAAACTTTGGCTTGAAAAAGTAAAAAAGTCTTGCTTCAAAGTGAATTGTATTTTATCTTACAGCCGGTCTCCATCTCCCACCCCGTCCTCGCCAGTTCCACAGTCTCCTGTATTCCCACGCAGTCTAACGGATGTACTGTCTCCAGAGTCTGATGGTGACCGCAGTGCCACTGGTTCCCATGACAGTTGCTCCATGCTGGAAGGCTTCTATTTGTTACGCAAGGACTCTGAAAGGAGGTTGACCCTGGTACAATTGCTCATGAAAGAGGAAGACATTTCCACGGTAAGCTTTTGTATTAATACTTCAAAATATCTGTAACTATTGTTGTTTGCTTCAATTCTTAAAGTTGTTTTTTTTCCATTTCTCTAAACCCATTCCCTCATAGGCTATTTTTAGGTCCAATCTCTTTGAATAAATCTACTGACAAGGAGAATTAACTAGGGAAAAGGAAATTTTTAGAATTGTGTAGTTCTGAAACCATTGTGATAAATAGAGCATTTGCTCCTTATCACAAAATAGTCTGTAGAGTGCTGAAGGTTAACTCTCTTCAAACTATAGTTAACCCTTGCCCAGTCCAACATTTATTCAAGATTTTATCACATCATTAATATACAAGGACAGAATCAGTAAAATGGAACATGGAAACGAGATGTTTTCACGATGATAGAAGCTGTAAAGTCGGATCTAAAAATTTCCATACGCAAACAGAGCAGACCCTTATCAGACAGCTCCAATAGGTGCTGTCTGATCTGGGTCTACTCTGTTTGCAAATGCGCGAAAAGGTGTTAATATTAACCCATTACCTGATAGGCTATTTTCAGACCCAATCTCTTGAATAAATCTACCGAAAAGAAGCATTTACTGGAAAAAAGGAAAATTTTAGAATTGTGTAGTTTTGAAACCATTGTGATAAATAGAGCATTTGCTCCGTAGGAGCAAATGCTCTATTTATCACAATGGTTTCAAAAAGTGACTTTTACAGAGGTGTAGAAAGGCGTATTCATGGAGGAAAGGGTTAAGGAAAGGGTTAAATTTGTTATATAGCCTTTTCATACAGTTTGGATCTAGAGGAGTAGCCATGAAACAGGGACTCATCAGGATCCAGACTGTTTAATATTTAACTCTAAAAATATGATGTTCTACACCTTTGCAAACAGGGTCTGCTCTTATTGCTTAACATATAATATAGACATGATTCTACAGTTTTTGTCTGGCAAAAAAATCTTGGATTTCATATGTCATAAATAATAAAACCTAAAGTAATCTAATTAATATAAATGTCATTATTTCTGTCATAAATATTCATGGAGTAACGGGTTAATTCAAGGAAATCCTTTGTATGTTGCAGGTGATTGACAAGTGGATGGAACTCATACACAGGGATGCCACAATATCACATCCAAAGCTAACCAGGGTGAGTATTTATTTATGAACAGGTAGACCCAGATCAGAAGAGTGCTGCAAAAAAACTATGATACATGTATAGATTTACAGTGTTTGCTGATGGCAGTAAACCTTTTTACTTTATCCAGTTAGTTCAAAACCTTTAATTTGCAAACAAAGTAAACCCAGATCATACAGCTCCTGTAGGAGCTATTTGATTGGGTTCTGCTCTGTTTGCTTATGTTACAGATTCTCTTTTTCTTACCATGGCAATAAACTTTTCATCATACTCGATGAATTAATGTTGTATCCAGGATCATGGTACACATTAGAACATCTTATAGCTTTCCAATAATATGTTCATGATTTTCCCAACCCTATGTCCTGAATTTAACGAATAACTTTGTAGCTCACCTGAGCATGAGATGCTCGTGGTGAGCTATTGTGGTCAGTCTTTGTCTGTTGTCCAGTTTCCTTTTCCATCGTCAACACTAAACGACTTCTTATAAATGGTTCGGCATAAGTTAATGAAACTTGAAATGGATGTTCCTTGTGTTTTAAAGATTTCTAATTGCCATGACAACCATATGGATTTTTAAAAAAAACAACAAATCTTGTTAGAAACTGCTGGCCAGATTTAAAATAGTTTGGTTCAAATGTTCTTTGGGTGACCCCATACAAAGCTTGTTAAAATTATTCAGTTTTGTCAAAAAACATTGCTGCTGAGGGGCAGGGCTCATTCATTCATTCCTTGAATGTTTGTAGTGAAAACTTCACAAATCTTCTTGTATGAAACTTCTACCTCATTTTCAAAATATTATGACACAAATATTCCTTAGATTGTACCAAGATTGTTCAAGTTATGGAGATCGTGCAAAGACCATGGCCGCCTGTGGGTGGGCTTGTTTTCCTTACATGTACATTGTAAATTGTAAAAACTGTGAAAAACTTCTGCTCTGAAACCACTAGCCTCATTTCAAGATATTTTGGCAGAAATAGTCGTCCTTGGGTGATTCTCTGTAACAATTGTGTAAATTATTCCATAAAAATTGTTTAAATTATTCCGATTGGATGAAAACCAGGACAGCAATGCAGTGAGGCTCAATTTCTTCATATGTATAGTGAAATCTTCTTCTCTGAAACACTGTGCCCAATATTTTGGTATAAATGATCCTTGGTTACTCATGCCAAGATTGTTCAAATTATTTTGACAATTTGTTCAAACTATTAAAACCAATTGAATAATATGGCTGCTAGAGTGGGAATTGGGGTTTGAATTCTTTTTCCTTATAATATATATTTGTGAAAGTTTTAAAAATCTTCTTGTCTGAAACTGCATGGTGGATTTCAAAATAATTTAGAACAAATGTTTCTTTGGTGACCTCTTACCAAGATTCTTCTAGACATGACAATCTGTCAAAGAAAATGGCCACCAGCGGACGGGGCTCATTTTATTCATATTTATAGTCATTTAGTGAAAACTTCAAATGTCTTCTTTTCTGAAACTGATAGTTTGGCAGAAATGGTCTTTTGGCAACTCTCTACCAAAATTGTAAAAATTATTCTGATTGATTGAAAGATATGGGCACTAGTGGGTGGGTCTCCTTTTCCTTATATGTATATACAATGTAGTTAAAAACTTCATATGCCCCCCGCTTTAAGGGGAAGCATTTAGATTCAAAATAAACAAAAATAACCTGGGCTTTATTGTGTGTGAAAAGACGAAAACATTTAAACCAGTTTTTGCTTCTACATGTATCATTATTAATTTTGAAACAGTGACACCTTCAATATTGGCTTAGTATCTTATATTTTGATAAAAAGTACATTCTTTATTTCAACTGAATTCTATAAATTATAACTGTATTTATGCTGCCAGTAGCATTGACGAATTTTTGAATTTGTGCTGACATTGATTATTCCCAACTGTAGGCAGATTAATATGGTTTTGGCATCATCTCTGCGTCTGTATTTCAATAACACAGTTAACCATTTCCCTGTTCTATGTTTATTTCAATATGGCAGGAGGAATCTGGGTCTATACCGCAAAAGACATTAGTTACTCATTTCCTATATTGAAAGTGATTTTTTCCATGTTTATTTTTACAGGATCATCTTCGAATCATAATGTTAGCCATGAGAGACTACATTCGTGATCAGAATTCCAGTATTATCAAAATAGGGCTAGGTATGTACATGTACCAACATTCATCTGAGAGAGTTGCTTGAGTTTTGAAACCTTCACCTGAGAGAGTTGTTTGAGTAATGAAACCTTCACCTGAGAGAGTTGCTTGAGTAATGAAACCTTCACCTAAGAGAGTTGCTTGAGCAATGAAACCTTCGCCTGAGAGAGTTGTTTGAGTAATGAAACCTTCACCTAAGAGAGTTATTTGAGTAATGAAACAGTTCAACCTTATCTTACAGGCACAGTTCTGAATAACCAATCTTTTTCAACAAAATTAAAATAGACCCATAGATAAAGAGGTGTACAGTAAAACCCCTCTAAACCGGAATTCTAGTAGAGAAGAATTTAGATACATTTAGGCAGGTGGCTGCTTCATACAGGGTGAAAGTCGTGCAGAAAGCTCCTCTAGGAGCTTTCTGCATGACTTTCACCCAGCATGAAGATGCCACCTGTCTCCAAGACCGATATTTATACCAAATTTAACGTCCGGTTTAGATGGGTTTTACTGAATATCAAGTACAGTAGAACCTGTCTTAAGCAACTGTCACAGTGTGTAGGTTTATCATCACTTGTATGGTCTTGCTGAAAAAGAACACCCAGTTACACTTGGTGCCCAACGTGGGGCTGTGACTGTATGTGCTCCAAGTTCGATTCCTGTCGTTTTCATACCCATAGAAATTTGGGACAAATTTCAGCTTGCTGATGGAGTATGTCACAGCGTGTAGGTTTATCATCACTTGTACGGCCTTGCTGTACAAGCACGCTTTTATGGCGACGTGGTAGAGTGTATGACTGAGAACCTGGCGACCCAGGTTCGATCCCGGGTCTGAGCGGGTATGTTTCTTTATAAGAACATCCGGTTACACAACCTTATATTGATTAGACACAGGAATCGTAAAAAGCAGGTGGTTGCTTAATGCAGGGCAAAAGTAATAAAGAAAACTCCTATAGGAGGTTTCTGCATTACTTTTGACCTGCATTAAGCTACCACCTGCCTTACGGACCCTTAATTAGACCTCTTTTTAATGGTTGATTAAGAATAAAATTGCTATTTCTTTGCCAAACTCTATGTTGTGACCACTGGTTAGAATTGTATAGAAGAGGGTCTAAAATGTAGTCACAAGATAGAGTTTTATGGAGAAATAAAGGAGCTGTCCTTTAACCCTTTCCCTGTTCTATGTTTAGTCCAAATTTTAATACCCATTGAATATTCATGTACAAAACAGTTATAATCAAATGTGGAAGATAGTATATTGTAGCTATTTTAGAAAATAAAGACACAGATCTATCAAATTCCACAAGCAAACAGAGCAGACCCTGATCAGACGGCTCCTCTAGGAGCCGTCTGATCTGGGTCTACTCTGTTTGCAAATGCGTGAAAACACGTTTATATGAGGGAAAGGGTTAACTCTTTCATTCATACCTTTTAAGGCCTTTGCAAACAGTGTATATCTAGATCAAACTGATCCTGTGAGTGTGGGAGCTGTCTGATTAGGGTCTGCTCTGTTTGCTAATGAAATTATAGTGAATCGGACTCAGCACTTTCTACCAATGCCAAAATTCATGATTGTGTACATATACCATTAAAAGAATTCAGCTAATAAGTAATCCTAGAAGAGCCTACTGATCAGGGTCTGCTGTTTGCTTAAGGAAATTTATAGATCTGATTATGCAGTTTCCACAACAGTGAAATAATTCCCTTTTCCATGTTCTATATTATTGATTATGTCAATGAATATTCATGAGGTGAAGAAATCTTGAATAAATATTTAACAGGGGAAGGGATGAGTTAACATCTTTTAGAGTTATATAAATTGCTATGAACTGTTTGTAAAGGAAATCATGGATTTTGACTGTAGCATGCTCAAGGTGTATCAGTGTAAATGTTTTTCTACAGGCAGTGAGCTAGTTTGTGTCTATAAAAAAACCTTGAAGAGGCAAACCTCTATTTTATAAAGTTCCTATTTTCTCAGATAAAGTGAAGGAACTCCTGGACTATGACCAGGCGGCATTGATGGAGATACAGCTGGCTTTATATGTGTTTCAGGAAGCGGTAAGTACGGACAGACAGAAAATGAAACGACTTCAGATGCATTAGTGTGCAAATAATTAATGTTATAAGTTGTAAATATGTTCTGTATAAGGTGGACATGATTATTGCCTGACACAAAGTTTTTTACTCTTTTTTTTTACACTTTTGCAAACAAAGTAGACCTAGATCAGACGGCTCTTGTAGGAACTATCTGATCAGGGTCTGCTGTGTTTGGTATTGGAATTGTATAAATTTGATTCTACAGTTTCTGCCAATACCAAAATATCTTTTGTTCATATGGTTATAAAAAATCAGCAAATGCATATTTATGGTGTCATTATTTCTTACATAAATATTCATGAGGTAAAACATATGTTTTGTTTTAGGTGAGCATGTATCTTATAGGTTGTATATACTTTCTGTATTAACCCTTTCCTTATATATTTGTAAGACTCAAATCGAGGGCCAGTCCCAGATCGAAGCCGATTCGAAAATCATGGGCCGATCCAAAATCATGGGCCTTTTCCTCACAAATCATGGGCCGATTTATAACCCACAAAAAACCACATCCTACCTGAGCCGTCTGATACCTGGGTCTATTCTGTTTTCAGATGTGTGAAAACGTTTTTATATAAAGGAAAGGGTTAAATGATTTAAGTTGTACATAATTTGTTTTGATTTGTATTAGAAGGGTGTCAGTTTGATGTTAAACTCTATGTTCTGTATTAGGTGAGCATGAACCTGAAGCTACATGATATCCAACCTCATTGGATGTTTGCATTGGACAATTTACTACGCAGTGCCACACAGGCTGCCATCACTGTTCTCTCACCAGGTGAGACTATATTACTTTTTAGCTCCACTTTTTCAAAAAGTGGCGCTATTGTCATGACCCTCTCGTCGGCGTCGGCATTTCCTATAGGAGCCGTCTGATCAGGGTCTGCTCTGTTTGCCAATGGAATTTGATAGATCTGTTTCTTTAGTTTCTAAATTGGCTACAATGTTTCACCTTCCATATTTCATTATTACTATTTTGTCCCTGAATTTTCAGTAGATATTGATATTTGGAATAAACATAGAACAGGGAAAGGGTTAAACAACATCTGCTTCTTTATTATAGAATAGATTTTGACCAAATTTTATAGGATTAGGTGGTGCATCAATAGGTCACAGGAGCTGAGCATATATTTTAATGAACAGTTTTTTATGCCCCGAACAAGGTGGGAGGCGTATAGCCTTGCTCTTGTCCATGTCCTATGGACACAATTTTCTAGCTTTAAATGACATTTCCTCCTAGCCCACTGAATCTTTTACCAAACTTCACATGAAAGATCCATAGCTGGTTCCATTACGTAGATACGCCTTTTTACACCTTTGCAAACAGAGTAGACTCAATAACAACCATGATCAGGGTATGATCTATTTGCTTTTTGAATGATATACAGTAAAACCTGTCCTAAAAAGCAGGGGGTTGCTTAATGCAGGGAAAAAGTAATGTAGAAAGCTCCAGTAGGAGCTTTCTGCATTACTTTTGACCTGCATTAAGCTACCACCTGTTTTATAGGTCCATAGTTATACCTCTTTTTGAGGGTCGTTTAAGACAGGTTCGACTGTAGATATAATTCTATAGTTTCTACCATGGCAAAATTTTCTTTTGTTAATATGCCGTTTTAAAAATTATCCACATGCCTTTCATTGTGGCATTATTTTGTACATGAATATATCATGGAGTAGTGGATTAACTTACACCCTAGAGTATATGGTGTGTTTGTTAGATTGTTGAATGTTGCCAGTGTCAGAGCTACAGCTAGGGGTTTTATTGCAGAGCTTGGAGCTAATCTGGCTGGTGGTGATGTCGAGGATGGCATGGGCACATCAGGTGTACCTTCCACAAACTCTGGCAAGTCAGCAACGGGGGCCTACAGAAAGTCTGTCAACATGGAGATAAGAAATCAGCTGGAAAATACAGAAGAAGAAAATATGATGTAAGTTTTTTATATGAATATGAACAAAAATCTATATAAAACATTATAAAATAGTTAAATTCATTAACTGTAAAGTTCAAATATTATAAAATGAAAATGAAGTGGTCTGTAAACAATATTACCCATTAACCCTTGACTCCATAAATACGCCTTTCTATGTCTTTGCAAACAGTGTAGACCCAGATCAGACAGCTTCGGTATGGGCTGTCTGATCAGGATCTGCTTTGTAAATAATGTACCAAATTTCCTTTGCATAGAGAGATTGCTTGTTATTGCTTTGTGAGGATTTGGGATGAAGAGGAGATTTAATTCCAAACAGCTCCGACTTTCATTTGATCTGAGGCATGTTTACAAATGCATGTATTGTCTCCAGTGATCAAACTGAGTATTTGTTCTTCTCAGAAGAGCTATATGCATGTATCCCTTTGAACAACCATAGACTTTTCTCCATGCACACATGTGTTAGCATCTGCTTGTAGAGTTTTTCCTGTAATTTTGCAGACATTTTTTCTTGAAATGAGTTTCTCATTTTAACTTTCTCCTTTGTTTGTTTATGTTACAGGTTGCTACAGCAGCTATTAGAATTAGAAAAGTCATACAACGACTTGTTGAAAAAATCAATAACTGAGAAAAAACTTCAGATCGAACTTTTGCAGTAAGTATTATTTTTTGAGAAAAAAGCAGAGCAGTTGTTAAACCCTTTTTTATGCCCCCACATAGTGCTGGCATATAGGGTTGCCCTTGTCCGTACGTATGTCCATCAGTACGCACATCTAGAAGAATTTGTCCGGACTTCTTTTTGGAAAGTATTTGTCCAATCCACACCAAACTTTACACACATGTTTGTGGCCATTATATCTCGGTCAAGTTTGAAAGCCATGTAACTCACTTTAGTCATTTAAGAGTTGCGGCCCTTTATTTACAAAAATGACTTTAGAATGGCCTTTTCTGTTACAAAAAGTCTGAAGTGGGGGGCATCAGTGACACATTTCTAGTTTCAATATTGGTGTAATATTTCTTTACACATGTTGGTCGGTCCGAAGATGGGTTGGTCCATGGATTGGTTGGTAGACCAAATGGTTTGTTCTATAACTCATAGAACATAAGATTGCCAACCACTGTGTTTGTTTTTTAGCCTGTTACATGATAATGTCACTTTTTTATGCCTTTGCAAACAGAGTGTACGTAGATCAGACAGCTCCTGTAGAAGCTATTTGATCAGGGTCTACTCTGTCTGCTTATAGAATATCTTAGATCTGATTCAGTAGTAATTGTTATAGCTATGCATTCATTTGTTTTTAGCTCATCAGAGCACAAAGTGCTCAGGGTGAGCTTTTGTGATGGCCTGATGTCCGTTGTCCGTCGGCGTGCATCGTCAGTCGTCAACAATTTGAACCTTTAAAAATCTTCTTCTCTGAATATACAGGGTTCTCAGCTTTCATCTTTGGCACATAGCATCATCTGTAGGTCCTCTACAAAACTTATATAAATTATGTCCCTGGGGTGGACAGTTTTCTATAGAAACATATAGTGAAAACTTTGAAAATCTTCTCCTGAAACTGGTAGGTTCTCAGCTTTCATATTTGACTTATAGCATCATGTTCAGGCCCTCTACAAAAGTCAATATTGGGCCTGCCCCAGGGGTGGCCAGTTTTCTATAGCAGCCTGCTGTTTCAATCAGCTTTGTATATTATTCTTTGCTGGTCAGTGACAATTATTGGTTTTTGATGGAGTATAGTGGTCTAGTCAGTTTGGTTGCTGGGCCAGTGGCTATTTTCAGCATACATGTATTGCTGGAGTGTGTCATATTGTTCATTGGGATTCAGTTAGCCAAGATCTTTCATATAGTCTTTCAAGTCCTCTACCAAAGTTATATGAATTATGCCCCTGGGCTCAAATAAGGCCCCGCCCCAGGGGTGGGCAGTTTTCTATAGAAACATAGTGAAAACTTTGAAAATCTTCGCCACTGATTGTCTTTCTGTAGAATTATATCTATGTTATATCATAAGCAAATAGAATAGGCCCTGCTCAGACAGCTCCCATAGGAGCCATTTGAACTAGATCTACTGTTTTAGCAAAGGCGTAGCAATATTCATCAAGTAAAGAGTTATCAGCTTTTCTGTTCTTGTATATCTAGACAGATCTTGAGCAATCCGCTGCAGCTTGGTGCCTTTGGTTCAAGTTCACAGTTGTCAGACAGTGGCAGAAGTACGTCACCTGCACCGGGCACCCCAGCAGTGGTTGTAGAAGAGCCCCGAGATGAGGCTTTGGTCAGCTGGTTAGCACAATGCAGGGTAGATTCTAATACAATAGAAAAGGTACACCAATGAACTGAAGAGATTATATTTATGATTTCCCTCCTAGTCTGGGAAATTCCTTAACCTTAGGCTATGGGAAAATCGGCTTGTTATCAGGATCCATACTGTTTGACAATCTAATATCTTCTTTGAAAAGAAAATATGAAGACAATCTGATACAAAATCTGCATTTAATAGGAGATATTTTCTGTTGACCAAACAATTGCTCAGAATACAGTCAAATGTTTAACGGTATTACAGTTTTCAAATTTTTCATCCTGATCAGACAACTCAAGAGGACCTTGATTATGCACTGTTTACGATTTCAAATTAGTTTAACCCTCGTCTCCATAAATATGCCTTTCTATACCAGACCCAGATCAGACAGCTCCTGTAGGAAGTTATGGCCCTTTAAAATAAAGGTTATCATTTGGTGCCTTTGGTTATATATTTTGTTAATTGACAAGGTGATTTACATATTTTGCTTATTTGTAGTGAAAGTTTAATAATCTATGCAAACAGTATCCAGAGGAGATGTGAAGTGACTTAGTATTTCATCAGGAACGATCCAAAGTGGTTGACATTCATAGCATTGTTATGAAGAATAAATAGCGAAAATATCTTTTAGAATTTGTAGCAGATGACAGTTTTTCCATACCAAATGATTGTTTGCAAATAACTAAATCCAGCTACATGTATTATAAATTACTTAGATTGTATACTATACAGTAAAGCCTGTCTTAAGCAGCCATCAAAAAGAGGTATAATAATGGTTCTATAAGACAGGTGGTAGCTTAATGCAGGTTAAAACTAATGCAGAAAACTCCCATGGGAGCTTTCTGCATTACTTTTGCCTTGCATTAAGCAACCACTTGCCCATGACCAATAAATGAATGGCCAATTAAGACAGGTTCTACTGTATGTTGGTATTATTTGTGATGATATGGTAACTTGAGTATTTCTATTTCAGATTATGAAAGAACAATACACATTAGATGATTTTTTGGAATATGTCTCACCACAGGATTTACATAAAATAGATATAAAGTAAGTCATTCCTTCTGCTAATTGTAAACCATTCTTTCTGCTAATTGTAAACCATTCTTTCTGCTAATTGTAAACCATTCTTTCTGCTAATTGTAAACCATTCCTTCTGCTAATTGTAAACCATTCTTTCTGCTAATTGTAAACATTTTAATCTGAAATATCCCCAAATTAACTATTCAGACAAAACTTGGACAGATCCAGATCAACCCTTCAGGAGTCATTTGACCAGAGTCTACACTATTTACTACTATGTCAGTCTAATTTAAAGTTATCAAGGTGGGGCCAAATGAAATTATTCACCTTTACAAATCAGTGGAAGCGGGAGATTGAGTGTGCGAATACTTGAGTGTCTGATTAAACCTCTCCCTCATATAAATGAATTTTCATGCATTTGCAAACAGAGTTGACCCAGATCAGATGGCTCCTGTAGGAGTCCTAAGGTGCATGCATTACTGTATGTTTGTGACAAATTTGTTAACCCTTTACTCCATAGCAACACCTTTTAATGCCTTTTCAAACAGTGTAGACCCATATCCTTTAGCTGTCTGATCAGAGTGTGCTCTGAATAGTATAGATTTGATTCTAATGTTTCTTTCATAGCCAAACTATCTTGTGTTTATATGACATTTTAAAAATTCATCTAACTAATAAATGGCCACTTAAGACAGGTTCTACTATACAATGTTATGTAATTAATATTCATGGTGTCTATATGTCTTACATGAACATTCATGGAGTAAATATTTATGTAGCAATCACTAATGCCGCTTTTTTATCCTTTTCTTTTCCAGAGGTGGAGTAGTTTATCGTATTTGGAGGGCTGTACAAACTCACAGAGCTAAAGTGAAGAAAAAAAGGTAGCAGTGACTACAGACTTGTGGACAGTGACGTCTTGTTTATCTCAGTTTTCATCCTGAATGAATTCCTTATATATGTCTGACAGAATAAATGATGAGTGTAAGGAGATGGTTGATAAATCTTTGAAAGGAAAGCACTACACATCCTTACCATCATCTGTATGAGCAAGGCAATGATAAGCTGTGCCTTTGGGGCTAAGGAAACAGAGCTGACCCAGACTGATGCCCACATTAGAGATATATCTTAACCCAGTTTAACCTTTTTTACTTAGTGAGCTCATCCAGATATGTATTTGTAATTGATCTAAGTTTCACTTAGAGGGGTATATCTGCAATAAATCTTTATTGTTGTTTGAAATTAACTTGTAGGGCAAATAGTGCACACCCTTCTGATCAGGATGTACAGTGATTGGCTTTGTCTCTTTTAACGCTTAAGACTTTACTCCATGAATATCTATGTAAGAAATAATGTTATCATCAGTATTAATTAGATTAATTGTTATAAAAGCACATGGACACAGGAAGTTTGGACCTGGCAGAAACTATAGGATCATATCTATATTATATCAAAAGCAAACAGAAAAGACCCAGATTAGACGGCTCCTATAGGAGCCATCTGATCTGGGTCTACTCTGTTTGCAAAGGCATAGAAAGGCGTATTTATGGAGTAAAGGGTTAAGAAATGTTAAGAAGATATGAATTAACAAGGATTTCACTATTATATCCCTTTATTTCATGGATGCTCTTTTTAACACCTTTGCAAGCAGACTAGACCCATATCACAGAGCTCCTATGAGCTGTCTAATCAGGGTCTGCTCTGTTTGCTTATGGAATGATATAGACCTGATTCTACAAGTTACACCATTGCCAAAAATCCTGTTTTCATGTGTCATATAAATTTATAGCAGAGCTACAGATAAGGGTGCGTACCCATATAATAAAATCATACTGTGACCACTCTATAGAATCGTCTCTTCGAGACGATTCTAAGGAGTAGTCACAGAATAGGGTTTGGTGGAGAAATAAAGGAGTTCTTCTTGAAAATGTTTTAATTCATGCATCATATCTGGCACTCTGTTTATAGTCATGATGTGATTATTTTTACATGAATATTCATCATGTAAATAGTTAAAGGCTAGATATTAAATTACTGCAAGTACTGATTCATTTCAAACAATATGGATTCCGATTTCATATTCAGTGTGTTGTCTGGTCTGGGTTTACAATGTCTGTAAAGTCCAAAATGTAGTTTTTCCTTGCTTGGCTCATATGGAGTTTGCATAAATATTCAAGCCTATTGGATGAATGATTACTTTTGTGACTGGAGTGTGCAATAACGGATCACTAACAAAGCCTTTGTTTAATTTTTGCTAAAGTTTACAGATGTATCGCAGAGACGATTTTATTTTTTAAAACAATCTTTGTGACGTTCTTACCATAAATGCCTTCTATACAAAGGGAATTTTGCTGTTGTATGCATTTCTGAGAAAGTGGATCACTTTGGTGTGTGTGTGTGTGTGTAAGATGATCTCAGGGTCTTTGACTTTGAGAACTGATTCAGTCATACAGAAACATATAGGGTATCTCAGATAAATGGATAAGATGCTTAAATTAAACATTTTTTTGTAAAGTGTCTCCTTAACTTCTCCACCAAACCCTATTAGGTTGTTACCACTTTTGAGAATTTTCTCAAAGTGATGACTCTAAAGAGTAGTCACAACATAGGCTTTGGTGGAGAAATGATGATTTTAGTATTTTAACCCTTTCCTTTTATATAAATGCGTTTTCACATGTATGCAGAGTAGACTAAGATCAGTTGGCTCCTATAGGAGCTGTCTGATCAGGGTCTGCTCTGTTTGCAATTGACATGATATAGATCTGATTCTACAGTTTTTGTCAAAGCAATAAATTGCATTGAAAACATTACATTATAATATAAAAATTGAGCTAATAAATATTGATTTCTTACATGAATATTAACCCATTCCCTCATAGGCTATTTTTAGATCCAACCACTTTGAATAAATCTACCGAAAAGGAGCATTTACTAGAGAAAAGGAAACTTTTAGAATTTTGTAGTTTGAAACCATTGTGATAAATAGAGCATTTGCTCCTATAGGAGCAAATGCTCTATTTATCACAACGGTTTCATAAAGTGACTTTTACAGAGGCGTAGAAAGGCGTATTTATGGAGGAAAGGATTAAATAAATAACCTTCTAACTTTCACAAACATCTTGAAAAAACACAAGATGTGGAACACTTTACTAGATCTAGATACATGTTATTTGATACTTTACCGTACAATAGTTACATCTTATAATGTGATAGTGATAATGGATTGTATGGACTGGTCCGATTTCGACATCTTGAGCTCGCTAGATATATATGCTTTATAGTTTAGATTTGTATTATGTTAACCCTTTACCTCATGAGTATTCATATAAGAAATATTGATATCATTAAGTACTTTTTAGCTGAAGTTTTAAAATGATATATAAACATTGGATTTTGGCAATAGCAGAAAATATAGAATCAGATCTATATTAGTCCATAAGCAAACAGGACAGACCCAGATCAAGTGGCTCCTATAGGGACCATCCAGTCTGGGTCTCGTCTGTTTGCAGCAACAATAGGTGTCTTTCTGAGGTAAAGGGTTGAATGATTACATGGCTTCTTTAGACAGAACAATTATATAGAGATCTTATAAACAGAAATACATTAGTTACCCTTTACTCCATATTAAACCTTTGCAAACAGAGTAGAGCCAGATCAGAAGACTCCTATGGGAACTGTCTTATCAGGGTCTGCTCTGCTTGCTTGTGAAATAACATAAATCTATTTCTGCAGTTTCTGTCATGGTAAAAAATCACTCGTTCTTGATGACATCATAAAAATAATATTCATCCAGTCATTATTTCTGACATGAATATTCATGGAGTTAAGGGTTAAGGAACTGCAATTATACTCATAAAAATCTAATTACAGTCCAACTGTTAGATTTTGTTTACATGCAGTGAAACTGCTCCTGATTGGCAGGCATGTCTGTGTTGACATGCGGTAATCTCATTGTCAAGCTATGTTGAACTGTCAATACTTGAAATCATTATAGAGTACAATACAGTCTGCCTATAGTGACCATATAATGAATAAAAGTGTGAGTCGTGAATAAATATGTATACGCTTGTAAGAACAGGTGGTTGCTTAATGCAGGGTGAAAGTTATGCAGAAAGCTCCTATCGGAGCTTTCTGCATAACTCATCCTGCATTAAGCTACCACCTGTCTTACCCTTTTGTTCCATAAATACACCTTTCTATGCCTTTGCAAACATCTCGTAGACCCAGATCAGGCGGCTCCTAGAGGAACTGTCTGATCAGGGGCTGTTCTGTTTGCTTTTAATATAATAGAGATATGATTCTACAGTTTATGCTAGGACGAAAACTTCCTGTGTCCATGTGCTATTATAACAATTAATCTAATAAATACTCATGATGTCATTATTTCTAACATAAATATTCATTTATTAAAGGGTTAAAGTTCACTGGAAATTTTAATGGCTGTTGTAGACAGGTTTTACTGTACTTGTGGTGATACATAGTATGATATTTAGACACCAAAACTCAGTTGCATGAAATGTCTCCAGTTCACTATTAAACCTTAATGCTTTTATTAACTACAGTTATTTTGGATAAATTCTTTATAACTTCTCAATGGAATTTGTATTCAGATGAGATTTAAAAGTAAACCAGTGTCTCATCAGGATCCAAACTGTTGATCAGGAGTTTGAATAGAAAGACAAACTGGTATGAGATTTCCATGAGGATCTACACGGTTGTCTCCTAACAGGGTTAGTACTGAGTTTGTCCACTGGTGCTGCATACCCTGACCAGATACTGGATTTCTGGTACATTACAACCTCTCTAAAGTGTCCACTTAACCCTTTTTGCCATGAATATACATGGAATAAATAATGACATCATGAATATTAATTAGCTGAACTTTTATATTGACATGAAGACTGGAAGTTTTGGCCATGGGCAGAAACTATAGAATCGGGTTTATATTATTTCATAAGCAAATAGAGTAGACCCTGATCGTACAGCTCCTGTAGGAGCTGTCTGATCTGGGTCTACTTGTTTGCTAAGGTATCCAGTGGTGTATCTGGAGTAAAGTGTTAATGAGCATGTAGGAGCCTATGATCAGGGTCTACTCTGTTTGCTTATGGAATGATATACATGTAGATATGTGTCTACAGTTTTTTTTTCTCACAGCAAAAACAAATCCTTTGTTCATATGGCAATTTAAAACTTAATCTTATTAATATTCATGATGTGATTATAATATACATGAATATTCATGGACTTCCTGTGAGTGGTCACCATGAAAACGATTTACAGTTACTGTGTTAACTGATCTATGACTACCCTGCTGTCAATATATCATAGTCCTTTTCCATGTTATGTGACTCTTGTATGCTTCCTTACAATTGTTCAAAGCTCAATTTATAACCTTTGATTATCCTACCTTTTTATGCCTTTGTAGAGTTGACCCAGATCAGACAGCTCCTGTTGGAGCTATATCTGACCAGTTTCCGATCTGTCTGTTTATGTTACAGAACGGATTCTCTACTTCTTGCTATGGCAAAAGTAAAATCCATATATTTTTCTCTACACGAATTAAGAGATATTCCTTATGGACAGGAAATTGCATGAATATTTATTTAAATAAATGGGATTTAAGTAATGAATGAGTTTTTATTCCATTTTTAATTTTTATATGTGAACGAGTTGTACACTGAGGTACTGTAGGACTTCTCTACAATTACCGTAAAAACTCTTACTCTCTGTTGCTATTAACCCTTTACTCCATAAATATGCCTTTCTAGGCCTTTGCAAACAGAGTAGACCCAGATCAGATGGCTCCTATAGAAACTGTCTGATCAGGATTAATTTGCTTCTGATATAATATGATTCTACAGTTTCTACCATTGGCCAAAACATTTTGTGTTCATTGGCCATTATGAAAAATAATCTAATTACTATTGATGATGTCATTTTTTTTTCATTTGGTAATGGGTTATGGCAGGTGGTAGCTTAAACCTTCACTCCATAGATACGCATTTGTAAACGGAGTAGATCAATATCAAATTGATCCTGTAGGAGCCCTGTGATCAGGGTCTGCACAGTTTGCTTATGGACTTCAAGAGTTTCTGCCATAGCCAAAATGTTTTCTCTTTCACATGCCATTTTGAAAATTAAGCTTATTAATATTCATACATACATTATTTTTTACATGAATATTCATGGAGGAAAGAGTTAAAGCAGGAAGTTATTCCATCTGCTTTTAAAGACATTTTTATTCTGACATTAAATTGTTGGTTTGTAAAGCATTTTACTGTATTTCAAAAGTTTAGTGCTATTAAAACTAGTTTTATACTTTTAGTAGAGGTGTGTTTGTAATTGCTTTTGTATGCAGTTTAGAACCTGCTTAGACACCATTTAACCCTTTCCCTCAGGAATATTCATATAAGAAGTAATGACATCATGAATATTTATTAGTTTATTTTTTATAATTGTTTATGAACACTGGATGTGTTTGCTGTGGCATCAGCTGTAGAATTACAGTATATCTATATAATGCCATAAGTAAACAGAGCAGACCCTTATCAGACAGCTCCTACAGGAGCCGTCTGATCTGGGTTACTCTGTTTGCAAAGTTGGGAAAAGGTGTGTATAGGAAGGAAAGGTTTAAGTCTTGTGCATCATTAGGATTCAAGCTGTACACTTTAATTACATTTTTGAAATTGTGTGGAAAAAATGTTCTCCTTGAAAATAGAGTGAGATCGTTTGTAAGGATTATGGAATGTAGTTTCATTACTTTTTGCCAAGCCCCTGATTTATTTGTCAGCTTATTCCCAGTTATTTTTGAGGACTTAGTACAACACTGATTAACTGCATCAGTTTTTAGTGCAACACTTATTGTTACTGCATGATGAGGACAAAAACTACCTGTAGTAACCTTGCAAACAGATTGGATACATATTAGATACTGAAAGTGTTTTACCTTGATCCAAATTTTTAACGTTTTAATTGTATGGAAAAAAACAAAGAAAAGTACATCAAGAATTGCAGAAAATACTAATTATGCAGTTGTTATGAAGGTTAACCCTTTCCTCCATAGGCTATTTTTAGACCCAATCTCTTTGAATGAATCTACCCAAAAGAAGCATTAACTAGAGAAAAGGAAAATGTTAGAATTTTGTAGTTTAAAACCATTGTGATAAATAGAGCATTTGCTCCTATTGGAGCAAATGCTCTATTTATCACAATGGTTTCAACTGGTGATTTTTACAGCGTAGAAAGGCGTATTTATGGAGGAAAGGGTTAAAGAATTAAACTTAGCCCTTGATTCAAGACTTAAGATTTTGTAGTATGAATCTGTTTTATTGATCATATCATTAATTACCAACTGCCAGTTCAACATCAACCAATTACAGTATATCCTTACCCTGCTAGATGTGACCTGACTTGCCTTTGTAAACAGTTTGGATCCAGATGAGACACTGAGTAAATGGGTAAATGGATATCTCATCAGGATCTAAGCTGTTTGACACTCAGTCATTAGTTTCTGATTAGTTCTTACCAATCAGAAGTAAGTAAAAGAAGAAGGTTTGGGCAGCCTTCATTTTTACAGCATAATGAGGGTAATAATGCAGGTTGTGTTCTTTTTATACTCCACTTCTTTTGTAGCTATTTCTAGATCATTCTAACAAATTTAGTTTTTCATGTATTAACCCTTTATCTGTTCTGTATTTATTCCAAATTTGAATACCTACTGAATATTCATGGGCAAAATAGTTATAATGAAATATGGAAGGTGGAACATTGTAGTCATTTTAGAAAGTAAAGAAACATATTTATCAAATTCCACAAGCAAACAGAGCAGACCCTGATCAGACGTTCTATAGGAGCCGTCTGATCTGGGTCTACTCTGTTTGCAAATGCATGAAAACGTGTTTGAAGGGATTAACCCTAACCCAAATCATGAGATGGAGTGAAACTGTTTGTTGAAACATGTCCGACATGTTGAAAGGCCATGCAATGATTCTTGCTCTATGCAGAAACAGGCGAAATGCATAAAACTTTTTTTTTAGAATAGCTCTTTTATTTCTCCATCAGACCCTATGTTATGACTATTCTTTAGAATTTTATTTTGTAGGGGTTATTGGAGAAATAAATTATTTTCGTTTTTGAATTACACCTTTATCTATGACATATATTGACTCTGTTTGGTTATGTATTTACTTGTAACCCTGTAATGCAATTTTTTAAAGTAAAAAGTTAATGTTTTTTAAATTAACTAAGCTCAGGAGGTCTCTTTTTCTACCATCATTTCAAAAGAAATGAAAGAAAATGAGCTCATGCTACAGATGACAGTCTTGGGGACTCTGAACAAGTGACTAACACAATATTTAACCCTTAATGTGCAGGACACAAGTCACTAATGTCCTTTGTAAACAGTGTAGACCCATCAGGGTCTGCACTGTTTGTCATGTTACACTTGTCTTTAGAAAAAATCCCTTAATATTCACCATAAGCTTGACCTGTTTGAATTTTGGAATAGTCCATTTGGAAATTCAGCATTATAAGTGTTAACCCTTATCCTGCAGTAAAAATGTCTGCTTAAATTCCAATTTGTTGAAATGGTTTCTTCTGATCTGTGCAAAGTTTTGAGGGTCTGTTGAGTATCAAACAGCTAGGATCCTGGTAAGATGCTGAGTTATTTGACATCTCATTTTGGATCCAAGCTGTTTGCAAATACAGTAAAACCTCTCTATAAAGACCAATAAATTGTATTAATTAGTTGGTATTTTGGGCAGGTGGTTGCTTAAAGCAAGGTGAACGTAAAACAGAACGCTCCTATAGGAGCGTTCTATTTTACTTTCACCTTGCTTTAAGCATCCACCTGCCTTTAACACAAACTACTTTATGTAATTTAGTGGTCGTTATAGAGAGGTTTTACTGTATATATCAGATTGAGCTTGGCAGGATAAGAGTTAAGATCAGGCTCTTTCAAAACATTCAACAACTTTGATGACTTTTGCATTGCAGTCTGTATAAGTCTAGTTGAAACTGAGAAACTTAGAATCTTATCTTGATCTGAATTGTTTTGCACTCTCCTGTATGTTCAAAGAAAACTGAAAATTGAGTTTCAACAGGTTTTTTTATCATCTAAAAAGTTGTAAAAGCAATTTTTTGAATAGTGGCATTTAATTATTTTTTTTGACGAAATGTTTGTTTCATTGATGTAGGACTAGATATAGTAGGCCTAATAAGTGTATTTTTATACCATTGACCCTGTACACCATAGAGATGTAACTGTTCATGCATTTACAAACTGAGTACACCCAAATCAGACAGCACTTGTACGAGCTGTCTGATCAGGGTCTGCTCTGTTTGCTTTAATATGAAATAATATAAACCTGAATAAATAGTTTCTGCCATGGTCAATTATAGTTAATTATACCATTCAGCCAAGTTTTATTCATTCAGTCATTATTTTAACATAAATATTCATGAAGTAAAGGGTTTGCAGTTCAACCAGTGCTGGATTTTATTTTTATTTTTTAACTGTCTTTCTCTGGCTGCTTGCATAGCACACATTCATGATCCAGATCAGAGGCTAAGTAACCTTGCATCTTGTCAGCATGCAAGCCATTTCACATAAAACCCATAATGAATTGGACTATGGTTGAAATTGAAGTAGATAAGGAAGTTTGAAGATCCATTGATTTTCACATTTTGGGAAAGGTTATGAGTTTCAAAATATTCGGTAAAGTGGATTCTGAAATAGGTACAAATGAAATAATAAATGTCTGTGCCATATACATCTATACGGTAGTAGATGAAATGAACATGCTCATATTTTATATGTTTAACCCATTCCCTCATAGGCTATTTTTAGATACAACCTCTTTGAATAAATCTACCAAATAGGAGCATTAAATTTTACTAGAAAAAAAGAAAATTTTAGAATTGTGTAGTTTTGAAACCATTGTGATAAATAGAGCATTTGCTCCTGTGGAGCAAATGCTCTATCTATCACAATGGTTTCAGAAAGTGACATTTACAAAGGTCATAAAGACCCTTCAGGGGCTGTTTCACACCAATGCATTTTGACCAGGCATCTAAACTGCCTGTGATTCTATCTGGTTCTTCTGTGCACAAAACAATGCAATTTCTTCTGTGCACAGGGGAACCTCTGGGATCTTCCTCCACCTGTAATTAGCTGGACATCACAGTGTAACAGAAATACTATGAAAGCAATGTACATGTATATCAAATGAAACGATACGAACAACAAACACTTGGCTTTTGTAAAATTTTCTAATTTGAATGAAGACCCTGATCAGAGGACATGGAGGCCAATCTAAGTCATCAAAGCCCAGAATTATATTATTGTGGCTCTGTGTACTGTAGAATCTGTCCTAAGCTGTCATTCATTTATTGAACATAGGAGCGTAAAAAAGCAGATGGTTGCTTAATGCAGGGCAAAAGTAATGCAGAAAGCTCACATAGGAGCTGTCTGTATTACTTTTGACCTGCATTAAGCTACCACCTGCCTTACAATCCATAATTAGACCTCTTTTAATGGCCACTTAGCCCATTCCCTCATATTGACGACTTTTGACGACTCTGTAAAAGTCACTTTGTGAAACCATTGTGATAAATAGAGCATTTGCTCCTATAGGAGCAAATGCTCTATTTATCACAATGGTTTCAAACTACGAAGTTCTAAAAAAAATATTTTCTCTAGTTAATGCTCCTTTTCGGTAGATTTATTCAGAGGTTGTATATAAAAATAGCCTATGAGGTAATGGGTTAAGACAGGTTCTACTGTACTGCCTTTTATTGTTATTTTAATTGTTGACAGTTGTGATCTACATCAGGAGTGTGAACTTAGTACATTTAACTCTTTACACCATGAATATTCATGTGAAATATCATGAATATTAAATAGATCAATTTCTATATTGGCACATGAACACGGGAAAGTTTGGCCATGACAAACTGTACACTCAGATCTATATAATTGCATAAATCGAACAGAGCAGGGTCCATGCTTATAAAGCTTTTAGTTGAGTCTGAGTTTTGTTCTCAAGCTTTTGATTGGTCAGATTTGAGTTCTCAAGCTTTTGATTGGTCAGATTTGAGCCAAAGGCTCAAATCTGACCAATCAAATGCTTGAGAACGTTCTCAGACTCAGCTAAAAGTTTTATAAGCATGGACCCAGATCTTGATCAGATGGCTCCTGTACTCTGATTGCAAAGGTGTTAAAAGACATATCTATGGAGTAAAGGGTTGAAGTACCATACATGGGTTTTTGATAATTAGTTAACTGGTCTTGAAGACATATAATTTATATGCGGCTTGGATTCAAATGAAAGCCATACACATGATGTTAGTTCTTGAACTGTAGGAGATGGAAATATACCCCTTAAATGAAGCTATGGTGCAGGATTAAGCTTTCTGTTGTGTCATGTGCGGAGTTTCTTTAGAATGATACTGGCAAAATCTGTGATAACCTTTGCAAGCAGTTTGGATTCAGACATGTTTGCCACTCTCTGAAAACAAACATGTATATGTAATAAAGTCTGTCTTGAAATCTGAAGTAAAGGGCATTTCTATCAAAACATGTGCAAAGCATACTATAGAGTAAGACTTAACTCTTTCCCTGTTCTATGTTTATTCCGAATTTTAATACTCATTCATATTCATGAGCAAAATAGTTATAATGAAATACGGAAGGTGGAACATTGTAGCCATTTTAGAAAGTAAAGAAACAGAGCTATCAAATTCCAATAGCAAACAGAGCAGACCCTGATCAGACGGCTCCTCTAGGAGCCGTCTGATCTGGGTCTACTCTGTTTGCAAATGCGTGAAAACACGTTTCTGTGAGGGAAAGGGTTAAGTAGTGTCTGGGTGTATACCTTGTATCAATCACTTCCTTGTTGCATATTCATGTAAGAAATAATGACTTCATGAATATTCATTCACTGAATTTTTATAATGGCATATGAACACAGGAGTTTCTAGTATTGGTATAATTAAAATTGAAGAGTAAACCCAGATCAGACGGCCCCTGTAGGTACCCTCTGATCAGGGTCTGCTCTGTTTGCTTTTGACATGATATATATCTGATTATACAGTGTATGTCAAAGCACAACATTCTCTTGAAAATTTTACAGTATAAAAATTCAGTTAATAAATATTCATGATGTCATCATTTCTTACGTGAATATTGAACAGGGAAATGGTTAAAAGGTATACCGTTATAATAGTATTGAGTGCTGCAAATAGCCAAAGCCTTGAAATCAGGCCGCAACAAGTCTGTGACAATTGCACATAAGTAGCCAAGTCTGCAGTCTACTATTATTAATCCTTCCAACACTAAAGTTCCAGAATACAATAGCCCATCAGTGACTAACTATAGTGTCCGCCCTGCATGCAATAGCTAAAAACTTGCTAGATGATTTTGAATGACAAACAGTGCAAACCCTGATCAGAGGGATCCTCTAGGAGCCTTCTGATCTGGGTTTACACTGTTTGCAAATGACAGTTCTTGTGTGTATGTAACATTCAAAAGGTTAAGATGATTCTTTTCACCCATTTTCTTAAAAAATATAATGAGGGTCTTAGACAGTTTAGATCCTGATGAAATGCCATGTTACTTAGTGTCTCATTTAGATCTCGCCTGTTTACATATATGTCTTTACGAGTTCACAGCTAACATGCACAAAGATAATTAATAGATTTAAACTGACTGCATTTGTTGTTTGTTGTTTTAGTGTAATTTTTAACTCCGATCCTATTTATTTCAACTGTAATTTTATACTGCTACATGTAAAATGCCATGTTTTATTTCTGCTATATGTGTTTTTATCTTCAATTACAAAGAAATTGAACCAAAAAACAACAAAATAATGAATACAGTGAAACCCCACTAATGCGACCTCTTTATGAATAAAAAGATGTCTTTAAAAGCAGGTTGTTGCTTAATGCCGGATGATGGTTATAACTTTCATACGCTATTAAGCTACCACCTGCCTTTAAGATCCATAATTATTAATCTTTTTGGTGGTCATATTAAAGGGGTTTAAATGTTCTTGGGATCTATATGATCCCGTGTTATGTTTGTGGGGTTAACATGCCATTATCCTGGTGATAATTTTCTGTATAGTAAAACCCCTCTTAAACCAGATCAAATTCTAGTACAGAATAATTTAGCTACTTTTAGGCAGGTGGCTGCTTCATGCAGGGTGAAAGTCACGCAGAGAGCTCCTACATGAGCTTTCTGCATGACTTTCACCCTGCATGAAGCTGCCACCTGTCTCCAAGATAGATATTAAATATTTGCTACTAAATTTAATGCCTGGTTTAGAGGGGGTTTACAGTATTTGTATCTAAACCATTACCACTCTACGGGAGACCTTCTTATAAAAATTGGGATCAAGGTGAGACATAGAGAAACATGGCCTCTTATCAGGATTGAGACTATTTAAGCCTTTACTCCATGAATATTCATGTAAGAAATCAGGACATTCTGAATATTGATTAGATTAATTGTTAAAACAGCACATGAACAGACATTTTTGGCCATGCAGAAACTGTAGATTATTACCTATATTATATCATCGGCAAACAGAGCAGACCCTGATCTGATCTAGGAGCTGTCTAATCTGGATCTACTCTGTATGCAAAGGTGAAGAAATGCGTATTTATGGAGTAACGGGTTAACAGTTTGTACTTACAAAAGTGGCTTTAGTATACACACTAGCAGCAAATTTACGATTAAATGGACAGTTTGGATCTAGATGAGACACAGAGTACCTCAACATTTCATCAGAATCCAAACAGTTTGACACTCTCGAATACAATTGTGTAGGAAAATGGAAGGAGAATTTATTCTCAGAATTTTTGCAATTATTTAGCAAGTAAAAAAAAATATGTAGGAATTTCTGCAGATGTTTTTTGTTGGAGGAAACTTACTTAGAGTGCTAGTGGATGAGATACAGACAATGTATTAAGTTTTTGCAAAGTTTGCTTGTTTGTATTGAGAAATTGTATGCATAAACTGAATTATGTCGAAAATAAAATATCGACTTCTTTAGTTGACATTTCTTTATTCATCCTGTTTATTTCTTTATTCATCCTGTGAAGCAAGAATTCTTAGTACAATGTAGAATAAATGAGTACTTATTGGTAAACCAACGGGTACTTTCCCAAGGGTTACAGTGCATTTATTAAACCTTTACCTAAATAGGAAAGCCTTTTCAAACGGTAGACCCAGATCAGATGGCTCCTTTAGGAGCCCTCTGATCAGGGTTTGTTAAATAGTATAGATTAAATTCTATAGTTTCTGCCATGGCCAAATCATTTTTTTTTCTTGCATGAATATTCATTTGGTAAAGGGTTAAGATTACTTCTGAAATTGGACATATCACCTCAATATAAGCATATAATGCACAGAAAAACATGTTTCTGTGGGCAAAATTAGAATGCAAATGGGGTAAAGAGTTTAATCTCCCCACCAATCAGCATTATACCAGGATCCAAACTTGTTCACTATTTTACACTGCAGGAAATGTTTATTTAGGAAATTAACCCATTGATTGTGGGAAACGGAGTACTCACATTTCTTTACAGTGTAGACCCAGATCATAGGGTTCATCTAGATCAGGATATGCTATGTTTGTCATACAAAATTCTCTAGCAAATTTATCTGAATGAACTCTGTTTAAACCCGGTCTATTTAACCTCATGTTCACACAATACGCCCAGATCAGATGGCTCCTGAATGAGCTGTCTGATCAGAGACTGCTCTTTGCTTATCCCTTTCCTCCATGAATATTAATGTAAGAAATAATAACATCATGAATATTAATTTGTTTTAATTGCACAATCATGGACACAGGAATTTTAGATCATGGTAGAAACTGTAGAATCGTATTTATATTGTACCATAAGCAAACAGCAGGCCATGATAGGAGCCATCTGCTCTGGGTCTACTCTGTTTGCAAAGGCGTAGAAAAGCATATTTAGAGGGAAAGGCTTATGGAATATAAATTGGATTCTTCAGTTTCTGCCACCTCAAGCACTAGACAGCTACATGGAGATTGTGTGTTAGATGAACTAGCCGCCTGCTGCCTACCACAGCTGCTGGGACACCTGCAGTAGATGACAAATAATATCAGGATCAAGTCAAGTTCTGCCACCCTTGTTAAGAATGCTGTTAAAAAATATGGCTAGTTATGTCTCCCCCATTTATAATGGAGACATATTGTTTTTGGTCTAGTTGTCCATCTGTCAGTCAGTCTGTCACACTCGTGTCTGCTCCATATCTCTTACAAATATGGAAGGATTTCAAAATGCTTTGGCATAAATGTTCATCTTAATAAGACGATGTGCAGAACATTTGATCCTGGCATATCTGTCAAAGGTCAAGGTCATAATTTGTGGTCAAATGTTTCTAGCCACAACCTTCATGTCGGCTCCACATCTCTTTAACCCTTGGGAGGATTTCAAAATGCTGTGGCACAAATGTACTCCATACCAAGCTGGTGTGCAGACAGCAGGATTCAGGCATATTAGTCAAAGGTCAAGGTCACAATTCACGGTCAAATGTTTTAGCCTTATTTTTCATGTCTGCTCCACATCTGTATAACCCTTGGAAGGATTCAAAAATGCTGATGTGGAGACAGCAGGATTTAGGCACATGGGTCAAAGTTCAAGGTCAAAATTCAGGATCAAATGTTTTAATTTTTCACACTTTCTTGTCCAGATGATAACTCCTATATTGCTCATGCTATTAGATTGAAACTTCATACATGGAAAGAGCTTCTGACTTCATTACTTTAGGAGTAATTGCCCTTTGTTACATTTTTCTGTCCAATCAATAACTCTTGTTCTACTGATGCTATTGAAATGACATTTCATTTATGGAAAGAGCATGATGTGTCATACACAAGTTCCATAACTCTGGTATCAATAATACATGTGTATTGGATTTATTGTTTCATATTTTCTGCAAAGTTATGGGTACTTTGAAATTTTACAAAGAAAATTTGGTCCACATGGTTTCTCCAAAACCTTTATTTGGATATTCATTAAATTCCATAGGGTTGGTCAGCGTGATCCCTAGTTGTGCATATCTTATTCCCGTTCCGGTTTGATGGTTTTCTGCAGAGTTCTGGGACTTTTTTATGGAAATTTTACATGGAAAATTTTGTCTGCACGGTTTCTCTATCACCTTTGGTCGAATTTTCATGAAACTTTATAGGATTGATCAGCACCATGCCTAGTTATGCATGTCTTATTCCTGTTCCAGTTTGACGATTTTCTGCAGAGATATGGGACTTTGAAACTTTTACATTGGTGGTGGGTGTGTGTGTGTGTGTGTGTGTGTGTGTGTGTGGGGGGGGGGGGTTGTTAAAAACAAGTCTAGTTAATATTAATAGTCATTATTTCTTACATAAATATAAACCCTTTACTCATTGAATTTTAATGTTAAAAATAGTGACATGAATATTAATTAGATTATGATAGCACATGGACAGGAATTTTTGGTCCTGGCAGAAAATGTAGAATCATTTACTTCAAGTCTTGTATATTATATCATAAGCAAACATAGACCCTGACCAGAGAGCTCCTGCAGGAGTTATCTATTCTAGGTCTACTCTGTTTGCAAAGGTGTAGAAAGGGATATTTATAGAGTAAAGGCTTAAACTGGAAAAGTGTTATTTCTGATGCACCAATCCACTTAGAATATTTAGTAATTGTTGAAGAGAAAAGGTTACTTGGTGAGACTGGTGAAAAATCCAGTGGACCATTGTGTGGAAATAACTAGAAACATAATCCACTGCTGCAGACCTACTGTCCATTTCAATTTACTTTGTCACTGAATTTAAATCGAGATTTTTTTTTTCATTTCTTACCGGATCGAGATCAAATTTAAACCACTTGTTTCGTTTTTCAGGAACTCTGTACCCATGTTTCCCTTGAATTCATCTTTAAATAAAGATTTCATGCATGAAAACAAAGTTTTCCCATTATAAACACGTTCATTTGCAAAGAAACAGCTGATCGAATTAGCATTTTCGGCATTTTCTCCCTTTTTACTGCATGGCATTCAGGGATACTTAGCATGGGAGTTCCTGAAAAACGATACCATCAAATGAAGTAGGTTTAAGGTCAGTCTAACTCGAAATAAGAAAAAAATCTCGGTTCAAATTCAGTGACCAAGTAAATTGAAATGGACAGCAAGTATGTCTCATGGTATGCATTTATAGAGGCACATGGAAGATTTGGCTTGTCTTTTTGTGTATAAGTGTCTAGCTTTGTTAAACGGTCTGTATTGTAGTAGTATTAACCCTTTACCTGATATAGATGCTATTTCACACCTTTGCAAACAATGTAGACCCAGATCAGATGGCTCCTGTAGAAGCCATCTGATAAGGGTCTACTCCGTGATACAGATCTGATTCTACCGTTTCTGCTATAGCCACAAAAACTCATATTTTTTTCTTTGAAAATACTTATTAATATTCATGAACTCATAAATTCTTGCATAAATATTCATGAGGTAAAGGGTTATGCTGATCACACTGTGTGCTGAACTGAGTCTCATGAGTGGACGAGTTATGTAGCATCTTATCTAGATCCAACATGTTTCCAACGGTTACCACAGATTTGCCTATGAAGGTAAAAAAGTACATCAAAATTCTTCATATGTACCATATATATATACATGTACTTGCAAAGGTATGAATGAATTGACAGAACTGACAAATGAATTCTTTACTTCATACCTTCTACATGTGTAATACATTTGCAAACAACAAAGACCTAGATCAGAAAGCTCTTGTAGGAGCCATCTGATCAGGCTTTGCTCTGTGTACTTGGGTAACTATATATATATCTGATTCTAGTATCTGCCACAAACCAAAACTTCCTGTATTCATGTGCCATTATAAAAACTAATCTAAATTAATATTCATGATGTCATCATTTCTTGCATGAATATTTAGATAAAGGGTTAAAGATCAATCAAAACAATGTGATGACATAAAATTGTGGTCTTTGATTGGAGCAAGCAAGTTTTTCACAACAACTTCATATCATAAACATATTAAATTCACTTTATTGTTACTTCAGTCAACAGCATTACCAATACATATATATTTACAATTTAAAAGCTCCTTCTTAGTCCGGCCATTTCTTTCTCAATCAGTGCTATCCATATATCCAGCTTTCTATAGGAAAGTCATCAAAACATTCACAAATTGGCATTAGCTAATAAATACAAGGAGCTTGACATAGTCCTGTACATGGTATTAGCACTTTACTCCATAGATACACCTTTTAATGCATTTTCAAACAGAGTAGACCCAAATCAGACGGTTCCTTTAGGAGCCTTCTGATAAGGGTCTGCTCTGTTTGCTTATATGAAAAAATAGATCTGATTCAACATTTCTGCTTTGGATGAAAAAATCCTGTGTGTATACTATTATAAAAATTAAGCTAAATTAAAAATCATTCATTCTTATATGAATATTCATGAAGTAAAGGCTGAACCAGTTAGATGATTCTTCAAATCTTAAAAATGTCCATTTGAAATTGTGGAAACTACTGATTCCTCTGATTCAGAGGTATATAGCCTTCAGGATAAACATCTTCATCATCCGGTGGTATTCCTAGTTCTTCATCTGTCCATTTTGAAGGCTCTATGATTGGAAAGTCTCCCTATAGAGTAAAACAAAACAATAACTCAAGATGATTTATCCATTTACTCCATGAACACTCATGAAAGAAATAATGACATCATGAATATTAATGAGTTTTTGCAATGGCTTATACATTGTAGAATCCAATCTACATTATTTCATATGCAAACAGAGCAGACCTTGATCAGGGTCTGATCTGGGTCTACTCTGTTTGCATAGAAGCTAAAAAGGTGCACCTATGGAGTAAAGGATTAACCCTTTCTATGCCTTTGTATTAACAGCAGATCCAGATCAGATGGCTCTCGTAGGAACCATGACCAAATTTCCTGTGTTTTTGAGCTGTTAGAAAAATTCATCTAATTGATACTGATGATAACATAAAAAATAGGTCACAAGTAAAAACAAGATGTGTTTGTGAAACACTATGCCCCCTCGATATGATATTTGACCCTAAAGGATGACCTTGATCTTGACATGTCACCCCTCAAACTGTGCAGCTTCATGGGGTGCACATGCATACCACATATCAAGTCTGTATCTCTACTGGTTCAAAAGTTATGGCCAATGTTAAAGTTGGTGACCTTTGACCATGAAGGATGACCTTGACCTTGACATGTTACCCCTCAAACTGTGCAACCAAATGAGAAACACATGTATACCAACTATCAAGTCTGTATCTCTACTGGTTCAAAAGTTATGGCCAATGTTAAAGTCAGTGACCTTTGACCCTAAAAGATGACCTTTACCTTTGACATGTTGCCCCTCAAAATGTGCAGCTTCATGAGATACAGATGCATACCAAATATCAAGACTCTATCTCTATTGGTTCAAAAGTTATGGCCAATTTGAAGTTGATGACCTTTGACCATGAAGGATGACCTTGACATTTCACCCCTCAAACTCTGCAGCTTCATGAGATACACAAGCATGCCACATATCAAGTCTCTATCTGTACTGGTTCAAAAGTTATGGCCAATGTTAAAGTCAGTGATTTGACCCATATGTTTGACCTCTGACCTTTAAGGATGACCTTGACCTTGACATGTCACCCCTCAAAATGTGCGGCTTTATGAGATACATATGCATGCCAAATATCAAGTCTCTATCTGTACTTGCTCAAAAGTTATGACCAATGTTAAAGTCGGTGATTGGACCCATGTGTTTGACCTCTGACCTTTAAAGATGACCTTGACATGTCACCCCTCAAAATGTGCGGCTTTATGAGATACATGTGCATGCCAAATATCAAGTCACTAGCTGTACTGGCTCAAAAGTTATGACCAATGTTAAAGTTACAGATAAAGAAACAGACAATTTGACCTTTGACCCTGAAGGATGACCTGGACCTTTCACCCCTCAAAATGTGAAGCTTAATGAGATACACATGCATGCCAAATATCAAGTCTCTATCTCTACTGGTCCAAAAGTTATGGCCAATGTTAAAGTCGGTGATTTGACCCATATATTTGACCTCTGACCTTGAAGGTAGACCTTGACCTTGACATGTTACCCCTCAAAATGTGTGGCTTTCTGAGATACATATGCATGCCAAATATCAAGTCTCTATCTGTACTGGCTCAAAAGTTATGACCAATGTTAAAGTTGCGTTAAAGTTAGACAAAAAACAGACAATTTGACCTTTGACCCTGAAGGATGACCTTGACATGTCACCCCTCAAAATGTGAGGCTTCATGAGATACACAAGCATGCCAAATATCAAGTCTCTATCTCTACTGGTCCAGAAGTTATGGCCAATGTTAAAGTCGGTGATTTGACCCATATATTTGACCTCTGACCTTGAAGGATGACCTTGACCTTGACATGTCACCCCTCAAAATGTGCGGCTTTATGAGATACATATGCATACCAAATATCAAGTCTCTATCTGTACTGGCTCAAAAGTTTGCTGACAAACAAACAGACAAACAGACAGACAGGGCAAAAACAATATGCCCCCCCCCCCGATCTGATCTGGGGGGCATAAAAAAGTAATATTGACTGAAATACACTGCCACAAGGGATTCACATATATATGAAATATGAGAGCACTGCTAGTTACGGTTTCAAATGACAGACATTTTAAATTTTTATTTCCTAAGTACATAAAGATGCATACTGTAAAACAGGTTATATTCGCGTCATGATTATTTCGCGTAATTGTGATTTTGTATTAATTCGCGTCACGATGATTTCGCTACGGCGTCATCTCGCTAAATTAACATAACGGAAACAGAGTCGTATAAAACTCTGCCGAACGCTGTAAAAAGGGCAAAGAATAAATTTCTGCCGAATGTATGTAACTGCCGTTGGCAATTTAGGGGTTATCAATCGATAATTTATAGCATGCGTTAAGGCCTGTATTTACCAGTATTCAATTTTGTAATTGTTTTGAGAACTTTACACAAAACTCGGATGTATGGCACAGTGTGACACACCGGTCTACTGATGAAACGGTGGAAATGTAAGCCACAAAGTTACTACTCATTTATTACTTTGGGGTCTTATTTGGATCGAACCTGTCTGCAAAAGAAATGGTTATTACGATTTGTCCATTATGAGACTAAAGGTTAAATCACTGCCTCTATTGAAACTTGGATGGTAAACGTGTGAAAGCAAATTGACAAGTTTGTGTATACGTGTTGATCTGTTAAACGCTGCTTGGCATAAGCCGGTATTCAATAGTCAAAATGAGTGAATTGTTTTTCACAAACACATAGAGTCAAACCTGTTTCAAAAGTCCGTAATTGTACAAAAACAACAAGATGTTTACCACTTGCCGTACATGTATACATGTATGTATATAAGAGTTACTTCCCTTTTCACGGAGGTCAATGAAGAAGAGAAACATTCTTCCATTTTCCGGTCTGTATTTTTTATTTAAACACTTTTTTGTTTACTAAACAAACTATATATGGAAGCAATACACTTCATCCAACATTTGTGTAGAACGAAGAATTTTATTAATGCAGAAAACACATGGACGACGACGTGATAAATCTGACCATATTCCGGATATACCGATTTCGGACGTTACTCCATTGTATACTTGTTTCTGATTTATTAGCGAAAATATTGAATTCGCGGGGCAACGCATTCGCGAATTAGCGCGAAATATATATTGTCGCTAATAAAACCTGTTTTACAGTAATTTTGTAAAATAGCCTTACAGAGTTATGGCCCTTAGTCCGACTGTAGCTCTTGTGATGGTGAAGGAGAATATGAAGTTTCATGAGATTTGCATGAATAGCAAAGAAATAATGGCCAAAGTTAAAGTTTCCAGACGACGACAATGACAACCCAGTTGTGGGAGTTACAACAATAGACGTATTTTTGTCTTCAAAAAACTAGGGCTGACTATTGGGGCCAGTTTTGACTATTGCAATACTATTGCTATTGCTGAAAGTACTATTGCGATACTATTGCTATTGCAGGAAACTATTGCAATACTATTGCAATAGTTATTGCCAAGATTTGAAAACTTGTAAATGCAAATTTGCACAGTGTATGATATAACTTTGCTGTAAATACTTACTAAAAAATGTTTGTGGAAATGATTTAAAATGAATTGGGCTTTGCCACTTGTGTTTTACCGCTTTTGTTTTTAACAAACTCGATCTCTGCGATGGTCGACACCATCTTGAAAACACAGTGCCAATTATATGAACAAACTATTGAAACTATCGATAGTCAGAGCAACTATTGCAATAGTCTATCGTCAATTGGAAATAACTATCGATAGTGTAACTGGGATAGAGAACTATCACGATAGTGCGATAGTTTGATGTATTGTTACACCACTACAAAAAACAGACAAGCTAAAAAAATCATAAAACTTCAATGTTCAATCATAATTCTGAAGATTGTTACTTACAGGCCGTTTTCTGGTATTGTTTGGAAAAATGCATTTTAATGATTGGGATTTTTTTGTGTGCACAAAACTCAATGATTTGGAAAGCATATTTGGCCCCACTTTAAACTTATTTTTCATTTTAATCAAAATATGGGAATGGGTCCTATTAATGGACAGCAGAACAAGGCCTGACTTATATTGAAAAATGCCCCTGTCAAGGCCAAGTTTGTGGTTGGCTGAGGGAGATATCATTTTCTCGCTTCTCAGACGTGCTAGATAAGCTGAGTTACTAAAAATAGCAGTACTAGAAATCCTTCTCTGGATCACCCCTTGTCTAGTGTATTCATATGCGCAATTAGGCAAAATTAATAAAAGGGAAGTAACTCTTACTGAATTATACCAACATTTCTATAGCCAACAACCTTATAAATTAAACTTAATACAAGTAATAATTAGCTAGAATATATTTATCATATAAACATTTAAAAGCCTATTTAATTAACCGAAGACGTTTTGTAGATTCAATCATTTATATTTTACACCAAAACCTAACGTTTGTGGTTGTCATAACAAATGACCTCATCTGGTGTCACACTTTTATGCTGTAGTTTGTTGCTATTAGATATGGAAATCATATTACGCAATGTAAAGTAGTACATGTACTTCACAAAATCCGTTAATTTACTTGGTTTTAGGGCGTATTTCAGCGAGAAAAATAATCAAGCATGGGTTTTGTTTAAAGACTGGTTTCTATACCCAAGGTTGGTCTCGCTAAAGCTCGTTTCCAACTTGAACAGACCAACCTCGGGTACAGAAATCTTTAACAAAACCCATGCTTGATTCTATTAATCTAACTGCAAAACAACAAAGATAATCTTACCACAATATGACCAAAGTGGTTGTACGACATATACCCTGACCAGCATATCATAGTGAAGCCAATCAGAAATGCATAGCCGAAGTGCCAGTCTGGTACGGAGGACATTTCATCTCTGTAGTGCCATGTACCTCTGTCAATATAGAATTAGCAAACAAATATTAACCCTTCGCTTGCTATTCGCCTACCTGTAAATAGTGAAGACCCAGATGAGACAGCTCCTGCAGGTGCTGTCTCATCAGGGTCTGCACTATTTACAAGTTGATTGTGCAACCAGTGCACTCCACAGCAGTGATTGCACTGTGAAATACGTGTACACAGTGAAGATATATGTAATTATACAACAGGGCATGGGTAAAGAAGGAGAAATGTATTTTAAAATTCAGCAAGAGAAGGGTTAAAAGCATGAAAGAGCAGATAGCAATAATCCAATTTATTTGAACCATTATAATATATTATATTATAAATTAATCATTAAACAGTATATGTGCCTGCATCTATCATCTATGTAAAAATCTTGTTTTACCCTTTCCCTGTTTAATAATCATGTATGAAATAATGATATCATCAGTGCTGGGTTTTCATTTTCAGCCGATTGCCGATTGAAAGCATCGGCAGAAATTAGTTTTGCATCGGTTGTTTTTCTAGAAACCTTGAACATTCAATCTAAGAACACGTTAGTGTAATCTGCTATGTCCAGAAAATAATCGGTAGTTATGAATGAAAATGAAAACCATGTAATGATACATAGAGTTTTTGGTATTAGTAGAAACTGTAGAGTCAGGTCTATGATAATTTCATAAGCAAACAGTACAGACCCCGAATAGACATCTACAGGAGCCGTCTGATCTGGGTCTACTGTTTGCAAAAAGCGTTTAATGAGGGTAAGGGTTAAATTGGAACTATATGTAATTTACTACAATAAATCAATTACTGATCTATTATGACTGCTCAACCCATTCCCCAATATACAGTAAAACCCCGCTAATACGACCACCAAAAAGGGGCATAATTCTGGATGGCAGAGGCAGGTGGTAGCTTAATGCAGGACGAAAGTTATGCAGAAAGCTCCTATAGGAGCTTTCTGCATAACTTTCGACCTGCATTAAGCAACCACCTGCTTTAAAAGACATCAGTGGATGTTTATTAAGTGGTCGCATTAGCGGGGTTTCACTGTAGATGCCTTTCCAATCAGAGCAGAAACGGATCGAACGGCTCTGATACAAGTCATCTTATCAGGGTCTAAATTTACTTATGGAATTATATAGATGGGATTGTACAGTTTCTGCCAAAGTCAAAAATTGTTGTATACATGTATAAACCACTGTACAAGTTCAGCTAATAAATAGTCCTATGCAATTACAATCGATTTCTTAACCCTTTCCCTGTTGAATATACATGTAAGAAATGACATTATGAATATCTACCAGAATTAGCTCATTTTTTTTTTATAATGGCATGCACTACTGGATTATATGGTATTGGTTGGAACTGAGGAGTAAGGTCTATTATAATTTCATAAGCAATCAGAGCAGACCCTGATCAAAAGGCACCTACATCTGGGTCTACTCTGTTTGCAAATGTGTGCAAAGGTGTTTATATGAGGGAATGGGTTAAAGAAACATTCAAGGAGTAAAGGGTTAACCCATTCTTCCATAGGCTATTTTTAGACCCAACCTCTTTGAGTTAATCTACCGAAAAGGAACATTTACTACGGCAAAGGAAAGTTTTTAGAAGTGTATAGTATTGAAATTATTGTAATAAATAGAGCATTTGCTCCTAAGAAGCAAATGCCCTACATGTATTTATCGCAATGGTTTCAAAAAGTGACTTTTATAGAGGCATAGAAAGGCGTATATCTATGTGATTGCAATAAGTATTTTGTCACAGTACATGTATATATTGCTTTTACCCTTATAGTGCGGGACCCGAGTCACTAATGTCCTTTGCAAACAGTGTAGACCCAGATGAGAGGGCTCCTAGGGGAGCCCTCTCATCAGGGTCTACACTGTTTGTCATGTTACACTTTTATTTAGAAAACATCCCTAAATATTCACTATAAGCTTGACCTATTTGAATTTTGGAAGAGTCCATTTGAAATTTCAGCGTTGTAAGGGTTAACTCATGCAATGTCACTGAGTGCTTTAATCTTTCACTCCATGACTATTCACATTAAGAAATACATGTAATTACTCCTTATGCAAACAGAGTAGATCTTGATCAGACAGCTGCTACAGGATACCTAATATTGGCCGAATTTATTTGCGAAGTCTTATGTACATGTATGGAGTAAAGTTAACTCAGTTTCTTGGGGTCACTGGTACAATATCCAGATCTAATGGTTAAGTATTTCTAAGAGAAACAAGCATATATGTTGTTTCAGCATTCAGCACCGGTGATGTAGTTTGTGCTATCCTAAGCGATTATTGCCAATGAATCTCCCTGCTCATTGAAATTCCAGTTAACAAAACTCATTGTGGAGGGTAGATGGGGGAGGGGGTAGTTCCATGTAGGGTGATGAACTAGAAACTTTATGAGGTTCTTTATGAGGTATCCTGGTCATTCATGTTTTCAAGTGTGGAAGAACCAGCATTTATAATTTCAATGACACATTTGAAATTGTTGTATTTTTATATAACCCTTTCCCTGTTCTGTATCTATTACAAATTTCAAACCTACTGAATATTCATGGACAAATAGTTATAATGAAATGTGGAAGATTGAAGATTGTAGCCATTTTAGAGAGTAAAGAAAAGGATCTATCAACTTCAATTAGCAAACAGAGCAGACTCTCACCATATAGGAGCCGTCTGATCTGGGTCTGTTTGCAAATGCGTGAAAACACATTTAGGCTATTTGATCTAAATTTTGAGGTAGACATAATTGCAAAAGAAAGTGTAATCATACTGGACGGAAGATGTATAGTACCTCATAGAAAAAAAGTTGCAGTTTTGAATTTGTGGGGAAATTGATTTAAAATGAATTTAAATATTGCTAATTTCAGAAAGTTTCGCATGTTTTGCTGTGACAGTTTTTACCCACCATATCAACATTTCTACAGCAATTACGTCATTTTTTGACGTCATCAATATGGTGCAATTGCAAATAATTTAACTTCATCATTCATGATGCAGAAAATATGAAAACATGGGCTAAACTTTACCATTAGCCCGCCAGTTACAACTGTAGTTGCATTTTGCAAACAGTGTAGACCCGGATCTCATCTTGGTCTGCACTGTTTGTCTTGGAAAATACACGTCTGCATGTTCTATGTCTATGCCTAGGAAAAACATTTCACAATATTAATTATATGCTGTATATTTTGGTATAAGATTTGCCTAATTAATATTCAAAGAGAGCAGAGCGATAAAAATATTTGTGGCGGGTTAATAATCAGACATTTCCAATATATATCCCCGGATACCTTATAGAGATCTACATCTGAAAATTTCTATGCCTGCTTCATTTAGTTTGACTTGAAAAATTTGAATTTAAACGCAAAATGAAGACATTTTGCTTGTGTCATTTATCTAAAATGTTATACAGATTTTGATATTATAATTAATAATGGCACCGGTAACTCAAATCAAGCAAAATACCTCATAAAATCGAAAATAAGTACATAATGGATAAGTCACCCGCATTTTTTTTAATGTACGGAAGGGTTATTTGTGCCATAATCAAATGTGCGGAAATATATACCAATACAGCAATTATTCTTTGTTTAACTTGTGACAACAGCATTTTTGTGGGTGGGGTAAATTTAATAGTAAAATGTTTGACTTTTAGGTATCTTAAATACCTAAATATGTTTATATTTTATGTGAAACGCATTATAAAATATACTTCAATATATACTTCTATGAAAATGAAGCATGAACTATAAAGTTAACAGCATATGTTGTTTGTGTCGGTATTTGGCGTATACAGTAAGTCATACCGCACTGGAATAACGGTCTAATTCACCCCACCCAGTTTTATAAAAGGACATTAAAATACTGTAACTGTATTGTTGATGTGCATGCAATCACAAAATGATATTTGTAACAATATATTGCAAATATTTGGGACTTAAAAGTATATATTACAATGCAATGTATAGATTTATTCAGTCGGGTGTCCAATTACCCCACCCACTTTTGGCAAGCCTATTTGAACACTTTCCTGCCATATCTCGGACTGCAACTTTTAATATGTTATAGAATAAGTATGTGCGGAACTAATAAGGATGCAAACAAAACTTTTGCAATTTTATCTAGGTTAGACCATTTTTATGGCTAGATAGAATGGCCTAATTCATATGAGGGAAAGGATTAATATTTAATGACGGTACATGAGCAACAGAATTTGGGGTGGCGGGGGACTGGGGTGGAGGTGGGGATTGTGATGCAGATTTTAAACCCTTTACTCCATAGATGCACCTATAAAAATGCCTTTGCATTTTGCAAACAGAGAATACCCAGATAGACGTCTTGTGTAGGAGCCATTTGATCAGTTTCTGCTCTGGTTGCTTAAGAAATAATATAGATCTGATTTTATAGTTTCTGTAATGATAAAAGAAAGTCTTTGTCATGGATGATGGTGCCATAATAAGAATTAAGTTATAACTCATGAAAGTGGTGCCTTTTGATGCCTTTGCAAACAGAGTAGACTAAGATCAGACGGCTCCTGTAGGCCCCATTATCTACTACATGTATAGAGATTCATTTACATTACATTTTTTTAAAACTACAATTATGTCCATAGGACATGAATGCCCCCACTTTACCATTTTCACCAAGTCAAGGTGTGGTACTCTGTCTTGTCATATCCTTCATATTTCTATTAAATATGATCACAGCTGGAATTTCTAATTTCAAGCACATCTACATATATCAATGGTGTTCAACACATAAGATGTTGTACTATATCTTCAATGTAACCGTAAGAATTTGAAGGTGTATATAGGAGATCAAACAGTATCTTAAACAAGATTTATGGACGTTTCGGTACACAGTGTTTCGCTACCCTAACCATTTCGCTACAGTCATTTCGCACCCCTACGGGAAGTCATTTCAATGGTTTATGGTGAATTCGCCTAATGACCAACTCGCCTACAATTAAATATATAGTAACCCGAATGGTGAATTCGCCTAGAAAGCAATTATTGTATTTCGCACCTATTGTAAGGTATCGATAACGTAACAAAACGTGTTTTCAGGATTGAACTTTGAGTGTAGTCCCTGATCATCATTTATATAATTTATATGCATTTGAAAGCACACAATGGAAATGTATGAGGGGGAAGGCGTTAATAGTTGTTTATTTTGTGCAAATGTTTAAATGATACTGAATGAAATAATGAACAATTTGATTGATTTTGTCAGATGATCTGTGTACTATCTGTACAGTGTTTGATAATAGTTATGCTTGTAGCAATAATCAAAAGTTGAGCCCTTTGGTGTTGATGCAAACTGGCATCATATGGTGAACACTGGTCAGTGCAAACAGTATAAACCCCACCCATTTCAAACCAGGTTGTCAAATTTGCGTGTAGTGATTAGGGGACACACTGATATTTCGGTTTAATTAAAAAAAACGTCTGGATAAGAAAACAAAAAGGCAAGTTGTTCTTGTTACAAACAGCTTTATTTCTTGGTTATTTACTGGTAGATCTACCTGTAATATAAGGTGTGAAATACAATCGCTATATAATTGCTTTCTAGGCGAATTCACCATTTGGGTTACTATATATCTAATTGTAGGCGAGTTGGTCATTAGACGAATTCACCAGCACCCATTTCACTACCCTGCACTAACCCTACCACCCAATTAAATATAATTATTCACAGTTTTCATTGATTTGGACGATAGTAGTTTAACAGATGAAAAAAGATACGTTTACCAATTTTAACTATCGAGCGTAGCAGCATAGGCAAACAGTTTGGATCCGAATGGGACGTTTACATATGGAAGGTGGAACATTGTAGCCATTTTAGAAAGTAAACTTTCTAAAACCAAGTATGCAATAACTCAAGAGGGTTGGCAGTCCCAAATGGCAAGACCCCTCAATACAGAAATTCATTTTTTGTAGACACTACGCCGACTACGGTGCAATGGAACAAACTGCCTGACAGCATAGTGCATGCTGGTTCCGTAGAGGCTTTCAAGACAGCCCTACGAGATCATCGCCAATTATAGTGGCGTCTCTTCTCACCCGTCGTGTAAGAGCCTTAATAAGATTCTACGACGTATAGATACAGATACAGATACAGAATGGAGGCAATGTCAAAGGTATTCCGATTCATTCCTAGTCCTATAAATAAGACCTGACGTTGCTATTTTACATTTTTACATTTGCTAGTACGTCATGCACGATAAATAATTATAAAATAAGGGGCATGTAGATACGTCTAAATGTTTGGACTAATTCATTCCGTGGTGTGGGGAGCTATTCTAGCATTTTGCCAGGACAACTAAATTTCAAGCAACTTGTCCGAATTGGCAACCTAATTCAAAAGTTATTGTAGCGCCCTGCATCGTTGCTTGATGTGAATATGCTTGATATTGAAAACTAGCAACATTCAACAGACTATAAGAGAAGAACGCCACTCAAAAATCCAAACATTGTCCTACCCTCCTCCCATTCTCCGCAAAGACTGGGTGCATGGTTTATGTTGTTGGCAAAGGACACGGCGGCCAAGAGTGGCCAAACTTCGTGTTAGAGAAGACATTGGATTTCACCTCAACTCTCTCAATGTCGTTTTCCGGTGTCGAAATTATAGCTTTATCGTGGAGAGCAAAACAGCCGGTGCAAATGTAATAAAATAGGATGTCGATTCGCACTCCTGCCATTTGATACCTAACGGCATTTGGTTATTTCGTATCTATAACGTTTGCCTTGTTTTTGATCTGGCACTTTATTTCAGTAATGAATGAACATAGAATCAACTTAATTTCTATACGCCTGAACGTTTTATTATGTCAAAACGGACCAATTTTTTTGTCAAAACGTATCCAAGTATTATATTATTAATTATATTATAATTATTAATATTATATCATATTGTGTTTGTTCCTCATGTATTTATTTATGTTTTTGTTTACAAATTTATAGTACTGGTCGAAGTAATGAATCTACATCTATATCTAAATAATACTGACCACCTTCAGCAAGTTGTCAGAGGTGCGAGTGTTGTGCGAAAGGGGACGCAGAACAAAACACATTGATAAAGAGAGCTGATTGAGGATTTAAAGGCAGCTACTGAGTGGCTTGAGTGGCTTGATGTAATATCAGATGGTAGAGAATTCCAGTCTACAATAGTTCTGGGGAAGAAGGAATATTTCCTGGTCTGTGTTCTGCATGAGAGAATCTGGAATGTGTTTGGGTGAGCATGTCTTGTGTGGCGTTTTGGGTGGATGAGAAGGTCTTTTCTAATGTTAATTTCATTATGGATTATCTTATGGAGGGTTGTTAGCCGTGTATTATACGTCTATGGATAATACAAAAATTGTTTACCCCATATTTAACTGAAATGTAACATCCTGTATATAACAAAAAAAACAAACAAAAAAAACCTCAAGAACGACTTAATCTGTTTCATATGATTCACACCTTTGAAGGTATGAAATTTCTATCTTGATCTTGATCTTGATCTTATACAGTGTTACGTCTTTCGACACCTGTACACCGTGCATGCGTCGTAAAATTTTATACATCTGTTTTTTTTATTACATTAACAAAAGATACTGTGGAATCTTTTTTTGAAGTCGATGGAAATGCTTTCCATGAGACCTTTGCCTAAGCTATCCCAATCTCTCACAGTTCTAGGGAAAAAAATAAATTTATAACTATTTGTCAAACTTGTTTTAGAGGTTTGTTCCCACTTTTCCCACGTACATTTCTACAAAGACCTATGATATGTTTTATCATAGGTCTTTGATTTCTAGGTTCAAATGTTGCAGAGCAGACCCTATTGGAACCGTCTGATCTGGGATTTCCCTGTTTGTAATGTTATTGTTTAGTGATGCATTTCATTATTTTTTTCAATTTTCTAAATTCATCTGCTATTTCATGAAAAATTGATACCGCAAAGTTTCTATATTTCATCATGTTTATTTACCATTTTGTACCCGAATTGTTAAAAAAAAAGAAAATACAATGATAATTTTCTAATTTAGGGAAAAAAATCACTTTGTCTAATTAATTTCAATAAAAAATATTCATATTTCACAAATTAAAAAAAAAGCCAAATAAATAATTCTGGTAAAAATATAGTACAAATTTATCTTATACAGTAAAACCTCTCTTAACCGGAATTCTAGTAGAGAATAATTTAGATATTTTAGGCAGGTGACTGCTTAATGCAGGGTGAAAGTCATGCAGAAAGCTCCTCTAGGAGCTTTCTGCATGACTTCCACCCTGCATTAAGCTGTCACCTATCCCCAAGACCAATATTTATACTAAATTTAACGTACGGTTAAGAGAGGTTTTACTGTAGTTTCATTTTTTTGGTAACTTTCAAGTCAGGTTTATTTATACCTTACTTGTTAATATTTCATATATGTATATATATATATATATTTGCAGTTCTATTTGACAATTTAAGATTTCAATGGATATAAAAATACAGATTCATAATATGAATGGGCAAGGTTTCATCAATATATTCAAGAAACAAAAGGACCATGACGGCCCTAAATCGCTCACCTGGTTACTATAGACATATGCATACACTGTATTTCTATGTAAAAATAAGTCAGCTTCAGATTGGGGCCAATATGAAACCAAGGGCCATCATTTTAGGCCTGGAGTTTAAAATTTGAACAATCTAAATAAAGGAACATTAGATGATGCTTCATATAACTTTCAAAGTTACAGGCCTTACAATTTCACAGAAGGAGATTTTAAAGATTTTCCTATGAAAAACTGATAAGCCAGGGGCGGGCCATTTTGGTCCAGGGGTCATAATTTGAACAATCTTGGTAGAAAACCATTAGATGATAATACATACCAAATTTCAAAGGTCTATGCCTTACATTTTAGGAGGAGAAGATTTTCAAAGATTTTCCTATGAAAAATTGATAAGCCCCGGGGCGGGTCCATTTTTGGTCCGGGGGTAATAGTTTGAACAATCTTTGTAGAGGACCATTAGATGATGCTACATACCAAATATCAAATGTCTAGGCCTTATGGTTTCAGAGAAGGAGTTTTTTAAAAAGATTTTCCGATGAAAAACTAAGCCCCGGGGCGGGGCCATTTTTGGCCAAGGGGTCATAATTTGAAGAATCTTTGTAGAGGACCAATAGATGATGCTACATACCATATATCAGATGTCTAGGCCTTACGGTTTCAGAGAAGAAGATTTTTAAAGATTTTCCAATGAAAAACTGATAAGCCCCGGGGCGGGGCCATTTTTGGTCCGGGGTCATAATTTGAACAATCTTTGTAGAGGACCATTAGATGATACCAAATACCAAAGGTCTAGGCCTTACGGTTTCAGAGAAGATTTTTTAAAGATTTTCTATGAAAAACTGCTAAGCCCCGGGGCGGGGCCATTTTTGGTCCGGGGGTCATAATTTGAACAATCTTTGTAGAGGACCATTAGATAATGCTACATACCAAATATCAAAGGTCTAGGCCTTATGGTTTCAGAGGAGAAGATTTTTAAAGATTTTCCTAAGAAAAACTGATAAGCCCCAGGGCGGGGCCATTTTTGGTCCGGGGGACATAAATTGAACAACCTTTGTAGAGGACCATTAGATGATGCTACATACCAAATATCAAAGTTCTAGGCTTTGTGGTTTCAGAGAAGAAGATGTTTAAGTAAATTATTGACGACGCACGACGCACATACGCACGACGACGGATGCCGGAGCCAGCCCCCTCACAATACCTCACCTGACACTTTGTGCCAGGTGAGCTAAAAAGGGTGGGGTTTTATACATAAATGTAATTCTTGGTACAATTCTCTTTAATACATCATGCATGAATGTATGTTTAGATTTTAACATATTAATTGCATTTTAAAAAGAAAATACATGTATAAATATAATTGGAACATGGGTACGTTTTGACCAATAGGTGTGTACGTTTCGACTCCATTTGGGTACATTTTGATTCTATTTGGGTACGTTTTGACTTGGGTACGTTTTGACTTTGGGTACGTTTTGGTCGACTATTTGACCATGTAGTTCTGTAGGCTCGGGTAAATCACGAAGTAAATAAGTATTTACTTCGTGGGCAAATGGAATGCATCTTTGCATGTACATGTATACGAGAAATATACACCCAATAAGATGTAGAGCGGGACACATCTCCATCTAGAAAAGAATAATTAACAATGTTGAAATTGAAATCTTCCTTTTTATCGTATATTTTGGAAGAAGTTTATCATTTGTGATGGAAATATTAAAATCTAACAAGTAATGCATTATTATGGGAGCGTTGAAAGCAATGCCATAGTCCACTACCGGCTGAATTTCAATTCCAACTGCTGTAATTCCGTAACAAATCAATGTAGCGTAACAAAATTCAAACTTGATCTGCAACTAATTATAATAAAGCTACATACCAAAAACCACTCTAATTTCTGATAGGTTTTAGAAAACAACTCTGGAAAACCTAAAATTTCCTGAAAAGTTTAAGTCCAACTTTAATTAACATCTGCTAGGATTTAGAAAAAAGGTTCGGAAAACCTAAAATTTCCTGAAAATTTCTATATCCAACTTTCCGTGAAAACCCAATGCAAGCGTATCAAAATTCAAACTTGATCTGTGCACAACTCATTATAATAAAGTTAAATACCCCATGTCACTTCAATATCTGCTAGGGTTTAGAAAAACAATCTGTAAAGCCTAAAAATTCCTGAAAATTACTAAGTCGAACTACTGAAATACCGTGGAAAATCGATGAAACGTAACAAAATTAAAACTTTATCTGTAACTCATTATAATTAAGCCACATACCAAATATCACTTCAGTATCTGCAACAGTTTAGAGAAAAAAATCCCGAGAACCTTAAATTTCAGGAAAATCTCGAAGTCAAATGCTGTAATTCCGTGAAAAATCAATGTAGTGTAACAAAATTCAAACTTGATCTGTAACTCATTTAACAAGAGGATCAATAGAACTGATGGATGCTCCCCAACTCCAGACAAAATAACAAAGGTCAATAACTCCTAAATTATGCAAAAGAGAGTGATTATTCTTATGCACTGTACTTCTCGTCATCGAGATCAATCTACCTATGAAGTTTCATGTTGATACACTATTATAGTTTTTGTGGTATGCTCCGGGCAAATTTTAAGTATGAAAAATAACAAAGGGCAATAACTCCTGAATTAAGCAAAAGAGAGTGATGGTTCTTATGCACTGCACTTCTCCTCATCGAGATCAATCCACCTATGAAGTTTCATGTTGAAATCTATTACAGTTTTTGTGGTATGCTCCAGACAAAGTTAAATTCGAACGAATGGACGAACGAACGGACAAAAGGGGTGACTATATGCTCCCTCAACACCGTTGTTGGGGAGCATAATAAAGCTACATACCAAATATCACGTCAATATCCGCAAGGCTTTAGATAGAAAAAAATATGAAAAAAATCTTTTTACGACTATACTCAACGAAAAACCTTTTTTTTTCAAAACCTTTTTTTCTGTCAAATTATGATGTCTAAACGTATTTGAAGATGTTTGTCAGTAGTATTTATGAAATGGTCACGCGCCTGGCACCTGTGGCCATTGTACATAACACTTTCTGGCACCATACTTGTTCCATATGTGTGAAGTTTCAAATAAATTGAATCAGTAGATAAAGAGTTATTGTCTGGTCAAGAAAATATGAAAATGGGGAATAACTCCAAAAAATATTTATCTTGAGTTTCAATGAATTCTGTCAATCTGTTACAGAGATATGACAGACGGAAAAAATATGTCATTTTTGCATATAAAAGGGCAATAACTCTTAAATGTCACATGAAATCTGAAAAAGAAATAATGGGAATGATGCCCAGTTATAACAATTATATTCATGTCGAGTTTCGTTGAATTCTATCTACCCGTTCCAGAGATATGACATCGGAAGGGAAACAGGAGGGCCAAGATGGCCCTAAATCGCTCACCTGATTAACATAGATTTAAAATTATAACTGGGTAGCCCCAGGATGGGGCCAATTTTGACCTAAGGGACAATATGACAGAGGATCATAGCAGCGGTTCTGGAGAACAAGATTTTCAAATATTTAAAATATTGATTTTATCAAGACAATCATTTTGACCAATGAAGAATGGGCTGAAAATGTAACCTCTAGAGTGTTATTACTAAGATATGACCTAGTGACCTACTTTTTGATCCCATCCACCCATGATCGAACTCAACCTTGATATCACCAAGACTAACTTTCTAAGCAAGTTTGAGGAAGATTGGGCTAAAAACGTGGCCGCTGGAATGTAAACAAGGTTTTTCTAAAATATGACCAAGTGACCTACTTTTTGACCCCACGTAACCCACCTACAAAATGATCCAAGATTTTATCAGGACAATCATTCTGACCAAGTTTCATGAAGATTGGACAAAAAATGACCCCTAGAGTATTCACACGGTTTTTCTGCTTAATCTAGTGACATATTTTTTGACCCCATATGACCCACTTTCAAACTTGCCCGAGATTTTATGAAAACAATCATTCTGATAAAGTTTCATGAAGATTAGGCTAAAATTGTGAACACTAGAGTGTTAACAAGGTTTTCCTACTGTTTGACCTAGTGGCCTAGATTTTTACCCCATATGACCCACTTTCAAAATTGTCAGATTTTATTAAGACAATCATTCTGCCTAAGATTCATGAAGATTGGACAAAAAATGTGATCACTAGTGTTCGCAAGGTTTTTCCACTGTCTGACAGTGACCTAGTTTTTGACTCCACGTGACCCACTTTCAAACTGGTCTGAGACTTTATCAAGGCAATTATTATGACCAAGTTTCATGAAGATTGGGTTAAAAATTTGACTTCTAGAGTGTTCACAAGGTTTTTCTACTATTTGACCTAGTGACCTAGTTTTTGCCCCACAAATCCCGCTTTCGAACTCATCCGAGATTTTATCAAGACAATCATTCTGCCTATGATTCATGAATATTGGACAAAAAATGTGATCACTAGTGTTGGCAAGGTTTTTCCACTATTTGACCTAGTTTTTGACCCTGCGTGACCCTTTTTCATACTCATATGAGATTTTATCAAGGAAATCATTCTGACCAAGTTTCATGAATATTGGGCTAAAAATTTGACTTCGAGTGTTCACAAGGTTTTTCTACTATTTGACCTAGTTTTTGACCCCACGTAACCAATTTTCGAACTCGTCTGAGATTTTATCAAGGCAATTATTCTAAGTTTCATGAAGAGTGTTCACAAGGTTTTCCTACTATTTGACCTAGTTACCTAGTTTTTGACCCCACATATCCAACTTTCGAACTGGTCCGAGATTTTATCAAGACAATCATTCTGACTAAGTTTCATGAAGGTTGGACTAAAATTGTGACCGATAGTGTTCACAAGCAAATTGTTGACGACAGACGCCAGACATTCAAGACTCCCAAAAGCTCACCCTGAGCTTTGCTCAGGTGAGCTAAACAATGTCATATTTGCATATAAAAGGGCAATAACTCCTAAATGCCACAAGCCATCTGGAAAAGTAAATTAATACATGTGAACGATGCCCCAGTGATAAAAAATATTCATGTCTAGTTTCATTGAATTCTGTGAATTCGTTAAGAGATATGGCAATGGACAGAAAAAAATGTCATTTTTGCATACAAAAGGGCAATAACTCCTAAATGCCTCAAGTGATCTGGAAAAGCAATACATGAGAACGATGCCCCAGTGATAAACAAATATTCATGGCGAGTGAAATTGAATTCTGTCAATCCATTACAGAGATATGGAATCGGGTGGAAAAAAATGTAATTTTTGCATGTAAAAGGGCAATAACTCCTAAATGCCTCAAAGTGATATGGAAAAGCAATACATGGGAACGATGCCCCAGTGATAATAAATATTCATGTCAAGCAACATTGAATTCTGTCAATCCGTTACAGATATGGCATCGGATGGAAACCGGACGGCTGATGAAAAGACGGAAGGATGGTCAGACGGACAAACCCAAAACATCGCTCTGCCTTTGGCAGGGGATAAAAAAGTTAATCAGGAGCCATCTGATCTTGGTCTACTCTGTTTGCAAAAAGCATTATTAGAGGACTCCTGCAGAAACTCTCATTCTGGTACACACCAGCTCATAAGACTGAATAGAATACGACATTCCTTCCCATCACTGGGTTGAGCTCTGAAGGGTACTGCATCACAATTCTTTTTCTATTACTATTATAATGTTCATGAGTAAATTATATATAGTTTTTTTAGTAAAGTTCTACAAAATGGTTGCTAGGAAATACATAATAACAAGCCTTTAACTGGACACAAAACTGTTTATTTATTTCTTCTTTATCACTTTTTTATTCATTTAATATAAGGTGTTCGATTATATTCAATGATAACAAGGCATTGTCCTACTGACTACACTGAGCTGCAGTTCTGGAGGATTCTTGTTCATTTGTAAACAATGCAGACTCAGCCCTGCACTGGTTTCCCATTGCAGTTTCTAATGTGGGTCTATACCATCTGTCTCTTGGAGGGTTGACAATATTTTGTCCACTTGCTGTAAACAGTACAGACCCATAGCAAATATCAGACTTCAAATGTAGCAGTTGTCCAAAGCCACTGTTAACCCTTTACTCCATAGAGATGTCTTTTGGCACTTTTGCAGAGAAAACTCAGACAGCAGACAGCTCCATTAACCCATTCCCTCTTAGGCTATTTTTGGACCCAACCTCTTTGAATAAATCTACCGAAAAGGAGCATTTACTAGAGAAAAGGAAAATGTTAGAATTTTGTAGTATTGAAACCATTGTGATAAATAGAGCACTTGCTCCTATGGAGCAAATGCTCTATTTATCACAATGGTTTCAAGAAGTGTCTAGTACAGAGGCACAGAAAGGCGTATTTATGGAGGAAAGGGTTCAGAGTTAAGCAGAGTATTTCAAATGCAGAAGTCCTTATTTCTCATCTCTACCCTCAGTGACTAGGAATACATTTTGTAAAGCACAATTCCTGCTTACTTCTGTCGCTGAAGTTTGTCAATACGAAAAGTTAAGTAGGTCTTTAAATGCAGGAAATGAGTTCATTGGCATTTGCAAACAGGTAGACTAAGAACAGGGGGCTCCTACAGGAGCACTGCTTGTCCTTTGAAAATCCTCTCACAAATCATACAGATTACAGAAAGGACTGTTGTTATTCAATGACTGAACATTCCAGTTTGAAAAATCAGCATTCAAAGAGTTCAAATCAGTAGAAAATTTGTACATTAACAATATCATTCTGTATCGTCGTTATCTTATGCCTTTACATTGTTGTTCCCATTTCAACACCATTCGGTTTTATTCTGTTTATTAAAATGTTCAATATTTTCTATCCATAATACACAATGTAATAATACAAATGTAGATAAATGCATTAAGCCTGTTACTCCATAAATACGCCTATCTATGCCTTTGCAAACAGATCAGACCCAGACCAGACGGTTCCTGTAGGAGCCATCTTATCAGGGTCTGCTCTGTTTGCTTATGAAATAATAATAGACCTGTTTCTAAAGTTTCTGGCACAGTCAAATTATCATGTGTTCATGTACTATCATGATGTCATATTTCTAACATGAATATTCATGGAGTAAAGGTTTAAACTGGCCACTTAACAAAGCATTCAAAATTTGACAGAGCAAAGGTAAAGGTGCTTTATCAAATACTAACAGTCATTTCTCCATCAAACCCTATGTAATGACCACCCATTTGAATTGTCCCATTTGAGTGGCCACATGGGGTTTGGTGGAGAAATATAGGAGTTATCCCTGAAAAACAAACAAAATACACATCTTATATCTATGCCTCTGCGTATACAAAGCAATCAAATACATTATAAGCACAAGTTATGGTATATACTACAGAAATCTACAACTACTGTAGTATCAAGCTGTAGCTTTGAATAAAATTTAAAACTTCTGTTAAAGAGACAGAAAAAATTCTTCACACAAACCCCCAAACGCAACCAGTATAGAGAGTTCTGTCCAGAAGGGAGGTGTCCTATACTGGTTACTTTGTTTTCCATTTCATTCTTTGTAAATAAAATGCAATATTTTTCACATTGAGATTTTCAGAGCTTTCAAAATTTTGAATTGCAGTAACTTTAAGTGGACATCCTTGCTGCAGCCAATCTGTCTCCAGCTTCTTTCCAATTTGCAATATCAAATATGGCCTTCACATAATCTGGTCGAACATTCTTATACTGTAAATAATATGCATGCTCCCATACATCTATCCCGAACAGTGGAACCAGTCCTGTAAACACACAAATGTTACAGTCAGCACTGGAATATTCATGCAAACATTGCAATAAGAATACTAGGGTATGCATACAGAAATTAAACACAAGCTGAAGATACAGTTACATCTATTATAATTTCATAATCAAACAGAGCAGACGCTGATTAGACAGTTCCTTCTCTGTTTGCAAAACATGTTTAATTGCATGCATCTCTAAAGTACCATGTTAATAACGTATATTTGTACACATTTCTAAACACTAGAAACTGTAAAGTTTACATGTAATAAACTGTTATGTAAATTGTTATGTTATGTTATGCCAAAGTGTGAAAAAATGCCTATATGAAGGAAGGGGTTACACAAGACTTTTTGCAAGGGACAATGTCTGAGCCCTTTCAATGCACCAGGAAACAAGTGTACTGTCATTGCAACAGTGTAGACCCAGATCAGAGCGCTCCTAATAAATAATATTGAATTTACTTTATAATTAATCAATGATGAACTATTCAGAATGCAAAGGGTTATAACAAATACATACCAGTTGTAGGAAAAAGAGGGTCTTGGTTAGCCATTGTAGCAATCCTTAGTCTTCCACTAGTAGGGTTCCATCCAAGCCAGCCCCATCCAGACCCTTGGATGGCAACTGTGGCTGCTGTAAGCTCATTCTTCATACTATCAAAGGAACCAAAGTTGTCTTTAATAAGAGTCATGAGGTCTCCATCTGGCAAGCCACCACCATTTGGACTAAGCACTTTCCAAAAGATTGAATGATTCAAATGACCACCGCCATTAAATTTTAAAGCTGGCTGGAGGGAGATAATCTTTTCTGTGTCCTCTGGAAGAAAAGATACATTCGTTCCAAATACATTGTTAACACAATCAGCATGCTACGTAAATCATAAAATGTGGTCTACAAAAATTGCATGCTACAACTCTAAATGTTTAGTTTTATTCTACATCTCTTAAAGGGGAAGTCCCTACATTCGACATGTTTCAAAAATACCTAAAATATATAAAACTCATTTGTTTATATGCTGAAAAGTAGTATATCGCAAGTAAACCTATCCAATAAACGTTGAAAATGACAAAACATCAGTGTATTTGATATCGGCGATCGTGATTTTTCCCCCGATGATTCGGTTTTATTTTGGGTTGGGTTTTAGTTTCATATCTGTTGGTGCTATTAGCGTCTCTCCGACCACTTCAGAGAAAAGCTGTAAGCAAACGAGGGATTGGGTGATCATCGGCAAAACGTAAAAATTTGAACGGAAAAGGCTGATAATGCTTTGTTGTAGAACAAAAATTATAAGTATTGATGAAATCAATATTTTTTGTATCACAGGGGCATTTTTGACAATTAACATAATAATGATTGAACATAACACATACCAAGTTTTATGATATTATTGAAAATATGCGTTCATTGTAAGGACTTCCTCTTTAGACAATTCCTTCATGAATATGTAATGATGTATTAACCCTTTCCTTTTTTAAAAACCCTTTCCTTCATATAAATGCCTTTTCATCCCTTTGCAAACACAGTAGACCCAGATTAGACTGCTCCTGTAGGAGCCATCTGATCAGGGTCTGCCTATTTGCTTATGGAAACATCTTAAACAAGATCTAATTGAAACAGAATCCGTTACAGAATGTCCGCCAAACGTAACTGACAAGTGGTATTGATGAGCAAACTATCTAAATTTCACCCAATCACAGACCATTTAAAACTGGGTTACAATTGCAACCAACACTTTTTGAAACACCTGCCATCAAGTTTGTGGTACCCATATACCCCTACTGATCAATTTTCAGAAAAATCTAATAATATGTAAATTGTGACCATTCAGAGAAACCACACCATTACCATGGCAACCAAGTTTTTCAAAACAACTTGATTGACTATGGGGTACCCAATTACCCCTAAATGCCAATTTTCAGCAAAATAAAACAATATCTTAATTTTGACCAATCGGAGCCCACCATTCAGTTACCATGGCAACCTATTATTTTGAAAGACCTACCAATCAATTCGAAGTACTAAAATATCCCTACATACCAAATTTCAGCAAAATCAAATGATATCTAAATTCGTCGACCTGAAAAGATCTAAATTTCAACCAATCAGAGCCACCATTCAGTTACCATGGCAACCAATTCTTTCGAAAGACTTACCAATCAATTTGGTGTGCCAAAATATCCAGACATACCAATTTTCAGCAAAATGGAACAAGATCTAAATTCGTCCCCAGCAATGTTCATGTGAAGTTTCAATAGGATCGGACCATTACTTATAGAGAAATGTGTCGGACAAAAGAAGAATCGGAGCAAACACAACTTATACCCCCCACTTTGTTGTGGGGACATAATATATATTAAACAGTGAAAGGGTTAACAAGAGATGTTCTTTATTTGCAAGTCTGTTTGCAGCCTGTTTTAACCCTTTACTCCATAAACACGCCTTTCTACGCCTTTAAAAACAGAGTAGACCCAGACCATGTCTGATCAGGGTCTGCTCTGTTTGCTTATGATATAATATACATGTAGATATGATTCTACAGTTTCTGCCATGGCTAAAAGTTCCTGTGTTCATGTGCTATTATAAGAAAATAATCTTATTAATATTCATGACTTTATAATTTTTACACAAATATTCATGGAGGAATGGGTTATAAATGCTTCTAATTAATTTTTCCAAAAATCCTTTTTTATATAAAAATTATAAATTCAGCAATATTATATTAGAAACAGTGAATCCGATTTTAAATACACTATTTAAATTTTCAGAAATAGCTATGGTTTGGATCAATATCATTTATAGCAAATATCCAGATAATAGGAGGACCATTAGTGGCCCACCCAAGAGTTGGAACTCAAGAACTTTTAGATGAAATGGGACAATATTAATTTCGATGACTGTAGATGAAATATTAATGGGAATTTGATTTGTAGACAAAATGGGTTTAGACAATATGTGACATTGTCATCCATACAGCATGATCAAATTCCCATGTTGAATGCTAAAGGTTTGGGGGGGGGGGGGGGGGGGGGGGGGGGGGGGGGGGGGGGAGAGACAATGATTACATGTTTCACAGTGATAAAGGGGACTGTGACAATTTTGTTATTGTTTGTGTTCTAATGCATCGACTCTTTACTCTATAAGTATGCTTTTTATGCCTTTGCAGACAGAGTATCTAGACTCAGATCATACTGCTCCTTATGAACTGTCTGGTCAGGGTCTCCTGTGTTGTTTATGGCACAATACAGATCTGATTCTGTCCGAGTCTACCCTGTTCCCAAAAGCATTAAAATGCATATATATGGAGTAAAGGGTTAAAAGCTACAATTAACTGATTCAATTAGTAAAATAATTGAAATTGATATCCCTTAGGTTAAAAAGAATTAATTTCTATTTTTCTCTACCAAATCTTATCTTGTTTATATTCATCAGAATCATGTCTCAGACGCATTTCAAGGGTTTGGTGCAAAACTATTCTAAGAGTTGGAATAGTTTTGCACCAAGCCCTCGATTTCTAATCAATACCAACAAGGTAGGATTTAGCTGAGATTTAGATAGATCTGGGTCCATGCTTATAAAGCTTTTTAGTAGAGTCTGAGTTCGTTCTCAAGCTTTTGATTGGTCAGATTTGAGTTCTCAAGCTTTTGATTGGTCGGATTTGACTACTGCTCTGAGTTATGCCAGAAGTTTCTTACTTTTTTCAACTGCTTCTTTAAGGGCTTCTTCTGCAACATTGAGGTTGTTAACATAAGTCTGGTGGTGTTTGGCATGGTGAATTTGCATTATCTCTCCAGAGATGCAGGGTGCCAGTGCACTGTAGTCATAGGGCAAATCTGGTAAAGTGTGCTTCTGTCGAGAAGCAGCTGCTCCAAGGGATCCTGCCACAGGTAACAGTCTGAAAGGCCCAATTACATGAATTTACATCTGCTATTGCACATCTTTCATCATGCTTAAGCTATAAACAGGGATTATAAATCTTTTGACATAAAATCTTTGATTTATCTCTAGATTCTGCCAATCCCTTTGATGAGTGTTATTGGCAGGACTGTGTATTGGCATGTTAGTAAAGAGTGATAAAAAAACCCCTTGCCATCCAAAATGAAATGATGATAAGTCTTGTGAAAAGTAAAATAAAACAAGAGATGTTTGTAAAACATGTATACCCCCCAGACCCCCTGACCTTTGATCTAGTGACCTCAACTATAGAAGTCATCTAGCAGTCATGACTAATCACCACAGCAACTTTGAAAATCCTAAGCCAAACCACTGATCATTTATTGATCTGAAAACATTTCACAAGTTAAGGTCATGGTGACCTTTGACCTTTGACCTCAACAACTATAGGGGTCATCTAGTGGTCATGACCAACTACCACAGCAAGTTTGAAGATCCCGAACCAAACCATTCAGCAGTTATCAACTGGAAACCATTTCATCAGTTAAGGTCATGATGACCTTGACCTTTGACCTAGTGACCTCAAAATCAATAGGGGTCATCTAGTTGTCATGACCAACCACCACAGCAAGTTGGAAGATCCTAAGCCAAACCCTTGAGCAGTTATTGATTGGAAACCATTTCACCAGTTAAGGTCATGGTGACCTTGACCTTTGACCTAGTGACCTAAAAACAATAGGGTTTATCTATTGGTCATGACCAACCACCACAAAAAGTTTGAAGATCCTAAGTCAAACCCTTGAGCAGTTATTGATCGGAAACTATTTCACCAGTTAGGGTCATGGTGACCTTGATCTTTGACCTAGTGACCTAAAAAACAACAGGGCTCATCTAGTTGTCATGACCAACCACCTAAGCAAATTTGAAGATCCTAAGCCAAACCCTTGAGCAGTTATTGATCGGAAACCATTTAACTAGTTAAGGTCATGGTGACCTTGACCTTTGACCTAGTGACCTAAAAAACAATAGGGGTCATCTAGTGGTCATGACCAACTATCACAGCAAATTTGAAGATCCTAAGCCAAACCCTTGAGTAGTTATTGATCACAAACCATTTCACCAGTTAAGGTCATGGTGACCTTGACCTTTGACCTAGTGACCTAAAAAACAATAGGTCTCATCTAGTTCTCATGACCAACCACCTAAGCCAATTTGAAGATCGTAAGTCAAACCCTTGAGCAGTTATTGATCAGAAACCATTTTACCAGTCAAGGTCATGGTGACCTTGACCTTTGACCTAGTGACCTAAAAAACAATAGGGGTCATCCAGTGGTCATGACCAACTACCACAGCAAGTTTGAAGATTCTAAGCTAAATCCTTGAGCAGTTATTGATCAGAAACCATTTAACTAGTTAAGGTCATGGTGACCTTGACCTTTGACCTAGTGACCTCAAAATAAATAGGGGTCATCTAGTGGTCATGACCAACCACCACAGCAAGTTTGAAGATCCCGAGCCAAACCCTTGAGCAGTTATTGATCGGAAACTATTTTACCATTTTAGGTCATGGTGACCTTGACCTTTGACCTAGTGACCTCAAAAATAATAGGGGTCATCCAATGGTCATGACCAACTACCACAGCAAGTTTGAAGATTCTAAGCTAAATCCTTGAGCAGTTATTGATCGGAAACCATTTAACTAGTTAAGGTCATGGTGACCTTGACCTTTGACATAGTGACCTCAAAATAAATAGGGGTCATCTAGTGGTCATGGCCAACCACCACAGCAAATTTGAAGATCCCAAGCCAAACCCATGAGCAGTTATTGATCGGAAACTATTTTACCATTTTAGGTCATGGTGACCTTGACCTTTGACCTAGTGACCTCAAAAACAATAGGGTTCATCTACTTGTCATGACCAACCACCACAGCAAGTTTGAAGATTCTAGACCAAGTCGTTTATTAGTTATCATTCGGAAACCATCGATCTACCGACCGACCGACCGACCGACATGTGCAAAGCAATATACCCCCATTTTTTCAAAAGGGGGGTATAAATATAGGCATTGTTAGAATGTTTAAATGCATCTTGGTCTGCAGTGATGTCTAAGACAAAGCATGGCTTTCTCTAAAATTGCTACTGTAACAGTTTAACCCTTTCCCTCATATAAACGTGTTTTCACACATCTGCAAACAGAGTAGACCAAGATCAGACGGCTCCTAGAGGAGCCGTCTGATCAGGGTCTGCTCTGTTTGCTAATAGAATTTGATAGATCTGTTTCTTTGCTTTCTAAAATGACTACAATGTTCAACCTTCCATATTTCTTTATAACTATTTTGTCCATGAATATTCAGTAGGTGTTGAAATTCGGTCTAAATATAGAACAGGGAAAGGGTTAATGGACTGACAGGCACATTTGTTTTGTTGCTTAGATAAGGCTACAGTTTCTATAACAAGAGTGCCAGTGGGCACAATAGATGCCAGTCAAGGCCTTGTTCAACATAAACTGAGGTTAACACATTTGCTAAACGCAAATTCTAAGTCCAATTCTGCGATCTTGACCTTGGATGTATACATACCGGGACACACCCATGCTACTGTAGCATGTCCAGATAAACATTGTGGTGTAATTTGAGATGGATCCACCATGAAGGTTATGTAAATAAGCAGACCTTAACAAAAACCTTAACCAAAAATTCTAAGTTAAAATGGGTTATAATTCTTTCAAAATTCTTGACAGAGTTATGTACACTTGCCTACAGGTGAAGCTTGTGATGGTGAAGAAGTGTTCCACATTTCAAAGCTTTATCTCAAAGGGTTATGTAAATAAGTGGACTTGAACAAAAACCTTCACAACCAAAAGTTCTAAGTTAAAAGGGTCATAATTCTGTCAAAATGCTTGACAGAGTTATGTACTCTTGCCTACTTCTACTTCATAATCTGCCACCTTCAACTAGATGAAGATTACGCCAATATACTACTACTAGGTGTGCACTGGATGCATCAGGAAGTGACTATATACATTGTTTTTTCTTCAATGATTTATAAGTTTATGAATACAAGAGTATTCGGAGGAACACATGCGTCACCTGCTCGCAACTGACACAAAAACTGTTAATATTCCCTGAACAAAGGGGAATAACTCAAAAAGTATTGCATGCAGAGTGATGGACCTTAGTTACATCAATGGTTCTCAATGAGAGGAAGACACATGTGAAATTTGAAAGCTGTATAGTGATTATTTTAGAAATGACAGCTCAAAAAAGAAGGTGTGACAAAAATCAGAACAAAGGGGAATAACTCAAAAAGAATTGCATGCAGAGTGATGGACCTTAATTACATCAATGGTCCTCAATGAAAGGAAGACACATGTGAAATTTGAAAGCTCTATAATGATTAGTTCAGAAATGACAGCCAAAGAAAGAAAGTGTGACGGACTGACACAGGGTTCGAAATTAACAGTGGCAAGTGGCAGTTTTACCACCAGAAATGTCCAACTTGCCACCTGACCTGAAAGTCAGTTTAGGAGTTGTGACCCTTTATTTGCAAAAATGACTTTAAAAATATCCTGCCCGGACCCTTACTTTCTGTGACAAAAAGTCTGAAGAGGGGGCATCAGTGTCCTATGTACACATTTCTAGTTTTACCCTGTATCCCATAGTGGAGGAGTTTGTGAATAAGAAGATTAGGATGGTCCTTGTCAAAAGCCTTAGAAAAGTCTGTCTGCACTGATTTTTCCATATTTTTTTAAACATCATCTAAGAATTCAAGGAGCTGAGTTTCACAGGATCTGTTTCTGTAGAATCTGTGTTGGAGGGGATACAGGATATTATGCTTGTCAGCATGTGTCATGATTGCACCTACTACAACATGTTCAAGTATAATTTACTGTATTCATCAAGTCAGAGTGATGGGTCTGTAGTTTTCAGAGTTATTATTTGACCCCTTCTTGTAGATTGGTGAAACATGTATGTCAGTCAGTTGGAACAACTCCAGTGTCTAAGGATTTCTGATATATGAGACATAGGATAGGGGATATTTCAAGAGCCAACTCTTTAAGAGGTTTCAATTCGTCAGGCCCTGCTGCCTTAGTGGGATCAAGATTGAAGAGAAGTTTAGCAATTCCTTCACAGGTGATTGTTTAATCTGGCATAGATGGAAACTCAGTAGTTGACATGTACAGGTGAAGCTTGTGATGGTGAACAAGTGCTCCAAGTCTCAAAGCTTTATCTCAAAGGAATATACATGTAAATAAGATTTATTCAACATATATTGAGGTTAACATATTTGCTAACGCAAATTGTAAGTCCAATTAGGCGACCTTGACCTTAGATATACGTACCGGGACTGGACTGTACATAGCGTGTGCAGATAATTTGAGGATCCACAAGGCAGAACTTGAGTTAGATATGTTACAGACAGACAGACGGACGAACAGACAGACAGACAGCGCCAGTCCATAATACGTCCCATTTTTTTCAAACGCGCGTATAAAAACTACTATCTATAGTTCTACTGTACAGTGTACAGCCAACCTGCAAAATATATGCTGTAGCAAACTGAAACTCAATGACGCAAGGTTTGTCATTATTTATGATAAAAAAAAGAAAAGTTTACTCCAGATGGCCTATGCATTATACTATATGGTCAATTTGGTACCTTGATACACCTGCAACCCGAGATGACAACATTTTGTATCTATGTTTTCACCGAACTTTCGCAAAACTTTTCTCCTAGCGTTTGACCTCAAATTTGGGAAATTGGGAGAGACAGTCCGTCTTCGGCCTAAAACTAAATCGACCCTAAAGATCCGATCCCCAAACGATTCGACATCTGTACAATTCGGCCGTACACAGTATTCTGAAGGCTATCGTAATACTCACGATCTATTTCTAATTAATCTGACCCCTCGTCACGTAAAACCTACTCCTCCAAATATATATATATATACATTGTATATTAAAAATAACGAATTCATCAAAAGTAACATAATTTAGTCACCTTTTTCACGACACCCCCCCCCCCCCAAAAAAAAAGAAAAAAGAAAAAGAAAAGAAAGACAGAAAACAACAATTTAACAAAACAACGAAGTAAAAAAGACAAACAAACAGCAAAACAAATAAAAAAAAAAATCAAAACACCACAAAAACAAGAGGACCAGAATGGCCCTGACATCGCTCACCAGACAATCAGGAGAGAAGATTTTCAAAGATTTCACTATAAGTTTCTATAGAAAACTAGCCGGCCCTGGGGTGGGGCAAATTTTAATTCAGAAAGAATAAATTAATCTATACTTATGTTCAAAATTTCAGATATTTTCATTACATCTTCATGAGTTCATATTATTATTCATATCTTATCTTAAGATTGATGTACTTTTAACCCTTCCCCTGTTCTATGTTTATTCAAAATTTCAATACCTAGTGAATATTCATGGACAAAATAGTTGTAATGAAATATGGAAAGTGGGACAGTATAGCCATTTTAGAAAGTAAAGAAACATATTTCAAATTCCATTGACAAACAGATCAGACCCTGATCAGACAGCTGCTATAGGAGCCGTCTGATTTGGGTCTGTTCTGTTTGCAAATGCATTAAAAGTCATTTATATGAGGGAAAGGCTTAAGTAAACATATTATAAGTACATGTATATTGTACACGAAATAAAAATAATGTAATGCAATTTGCACTATATCATATCATAAGCAAATACAGCAAATTGATCAGATGGCTACTACATGAGCCATCTGATCTGGGTCTACTCTGTTTGCAAAGGTGTAGAAATGCATATTTATGGAGTAAAGGGTTAATTGTTCTATTTACAGGTCAGATCTAATTTGCAACTGCCATTATCCAGAAGGGAGTAATCAAAAAGTGTGAAAGGGAGATAACCTACCTTTTATGTATGCTTAAAATAGCCAGCTAAAAATAGACACTGCTCTCCAAGATGCAATAGAAAACTTGAATTTGTATTAAGCTGAACTTCACAACAGATACAGTTATTGGATCTAAATTGATAGCTGGCAGCTTAATGCAGGGCATAGATATGGAAAAAAAGCTTTAAGAGCTTTCTGCATTTTGAAAATTATCCACATAGTTTTCTCAATCTAAAATGAGTGTGTGTAATTTGTCTAAACACAATTTCTACTCTACTGATCAGGCTAAGGGTGATTACCAATACACTCCCACTGGCCAGCTAGTCCTATCAGAGCACTGGCTTATGTCTGAATATGGGGAAAACTTTAACCTGTAGAACCTTTAGACTGTAGTTTTTGATGTGAAAAAGTCTATATACATGTACACAGGGCAGGGCCAATTTCAACCTCACAACTATGATATTAACAAAACTCATAAAGGTATGCTAAGTTAATCTATACAACAAATATCTAAGCTCTGGGACATGTAGTTTTGACAAGAAGAGTTTCAAAGTTTTCCTATGCATATATAGTGATCCCATGGGCTGTTTAAGCAGTCAGCTACAAAAAAACTGTCAATCCCTTGGGTGGGGCCAATTTTGACCCTAGGGGCATAATTTATATAACTTTTGTAGAAGACCTGAAGTTGAAGCTATGTGCCAAATATGAAAGCTGAGAACCTTCTAGTTTGAGAGGAGAAGAATTTCAAATTTTCACTATATGTTTCTATTGAAAACTGAAAACCCCTGGGGCAGGGCCAATTTTGACCACAGGGGCATAATTTATATAACTTTTGTAGAGGACCTACAGATGATGCTATGTACCAAAGATGGAAGCTGAGAACCCTGTAGATTCAGAGGAGAAGATTTTTAAAGGTTGAAATTGTTGACGCCCAACGACAGACGACGGACGACGCACGACGGACATCAGGCGATCACAAAAGCTCACCCTGAGCACAAAAGTGCTCTGGTGAGCTAACAACAAACGTCGTGTACATAAAATTCAAGAAAGGCATGGTATCAACATTTGAATATTTAACCATTTTTCCTCTCATATTTATTAGTTGACGCGTTTCCAAGCCTTTGCAAACAGAGTAGACTCAGATCAGACGACTCCTGGAGGGTCTGCTTTGCTGGCTATATCTAACTATATTTTCTATTAATACAAAAAACAAATCAGGTGTACGTATGATATAATAAAACCCCAGCTAATAAAATTCATCATATATTGAATGATTTCTTACATGAATATTGAGCAGGGGACAGTTTAACATTTGTCTCGACCATAAATTAAAACAAGCGCAGGAAATTTTGACAGAAAACCCATAATTTACAATGTATACGTAGTCAATCAGGGGCCTAGCTTGTGATACGCACTTACGCACGTGTGTAACATCAATCTGAAAGGTGAAAACATAATTATGGCCAAGAATGGAACAAAAATCGAAGACTAATATCGAGTGATATACATGTACTTTGATAAACGTTCTGTCTTGTTATGTAAGCTTTAAACCCATGCCCTCATACTGACGCCTCTAGCTGTATACATAACAAGATGTGTTTGTGAAACACCATGTCAATGATATGACCTTTGACCTCGATGTATGACCTTAACCTTGAACAACTAATAAGTCATCCCTAAAAATGGTCGCCTCCGTAATTTAAGCAATGGTGTCAAAATTACTGCCAACATTAAAGTTGGGGACAAACCAATTACCAACAGACAGAGCAAAAACATACCCCCTCCACTTTCCCCTCGGGGTGGGGACATAAAAATCAGCTTTTGGGACCATCACAATGGTTTCAAAACTACACAATTCTAATTTTTTTACGGGGGAGCATGCCCCGGACTCCTAGCCACGGTGCGCACATTACATTTGGATTCAGCTACGATCAGGAAGGACTGTCGATGAGCTTCTTTCCCGCACTTGTATAAAAGTTGTATTTTTGGTCTAGAAAATCAAATATTATATAGATTCTTTTAGAAGTCTCAAACTAATATTTTAATTTAAAGTGGTAGTAGTTATATGTTTAAGCATGATTATGCATTTCGTGAATATAATGCATAGAGTATTTTTTGCATCATCGTAAGTCCGTTGTCTTCCTTAAAAGTGCTGAATGATTAACCGTTTACCCGAAATAATAACACCATGAATATTTATCAGCTATTTTTTAATAAAGACATATGAACAGAGAAATCTTTGACCACGGCAGAAACTGTAGAACTTTAACAGAACCGTATCATTCCATAAGCAATGACGAGCAAACAAAACGCTGATTAGACGACCGGTACAGGCCTACAGGAACCGTCTGATATGAGTCTTCTTTGTTATCAGTGAAGAGTTAAGTACACTCTGTAACTCTCCTACTGATAAAAATACTTGGAAACATACTAACTTTAAACATAATCTTGGAAGAATAATAACGGCATTGGTTTTGATATGAAGCCGAGTTACTTGGCATCTAATCTGGGTCCTTTAAGCTTTTGGAAAATGCAAGTCAATACGTGAATAGCATAGAGGGGTTGGTATTATGGTTACACCTCATATATGAGCAAGCTAATTAGTTTCATGTCGATTAATGCATTTAACTTTTCCTTCATATAAATGCTATTTCATACCTTTTCAAACAGAGTAGACACTGATCAGATGGCTCTTGTAGGAGCCGTCTGATCAGGGTCTGCTCTGTAGATGCTTATGAGTTTATACTAGATCGATTTGTCTCTACAGTTTCTGCCAATACCAAACTATCCTGTGTTAATTTGCCAAATGTTATAAAAATTCAGCTAATAATTAATCGCGATGTCTTTATTTCTTACATGAATATGTAACAGGGAAAGGAACAACATACGAAAGACCAGCGGCGACTTCAAACTTCGCACTTCACATTCCACACTTCAAACTTCACGGTTCACAGAACTCTGCTATATAAACACGAATGCAGCAGCGCAGTTGAATCCAAATGTAGTGTACGCAACGAGGCTATAGGGATCCGAGGACATGCTCCCCCGTGTTCGGAATTGTTTAGTTTTGAAACCATTGTAATAAATAGAGCATTTATTATTGCTATAGGAGCAAATGCTCTATTTATCACAATGGTTTCAAAAGATGACTTACAGAGGCGTCAAAATGCGTCATTTGGGAATGGGTTAAAGCTTACATGATAAGACATCTATAGCGTTTATCAAAGTCTACCCCATTAGCATTCGAGTTTTGTTCCATGTTGGCTTTAGTAATGTTTTCACCTTTCAACTTGATGTTACCAAAGATCTATTAAAAGACTTTTTAATAGATCTTTGGTGTTACGCACGTGCGTATCGCTTGAGCACTACGCGCTTGCGAATGTACTTCATGAGACCCCCCCCCCCCCCCCCGCGCATATTCGTATCTAAAGGCGATCGAGTTTGGAGGAGCTAGAGGTATTAATTTATTTCATTGTTTTAATGCTTCGTATCTAATTCTAAAACTCCACACATCAAACTTCACGGTTTTTACAGTTACTATTTCAACACGAATTTCCGGGTATGACTAAAACACGAAAGGAGGATTTTTTGGCGAAAGGAGGCGAAAGGAGGATTAAAAATTAATATTGGCTATTTATTAGTTATTAATAAGTTAGTTAAATGATATGGACATATATTTTAAATGTATTTGGCACTAATATACTGATTTAAGCCTGAATATATGAACACATCATTAATATATTGATGACATTTACAAGGAAAACGTGTTACTTGCTCCTTTCGCCACAGTAAATACCGCGAAAGGAGCTCTAAGTAATGTCATTGAATGTAGAACTGCGGGTTTTTAATAATATGTAATACTTAGTGTTTTTAATTAATATATAGATCTACACATATTTTAAGTATATTTGGCATTAAAATAATGAAATAAGCCTGAATATATTACCACATCATTAATATATTGATGACATTTATGGGGGAAACGGGTTACTTGCTCCTTTCGCCAGCTTTAAATATCGCGAAAGGAGTTCTATAATCGAATGAAGAACTGTGGATTACTTCATGTAAGTTGGTTTGATAAAGCTCAATCCGCTGAAAATCCATGGTCTACAGTTGGCGAAAGGAGGCTCCTTTCGCCAGCTGTAAATCCCGTGAAAGGAGCTCTTAATATAATTGAATGAAGAGCCGTGGGTTACTACAGGTAAGTTGGTTTGATAAAGCTCCATCCGCTGAAAATCCAAGGTCTACAGTTGGCGAAAGGAGGCTCCTTTCGCCAGCTGTAAACCCCGTGAAAGGAGCTCTTAATATAATTGAATGTAGAATTGTGGGTTACTACAGGTAAGTTGGTTTGATAAAGTTCCTTTCGCTAAAATCCTTGGTCTGAAGTTGCCGAAAGGATGCTCCTTTCGCCAGCTATAAATCCCGTGAAAGGAGCTCTTAATAAATTTGACTATAGAAGTGTGGGTTACTACAGGTAAGTTGGTTTGATAAAGCTCCTTTCGCTAAAAATCCTTGGTCTACAGTTGGCCATACATGTATATATTTTAGACAGTATACATCTATGAAAAACATAATTTTTACAAATATGCTCAATCTTTTCAACCATGCAAACATCGTGATGTCCCTATTTCTGATATGAATATTCTTAGAATAAAGGTTTAATTGCATACATGTATACGCATGTAGCATGTTAAAGGTCAATAATGAATCGGGCACTAGAAGTTTCACTGATTGGATAATGACCCATCAAGGATCTTTAAAGGATTATGGCACGTGTACACAATAGCGGTTTTTTAGTTTGTCCAAAGTATTACACTCTCCGACAATGCATTAATCGTCAGTATATGGCGTGTTAAAGATCAGCAGTAAATCGGACACGTGCAATTTCACTGATTGGATTATGACAACTACGTTAATTTTGTAATTGGGTTTAAGACAAACCATTCAAGGGTATTTAGTTTTGCCGATGTGAATTGATACCCGGTAAAACCTGATCTTAGGGAAACAATTATAATCAAACTGCATAGATACCCCTACAACATCCAATGATCTGGATCTACGTTGGTTTGCTGTGTTGCGCAAGTTATACAAATGTATATTTATATGATATAAGTATTTTCAAACTGTGATGTTACTGATTTAGGACAAAGCCATTCAATCTAAATCCCCAACGACCACTGTCAACGACGCACAGAAAATATAACCATATAAACATTTAATTAATGTTCTCAATCACACCCAGCATGTGGCAATTAAAGGAATTAACACAGATACACAGCTACTTAGCCTATCACGCGTGCCGGTGAACCCTCGGGTAGACAATATGGCTAAATATCAGAACAGTACAGATAATTTATTAAAGACTTGTACATAGTACATCGCCACAATATACATACAAAACATCAAAACATTTTGAACAGTAAGAATATCAAAACGTCTTGATAGCAAAATCACAAAATCACGTAATCACCGAGCTTTGTTTCGTTTTATGTTGTTTAATGGAAGCAGGGAAATATTTTTAAAGTTCCAGTTTAACAGGGTCTAACCTGTTTACCCTTTACTCCATCAATACGCATTTCTACGCCTTTGCAAACAGCGTATACCCAGATCAGACTGCTCCTTTAGGAGCAATATAATCCGGGTCTTCATTCAATTATATTAAGAGTTCCTTTCGCGGGTTTTACAGCTTGCGAAAGGAGCATCCTTTCCCCAACTGTAGAACATGGATTTTCAGCGAAAGAAGTTTAATAAAACCAAATTACCTCAAGTAACCCACAGTTCTTCATTCAATTACAATATATGAGCTCCTTACGCAGGATTTACAGCTGGCGAAAGGAGCCTCCTTTTCCAACTGTAGACCATGGACTTTCAGCGAAAGGAGCTTTATTAAACCAACGTTTCTCAAGTAACCTACAATTCTTCATTCAAATACATTAAGGGCTCCTTTCGCAGGATTTACAGCTGGCGAAAGGAACCTCCTTTCCCCAACTGTACACCATGGATTTTCAGCGAAAGGGGCTTTATCAAACCAAGTTACCTCAAATAACCCGCAGTTCTTCATTCAATTACATTAAGAGCTCCTTGCGCAGGATTTACAGCTGGCGAAAGGAGCCTCCTTTTCCAACTTGTAGACCATGGATTTTCAGCGAAAGGAGCTTTATCAAACCAACTTCGATTTACCTTAAGTAACCCACAGTTATTAATTCAATTACATTAAAGGCTCCTTTCGCGGGAGTTACAGTGGCGAAAGGAGCAAGTAATCCGTTTTCCCCGTAAATGGCAGCAATATATTAATGGTGTGGTAATATATGCAGGCTTATTTAATTATTTTACTACCAAATATACTTAATATATATGTATATATTAATTAAAAACACTAATTATTACCTATTATTAATAACCCACTTAACTAAGAACTCCTTTCGCGGGATTTACAGTGACGAAAGGAGCAAGTAATCCGTTGTCCCTGTAAATGTTATCAATATATTAATGGTGTGTTAATATATTCAGTCTTAAATCATTATATTAGTGCTAAATATATTTAAATTATATGTCCATATCATTTATAATAACTAATAAATAGCCAATATTGATTTTTAGGGTTTCGGCTTTTGCCGAAATCCTTATAAAATGGATTGCGACTCAAACTATGGCGGAAAACCCTATTGCACGAGCGCTACCTAGCGGGAATCCCCCTAAGAGAATACGCGCATGTGCAGTGCTTGGCTTACAATCCGGTTCCGGAATCTTACAAAATATTTATAATGAAATATGGAAGGTGGATCCATTAGCAAACAGAGCAGACCCTGAATCTATGGGAGCGAGCTGTCTGATCTGTGTCGAATCTATTTGCAGATGCATGAACACAAGTTTATATGGGGAAATTAAGGGTTAAATAGACTTCTTCTGTTCTTTACGTCCTTTACAGTATAAAGGTTACAGCGCACTGGTGGTCAGTAGTGCAGGGCAACTGTTACATCATGCTAAAATCTCTAGAGGTCATACGCTTAACTCTTTGCACGCTAGCGGCGAAACTGTGATTACCTATGCAAACAGTTTGGATCCAGATGAGAGGCCACATAATTCTGCGTCTCATCAGGATCCAAACTGTTTGTCATCTTGATCATATTTTTGAAAGAAAGATTTATTGAAAGAAAGTTTATTGAAGAATTGAAGCAGACGTCAATTGTTGCAAACGAAACATCACTCAGCATTATAAGGATTAAGCAAGCTGTAGAGATCTGTAATATCGTCTGCTTCAGGTTTGTCATCATTTGAATTTCTAAAAGATCAGTTTTAGGCATTTTGACCTAAGGCAAAATTGTCACAAGTTGTAAACAGTTTAGATTTTGGTCAGACAGTTACTTGGTATTAGATCTGAATCCAAACAGGGTGTCCCACTTTGCCAGCCTTTATTGTTTAAGTAGCTTGGATGGTAGTATTAACAATTACTATTAAAAGGAAACAAGGGTTTTCGTATCCTTCATATTATTAAAAAATCATTAAAATGAAAAAAAGGAGAAAGGCAAACAAAATGAGACAAAGCACTTTCTTATCTTTTAATTTATATACATTTCATCATTTATTGATTTACGTGTCAGGCTTATAGTATCTTATAGTGTCTTATAGTATCTTATAGTAATGTATGTAATTTATTTCTAATTCATATCATTTATTTCTATGACGCCGGTTACTGGTCAGGGTCTGTAGTGTTTACTACAGCACTAACTGTAATTTGCATGTATGACTATAATTTATTTTTAATTATATCATTTATTGATATACTTGTTACATGTATGATGCTGCAAATAGCAAAGACCCTGGCCAGTTGTGGTAACTGATCGGGGTATGTATTGTTTGCAGCACAGACTCACAAATTGACCCTGAACAGACTCACATTCGCAGTCTCCTCAGGAAGAAGTAAGAAAATACAACACAATCACACAAAAAGACAAGGTATAGGCATGGATAAACTATTAAGGGTCTTTTCTGTTTGCAAAAGCACAGAAAGGCTTATTTTGCTCAGACAAATTGTACCCGATATGGAACCCTGAAATCGTCTTCACTATATAATATAAAGTGAAACAATATTATGTGTCTAACAACCCATATACCAATGGGAGGTTTTACTTCAAATTTTCACCCATGATAAGCTGTCAACCTTAATGTGAAGATTTTCTTAAAGAATGTAATTATTGCTCTGACCATTTTACCAGAGTTATGGGACTCTGAAATGTTCTTCACTGTATAACACATAGTCAAAAGTGCTTGATATAGAGACACTATTGTTAGGGGGAGTGGTGCATCAGAAACAATTTTCTAGTTAATTTTATTTTCCCTGTTGTATCCTGCCATGCTAAGTTGAAATATATTTGTTACTTTATAATTTGTCATATTGTTAATATCACCCCACTGTATATTTGGCAATTATTGTGTAGGGTATTTAGAATCATAAGGAATATGTCTAAAATTGGTGGAAGTGTATATATGGATAAGTGAATGATGCTTGCTAATTACTGTTATGGTCCACCAGATAGTAGCAGAAGTATGACCCTTACTTTCAAATAATGCAGTGATGGCTCTATACTACATTAAACATCAATTTTGGCTCTATTGGCACAAAGTGGCAAGTTGAGCTATTGGAATCGCACTGTGTGTGACATGTTCATAAAAAAATTCTTTAAATGTCTTCCAAACTACTGACATGATTTTCAGAAAAATCCACAGCAAACAATCAATATAATAAATATATATTATGTCCGAAACCTTCAGTACTGTCAGTACTTTGATTAATCCTCCTTTCGCCTCCTTTCGCCAAAAAATCCTCCTTTCGTGTGTTAGTCATACCGCGAATTTCCCGCGTTTTTTAAAGGCGATCGTGTTTGAAGGAGTTGGAGGACTTAATTTCTTTCATTGTTTTTAATGCTTGGCATCTAGATACAATATATTTGAAAGTAATTGAAGATTCAACGCACACACAAAATTCACAAAGTTTCCATGTTTGGTTTTCTGCAAATGTTAAATAAATGAAAAAGTGTGTATTACTATTTTTCTATAACCCATTAATCCCTAGCGATGAGTATATACATAATTTACAAATTACTGGTGATGAGTACACTTAATTATCATTTGCAAATAGTGAAGATATTGGTCAGAGCTCTCATAATTAAAGGACCAGGGTAACAATGGTTTACACTATTTGAAACCAGAGACATATGTATACATGTATGTCGAGATCTTTGTTTAAACAAACCAGAATGTACAAATTTTGGACAATTGTCCTTTGTTACACTGTTAAAAGTTATCGGACATACGTAAGTATACTATCCGCACACATTGATTGTATGTCAAACCAAGTGATAGAGAAATTAATTGTGATGTTTGAAGTTTCAAGTGTGAAGTTTGAGGTGTGAAATGAATTTTGAAGTATGAATTATGTTCTATAAAATTTTAATAGTATTTATTCATGAAGTTTTAAGTGTGAACTATGAATTAAGTTATTGCACGAAGTAAATACAGACGGAGTGGCATCGAACTATAAACCGATACAATGTACTGAAACACTTGTCGTCGCTTACCTGTACATCGTTATCGCTAAAATAATCGATATCGAGCTCTCGGTTACTGATTTTATAGTGAGGCGAGCGAATTTTTAATAAAAAAATGTCACCTATATCTGCGTAAGTTTCTCTACATTCATTATATATCGTCGGATTTTTATATAAATGGTTTTGTTAGACAGCTTAGACATTCATCTTCATTTTATGGAATTGTCAGTTCTCAATATGCGTGTGGCAATATTTTGTAACGAGTTAAAATGTTGCGAAATGAAGCTGAATGATAGACGAGTGCAAAATACAGAACACGCACACACGAACAAGAAACCACTAATTAATCATGAAAAGATCCTATAATCTTTAGATTTTTTGGAATTGATGTTAGAATATATCAAATATAGTATAAAAAAAAAAAGAGTTAAAATCCTATTTGGTTTTTTTAATCACCAGCTGTTGCACCAAGCAGTTTGCATGAAGGTGACAGAAACGAATCGCCATTCATGAGAAAAATAACCTGGAAAACTTACAGGAATCTGAAAAATAATATTCACCATGTAATAGTTTAAAAATTTAGTGTCAGGATGACCTTGAAATGATCAAATTAGAAACCCTACGTAAACCATAAGCACAACTGGAAAACACGGTTCCTTTTTCATGTCACCTGTTAACCTACACGTGCGTTTGTGTTCAACAGTCATGGCCAGTTTATAGTTATAATAAAATATGGAAGGCGCAGCATTGTAGCTATTTAAGAAAGTAAACAAACAGTGAGACCTATCACATTCCATTAGCAAACAGAGCAGGTCCTACGCATTGATGAGAATGAAAAGGTTAAAATCCTTCATCTGTTCTATGCTGCCAAAATTCAAAACCTATCGAATATGCATGTACAAAATAGTTGTAATGAAAAACGGAACGTGACACATTGAAGGGATTTTATAAACTAACAAAACATGATTATATTTATTGCTAAAACAACACTTTGAAGTTTTGGCCATGGCAGAAACTGTAGAACCATATATATATTATATCATAAGCAAACAGAGCAGACTCTGATCAGACGGCTCTTATAGGAGCCGTCTGATCTGGGTCTACTCTGTTTGCAAAGGCGTATTTATGGAGTAAAGGGGTTTTTTATTCAAAAGGAGCAGGGTATAATGTACATGCAAATCATTCATGGTTAGTGTTAGTAAAGGTTAGTGAGGGATAAATGAAACATGAGACCCAATAGTTTCAATACATGTATTGTTATTCACAAAGTAAACAAATTCTTATTTATTCATTTACATAAATATCATAAATATTTGGAGAAAGACAGAACTCTAGATAACTGCGTATATCTTCTCCTCTAAACCTTATCTTGTGAGTACTCATTAGAATTAGAATTGGCCCGTCATGGTGATTCTAATGAGAACTCATGAAACGGGGTGGGAAAACAATTCAACTTTTTACCTCTCAACCATATGGTTGCTGCCTAGAACTCTGTAAAGACAAAAAATGATTATGAACACAAGTGAATTAGGTTAAATCATGCAGTGATTTTTTTCTCTCCATTTATTCAAAGTTAAGAATCATGTAAAAGTACAGGTGACAAGGTCTGATGAGCTGTATATCAAACTTCAGAAATGTTGATACAAACATTTAATAAAACTTCAACTATGATGAAAAAATGGAGAGGTGCTGGGAGATAAACCGAATTGTACTCACAAATGAGTTAATATATGTTTGTATACAGGTATTCCCAGCAGAAACATAGAGACTAGTTAATCCATATTTACACCATGCACAGAACATAAAAAGTGCATCGACACTAACACATTTCAGACACTTTGCAAATGATGACACTGTTTAACCCTTTCCTTTCTGCTTGCAAAATAGCGAAATGGCAAAGGTTATATCACCAAATTAGAAACATACAGACTTCTTCCATTTATCATATGAACATTGTCAATATCAGGCAACAAGATATGCCGACGTGTATTTCCTGGATATGGAGCTAATGCCTGACTACCACCTATATATTCAGACTTTCGTCGTCCTAACAGAAAGAATGTGGGTGACAACAATTCTGCCAGGAAAGTGTCCGATTCCGGTGTGTCTGAAACAAGAAACAAAATTATTTAAGAAAATATGTCTTACAGCACTACAACGGTATACCCCCAGATCACTGTATCCGAAAGGCATATCCAGATCAACATTGTTTTTCAAGCTGGGAAATAGTCAAATTTTGAAGACTGATCAGGTCTTACACCTTAGAAGAAGGCTGATCTGGGTATATGGAGTACCATACCCTTTTAACCCTTTCCCTATTCGATGTTTATTCCAAATTTCAATACCTACTGAATATTCAAGGACAAAACAGTTATAACCGAAGGTGGAACATGGTAGCCATTTTAAAAAAAGATAAAGAAACAGATCTTTCAAATTCCATAAGCAAACAGAACAGACCCTGATCAGACAACTCCTATATAGGAGCCGTCTGACCTGGGTCTACTCCATTTGCAAATGCGTAAAAACAGGTTTATATGAGGCTTGAAGGAATGCCCATATAAATTTCCAGCTGAACTTTTCGGAATTTGGAGATGTCTTTATTTGTTGGACACACCTGATATGTCGAATACTTTAGATCAACAGCATTTAAAATTTTAATTCTCGTTCTATTTTAAGAAGATCTAGATATTAATTAAGATATACCGTCCCGTTGGGGTCATTTATGTGTTGTAAAATGGATGTACAGTATCGTAGCAGATCCAGTAAAAGTGTTTTAGGATAGATCTAGATCATATAAATCTAAACTATCTTTAGAACTAGAATTCAACATTATCTTTTTTTTTTAAATTGATCTCAATCGTTGGGGTTTAATTATGCCTAACTATAGATCTAATTAGTCAGAATAGTTTTTTTCTATTTTTGGAAAAATAACAAATCAGAACTTTAGATAATTGGCACATTGTTTGGTATTTGTCTCATTTGAAAGCTTTCCTGTTGCGTAATAATTAATTGCTTTGTTGATAAGGAAGTGTGTGATAGATGGCAGTTTGCTATCACTGACCCTTGTCCCCTGCTGATAACATAGGGTACTGACCATCTGACACATTTGATCGTTTCCTAGGTCTATTCTGCAAATTAGCAGTATTTAGGCTATGTTGGTAATGTAATAATATAGTCTCAAAATGTCTAAACAATTTATTTTCATGCAATCTAATTTGTTACTTTATATTGTTAAAATCTTTGAACGCAGGAATCAAGAGTACTGACATTAAAAACACTGTAGACCCAGACGGTGTGCGGTAAAAATGACACAATAGCTAAAAAACAACCCTCTGATCAGAGTCTTCACTGTTTATTAAGCAAAATAATCTAGCAAATATAAGTCTTATAGTTATAATGAATAAAATCTACAGTTAAACAATGATGGACCATTCCAGCATTCACAAATTAACAGAATAGAACACCTTTGCTATTCATATCAGATTGCTCAAAAAGAGACTGTTTGATCAGGGGGTCTGCTCTGTTTACTGACCACAGACTATTTAGGTTCCTTTTCCACACTTACTAACTGAAAATAATGACTCATTTGTCACAAACAATGTATAAATTCTATGGTATTTTTTTCAAAACCACTTTAAAATTTGACTGTACATCGCTCTTTTTCAATCCACGATTATATGAGTATCGTGCAATAAATCGTTTAAAAAAATATACCATGCATGAATTCAACATATTTGCATTTCATCACAACTCACGTTGAATGAAAATAATATACGAGAAGTAAGCCTTAGTGTTTCCCGATTCCACGGTATTAGGAAAGCGATCCTCAGTGAAATGGAAATATAGCTAAAAATCGTCATTTTTACAGCTAAGTTTACACGTAATCTCTACACAAATTTCGATTAAATATGGACCAAGCTTTAGTTCATAGTCTTCAGAAGCACTGGACTAAGTATAAGCAACCACATATTTCAATAAACTTACTTTTATTATCAAACCATATGAAAGCTAAACTAATTTTTCGACCATTGCCGCCATTTTGTCAACAGTTCAGACGCACTGAAAATAACAGGTTCATTTCCGCCTCCAAAAAAAACATCAACTAAAATATTTTGCACCATAAACAAGGACCCATGAAAGAAAGTAATACTTACCAAACACTTTCACACAAAAAATCTATCGATTCGAGACTTCAATACAGGTGAAATCGTCTTAAATTTGCGAGCAATTTCACGCTTTTCCTCAATGGCGTCCTTCGTCAACAATAAGATGCTGCGCTCTGATTGGTTGATTAATTTTGAACGACAGCATTTTTGACCAGATCGACTCGATGCCACTCCGTCTGTATTTACTTCGTGGTTATTGTAATGAATTGTCACCACCAGTCTTTCGTATACTTCAAATTTCAAGTTTGAAGTGTGAACTATGAAGTGCGTATGAAATGTTGCCACCGGTCTTTCACACTGTAAAACGATCACTGAATTTTGTTGGTACAGTGAGATTGTCAGTTAGCCTATATATATTTATAAACAATAGTCGAGCATATGTATGTATATGTCTCTGAGCCGAGTCATCTCTTATCGATAGGGTTTGGGCCGAACATCACTAACTATCGCTGGTTCTCGTTTTATGTCAATTGGGATAACTAGTCTGTTCCAGCTCGTCCTTGTTGATAGTTCCACGAGTGAAAGTTTTTAACAATTGTTTGATTACAAAGAACACATGGCAGGGAACGCTGCCAGGCGCATCTTAAAAAGCACGTTAGACGAAGTGTAAGATACCCTTTGCAATATCACTAGAGTTTGGTTTTGCAGACCTCATTTTCTATTCTACTATGCTCCATTCGGACCCTAGTCCACTCGTATCTTGAGCAGCGATATCAAAGAAGAAAATGTTACTTTCGATAAACAGAAGTAATTATCGACCAGTGTTTGTAACATGTATTGCCAGTAAGCTTTTAGAGCGAAATACCGCAAAAATTAGGGGTCCGCAAAAATAACTAGTTATATACGGTAGTTGTGAGCAACATGCTTGACCACTTACTAGACAGCTACATCATCCTGGTAGACTACTGGTCTCATCAATGAGATGTTAAGAACTTAAGATAGCATGCTAAGTTTGCGATCTGGGGTGGGGCAGAGACATATCTCGGGGTGGGGTGTGGGTGGGCGTTCGTCAAAACCTAAAGTAGCTTGATTATTATCACAATTCAGAGTACACAAATGCAAACTACTTTGTGGACATTCAGCATGGCTTCCATGTAGCCAGGTAGAGATTTGGATGAATCAGTTGATAGGCTTTACTGTGTGGCTTGGTAACTCAGTCAGTAGAGTGTTGGCTTGGTCAAAAAATTTCACCATGTTACATTTGGTGCAATATGGGACACCAAACGTAACATGGTGAAAAAGTTGTGACTCGACTGAGACTTGAACCCAGGGCCTCTGGCTTACCATGCCAACACTCTACCGACTGAGCTACCAAGCCACACAGTAAAGCCTATCAACTGAAACACCACAATCTCTACCAGACTACATCCGTATAAGGTCTTGTGAGACCAAACTTTACTTGTAGGCTTTATTCATGATTTAAATTAGTCACTGCAAGGGGGTGGGGGTGGACATGTTGATACAGCCATCATGGATTCGTAATTAATGCTTTTTATGTGGTTCACCATGGCAGGCTCCTACAGAAACTATCTAACTATGGCATCAGTTTTTCCTTGACTTGACTTGATCCTGATATAATGATATTATTTGTCATCTGCTCACTGCTGCGGGTTTCCCAGCAGCTGGGGTAGGCAGCAGGCGGCTATCAATGCCAATGTTAATTGTTCTTGTTTTGCAGACCATTATGGAAAAGGAACGTCCCAAGATACCCTCTGTATTATATAGGGGATCCACAGCTTAGAGTTTACTTGCCACAATTCTGGATGAAAGTGGTGAAACCTAACTATGAGATTCCACCAGATCGTGTTCATTTCATTGTACACCCACAGTAAGTAAATGAGAAGTTGGCCTTTGAATCGATAGGAATGTCTTAGCAGATCATCTTGACATCCTGAACTGTTTGACACTCTGACTAAAAATTTGAAGGGAATTGGAAGGAAAAAAAACTTATATATTGGCAGACAAAAAATACTTAAGTGTGCAAAGAGTTGAACAACTTTAAGGTTTAGTATGCTGAGTAAATTATCTACTCAAAATCACAGGCTGCTTGGTGGACATTCAGCAAATTCCAAATTTACTAAATGTTGAATTATGTTACCCTCAGCTTACTAATTTAAATGCAACCAGACTGGCATTTGAATAGCTCTGTGTCTTACCAGGATCCAAGCAATTTGACACTTTGGTCAAAAGATTCTCAAAAGCTTGAAAAAATCGGTAGTAAATAAATAGATAGGAGTTGTGGCAGGCATTATTTTTACAGCTGGATAAGACTTAACTCTTTACTCCATAAATATGCCTTTTTGTTCTGTTGCAAACAGAGTAGACCCAGATCAGAAGGTTCCTGTAGAAGTCGTCTGATCAGGGTCTGCTTATAATATAATATAAATATATATGATTCTGCAGTTTCTGCCATGGCCAAAACTTCCTGAGTCCATGTGCTATTACTATTTATCTAGTATATATGTATTCATGTTGTCATTATTTTTTAAAGGAATATTTATGCATATTTAAATAAAACAAACTGAAAGTGTCAAACAGTTTTGGTCCTGACTAGAGCAACTCATTGTCCCATTTTGTTAAAACTAACTATGCAAAGGTTATCAGTTATTCTACCTACCCAGGACAGTTACCCTAATTACTACATAGCAAAAGATACCTGTGCGTACTCAGATACTAAAATTGCCATTTCTCCACCAAACCCAATGTTGTGACCACTCTTTAGAAAGGTCACAACATAGGGTTTGGTGGAGAAATAAAGGAGTTATGCTTGGAAATGTTTTAATTTACGCATCTTATCTGGACCTCGGTACCATTATAAGTATTCAGTCAAACTTAGGTAAATAGTACAGACCCTGATCAAACTGCTCCTGAAGGAGCAGTTTGATCAGGGTCTATACCATTTGCTACTATGTCAGTCTGGTAAAAGTTATCACAATGGTGCCAAATTGAATTATTCAGTTATACAAACAGGCGGTATGGGGAGATAAAATACTTTAAAATAATTATAGGATGTAGTTCCTTTCAACAAATTTCCACTTGAACATTATTCAAGATTCCATGACCATATAAACAATCATTGACAGACCTTTATAATGGAATGTGAACAGCATTTTTTTTTTCGTCATAGAAGGAACTGTAGAAACCTATCCATCAAATACCAATATCAAACAGAGCAGACCCTGATCAGACAACTCCTACAGGAGCTGTCTGATCTGGGTCTACTCAGTTTGCATAGGCATCAAAATGCATCTTAATTAAGGCATCTATAAATGGGAATGGGTTTAATGGAAGTCTTTGTATAGGCAGTAAAAAATATTTAAACTTTATTATTTCATTGTTTAATTATTCTTACAGAATGAGCAAACATGACATAAAACAGTACATAGAAAAGATTTATGATGTACCAGTACGAGAAGTTCGGACAACAATAAGAAAAGGCAAGTGAATGTACAGTAATTACACTAATGTTGCACAGATGAACCAGTGCAAATAGTGCAGACCAGATGAAATAGTTCCAACACTTGATCTACACAATTTGCTACATCATTAGTTTAATTTAAGCATATCAAAATGTGCAGAATTGACATTCAACTTTACAAACTGAATTTTCGTAATGGCCAATCTTTACTTTGTAAAGGCCCCCCCCCCCCGTATCAAGATCTGTGGTATCTTGTTTTTGGCCTGTCTGTCTGTCTATCCAAATATCTGTCTCTCAAAACATTTTAATCTTGGCCATAACTTGGCTTTCACAGGTAGAATCTTCATACTAGGCATATATACTCATCTGACGAAGCTGCAACGTTTTACAGGTGTCCTGTCACGTCAATAGTCATAGAGATCAAAGGTCAAACTGGCTATTATTTTGTGGCTAGCATTTGCAGGGGCAGTTCTTCATACTGGATCTAAATGTTTACAATATTTCCTACTTTTGGAAATGAAAGATTTATGCAATTGTTTACTTAAATGCACGTGTTGTTGATAGCTGTATCTCCATCAATATTGAACAGGTAAAGGGTTAATCAATTGCTTATAATAATACATTGTATTACTATATATTACAGGCAAGTTTACAGTTCTGAGACCAGATAACCGTGTTGGATCCTTTTGGCATAGAAACCTGCCAATGGAGAAATATGCCTTTGTTACATTGGTATGTTATGTGATTATAAAATTTAACCATTTCTTTGTATAAACATCTTTCATGTTTATCATCAGTCTGAGACTGTATAGAATAAACATGATACATTTATATATTCGAAAATTTAATCATATTTGAAATGATATAAGACTTGAAATAACCATTTGACATCCTGCTTGGTTCCTTTTCTGGATGCAAATATAACCATTCATTTCAAACTTTACTTCCTGTTGATTTATGACTGAACATCCGCCTTTTGAGTCTCAACATCTGCTAGACTGCTTTACAGTACAATTATCAACTATGTAATGGATGCCTAAGGTCGAAAAGTGCATGTTAGAGTGCCCGTTCACTTTACCGTAATGCTCGTAAAAGTACTAGTATACACTACACAGAAATTAGGAAAACTGGACAAAATTGAGAGGGAACAAACATTACATTTGTAGTTTTATTGGTAGACCAGTTTACATAATAAACCCCATTAGGCAAGTGGAAAACAGCGTCACAGCTGTCACTTTTCAGTTAGATTTTGGAAATAGTGACAGACTTTTAAATCACAATTAGCAATAAAAAGCGAAACGTAGGTGAGTTTGTGTTAAATGAAATACCAATTGCGTAAACAGAAGATGACTTGTACATGTTATACAGCCTTGAGTAATCTGATACATGTGCTTTTCGCCATCACAGCAGTCAAAGGGGAACAAAAATAACCTATGCCAGGACAGTATAAAATATTTTCAGTGTAATTTGCTTTCCCTATTTATTACAGGCTGTTCATGTTTTAGTGAAGTTTTGAACCAGTTAGAACAAATAATTGAAATGTCAACGATTAACTGAGTATTTGTGACAGCCCTAAAAAACTGCTCTTTATTTAGGAAAAACAAACTTCCAGTGAGTGTAATGCAGTTATGACAATCTGTACCATTTCTTACTGACTGAACTGTTATCAGCATGTTGCTTTCTGACCCCCAAAAAATCAAGGTTGATGGGGGTAACCCTTCCCTTCACTCCATAGATTTATCATACTGGCTTTGCAAACAGAGTAGACACAGATCAAACAGCTCCTTTTGGAACCGTCTGATTAGGGTCTGCTGTTTGCTTATGTAATAATATAGATCTGATTTTAAAGTTTCTGCCCTGACCAAAATTTCAGGTATTCACATGCAATTATAAAAAATCATTATATTAATATACATGATGTTATTATTTCTTAATGGATATTTATGATGTGAAGGGTTAATGAGAGTTTGATACTAATTTTTAGCTTGTCTGTTTTGAAGAAAAGTGGAGCTATTGTGATCACTGGGTCATAGGCATTGCCATAGGCGTCGGCGGCAGTGGTGTGCAAAGGGCCTCTAGATAAGAATCATAACTCTTGACTTTAAAAGTTTGGAGTTGTGGCCCTTTATGTTTTCGAAACATTTTGACAGCTGGACAAGCACCAAATCAGACGAGCGTTGGCACCACACGCGGCTCTTGTTTGCCAAACCTTCAACTTATTTTCATGGTATCTTTTCAGGCAAACAGTGAATTTAAATATCCAGACTATTTTGACTCAGGTGTGAAGACAGAACTGATGGAAATGGAAGATGAATTTTTGGCAGGTGAAGAAGAATATGAAAAGACAATGTGGAGAAAATCTCGAATGGGAGTACCACCATGGTTTTGGCGATAGCAAGACAATTTTGTTTATAGAATTTTTACCTCTTTGAATGTGGAATGACTCAACAGTAGTTAACGATAGAATCCATTCGGTGTATAAAGCCTAAATTTGTTAGAGGATTTGGAATAATTATAACAAACAGTGCAGACCCTGATCAGAGGGCTCTTTTGCACTCATTTCCATCATTCAAAGGGTTATTGTGTGTTTTGATTTGATAGCTGTAAATCTTTTAAAAGGAAAGAAATGATAGAAGAAATTCAGTCATTTTCAGACTGTTTCGATTCAAATAATGAAATGGGTAACTTTTCATCTCGTTAGGATCCAAGCTTGTTAATACTTACACTATTTCTTGCATTACTTGGCATCTCATCCTGATCCAAAGTGTTTGCAAAGGAAATCACGTATTCCAAGATGTTAATCTTTAGCATGGTGACCATATTGTTTAGCTGATAAAATAATATATTTACACATTTGCAAACAGCATAGACCAAGATCATACAGTCCCTATAGAAGCTACTTGATCAGGGTGTGTTCTGTGGAGTAGTATAGATATGTTTCTACAGTTCTGCCATTGCCAAAAGTTCCAGTGTATTAAACATTCAGCTAGCTAATAGCCACGGAATAATTATTTCTAACATGAATATTCATTAAGTAATAGGTTAAACATTCTTTGTCTGCAAACGTTTTGGATCAAAATGAGAGGTTAGTTAACCCATTACCTCATAGGCTATTTTTAGATATAACCTCTTTGAATAAATCTACCGAAAAGGAGCATTGACTAGAGAAAAGGAAAGTTTTAGAATTCTGTAGTTTGAAACCATTGTGATAAATAGAGCATTTGCTCCTATAGGAGCAAATGCTCTATTTATCACAATGGTTTCACAAAGTGACTTTTACAGAGGCGTCAAAAGTCGTCAATATCAGGGAATGGGTTAACTTTATCATTTTATTCTCTGAGAAGTTAACTAACCTCACGCCATGGTCCAAACTGTTTGATGCTGTGATTGACAGTTTGAAATGAAAGCTATTGGCAACAAAATTAACCCATTTCCTTCTACTGATGCATTTTGACGCCTCTGTAAGAGTCATTTTTTGAAAACCATTGTGATAAATAGAGCATTTGCTCCATAGAAGCAAATGCTCTGTTTATTACATTGGTTTAAAAACTACCTATACAATTCTAAAAAATTTTTTTATCTTTTATGGAGTAAATGCACCTTTTCAGTAGATTTATTCAAAGATGTTGAGTCTAAAAGTAGTCAAGGAGGGAATGGGTTAAATTGAAGCAGACAATAAATGTTCCAAATTTTGTGTTCATTGTTAACCCTTTATCTGGATGAACATTTATATAAAAAATCATTACCTCCTGAATACGAATGATTTTTATTATGACATATTAACACAGCAATTTGTGGCCATGACAGAAGCTGTAGAATCAGATCTATGTTTTTCCATAAGCAAACAGAGCAGACCCAGATCAGATGGCTCCTACAGGAGCCATCTGATCTGGGTCATCTGTTAATGACACATACATCAGGTAAAAGGCCAAATGTTAAATTTGGCTGTTGAGTAAGACAGCAGAGAGCTGTGATTCATGGTTAAACAAGAATGTATTGCACAGTGACATCTCCAGTGTACCATTCTTAAAAATTGTACTGGAATTATAGAATAAAACAGCTTACAATGCTGTATGTTATGGCATATCCAGTTTTCTTTTGAATCCATGTTATATCGAAATAAAATTAATAAAGTAATGTTTTATCATTTGTTTTCATTTTTAAATGTTAAGTAGCATAACGACATGCGACCCTGAAAGTATCATTGATATTGACAGTGGAATACCAGAGTTATTCCATTATTTGTGAAAGTGTAACGTTTTTTTCTGTCTGGAGCCATATCTCAGAAACTAGAGTTTTTCTATGAAACTTTGTGTTAATGCTAAGTAGCATAAGGACATATAGCCCTGCATGTATCATTGACAATGACTTTGGAACACCAGAGTTCTGGTTCACTCAAGTTGATCTGGCAGTGATTCTGGTCATAAATGCTTCAAATCAAGAGTTACCAAAAATAATGGACAGCGTACATATTGTTTGCTTAGTACAGTCTGTAGATGGGCATAGTTTGTGTCAATTTGGACTATGGTTTGTAGATTTCAAGCAAAAACTTCCAAATAAGTAGGTAATATTCACTAGCTCTAAGATAAATGAGAAGCAATAATTACATACTTTTCCAAGTAAAGTGGAACTGTCAAAAATAAGGTTAAGTTTGGTCACAGCAACCAAAACTGCTTTAAATATCGGTATACTCATTGATGCTTATTCTATATACCAACTTCATTCTCAGTGTTGTTATACCTTCTGGTCATTCGAGATCATGAATTTCAGTACTTCTTGTTTTGAAAATTGAATACCGCTTAAGCCGGTGTTAGGGGGCGGGAGCAGTGTTGCACTTTCAATTACTGTTCATGAACAGACTCAATAAAACCGAGTCTGCAATTTTCTCTTTTTGTGTTGCAATTTTTGCTCTCGGGGGATCACCTCCCTTCAGAATTCTTATATGTCTCTTTCCATCTGAGGTATGTCATTTTTATACGCCCACCTAATAAAGGTGGTCGTATATTGGCGTGGCCCTGTCTGTCCGTCCGTTCGTTCGTTCGTCCGTCAACATTTTGTTTGTCCGCAGTTTTCTCGGAAAACTGTTTGACAGATATTAATGAAACTTCACACAAATGTTTAATGTATCAAGATCTGAAGCTGAGTTGATTCTGAGGTTCATTTGATTTTTCGTTTCAGAGTTATGGCCCTTGTCCTTAAAAAATGCAAATAGTACCGTACCGTATGTACCGTATGCGGTACTCTTGTTTAGCCTATTACAACCCCGAAATATTGTATACAACCCATTGACTACAATATTCGTATTATATGTACGAACAATTTGACTCAAGCAGAAAGGTTCGCACCCTGCATCACGAATTCTCATGTCCGAAATAACTATCACTGAAGGTGATTAATAATTTAATACCCACACAAACGTGACTGTCACATGAAAACGTTTTGTACAATTCGAATTTGCATAACTGGAAAACTATAATTTGATGCGCATGCCCTCTATGATAAAGCATCATGTCACGTTTCATTGGATTCCAGTCAGCGTTTACATGTACTTAGAAACAGTGTGGAATAAGAGTCGACAGAATGACCAGCACAAAACTTAAAGAAAGGGGCATTAATCATCTGGAAAACTTTAACTGGATGTGCATGTCCTCTTTATGACGAAGCATAATGTCAAGTTCCATTGGAATCCAGTAAGCAGTTGCTAAGAAACAGCGCGAAAAAAGTCAACAGACCGACCAACAGACTAAAATTCAAAGGGCATATGTTAACTATGTAAGGAATCAGATAACCTGTAAAACTATTATTGGATGGGCATCTCCTCTTCATGATAAAGTAGCATGTCAAGTTTCATATGATTCCAGTCAGCAGTCCCTGAGAAACCGTGCAGAATAAAAGTCAACACACAGACCAACCCAAAACTTTAAAACAAGGTTGGGGGGGGGGGGGGTTAACCTTTTAAGAAAATCAATCCGCTGGTAAACTATAATTGGATGCGCATGTCCTCTTTATTATGAAGCATAATGTCAAGTTTCATTGGATTCCAGTCAGCGGTTACTTAGAAACCCCGCATAATACAAGTCAACAGACAGACCAAACACAAAACTTTTAAACAAAGGGGCATAACTTTGGGGAAAAACCGATCAACTGGCAAACTATACCTGGATACACATGTCCTTTCTATGACAAAGCATCGTGTCAGGATTCATTGGATTCCAGTGAGCAGTTGCTGAGAAACTACAAGGGGGAAAAAAGTCAACAGGCTGACCGACAGACCAAAATTTATCAATACATGTTTCCACTTTAAGAACGTAGGCATTCGACAGTAAGCAGGCTGCGATGTGTTTTTTTGTTTTTGTTTTATAAAAAAAAACACAACAACATTAGTATCGACTAAAGGGTATGTTTTGAATTGAAAAGGCAAGCTTACGTATACCTCCTTGAACGATAGTTGCGAATCATGATAACGTTTGCAAACAATCCACCAGGTCCTAATGTGTCATGCAACTTCTGAGTTGCATGCTCAAAAACCTGAATTCACTCTCAAGTATCTGATTGGTCAAGATTTTGAGTGAAACTAAAACTCAGACCAATTAGATACTAGAGAATGAACTGAGATTCAAGTATAAAGATTTATAACCTCGGACCCAGTCTTTCATCAGGATCCAAAATGTGTGAGGTAATAATATATATGCTAAACGACAGCTTATGCAGACGACACAATTAAATGTTTAGATACATTTTCTCTCTAGTTATCTTATAAAAATAATGCAGAACTTTATCAACTGAAATAAAAGTCAGGTGTGCAAACTGTGCATACTTACACTGTACATCGTGATTTTATTACCTCTGTTAAATTGCGTACATGTGGCGTTGCCTTCATTAATGGTGAAAATGAGTTTCTCTGTATCAGCGAAATATGACAAACTCCGCTGAGTCTGAGACTAAAGTAGTTCGTGAATGCGAGTTCAAAAGTAATCTCGACAGAGTCTGGGTTTTAGCCTGAGGCTGAGTTAAAAGTAGGCTACATGTAAATGTTTATGAATACGGACCCAGGATCATACAGTGCTCCCTCTCTACAACGACACCCTTTGGGATACGAAGATTTTATGTGTTGTTCAGAGGGAGTTGTTATAAGAAGGGAAAATCAAACATAAATTTTAGCTTGTTTGCAGATCCCCAGATAAGGTGTATTTCGAGAACTAAAACCGTTATGCCTCCATCAAACCCTGTGTTGTGACCACTCTTTAGAATCGTCACTTTGTGACGATTCTAAAGAGTGGTCACAACATAGGGTTTGGTGGAGGCATAAAGAAAATACGATGGTAAAAAGTTGTTTCTGGAGCCTTGTTGTTTCGGAAACAGTGACACGCGTTGTTGTAAGGAGGGAATCGTTATTGGGAGGGTCGTTGTAGGGAGGGAGCACTGTATTATATCTGGGCTATATTATATTCTCAAACACGTTTGTCTGCTTCATACATTCAATCAAACGCAATTAACATACACGTTATTATCCTTCCAGTGGCTAACGTATATTCTTACTAGCTTATACTCGACTCTCGTTTCCTGCATGTCTGATAGAAGCAATAGGCATATTTGAGCACACTTAGAAAACTGTTTTAGTTTTAAAAGGCGTAAGAGTACATTTGTATGTCAAAAAATTAAAACCTAATTGTACAAAATGAAATCGTTGGACTAAGCAAACACATCAAACTGTAGCATCAGTGGTTGCACTGTTATATAGCCACTCATCAACAGCTAGCCACAGCGTTTATTCCACAAAAAGTGTAAAATGGAGTATGGATATATTTCTATTTCTTATGTCAAAGGTGTAAGAAAAGTTTATTTGTCCATTTATTTTGTTTTTGTTTCCCTTCAAGATGAATAATGAAAGATAATTTTTAACCCAATTTTATTCCTAAACTGATACAAAATTCTATAAGCTAATGGAATGTTATTTTGTCCGTACATGCGTAGTAATGGAACATTTTCAAACACATTGGGCTTTTGCGTTAGATAGCCCGGCCATTGAAATTGTCTACTGATAAAATCGTTCAAAATGACGTCTTTTTTTCATCATTTGCCCCCCTTCCCCAATCACAGTACATGTAATTATAAGTAGGGCTGACTATTGGGGCCAGTTTTGACTATTGCAATACTATTGCTATTGCTGAAAGTACTATTGCGATACTATTGCTATTGCTGGAAACTATTGCAATACTATTGCAATAGTTATTGCCAAGATTTGAAAACTTGTAAATGCAAATTTGCACAGTATAAGATATAACCTTGCTGTAAATACTTACTATAAATGTTTGTGGAAATGATTTAAAATGAATTGGGCTTTGCCACTTGTGTTTTACAGCTTTTGTTTTTAACAAACTTGACCTCCGAGATGGTCGACGCCATCTTGAAAACACGATGCCAATTATATGAAAGAACTATCGAAACTATCGATAGTCAGAGCAACTATCGCAATAGTCTATCGTCAATTGGAAATAACTATCGATAGTGTAACTGGGATAGAGAACTATCACGATAGTTCGATAGTTTGATGTATTGTTACACCACTAATTATAAGTATAAATTTCATAAATACACTAGATCAACAAGTGTACATGTGTGTGGGTGGGTTTGTATACATGTGTTATAAAATCTTGTTTAACTTAAAGACAAACAAAAAAGTCATTAACAAAATAGAATTTTTCATATCGTTGTATTTCAGACACCAACCATATGGTCTTTGTACCCAGTCAATGACTTCTTCTCCCACAGACTTTTCCAAACAAAATAAAAATTAGAGGGTTAATTGCCGTTCACGGTGACCCAATAACGTAAGATGAATTTCAAGCACTGTGTCGTAAATGTACTTTGACATTTATAAAATTTCAGACAATTTCGATCTTGTCAGAATGACAGGGTAAAGCTTAAAGTTGATAATCTAATCTAAGCATATATTTTGCACTTCTGAGTCAAATTTTTTAATGACTGACCATAGCGACATTGTATTTCAATCTGTAGCTCAAAGGTTACATGCAAAGGTTCGATCCTCACCGATGGCATACTTTTGAATCATTGTTTCGCTGACAAAGGTTAATAACTCTGACAAAAAATTCATTATATTTGGCGTCGTTACCTTTAGGTCACAGATCATAGGTAAAAAAGGATCTGTAATAGCTTAACGCTAGCTTCGTAGAACATGTCATATCCCGTGCTTGCAGGGCTTTGATTTTTACAGTGTAATTTATTACAGCAGTTGGGTTTTTAGTTCTAAATATAAAAAAAACTAAGTTTCGAGTCTCTTTACTTGCTTTAATCTATTGAATTAGTAGCTAGATATATCAATGAAATATCCGCGCGAGAGTGTCACAGTGAACCAGGACCAAAGTGACGTGCTCATCTGGCATTTCTGTAGCAAATCTAGTACAGAAAAACTGGAAAAACTCCAACATAGGGGCCTGAAAATTGTTTTTAATGACTATACTAGCCCATACCAAGACCTGTTAAATAGAGTGGATCTACCAACACTGCATTTAGGGAGGCTTCGTACCATTGCTACAGAAACATTCAAATGTATCAATGATATGTCACCTATCTATATCAGAGATTTAGTTAAACTTAAACAATCTTCTTATACTTTCAGGTACGAAAATACAGTTCAGGTACCGACAGTTCGGACCACGACATATGGTCAGAGATCCTTCCGCTTCGAGTCAGCACGGGTGTGGAACGGCCTCCCGAATCACCTCAGAACAACATTAGACTTTAGAGAGTTCGGGAGGTTGATCCGCACCTGGGCTGGACCTAGCTGTGGCTGTGCCATATGCCGTGGTTAGTCTGTCTTATATTAATGTTTCTTTTATTTGCTACTGCCAAGTGTTTGCATGTTTTTAGTATTTCTGTAAATGTGCTGTGTTTTTTTTTTTTTTTTTTCCCAATCTCACTGTGGCCTGCCTTACCTCTCTCTACAAAATTTTCTCTCTCTAAGGTTACAGGTTGTTTCGAATCCACCTTCTCTGACTTAAGAAGTAATTAACTTATGGCGCCACAGTGGTCTTGAGAAAAATGCCTTTTTGCTTACTTTTCTGTTTGCTTGTGTATGTTGAATGCTGCTTCTTGCCGCTGTCAAGAGCTTGCTTGCTTTTTATGTTGTAATTTTTGCTGTGATTTTCTCCCCACATATCTTAATCTATTATTTATATGCAAACCCTTCTTTTTACAGCCTGTTTTACTTTTGTTTAAATTATACTTATGTTTGTCGGAAAATAGCTGTTACAGCTAATGTTTATTGTTATATGGTATCCGACGTAAAATAAATCTTCTTGTATCTTGTATCTTGTATCTTGTGCTAACCAAAAGAGCGGGTTGATGTCAGAGGTGCGAATAGGTCAGAGACCGATTGATCTCAAAATCACAAATTTTACCATCGAACTTGTCACTGCTGTGATATCTCATTTTTTATGTTTTAACATTATTATCGTATGTTTTAAAACACGGTGTTATCGAAAATGTTTAACTTTTTGGATATACATTTCACACAATTACAAAAATGTTTAGATTACATTAGACTGAGCGCGATAATTAATGCAAATGATCCACCCACGTGCAGATATAATGTAGAAACCAGTCTATTCTTTGCAGAGTGATGGTAGACGCTTTGAACTGGCAGTTTTCATGAAGATATAGAATATTTTCAGAAAAGCTAAAACAAATAGAGTTTGTGCATTTTGTTGTATATTTCAGTAAGTAACATGTTGGTACTTTGTCGACTCAAAATCAGAAATGGTAAGCCTGGATCGCTAAATTTTGTTGGTTGCCGCTCTGATCTGAGCGGCCATTTTGACTTCTAAACAAGACATGAACATGGTTTTATAATGACAGTATGCTAGTTCGTAGCTTAGATGTCAGAATGAAATATTGACAAATTGAGGACATTCAGCATATCGATTCAAGAATCTGGTACTTTGAACATGTTTGATCACGTAGATCGAAACGAAAGTGAAACATTTCCTTATTTCGTTTTCGTATCCTGTGGCGGAAGCTAACCTGAAAGACGGCCCTGAAAGAAGATAGTGTCAGTCACTAAAACACAGTCTCAATCAGTCCATAAGCGTTCTTGAATTTGTTAAGAAAATACGAAAGTATCAAAACTTTAGCCCGATCGTTTTCTGTAAACTGAAAGCACAAAATAAATCTGGTTTTTTTCTTACTTCACTTCTGGTAGGGAAAAGAATGGGGTGGGGTATGGATTTAGATTCCATATTCAAATTTCAAGAGTGTGACCAATAAAATGTCACAATGCACATTTATGACTCGAAAATATATATATATTTTTTTTACGTATATTTGCAGAAAATTGTCTGAAATCATACTAGCACATAACAGAATTGTGTTGATTGTGATTAACTGAGGTCTTGATAAGATGCGTAAATTAAAACATTTTCAAGAATAACTACTTTATTTTGCCACCAAACCTTAAACTGTGACCACTCTTTAGAATCGTCTCTTCGAGACGATTATAAAGAATGGTCACAGTATAGGGTTGGTAGAGAAATGATGATTTTAGTATTTAGGTATGCACCTTAATCTGCATAGCTCGAACAATTTGACCTGGACCCTGACCTACTTAATTTGCATAAATAAAAATTCGTAACATTGGACGGGGTTATCCTCGGCACGCGGGCACGGGTCCCGGTAAGCAACTATGCATGGACACACTCGTGATTGTATGGTTTACATATGCACAGGTTAATTTCAGCGAGAATAGACTTCATGATTTACCGGCGGAGTTTTATTTATACAGCGTCATCTCTCTCATTATGTATTTGCATAAAGGTGAGGGTCCAGGTCAAATTGTTCAAGCTATAGCTCTGTAACCCTTTACTTCGTGATTATGTACTCTGCAGTAAAATACATATATATATATGGAGTAACAGATTATAATCATTCAAATTTAGCTTGTGGATGTTTAAACTTTTTTTTATGCCCCCATTGACGATAGTCTGGGGCATATTGTTTTGCCCTGTCTGTTTGTCTGTCTGTTTGTCTGTTTGTCAGCAACTTTAACATTGGTCATAACTTTTGAGCCAGTACAGATAGAGACTTGATATTTGGCATGCATGTGTATCTCATAAAGCCGCTCATTCTGAGGGGTGACATGTCAAGGTCAAGGTCATCCTTCAAGGTCAGAGGTCAAATATATGGGTCAAATCACCGACTTTAACATTGGCCATAACTTTTGGACCAGTAGAGATAGAGACTTGATATTTGGCATGCTTGTGTATCTCGTGAGGCTGCACATTTTGAGGGGTGACATGTCAATGTCATCCTTCAGGGTCAAAGGTCAAATTGTCTGTTTCTTTGTCGGTAACTTTAACGCAACCTTAACATTGGTCTTAACTTTTGAGCCAGTACAGATAGAGACTTGATATTTGGCATGCATATGTATCTCATAAAGCCACACATTTTGAGGGGTGACATGTCAAGGTCAAGGTCATCCTTCAAGGTCAGAGGTCAAATATATGAGGGGGCATAGTGTTTCACAAACACATCTTGTTAGTTTTATTCTAAACTTTGATTATAACTTTGATCAGCACTAGCATTATTGAGGATTGGTAAAAAACACAGGACTGTTGTAATGTGTGGCAGTTGCAATTTTCGAAGACTGAGATTACTAACTAAGCTCAGATAACCTACTCTGATTATAGAAGTAATATCCAAATGTTGAAAGTAGTAAAACAGGCCCACTGCCCATACACTGACTTGATTCAGATTACCAACTGGGCTCAGAAAACCTACCCATTGGTAAGCAAAAACTGAGCATTGGTAAACTCTGTCTGGGATGGTAAAAAATAGCCAACTTGTGCATGCATACAACTATCATGAATCCTCAAATGGAAACAAACTGAATCAGACCATTTTTAGCTCCACTTTTTCGAAGTGTGTGACCCTCTCATCGGCGCTCGTTAACCTTTTTGTTAAGGTCCATTTCTCAGGAACCATCAAAGATATTTGGTTTAAATTTGATATGCATGTTTACTATCTGAAGGGGAACCAATTTCACAAGGGCAGGTAACCCTAAAATTAATTTTGCCATAGTTATGCCCACTTTTTTGACTTTAGACTTCCACTACACTATCCAGCACTAAGAAAAGTAGAGTGTGCTGTCTGTGGACAGCTCTTAATTCTAATTTTTAGACATTCATTTATAGAAAATTTTGTTAACCATTTCCCTTTTGAATATTAGTGTAAAAAACAATGACATCATCAATATTTTAATTTTATTAGCAGCAGCTGTGTTGTTATAATGGCATAAATACACATGAATTTTAGGTATTGGTAGAAACTAGTCTTCTCTATTATAATTTCATAAGCAAACAGAGCAGACTGATCAAATGGCTCCTACGGGAGCTATCTGATCTAGGTCTATTCCTATATAAAAGAGCATGAAAAAGTGTTTATATGAGGGAAAGGGTTAAATGTATTCCATAAACTGTAGACTAGTTTTTAGAAACAATTATTTTTGTTTTCTAAAACAGGTCCAATTCAGTACAGGTCTGGTTTGACTTGGTGATTTGTGACACCACGTGCACACTAAAGCAATGGAATCTTCAGCCTGGTGGCAATTCATGTCTATGACACAGTTCTTTATACATAACTGGCACTGACATGTGCATGTCTCCTTATGCAGACTTTGTATATCAGCCATTCAAATAAACACGAATCTGTGCAAGTTAGTATGATTTCTGAAGTCACTTTAACCAAAACATAAGAATCTACTCTAGTAAACATACAAGAACTGACTAAACGTCTAAAGTAAAAAGTCGTCAAATGTATCAAATGTTCAAAGGGAAACCGTTAGGCCATGTGAAAATATGGGGACCGTCACAACATGCAAATCATCATCAGACTAGCAAACCAAATTAATAGTAAAGAAATTTCAGACATTGGTGTTATAGGTCAGTTAGGCTTGTTGAAATTCATTTACGGTAACCACTGACTTTGTGTATATTGACTATTTACTCACTTGTTGTTAAATTCATCAGTTCATGTATCATTTCTTGTAACACACTGTTAGCAAATATTGCTTTAATTTATCATTTTCAGGGTTGATGTTGGTCTCTGCAGTATTTAGTTGGACTGCTCGAAATAATGATATCAAGCTACTTTCTATATGGGTTGCTGAGTTGTAGATGGTTTCAGATGTAATTGGGACTGCACTACATCTTTCAATTGGTTGGGTTATTTAACCCTTTCCAAAGCATTTGTATAAGTTTTGATTTGGCTTACATGTAGATATAAGAGTTATTCTTTCTTGACGTGACTATCTTTGTCCTGAAGACAATGTTTTTAGCCATGTTTGTTTCTGTTCAATCAAAAGTATTTTGTTCTTTCAGATTTGTTCCTAAGTTGGACAGAAAATGTCAGAAGGACCTCCAACACCGAAAAAGGTTTGTCCTGTTCATAAAAAAAGAATAGTTCATTGGACATTATATATATTGGAAATAAAATTCTCAGATATTTGTGTACTCAATAACAATCTGAGCAACAAATGGACAACAAACATAATTTCAACCTTAAGTTTTAACAACTGTATGAATATTTTCAGTTATCGTTTCCCTTTTATAAGTTTTAGCATAACGGTTTTAGACTGATGATGAAAAATTGAAGAAGTATGCTTTTAGCATGACTGTCATCCTACCTCTTTACAAAGAAGAAGAAATCTCGTCTACTTTGAAAACATTGAAGTATTTTAACCATTTCCTTCATGTAAACACCTCTTCACACCTTTGCAAATAGAGTAGACCCAAATCAGACTTCTCCTGCAGGAGCTGTCCCATCAGGGTCTGCTCTGTTTGCTTATGAAATTATAATAGATCTGACTAGAGTTTTTTTTACAAATACCAAAAATTCATGTGTACATATGCAATTATATAAATTCAACCTATAAATATTCATTATGTCACTGTATTTACATGAATATTCAACAAGGAAGACTTTAAAACACATACCTGCAGTAGCTGAACATTATTAAAGTTCTCAAAGTAGAATTATACTTCATAATTAACCTAATTTTTTATGTTTTCAGGGAAATGCAGAGGCAGAAGACCTGGATGTGTTATCAAAAGCTGAGTTAATTTCCAGGTGAGCAGAGAAATGGAAACAATAATGTAGATAAGACTGATTGTAGAGCAAAACTGCATTTGACCCAATGAAATTGCCACCAGTGTATAACTAAGAGTTCATATAGCTTGAAATCTACTGGATGACAAAGAATACATACCCTTATCAGAGAGTTCCATTGCAAATGTCACTACACTTGTTTCCAGTATTCAGAGATAAAAGAAATGAATTTGATTGACATTGTACTGTCTATATTTCATGCATGTAGGAGAGCTAATGTAGACGTAGCGAAAATTTGGAAAAAGAGAGACCTTCAGGTATTACAAGCCTGAAATCTGTCTGACCGAAAGATATTCTGTTGGACAGAAACTTTTCATAAATAGATAACTAATGCATGTTTCAGTCCATATTGACTTTCTCCTCGTAGAAGTTTACAAGACTAGTCACTGTTTTGGATTCTGGCAAATTTTTTAAAGGTTGCTTATTTTACATTATGCACGCAATGTGGTGCATGAAACTCAATTTTGTGTGTGTTCAAAATGCATAAATATTCATGAATATTCTGTTCTGCGGCCAACGTTCAGTGTAACAGGTCCCAAATAATACTAATCTTTCTGCAATTAATGGTCAGCTGTCGCCTCATATGCACCATTTATCTAATTTAGTCAGCCAAATTATCTAATTATACCCCCCACATCGAAGGTTTGCTTCAATTTTGTTGAAAGTTCATATATAGCCATATGACCATATAAACCTGTGCACCGCATATTTCCGTTATGATCGGACCACAACTTCAGGAGTTATCTCCCCCCCCCCCCCCCCCCCCCTTTTTAGTCCCCTACCAATGTTTTCCGGACTTTTTATGGAAGTGACCCGAGATATCAACTCAATATTTAGTACAAAGCTAAATCTAGATAAGTTACAGCTTATGTTACAATCTCAGTCCGGTTGAAAATTATTTCCAGAGTTATTGCCCTTGAACTTTAATTTTTATGCCCCCAAAGCTAGGCTTTGGCGGCATATAGTGATCGCACCGTGCGTGTGTGGGTGGGTGGGTGGGTGTGTGGGTGGGTGGGTGTGTGGGTGGGTGTGTGTACATTTTGTCCGGAGTATATTTCCTTTGTCACATCAGCTACGGATACCAAATTTGGTGTGTGAGTTCATCTTGGGATGGGGGAGTGTCGCGTACCATTTTCATGTCACTGTGACCTTGACCTTGACCTTTGACCTTGATTTTACAAAAAGCTTGTCCGGAGCATATCTCCTTTACCTTACCAGCTACAGATTCCAAATTTGGTGTGTGAGTTCATCTTGGGATGGCGGAGTGTCGCGTACCATTTCCAGGTCACTGTGACCTTGACCTTGACCTTTGACCTCGATTTTAAAAAAAGCTTATGCCTTACCAGCTACAAAAAGCTTGTCCGGAGTATATCTCCTATACCTTACCAGCTAAGGATCCCAAATTTGGTGTGTGAGTTCATCTTGGGATGGAGGAGTGTCGCGTACCATTTTCAGATCACTGTGACCTTGACCATGACCTTTGACCGATTTTACAAAAAGCTTGTCCGGAGCATATCTCCTTTACCTTACCAGCTACAGATTCCAAATTTGCTGTGTGAGTTCATCTTGGGATGGCGGAGTGTCGCGTACCATTTCCAGGTCACTGTGACCTTGACCTTGACCTTGACCTTTGACCTCGATTTTAAAAAAAGCTTATGCCTTACCAGCTACAAAAAGCTTGTCCGGAGTATATCTCCTATACCTTACCAGCTAAGGATCCCAAATTTGGTGTGTGAGTTCATCTTGGGATGGAGGAGTGTCGCGTACCATTTTCAGATCACTTGACCATGACCTTTGACCGATTTTACAAAAAGCTTGTCCGGAGCATATCTCCTTTACCTTACCAGCTACAGATTCCAAATTTGCTGTGTGAGTTCATCTTGGGATGGCGGAGTGTCGCGTACCATTTCCAGGTCACTGTGACCTTGACCTTGACTTTTGACCTCGATTTTAAAAACCGCTTATACCTTACCAGCTACAAAAAGCTTGTCCGGAGTATATCTCCTATTCCTTACCAGCTAAGGATTCCAAATTTGGTGTGTGAGTTCATCTTGGGATGGAGGAGTGTCGCGTACCATTTTCAGATCACTGTGACCTTGACCATGACCTTTGACCGATTTTACAAAAAGCTTGTCCGGAGCATATCTCCTTTACCTTACCAGCTACAGATTCCAAATTTGGTGTGTGAGTTTATCTTGGGATGGCGGAGTGTCATGTACCATTTCCAGGTCACTATGACCTTAACCTTGACCTTGACCTTGACCGATTTTACAAAAAGCTTGTCCAGAGCATATCTCCTATACCTTACCAGATACGGATTCCAAATTTGGTGTGTGAGATCACCTTCAGATGGCGGAGTGTCGCGTACCATTTTCAGGTCACTGTGACCTTGACCTTGACCTTCGACCTCGATTTTACAAAAAAGGTTGTCCAGAGAATATCTCCTATACCTTACCAGCTACGGATTCCAAATTTAATGTGTGAGTTTATCTTGGGATGGCGGTGTGTCGCGTACCATTTTCATGTCACTGTGACCTTGACCTTTGACCTAGATTTTACACAAAGCTTGTCCGGAGCATTTTTCCTATACCTTACCAGCTACGGATTCCAAATTTGGTTTGTGAGTTCATCTTGGGATGGCGGAGAGTCGTGTACCATTTTCAGATCACTGACCTTGACCTTGACCTTTGACCTCAATTTTACAGTCCGGAGCATATCTCCTATATCTTACCAGATACAAAAAGCTTGTCCAGAGCATATCTCCTATACCTTAAACGTTGACAATCAACCCAGGGTCCTTTTTAACGTTGAGAATGACTTAGGGTCCTTTTTAACTAAGTTTTGATGCTTGGCTCTTTTCTTAGCTATCATAATCGTCAAAGGTTCTGTTTCTAATGTTAAGAACTGACTCCTGTGTCATTTTTAACAGCATCAAAATTTCATGTTACACCTGCATTACATTGTATTGTTTTTCCGCTAAAATGCATTTCGGTGTCAAACACTTTGGGGGCATTTGTCACCCGTGACGACTCTCTTGTTTTCTTCAAATTTGGGATTTTCCAGAATTTTTTTGGAAGTGGTTGCAGATATTAACTTTATATTTGGCATAAAGCTAACTCTAGATGATTTACAGCTTAACTCCCAATCTCAGTCTGGTTGAATAATTTTTGCCAGAGTTATGGCCCTTGAACTTTATTTTTTTGTCAAATTTTCAATTTTCCGTTCTTTCTTTGGAAGTGGTTGCCGATATTAACATCATATTTGACATAAAAATAAATCTAGATGAGGTACAGCTTAAGTTCAAATATCGGTCTGGTTGAATAATTTTTGTCAGAGTTATGGTCCTTGAACTTAATGTTTTTCTGAAAAGGTACCTAGCTTTAGAACGTTGGATTTGACAAAAACCTCATGATAGGGTCTTATTTCTCTGAATTATTCTTCATTTTTAGCTCCACTTTTTCAAAAAGTGGAGCTATTGTCATGACCCTCTCGTCAGCGTCTGCGTTGGTTAACCTTTTTGTTAAGGTCCATTTCTCAGAAACCATCAAAGATATTTGATTCATATTTGGTATGTTTGTTTACTATCACAAGGGCAACCCATTTCACAAGGGTAGGTAACCTTAAAATTAATTTTGCCATAGTTATGCCCCTTTTTCGACTTAGAATTTTCATTGTTGGTTAAGTTTTATGTTAAGGTACATGTCTCAGAAACTGTCCAAGATATTTGGTTCAAATTTGGTATGCATGTTAATTATTACAAGGGGGCCCATTCCACAAGGGCAGGTAACCCTAAAATGAATTTTGCTATAGTTATCTGCCCTTTCTGACTTAGACTTACACTACACTATCCAGCACTAAAGAAAGTGGAGCGCGCTGTCTGCGGACAGCTCTTGTTATTACATGAATTGGGTTGGGGCATGTATTGTTTTTAAATCTCTCATGTTTCTGTATGTACATATGTTCAGATTGATGATAGGTGTTCTGACAAGCAGACAGGTGGGGGGTATTCGTTAGCCTTTGGCGTACAGTTCTAGTTACTCATGGATCCGTATGTGTGTTGTCGACTTTGCTCTGTGTGGATGCATAGATAAACACATTCTAATGAAGAAATCTGTTCCATTGTGAAGTATAGAAATTCTTTTCATTGGGATTAATGATCTAGTTTTGAAACGAGAATCCGTGATTTTTCTTGAACAAGATCATTTAATGGAAGTTAGAACTTTAATCCTACTTCACTTGAGCATAATCATAATTAAACTGTAACTTCTTTATGGTTATAGCACTTCAAATTTGTGCGTAATTTTTATGCCTAATTTGTAACTCCGGCGTCCGGGTCGTTGTCGTCCGAAATCTTAACATTGACCATAACTTCTTCAATTTTTCATTTACAACCTTCATATTGGGTATGCATGTTCAACGTTACATCTAACAGTTTTTGGAGAAGGTGATGTTAAATGTTAGAAAGACTGTTGGCCATGCAGAAAATGATCTCAGTAGCTTTGCATAGTGTGACAAATTCCGATTACTACTAGTCAAATTTCACAAATAACCTTGGACCATTAACTTTTGAATTATTGTGTATGTATCCCTTTATTTGATATAAGAGCATTTTCACGCCTTTACAAACAGAGCAGACCCAGGTCAGACCGCTTCTATAGGAGCCGTTTGATAATGGTCTGCTCTGTTTGCTTAAGTAGTTATGCAGATGTAATTCTACAGTTTCTGCCAAAGTTAAAACATCCGGTGCCCATGTACCATTATAAAGATTCTGCCTATAAGTATTCATGATGTCATTATTTCTTACACACATTTTCATCAGGTAAAAGGTTAAGTCATTTTCAGATTTAACCCATTTCCATTTATTGACGCCTTTTGATGCCTTTGCAAACATAGTAGACCCAGATTAGACAGCTGCTGTAGGACTTGTCTGATCAGGGTCTACTCTGTTTGCCATTGGTGTTTGATGCATATGTTTCTGCAGTTCCTTCTTTGGCAAAAGAATTAAAATCTGTTCATGTTGTACAGTTCTGTCATTGATATTCATAAGGTCATGAAATCTTGAATAATATTCAAGTGGGAATGATATCTTAGTTGTCCTAATCTGATATTTTGTGATAAGCAGTCTCTTGTCTTGAGCAGCCACTCAGTTCCTCAAATAATTGTGTAACACAATTTCAACTGTACAATAAACGGTTACCTCTCTAATTTAAAATATTTAGACATAGTCACTAAATGAAGGACAGAGTAGACCCAGATCAAATGATTCCTGTAGGAGCCGTCTGATCAGGGCTACTCTGTTTGTGTATATGATATGCATCTGATTTTACAGATTTTGTCAAAGCAAAAAAATTCCCTTGAAAATTTACATTATAAAAATTCAGCTAATAAATATTCATTATTTCAATGGTCATTATTTCTTATATGACTATTGAACAGGGAAAGGGTTAAGAGTTAAGAACAAACAGATATTGGGAAATTCCATTTACAAGGACAATAGGAACGTGTTTAACTCTTTACTCCATAATTCTGCTTTACACATTTGCAAAGAGAGTAAACCCAGATCTGAAAGATCTAATAGGAGCTGTCTAATCATGGTTTGCTCCGATTGCTTAAATGTTACAGATTTGATTCTCTATTGCCATGGCAGTAAATCTCCTTGTTTTGTGTTCATAATACAATAGTTAAATTAATATCCATAGCATGCAGTTTTGCATGAATATTCATGAAGTAAAGGGTTAACGAATTTAGAACATTGAATAATGTATTGTATTTCCTTTGCAGAATAAAGGAGCAAGAACAGTACATAAAGCAGTTGGAAAATAAACGAATCAAATTGGACAGAGGTATTTAGTCTTACATGCTTTTTCTCTTAACACATTACCTGATAAAAATGCCTTTTCATGCTTTTGCAAATAGAATAGACCTAGATCAGAAGACTCCTATTGGAACGATCTGATCAAAGTCTACTCTGTTTGCTTAGGGAATTATATAGATCTGATACTAAAGTGTTTGCTTACGGAATTATATAGATCTGATACTTAAGTGTTTGCTTAGGGAATTATATAGATCTGATACTTAAGTGTTTGCTTATGGAATTCCATCTGATACTAAAATGTTTGCTTACGGAATTTTATAGATCTGATCTTAAAATTTCTGAAATAGCCAACAATTTTCTTGTTCATGGGCCATTATATAAATTCAGTCGATGAATATTCATGCAGTCATGAATTCTTGTATAGATATTCATGAGGTAAATGATTAATCCTTATGCTGCTGTAATAGTTGATATCTGCTTCAACTTAAATCTGGAGCAATTTTTTACTTACTGCTGATTTATTTATGTAAGCTTTTGTTAACCGTTTCCTCCATAAATACGCCTCGTAATAGTCACTTCTTGAAACCATTGTGATAAATAGAGCATTTGCTCCATAGGAGCAAATGCTCTATCACACTGTTTCAATACTACACAATTCTAGCATTTTCCTTTTCTCTAGTAAATGCTCCTTTTGAGTAGATTTATTCAAAGAGATTGGGTCTAAAAATAGCCTATGAGGGAATGGGTTAAAACTACCGAGTGAGTGCCAAACAGCTTGCATATTAATGAGATGCTGAGTTTCTTGATCTTTAATATGGATCCAAGTGTGTTCGTAAATGCTGGTCAGGTTGTGTTTGGCAGGATATGGGTTAAAGTTGATATTGTTCTTATAAATAATTGTTCAAGGCTTTGTTTGGTCTTTGCACTCATGATAGTCGGTGTTCAGTCAGTGCAGACTTTAATTAGAATTTACATCATATGATTCAATCATATGCTGGCTTGCGGTAGGTCAGTGGACGTCCTGATTTGACTGAAATACTGTTAGAATGACAAAACTCTGATACAAACAAACTATTGATTAGATGACACCAGTGTCTATTCTAGGATTCAAAAATAAGGGGGGAATTTTGACTAAAATTCAGATATCGCACCAATTCAAGTGAATTGCCCTTCTTTATCTATGTAGAAAATTCCCCCCTTCCATGAAAAATATGGAGGGGGGGGGGGGGTGTTAAAAAGTAGGGTGAATCCCCCCATCACCCTCCCTAGAATAGACACTGGATGTTGCTGCTTGTCTCTTGTCAAACTTATTGTAGAGATATTGTTTGACAGTAACTTAACATCATTGGTAGCTGTAGAAACATTTATTTTGCTCCCAAAGGTTTTATATGGAGTGCATGTTGAATTTGTCTGTGTATCTATAAGAAACTCTTACCTTGGCCAACACTTTTACAGGTAGTCTTCATACTTGGTATGTATGGTCATCTCATGGAATATGCAACTTTTGAGTGGTATTCTGTCCAGGTCAGTCAGAGGTCAAACTGCTGATTATATTGTGTCTAGCATATTGTTGCGGACATAATTTTCACGAATACATATTGTTTTGATTCTTTGGGTAAGCCTTATTGATGACTTGATATAAAAGAAGTTTAAAAATCTCATTTGAAATTTTTGTGCAGATGATGAGTTGGATTCTAATGAACGTTTGAAGCAGCAGCAAAAAGATGCTACACGCAGAGAAAACACGCTTGTTCACAGACTCACAACGAAAGAACAAGAACTACAGGACTACATTGTAAGTTAGAAAATGGTAATTTGACTGTAGATGTTGTAAGCTTAACTGTAACCTTAGTCTCTGTGTGTATGATGCATAAATAAAACATTTTCAAGAATAGATCCCTTTATTTTTCCACCAAACCCTATGTTGAGACTACTCTTTAGAATTGTGTCAAAGAGACAATTTGATTCTAAATAGTTGTTGCATCATTGTCATAGGGCTTGGTGGAGAAATGAACCTTTAGAGTATTTGAATACAAATCTATTGCTCTGGCTTCAGGCTGTTTAGAGCACATTTTTATCTCCTTCCACCCCTCCCCTCCTAATGCCCCTTTATTGTTGGTTTTTCCAATAATTGCCTTCTAAGGTGATTTTAATGAGTACAACATAACAGGGTTTGGCAGAGAAATACAGGTTTACAGGTTAATACATAGTTTATCTAAATTTCCCAAATACGGTAAAACCTGTATAATAACCATTCAATAGAAGTCTTAAATGATTATTATTTGCTGTTAAGACAGGTGGTAGCTTAATGCAGGATGAAAGTTGTGCAGAAAGGAGTTTTAGCAATAGTCTAGAGGTTTTACTCTTATATACTGCCCTTCGAATAGTTTTATTGAATTAGATCAATCCTCAATATGCGAGTTCTTATTAGTCTACTCTGTGTACTGCATTGCATTTCTACACTGTTACTATGTCAGTAACTGATACTTAGGGTAAATGTGGTATTCCTGGTGCATTTTGTTTGCCCCAGCATGGTCTTTAGTACCTGGTAGAGTTGCAGAATATACTGGTATATAGGAGACTAAGGTATTTTAAGTGATTTACTGGCTAGAATATTGTTATGGCAGTTTCCTGGGTATAAAATATATAATATATATAATAATATTTTAAGCTTGATAACTATTTATTACCAAAATTTTAATAGTGCAGAATTACTTCACAGTGCTTTGCTTTTTTTTTCAGAACCAGATAACCGAACTGAAACAGGCACAGACTCAAGGTGCAACACAGCTACGATCCATGCTTCTCGACCCAGCGGTTAACATCACGTTCCAGAGAATGACTAAAGAAATGGACGATGCTCAAGAAAAACTTAAACAAACCCAAAATGAACTCAGTGCTTGGAAGTTCACACCTGACAGGTGCATATCTATAAATAACTATGGTAACGTTAATGTTTGCAGCACAACAGGCTGATGATAACGTAACTGACTTCTTTCTTCAATATGCATAGACTTGCGCCAGGCTGTAGCTATTCTCGGCGGAAGAGGGTCAGCTTAAAGCTGAAAACTGACTGACATATGGGCTAATCGTAAATAGTCTGGCTTCCAAACGTCACAGTTTTCAAGGCTGGCACGGTTTTGCAATGTGAGGGGAGCGTAACGGTAAAAGAACTCCTTATAGCGTGCATTATGGTGGTAAACATGACTGTTGTGATCCATTGGTTTCCTAAACAGATTAACTTTCCACAAACCTTTAAGACATTATTTACTGACTATTGATTCCCAGAGATTTTGAAATAAACAATATTGCAATGTAGAAAAATATGGCACATAGCAAAAAAGATTTATCGTAGCCAGTCTTGAAGAGACACTTAAATACAATGACTATGACTTTCTGAATATAAATTTGAACTGTAACATAAAAGACATGAACATTTACCCAGTAGAACATGAACTTTTTGGTCTGTAGTACCTTAAGTACTGCACATACAAGGAGGAAGTCTACATCAAGGGATGGCGTGAAAGACATTCTGGAATGGTAACCTATGGCTTTTTGTAAGTTTTTAACGCGATACCACTCATAAGGACATTGAGTTTGAGTACTCACAGAAAGCAAAAAGCTGTATTTGTCCTAATAATGTATATCATTGAATCTGTAAGATAGCAAAATCTGTTTTTGCAATCTTCAGAGTATTAATGTAGGGATAAATTCATGTATAGTATCTGTAAAGACAACTGTTACTTGCAAACAGGGTGAACAGAAGTAAAATGTTAGAGAAAACTGTGCCAGTAACTACCATGTTATTGCAAGGAAGTCAAGGTTGATAATATTGGCGAATGTGTGAATGTAAGTATGAATGGGTGTATCCTTCATTTGTCATACTTTTCCGTAGGGCTGGGTACCAGTACTGAAATCAAGATGAAACTTGCTTTTTAAAATATTGGCACTTTAAAAATACTGATTGCAATGGATGAAAACTTAGCTATGTTATTTTGTTTGTCGAGTACAAAATTTAAAAAAAAAAAGAAAACATACAACAAACCGGTGGTGATAAAAGTTTTAACATTTCTGAGAATGGGTGCCTAAATTACACATCATATCAGTGTAGAGAACTTGTGGTTTGTCAATTTAAACAGAAAACATTTTTTCCATGATTTCCAAATTGTTTAACCAGGGTTGGATAACTATAGTCATAGAGCCTTTAACAGATGAGTACTTGGCTCTTCTTGTTGTGTGTTCAAGTCTTAAAACTGGAACCAGTTGTGTATATGTTGAGCCATCCAAGTATTGGAAAGATGGCCTTCTTGCCTGATATATTCCAATTGCTTTCATATGCAGATGAGCATCTGTGGTCATTAGCCTTCTTTGTTTAGCTGAATGTGAACACAATCATAAACACATGCAAAGGAATTAAAACAACATTTAATTATAATCATTGACTGATAACATACCATTTCAGTTTAAAAATTAATAAATAATAGTCTGATTAAACACAAAGTTTATTCACCATGCAGTATTATTTATTTTGAACGATAGCTTTACAGACAACAGCTTCATCAAAGATAAAGATCATTCTATTACAGGCTTGTTTAATGAACATGCATTATTTGATCATGTAACATGTCTGAGAAGAAACATGGTAACCTAAATTTAAAAAGCATATATACCAATTTATTTAGCATCGTCTCATCGTTTCACAACGCCTCATAGATTTGGTGTTTACAGTTTAAGAAACATTGAGTATTCAGTATCTTGTTAAACTGCAGTGGTTTCAATGGTTTCATTCATAATGGTATCCAGCCCTATTTGTTCAGTTCAGTTTTAGCTCACCTGAGCAAACGCTCAGAGTGAACTATTGTGACCACTCACTAGTTATCATCTGAATATACTGTTGATGACCATTATTCAAAGAATCCAGTCCACTGAGATGCCTGGTCGCCATTATCAATGGAACTGTAAATTCTGGCTAGATTTCATTATAATTTGGTAGAAATGTTTCTTTACTCACTTCCTACAAAGATGATTTAAGAAAAATGGTCACAAGGGAGTGGATCATGTTTTTGCATCATTTTGCCATATAGTTAATATTGGAAGAAATGTGAGCTTACTCCAATGTAAATTGGCAGGAGTCATTTTCTGATAAGTTGTTGAAGCATGGTGTACTTTTCTGATGAGCTTTTGAAGCTTAGTGTACTTACAGAGCATGACATAAGAAAGGGCAATAAATCGATGTTACATATGCTCCCCCACCACCCACATAAAATGTGCTTGCGTGTGTAGTACATATGTCTTCAAAGGCTTATTTTCAGAGATGATCACCCTTCATGTACAGGTGTGCCTAAAGTAAAGAATTACAGCTAGTATTTTAAGGAATCCTGGCCCTTTGATGTTTCTTTACAAGATGCTCTTTGGCCTTCAGGCTTCTTGATGCTTGTCCATTTAATTACGTTATAGATAGTACAAAATATTGTGTCACACTCCTGCTACACCATGGATGGGATTTGTTTGAAACTTTCACAGGCAAACATTGGTGTGGAGATGTACATGAATAAATTAATTTGATTGCAATATTGACAGAATTAAGTCCCTTTGATTGGTTTTATCTATAAAAGGTGCAATTTGGCCTCCTAAATACACCTACTTAATGTTTTCGTTAAATATGTAGCACAAACTCTTGTGTGTGTAACTTCTGCTCTGCACCAGTAATCGGAATTTGGTCAGGCTCTACGAGTATTTCTCAATTATTATTGGATAGAGATCCCTTATGGTTTGGTAGAATACACTGAAGTCAAAAGACAACCGTTGTTATTACAAACTTTAGGCTTCCGGTAATATTTGTATGCAGTACGGTATGTACATAGACCAACCTTGTTCACTCTATTTTGCCAGGGACTTTAGAAATTAATTTTAAAACTGATGGCATATCAAAATGATTCATTTTAAAAATGATGGCATATTACCAAAATGGTTAACTTCAAGGAACATGCATCAGTTTTACAGACAATTTTTATGCCCCCATTGACGATAGTCAGGGGGCATATTGTTTTTGCCCTGTCAGTTTGTCCGTTTGTCTGTTTGTCAGCAACTTTAACATTGGTCATAACTTTTGAACCAGTACAGATAGAGACTTGATATTTGGCATGCATATGTATCTCATAAAGCCGCACATTTAGGGGTGACATGTCAAGGTCAAGGTCATCCTTCAAGGTCAGAGGTCAAATATATGAGGGGGCATAGTGTTTCACAAACACATCTTGTTGTATATTGGTTAGTCCATATGCCCTTTGGCTCAGGTAAGATTTCTGTAAGTAGAATTGGCTTCCAAGAATATTGGATTGTTCCCCCATTGTGGCATTGGTGACAGTTTAAGGTCCAGAAATTGATATCGACTTTTCCAGGGAAGTCAAGATCCTTGTATACTGTCCATGTGTTAAAAATGCCCCTGTCTTCATAACACCTCTACCCCAATTTCTTTTAAGTCACTATAGGTTTCTGGAGTATTGTTTGTGGGCAAAGACAGGACATTTTGATAGAAAAGACACATGTCTGAAAATGTCATAATATGTTTGTAATGAACAATCAAATGAATTGCTCAGATTTGTTGGTATCGCCTCTTACATTCATTTCATTGTTAGCTCATCTGAGCTGTTGCTCAGATTGAGTGATTTTGTTTTTACTTCTCTTCGGCTAGCAGTTGGTTGAGGGGTAGCTAATTTCCTTATATAGCTATATTATATTTTAAAAATCACCTGCCTGGATTAAAAAAAAATGCGGAGATGTTCCAGAGGTCACAATAATCCTCTACCAAAATTGTTCCAGCCATTGATGTTTGTGAAAAACCATGGCTTCCAGGAGGCACTTCTTGTGTTAGGGGATTGAACACTATTGTCCTTATATGGCTAAATCTTTTCCCAAACCACTTGCTGCATTTCAATATAATTTTGCGGTACTGTTCCTTATGTGACACTCTAACAACATAGTTATACCCATGCAAACAAAGTTTGAGAGGGGGTATATAGGAGTCGGTGTGTTGGTTGGTCTGTCCGTCTGTCAGTGACATGTCTGTTTGTGGAATGTCCTTGGCACAGTGAACACTCTAGTGGTCACAATTTTAGTACAATCTTCATGAAACTTTGTCAGAGTGATTGTCTTGATAAAATCTCGGATGGGTTTGAAAGTGGGTTACATGGGGTCAAAAACTATGTCAAATAATAGGAAAACCTTGTGGACACTCTAAAGGTCACATGTTCAGCCCAATCTTCATGAAACGTGGTCAGAATGATTGTTTTAATAAAATCTCGGAAGAATTTGAAAGTGGGTCATGTTTGGTGAAAAACTAGATCAGATAGTAGGAAAACCTTGTGAACACTCTAGAGGTCACATTTTCAGCCACTATGGATGATCTATTAAACGCATAAACCAGATTTCAATATTATATTGCAGGAATGTTCTGGAGGTGATGTTCTAGCATAAATGTTTAAAAATTGGTGACTTCATCTTTTAACTTCTAGTTAAATATAAATTAACAGAAATGTTTGCATAACCTATTAAATCAGGTGAGCCTTCTTGGAAGACAAACATTTTTTTCCGTTTTTATGCCACAATCTGCCCGAAAATTCTTCTCAAAACCAAATTTCAATAAATGTATGAATGACTGTTGACTTTTGACTATCTCGAAACTTTTCACACCTGTTACCATGGCAATTCATTCCAGTAGATAAAGTTACCATGGTAAATCATACCAGTGGGTAGTTACCATTGCAAATCATACCAGTAGGTAGAGTTAGAACAAGATGTTTATAAATAGAAATTATCAATGACTATGGACTAGGACTGCAGCGATAAAGCTGTCTCTCAGTTTGATTTATTACCCTTTCGGTTATTTGGTTTGGTTATTGCTATTATGACAAATTTAAACAAGTCATACAGAGGAATAGTTAAGATGTGTAAATTAAAATGGTTTTGAGAATAGCTACTTTGTTTCTCCACCAAACCCTGTTTTGTGACCTCTTTTTAGAATTGTCTCTTTGAGATGATTCTAAACGGTGATCAACACAGGGTTTGGTGGAGAAATGATGATTTTATAAAAATGCAATTTTATCTATAGCGCTGATTATAGATATAACTAGACTCTGTCTTGGATGGCTAAATGTAAATGTTTGAGATTGCCAGTTTGTTAAATTAGTGCATATACACATTTACATCATAATGGTCATTGCTGCTGATGGGCCTGGTCAATGTATTTGTACAAAAAATATTCATCCTGAGCACAAGTGATTTAACTTGCATTCATACAGTTTGCAGAACATTTTATTTATTTTTTATTTTTTCACGATAATTAATCCACTATCCGTGTGTTATCAAACTTGATTGACTGTCACTCTAGTGTGTTTTGTGCTTTTATCGACGAAGGTTCATCAGTCAAAATGAATACACATATGGAAGTTTGCTTTTGCAACATGTTTGTAAATCATCAGCTTGAAATAATCTTTTAGCTCCTTTTTTTCATGCATCAAACCATTGATCTAAAACTCATTCCCTTATAGGTTTTTTTTAGACTCGACCTCTTTGTATAAATCTACCGAAAAGGAGCATTTTCTAGGAAAAAAATTTATTTTTAGAATCGTCCAGTCTTGAAACCATTGTGATAAATAGAGCATTTGCTCCTATGCTCTATTTACTACAATGGTTTCAAAAAGTGACTTTTACAGATGCGTCAAAATGCGTCAATATGAGGGAATGGGTTAAATTTGAAATATGTGCTAGAAAACAGTTGAATTAGATATCAGGTAGATGTTAGTGAGCAGGATTAGAAATAAACCAGTATTCACTGTTGTAGTCGCAGGCTATTTGCAGCTATAGTAGAATTTACAAAATTATATAGATTGACTGGAATTATTATACCCACCAAATTTACCCATTATAAGATCTGTTCTTGCCCCAACCATGAAAGCATGAGGTCTGAGATGATTTGATGAGCATTGATGCAATGAACCAATTTTCTTAATGGAAAGCAGAACCAAAAACCATTCTGGGTCAAGTGAACTGAAAACAATCGTTCGGTGAACTGTTGCAGCCCTATCATGGACACCAGACAATTCCTATAGCTAACCTTTGTATTTTTGTGCCTGTTGAGCTGTATTTCATTTTTTACCCTCAAACACTTTCAGACTGGTATTGTCTTTTCGCTGCATGAATTGAGGCTTACATAACTATTCATGATTATTAAGGTATATGAGTTAAAAAAACAACAACAAAAATGATATACATGTATACAGTAGAACATGTCTTAAGCAACCATCAAAAAGAGGTATAATTATGGGTCTGTAGGGCAGGTGGTAGCTTAATGCAGATCAAGTAATGCAGAATTCTCCTATAGGAGTTTTCTGCATTACTTTTGCCCTGCATTAAGCAACCACCTGCTTTTTAACATTTCTGCATTCAAACAATTCAAAGTCGCTTAAAACAGGTTCTTCTGTGTAGGATTAGGTAAGCTCTATTGTAGATAAGGTTGGTTTCATTTTTGACTTTATTATGGATGTTATATACAATCTACAGGCACCTTTTGATCTGGGTCCACTCTGTATTTTTTTCAAAATTTGTTATTTCTGAGCCCAATGAGTAATTATTTGCCTGCTCTAAACTAGTCTTGCATAGAATTCATTCTATAACCCTTTCCCTCATATAAATGCCTTTTCATGCCTTTACAAACACAGTAGACCCAGATCAGGTGGCTCCTGTAGGAACTGCTGATGAGGATCTGTTCTGTTTATGGAATAATATAGATTTCATTCTACAGCTTCTGCTATGATCAAAACACAGTGTCTTTAAATTCATCAAATTAATATTCATATATTCATTATATCTAACATGAATATTTAAGAGGGAAAGGGTTAACCTGATAGAGGTCCTTTTTGACATGTTTTTCAAACACATTAGATCCAGATCAGATGGATCGTGTAGGAGCCATCTGTTCAGAGTCTGCTTTGTTTGCTTATAGAATTCTATAGATATGATTCTAGTTTTACCCTGGTTCAAACAGCCTGTGTTTGTATACTACCATTGTAATAATTCAGCTAATATTCATGATGCCATTACTTCTTACATACATTTTCATTTATAGGTAAAGAGTGTCCAACATTCTGTCCAGTTATTTAATAGTTTGTATCCAGATAATATACTGAGTAACTTGGTGTCTCATATGGATTTAAACTATGGAGGAAACGTCAAATTCCACCATAATCTGCTACAAACAAACTTGTTTATTTCATGCACACTAAAGACATACAGTAAAACCTCTCTATAACGGCCACTAAATTACATCAAGTAGTTTGTGATAAAGGCAGGTGGGTGCTTAAGCAAAGTGAAATTAAAACAGAATGCTCCTATAGGAGCGTTCTATTTTACTTTCATCTTGCTTTAAGCAACCACCTGCCCTAAATACCAACTAATTAACACAATTTTGTAGCCGCTATAGAGAGGTTTTTACTGTACATTAAAATTATAACTGACAATATGAAAGCTGATTTTTGTCCAGTTAACATTATGAACAAAAGAATATTTTATAATGACAGAAACTAAAGAATCATATCTGTATTTAAATAGCAAACTGAGTCGACTGATCAAACAGCTCCTGTAGAAGCCGTCTGATTTGGGCGTACAGTAAAACCTCTCTATAATGGCCACTTAATTATGTTAATTAGTTAATATTTAGGGCAGGTGGCTGCTTAAAGCAAGGTGAAAGTAAAACAACGCTCCTACAGGAGCGTTCTGTTTTACTTTCACCTTTCTTTAAGCAACCGCCGTTCTTTTACACAAAATACTTGATGTGATTTAGTGGCCGTTATAGAGAGGTTTTACTGTACACTGTTTGCAAAGGTATGAAGTAATTTCTATAAAGTAAAAAGTTTTGAAATAATGACACCATTTATTATCTGATTTTTATAATGGTATACTCATACAGAATGGTTTGACTGGCAGAAACTGTATTATTCCATTAACTCATTCTCTCCTGGGCTATTTTTAGACCCAACCTTTTTGAATTAATCTACTGAAAAGGAGCATTAACTATAGAAAAGGAGAGTTTTAGAATTGTGTAGTATTGAAACCATTGTGATAAACAGCATTTGCTCCTATGGAGCAAATGCTCTATTTATCACAATGTGAATTTTATAGAGGCGCAAAAATGTGTCACTAGGAGGTAATGTGTTAACAAACAGAGCAGTCACTGATCAGACGGCCCATACAAGAGCCACCTAAATTGGATGTACAGTACTCTGTTTGCAAGTGCATAACAAGTTTATATAAATGCTAGAGCATTTTATAGTTGATGGCCATCGGCCACAGTTATAATAGATTGGGAATCCGATATTAAGATTGATCATATGTAGTTTTACCTGGTATTCTGTGATTATCTTGGCAAACAGGTTTGATTCAAACTGTTTGACACTCTGATCACATCTTTTATTAGAAGGGAAGGTAGGATTCATGTTACAAAGCTTAACTGACCCCATGGTGGACACAACTCATGGTGAATATTTGATTTAACTAATTATCTTAGACCGTAGAACCTGTCCTAAGCAGCCATTCTTTAACTGGGCATATGATACTTAAAAAAGCAGGTGGTTGCTTAATGCAAGGCAAAAATAATGTAGAAAGCTACTATTGACTCATGATTAGACCTTTTTGATGGCTGCTTAAGGCAGGTTGTCCTGATGTCCATTGCTGTGACAAATAGTATAAAATCAGATCTAAAATATTCTTAAAGTAAACAGCAGATCCTGTTGGAGCAGTCTGGTCTGGGTCTACTCTTTTTGCAAAGGTGTCTGATGTAAAGGATTAGAAGAACATTTATTTTCTGTAGACTTCAGTTTGCTCAGCAGGCAAAAGGTTAAAGCATAAACAGTTTACATTGTTTTATGAAAGACTACAGAAAGACCAGTGTTTCTTTGGGCCAAGGATTGACAAGCACCATTGCAAACAGAGTAGACCCATATCAAACAGCTTCAAGTAGAAGACGTCTGAGCAGAGTCTGCTCTATTGTGGAATTACAGATATGATTGTACAGTTTCTGCCATGGCTAATATTTCCTGTGTTCATATACCAATTGAAATCATTTAATTGATATTAACCCTTTCCTCCATAGGCTATTTTTAGACCCAACCTCTTTGAATGAATCTACTGAAAAGGAGCATTTACTAAAGAAAGGACAATTTTTAGAATTGTGTAGTTTTGAAACCATGGAGCAAATGCTCAATTTATCACAATGGTTTCAAAAAGTGACTTTTACAGAGGTGTAGAAAGGCGTATTTATGGAGGAAAGGGTTAATGATGCAATTATTTCTTACTTGAATATTCATTGAGTAAAGGGTTAAATCTTTTACACTATACTATTGCCTTCAGTTTGCAAACGTGACACTTTGGATCCAGACTAGATGGCGAAGTAAATGTACCAAAAAGACTGACACACATAAAACAAAAAAACAACATTTTTTGAGATTTGAAGTAGAGAACAGGAAAAACTGGCTAGTGTTGTAAAATATCGTTTAACCCTTTACTCCATGGGTTGTCTTATGAGAATGACGTCATGAATATTAATTAGTTTGTTACAATAGCACATGGATACAGGATTGTTTGGCTGTGGCAGAAACTGTAAAATCGTATCTATGTTTTGTCTAAAACAAACAGAGCAGGCCCTGATCATATTGCTCCTACAGGAGCCATCTGATCTGGGTATACTCTGCAAAGGCATATAAAGTTGTATTTATGGAGTAAAGGGTTAAAAAGAAGAGGTATGGAAATTGTGTCATGCATTGAGGTCAGATTGAGATATACATGTATTGCTGTTTATCCCAAATACCCAGATCATCACCTGGCTCATAACAATCTTAATCCTGTTTGTCTTACATTTTATTCTTTTTGAATTTGGTTGTAGTGATTTTTAGGTTCTGGATTTGGAAATGAATCAAGAGGTAAAGGTATGTTCATGAATATACATTCAGCATGCTTATTTGGTGGACTGGCTTGCTTTATTTCAGTCAAACAGGAAAGAGGTTGATGGCTCGCTGTCAGATGCTGCTACAGGAAAATGAGGAGCTTGGGAAAACTATTGCCTCTGGTCGCACAGCAAAACTAGAAGGAGAAATAGCCCTACAGAAAACTTTAGTTACTGAAATGAAAAACAACCAGTCAGGTATGGCTTACCTTTAGATCTAGCAGGTTTACATATACAGTAAAATGGCGATAATCCGAGGACTGTCAGGAACTGAGAAAATGCTCGGAATACCTCTACCCTCGAATTATCCATGAAATCATACTTTATGGATTCAATGTGTCAAATCAATATAAAGTGTATGCACATACACATGCTTTTTGCCTACAGACTGCTAAACATTTAATTATGTTTGTGAATTTTTAGACAAGTCTCGTTCAACCAGACGCTTGCCAAGAGAGATAAACAATCCTTATAAGAGTATTTCAGGCGAACAAAGCCAAGTGTTCTGATTATTAATTAATTCAACTCGCCCTAGTTTTCCTTATCGCGAAACAGCATGGGTGGGAAGCGATGTTGTTTGTTAACATCCACAACTAAATGAAATGTCGACAAATGGACAATTAGGCAAACTAAAACCCATAAGTATAAGATTATAAGCTACGACTGTTCTATGTCTAATAGTTTGAAACAAATTTTAAGTTTATTGTGAAGGGTCCGTTGAACGGACCTGTGCAAACTACAGTGAAACTTCGGTCGCAGAGCTCTGTGACTGGTGTTTACCGTTATCACTTATATAAATATAAGTAAAGATTCAATGCATTATATACAATTATGCATTGTACATATTGAAATTTACTGCCCACATACCTGTATACTGTTGGACCCGATGTTATTCACACGTATTTGCAAAGCTAACACGGTGGCATCTCTAATTGCTTAGGGGCACACGGAGTCGCGAGACATCAACAATGGAGGTGTGATAAATTTACTTCGAAGTGTCCGCAATGCATGCTCGGATTAGGAAGGCGATTTAATGAAGCAATTGATTGGAAGGACCGAGAAGCGTGCTCGAAAAGTTGGATTATCAAGACTCGGATTACACTGTACATAGTTGTACGGAAGTAATATATTTCATGTCCGGATCATACAAATTCCCTCGGATTAGACCATATACTCGGATTATGGCCGTTTTACTATATTTCATGTTTCCGAAAATTTGCAGACGGCATTCATACATTCATGAGTTTGTGAAGATTTTTCATGCTGGCTGCAAAATGCCTTGCATGTTTATTTGCATGTTATTTCACAGACCTTGTAGAACAGGTCTGCAGCTCAGATATAAAGGTCACCAACAGTTGTCATTGCTGCGTTTTCCCCAGACTGTTTCACTTGTCGTGTGCAACTTACCATGAGTTTTGGTACCTTATCTGCAACATGCTTTGATTTTGCTGACATGCCATATTTCTGCTGTGACGAATTTTTCAAATCCTGTATAGATTGTAGCTGTACACAAAATGTATTCTTTATGACTTAAATCAACATGACCAACCAACCAACCAGATGAGAATGACTATCGTCATGTGCTGTAAGTTTTCAGCCCACTGCAGAATGTCAGTCTGTTATGCTGAAATCACTATCATAATAGGCATGCAGTACATGTCATACAAAGTATTGCTGTCAGAGTAAATTACATTGTAAAGTAGACTCCTACTGACGCCTTTTTGCGCCTCTGCAAAACTCATTAATTGAAACCATTGTGATGAATAGAGCATTTGCTCCTATGGAGCAAATGCTCTATTTATCACACTGGTTTCAAAACTACGCAATTCTAAATTTCTCCTTTTCTATAGGTAATGCTCCTTTTCAGCAGATATTTTCAAAGAAGTTGGATCTAGAAATAGCGTTTGAGGGAATGGGTTAGGCAATCATATATTGAATAAACACAGGAATCTTAAAAAGCAGGTTGTAGCTTAATGCAGGTAAAAAGTATTGCTGAAAACTCCTGGTTTGATCAACATTAATGCTTTCCTTCATATGAATGCTTTTTCACTGTTTATGCCCACCTGTCTGTTGGTTGGTTGGTTTGTGTCCAACTTTAACGCTGGCAATACTTCTGTAGCCATTGCGCATACATACTTCAAACTAGGCATGCATGTGCAACTTATGGAGGTTAACATTTTTAGGCGTGACTTATTAAGGTCAAGGTCATACATCAAGGTCAAATTTGGGGGGTGGGGGGCATAGTGTTTCATAAACACCTTGTTCTTGTTGGATCCATCCAATCAGGGTCTTCACTGTTTGCTTATGAAATTTTATAGAGATTTATGGTTTTTACCAAGGCCGAAGTATTTCTTGTTTCTATGGCCATTGTAAATATTAAGCTTATTAATATTCATACATTCATGGAGTAAAGTGTTCAGATTTTTCATAAAGTCCTAGGTTTTTCCCAACAATTAGTGCAAGATGGACAGCTTTAAGCCAAAGCATTTCTTGATAATATGCTGTCAAATATTAAGCTAATTAATATTCATGCATACATTATTCAATATATGAATATTCATGGAGTAAAAGGTTCATTAACATTATATAAAGAAGGTTTTTCCCAACAAGTATGTGCACATGGACATTTCATCTCCAAATCAGTTCAAAAAAATACTTTTAAAAAAAATCAGGGTTTGAATAGTTGTTCTTTTGACATTTAAAAAAGAAAGGCACATCCCCATACCTGGTAGAGATACCTTTAACACACCTTCACAAACAGAGTAGACCCAGATCTAACAGATCCTGTAGTGACCATCTGATCAGGGTCTGCTCTGTTTGTCTTTGGAATAACTATGATGCCAACCCTTGAGCTTGATGTTGACTAAATCCTTTACAATATTTTTCAGAGCTGGATGAGTTTCTTGGTGATCTGGAAGAAGATGTTGAAGGAATGCAGACAATGATCTATGTGTTACAACAGCAGCTTAAAGAATCCAAAGAACAAATATCTGCATTAGAACAAGAAAATGCCAGACTTCAAGGTGGGGACGTTTCAGGCACATTACAAACGTTTGTTCCCAAAAAGCGGGAGAAATCTTTAAAAGCAATCAAAAAAGAGGAAACAAATGATAAAAATTTCAGCAACAATGCTGTTGTGGACCATACAGATAATGATTACATGGCCATGGAAACGGGGTATTATCAGAACGAGAAAACAGACAGTGACTTGGAAGCTGAATACAACTATGAAGGCTTATACGAAAATGACGACAAGTATCAGGAAGAACTAGAAGCGCAGCAGGCTGCAGAAAGAAATCAGTATGACTATCAAGGAAATACATACTCTAGAGACACTGACCAAGAGGAAGAGTATGGTTCTAATGGCATCTCTAATGTAAGGTATGATGATAATACAAAACATGAGTTGCATGATCATGAAGAAATGGAAACTGAAGACGTTTATGAAAATGAAGCTGAATTGTCAACAAAAGCAGACTCTCAAGCACAACAAAAGGTGACTGTAACATCCCAAAATGAGGAAACAGACATTACTCACAGATCAGACTCCATGGTAGCACATTCTAGAGTGGAGCATATGGGTGAATCCAGTGGGCAGCTTATAGATAGTACAAGCGGTGAAGCAGACTCCTTACAGAAACCAGTCTACAGTGTAATAGATTCTCACCATGAATCAAGAAAAGACTCAGAGGAAGAGTGTCAACACTTCCAGGACACAAGAGAGACAGAAACAAACTGCAAAGAAATTACTACAACCAAAGACAGAACTCCAGAGAAGGAAGTAAATTCAAGTCCTTATGGAGAAAATGATTCAGATAAAGTTGTCTCCGTACAAGAATCATCCAGTCATGACAGTAAATCACACCAAGATAGTTTGACTGTAAGTGTGGGTAAAGAAAAAGGCTCAAGCAAAGGTAAGTCCAGTCAGAACCATTCGCCTAATGACACACACACTGAAGCGGATTCTTCAGCTAGTAGTTGTTCAGCATCAGCCAGTAACTCTGCAGGCAAGGACAAGAGCCCTGTGTCCAGCTCTGGTGTTTTCAAGGAACGAGAACCTGTATTACAAAAGTTTTTGAATGGCGTGACTTCAACAGTTGATGATATTGTAGACTTGTAGTTCTGTTTTCTGAAAGCAAGTTGCTGTTGAATGTTGTACACAAGCTTGTCTGCTGAATGTCATTTTTTGTTCATTAATTTGGATTCTAATAAAGATGTTGCCTTCTTCATCATTTTAGAAAACACATTACTGTGAAAATGGAAATATGCTGGTTTGTTTTTCAAATCAGAAGTATTTTTAGCTTTATTTTTTAAAAAAATCCATTTCTGTCTGTATTGCGGAAGGCATGTACAGTATAGACTAAAACAAACCATTTCTCTTTTTTTTTTTTAAGGAACAATCTCACTTTGGATTTTCTTTTTTAAATAGATTGACTAATAAAATTACCTATATTCCAAGAATTTGCAACATTTTGTAACCTGCACTGGTTTTAAACCATAAATGCTCAAAAGTTCAACTTGAAATCAGGTGTACCTGTTATATTTATTTTCGTTTTTATTTATTTCTCAAAGAGCTGAAAGGATTGAATGTTATTCTTTGTATATAAGCTATATAACAGACATTTAAATAAATTGTTGAAGATAATGACAACAAAAGTGCTGAAATGTAACCATGTTTGATAGAAGAAGAAAAGTGTCAGGGGTTGGGACTTATTGAAAGGGGGGGGGGGGATGGAAAAGGGACTGGATTGAAAGGAAATTCATTGGTGATGGCCAGATATGCCTATTGCCTCCAAAGAATACAAATAAGCTGTATCATGAAAAACATTTGCTTCATAGCTTTGCATACTGTTTATATCCAGACCATCTTGGACATCTGACCAAAGTCCATGCCGTCTTAAAAGTCTACATCTGCAGTATAATACGTCAGAAAAATTTGTTAGAATCTTGTCAGTGATTAGGTGCCATGTTTAATACATCCACTGGACTTGATCTTTATCTGCCCTAGGCAAAACCCAGAAGAACTATTTTAAATATGTGGTTCAACTGGATCGTTCATCTTAAACACCGACTTGAACTCTTTCTCTAATGAATGCTTAAATAAGAAATAATGACTTTATGAATGCTAATTAGCTCATTCTCTCCTACTGACTTCTTGAAACCATTGTGATAGATAGAGCATTTGCTCCATAGGAGCAAATGCTCTATCTATCACAATGGTTTCTATACTACACAATTTTAAAATTTTCCAATTCTCTAGTAAATGTTCCTTTTCGGTAGATTTATTCAAAGTGTTTGGGTCTAAAAATAGTCTAGGAGAGAATGGGTTAACTGAAATTTTGTATTGGAATAAGAACAAGTAAATTTGGACTATGGCAGAATGTGTAGAATCGGGTCTATTTCAAAAGCAAACAAAGCAGACCCTGATCAGACAGCTACCACAGGAGCTGTCTGATCTGGATCTACCCTGTTTGCAAATGCATAAAAAGTGCATCTCCATCAAGTAAAGAATTAATAGGCTTCTCTGTGGTAAACACGGGCTTAAACCCTTTACTTCACTGATACACCTTTTAACACCTTTCATTCATATGGACATGTTTTCACACATTCACTCATATAGGAGCCGTCTGATCAGGGTCCGTCTGTTTGCTAATGCAGTTTGATAGGCCTGTTTCTTTACTTTCTTGAATGGCTAATTTCCACCTGCCATATTTCGTTGTAACTATTTTGTCCATGAATATTCAGTAGGTATCGAAATTTTGAATTAACATAGAACAGGGAAATGGTTAACATATTTGCATGCACAGTAGATTAGGGTCTGCTTTGTTTGCTTAATATGAAATAACACAAGAGGTTAAGATCTGATCCTGCAGTGTCTGCCAAATAATATTCATGATGGGTTTTTTTTTATTTCTTATATGAATATTCATGGAGTATAGGATTATGGTCAGTGAATATTGTATACTCAACAGGTGGTTGTGCATCAATAAGGCATTTCCTGTAGATAACTTTGTTAAGCATGAAATTCTGAAACCAAAAATTAGGGTAGGTAGATGTTTTTTTGTAAATGTCAAAATGTGTTCAAGGTTTCGGAGAATCCGATATTTATTATCCAAGATATAGCATATACAGTTGAGCCTCTATAAAGCTGTCCCTTACTGAATATGTTATGGCTGTCTTTAAAAGCAGGTGGTTGCATAATGATGATTGTAAGTAATGCAGGAAGCAGATGAGCTTAACCTCATTCCTTCATATAAATGATTTTTCACACGTTTGCAGAGAAGATCCAGAGCAGACTGCTCCTGTAGGATAAGGGTCAGCTCTGTTTGCTTATGAAATTTTATAATAGATTCAACACTACGGTTTCTACCAATACCAAAAATTTGTACATGTGCCATTACAAAATTCAGCTAATAAATATTCATGTAATTTCTTACATGAATATTCGACAAGGAAAAGGTTAACTCCATAAACATGCCTTTGTAAACAGAGTAGAACCAGATCAGACGGTTCCTGTAGGAGCTGTCTGATCAGGTCTGCTCTGTTTGCTTATGAAATGATATAGATCTGATTCCAGAGTTTCTTTTTAGGCCAAAGAAATTGTGATTTTTATTTCACTTTTTGTCATTTATATTAAAATTCAGTTACTGGTAATTCATATTAATGAGATGTCATTATTTTTTTCATGAATAATCAACCACCAGCCTTTAAGATCCAGATTTGTTGTAGAGAGGTTTTGCTGTACATGAACTTTCAATTGTTTTAAATGTCTATCGGTTTCTTTTGCTCGCTCAGAAAAGTGTTTATTTATCCTCTGATTCAATCAACTGTATTCGCTGCAAAGTTCCATATATATATTCAACAAAACACAATTTGACGTTACCCGGTACCTTCATCTGAAAATATCTGTTAAGGAGTTGAAAATACTGTAGTATATAGAAAATGTTGTTGTTAGTTTTTTTTTAAAGAAAATTAATCCTCTACCTTAACCCTTTCCCTCATATAAACATGTTTTCACACATTTGCAAACAGAGTAGACCCAGATCAGATGGCTCCTAGAGGAGCCATCTGATCCGGGTCTACTCTGTTTGCTAATAGAATTTGAAAGATCTCTGTATTTGGTTTCTAAAACGGCTACAATGCCCAACCTTCCATATTTCCACTATTTTGTTCATGAATATTCAGTAGGTATTGAAATTTGGAATAAACATAGAACAGGGAAAGGGTTGAATTTAAAATGGCATTATGAAAACGGGATTTCTTTTTAACGGGGGGGGGTTGTAGGATCAGATCTATATTATTTCATAAGCACACAGAGGCTGAGCAGACAGATTCTACAAGATCTGTGATCAAGGTCTACTCTGTATGCAAATGCATAAAAAAGCATTGTCCTGTAATTGGTCAAAGATGGAAATTAGAAGTGTCACATTTGGAAACAATATTGATATATACATGGATCATTGATACCTGTCAGTAAATCTGATACATAATCTGATGAAGAAAAATCAATATAAATTATATAGTACATGTTTTTCTCTTCAAAACCATCCACCTGTTTTGATAGCTACTACAGTAGGAGCAGTTGGAATGGTTCTGTAGTCTGTATTGCTTGTTAATGGGATAATAAAGTACAGATTCTAGTTTGTGAAATGGCCAAACAAGTCCATTGTTCATTTATTGTTATAAAAATTCATCTAAGGAATATTCATGAATTCATACATAAGTATTCATGTGGTAAAGGGTTACAGTCATCAGCAAGTATAAGAGATATATACTCTCGAAATAACAGGGATTTTCTCTTCATAAAGAGGTTCTATCTTTTACAAGTAAGTTCCACCAAAAATGGTATGAGAATTATGAATTCCTGGTTGTTGACATGTATTGATCACTTAACCCCATTACCCGATTGAACTGCCTTTGCAGAGATAGCAAACTACTCTATTTGCCAATGAGAAAATTCCTTGTTCATAATTCCATTTTAAAAATTCAGCTTATTGACATTCATAGTTTCATACAGTCCTTATTACTTACCTGAATGTTCTTCAGGTACTGCGTTATCCATGTCATTTGTAAACTCTTAACCCTTTCCTTGTTCGATGTGCAGTTAATTTCAAATTTCAATAACTACTGAATATTAATGGAGTTATAATGAAATATGAAAGGTGGAACATTGTAGCCATTTAAGAAACTAAAGGAACAGATCTATTTAACTCCATTAGCAAACAGAGCAGACCCTGATCAGACAGCTCCTTTAGGAGCCGTCTGATCTGGGTCTACTCTGTTTGCAGATGTGGGAAAAAGTGTTTTTATGAAGGAATGGGTTAAGTGATGTATCATATTTAGTTTTGATTGATGTATTGATAGGGAATTTTCAATAGGTGACACCTCTACTGACAAAAACCAGGGGATTGTGTTTCTGTTTGGGGTTTTTTATATCAAAGATGTAGGCATATTTTATATATAGTAGAACCTGATTTAAGCGACCATATGATTGAAAAAATATTTGGGTCTATAAAAGCAGGTAATTGCTTATTAAATGCAGGTCAGAGATAATGCAAAAAAATCCTAGAGGTGTTTCTTTCTTTCTGCATTAAGTTGCAGTGTAATTATGTCTCCCCAAGTATACTGTTTTTGTGTATGACGTCCATCTCTCCGATTTTAATTTGTCTGCACTGTTTCTCCAAAACCTTTGGTTGGATTTTGATGAAACTTCATAGGATTGATTAGCACCATGTGTAGGTGTGCGTATCTTATTCCTATTCCAATACAATGATTTTCCACAGAGTTATGGGACTTTGAATTTTATACATGAAAGTTTTTGTTAGCACAGTTTTGCCAAAATCATTGGTCGGATTTTCATGAAACTTCATAGGGTTGACTAGCACCATGCCTAGTTGTGCATATCTTGTTCCTGTTCCGGTTCGATGATTTTCTGCAGCTAAGGGTCTTTGGATTTTTTACATGGAAAACGGGGGGAACATCAGTTTTTGTATCCAAAACAATTCTAGTTCATCTTGAAACCGCAGAATGACATCTTACAGTTCCGAACACAAGTCACTAATGTCCTTTGCATACCCAGAGGAGAGGTCTTCTAGAGGAGCCCTCTCATTGGGGTCAGCACTGTTTGTCATGTTACACTTCTCTTCAGAAAATTCTGTAAAATTCACCATAAGTTTGATCTGTTTGAATTTTGGAATAGTCCATTTAAACCTTCAGCATTGTAAGGGTTAAACTGATATTTGGTCACTGTAGACAGGTTTTACTGTACTGCTGTAGTATGAGAATAAAGGTTGAATTAATTTCCCCCAGTATTATCGGTATTGTACATGTACCTGTACGAGTTATTTGGTACTTCCCTGTGTAGAAAACTGAATGTTGTCATCTTGCTTGTTTGATATTAGAAAAAGTGTTGGTTAGGGTTTTTTGAGGGGGAAAAAAATCAATGCAGTTTATTATTAATCCTTTACCCGATAGATATGCCTTTTCACACTTCTGCAAATAGAGTCGACCCAGATCAGATGGTTCCTCTAGGAGCAATTTGATCAAGGTCTATTCTGTTTGCTTATGCCATAAAATAATAATAAAGATCTAATTCTATAGTTCCTGGCTTGGAAAAAATTATGCAGTTCTCTATACTATTATATGTCATGAAACTACTGTATATACATATGTGTTGCAATTAGGTACTTAATGTACAAATTTCTAATAAAGATTCTATTCATAATGTAAATTAACAAGTGGCTGCATATTGCAGAAGGAAAACTACCTCCTATCTTAATCCGTTAACCCATTCCCTCATATTGACGCCCCTGCAAAAGTCATCTGTTGAAACCATTGTGATAAATAGAGCATTTGCTCCTATAGGAGCAAATGCTCTATTTATCACAATGGTTTCAAACTACAGAACTGAATTTTTATAATGAATAGTGAACAAGGAAATTTCAAAAACCTTGGAATCCGATCTTTATTATTTGTACAGGATATTCTGCTAAGTTATTGTAGAGATTTTTTACTGTATTGTGTCTTGTTCAGAACAATTATTTTCAAAGATTTTTTGCATCCACATTTTCCCATATTTTTGTACTTGAGAATACACATGTGTTGGTGCCCAGCTTGAAGCCTTCCATATTTTTTTAACCATCCAGATAATTTCTGTGGTCTGTAGAGCACTCTCTTTCAGAGCAAAATGTGGTTAGTTTGATCGCATCTGGTCATACAAAGACCTTTAGTAGATAACCCTTCCTTGTTACGTCATTGCAAATAGACGAGACCCTGTTGGAGCTGTCAGATCAACGTTTGCTCGGTTTGCTTATATCCTACATATTAGGTCTTGTTTTCTTTTTATCATGGCAGCAAATTTATTTCCTTGTTTTATATTTTTAATGCTGTAATAAATTAATATTCACAATGTGTGGAATCTTGCATGAGTATTCATCAAGTGAAGGGTTGAATGGGATTCCCTTGCTTGGTACACAGCATACCGGTATGTGGGTAGTTGAAGACTTGTTTATCCCTTTCCTTCATGCATATTTATGTAAGAAGTTAAGGATATTATGAATATTTATCAGCAGAATTGTTATAATTGTTACCTAATACAGGATATTTTGGTTATAGCAGAAACAGTAGAATCAGATCTATATAATACCATAAGCAAACAGAGCAGACCCAGGTGCCATCTGATCTGAAACTACTCTGTTTGAAAAGGTGTCTTTAGCAAGTAAAGATCTATATTATATCAGGGTGATGTGACGAGGTGGAAGCAATAGTTCAATTTTCATGTTGGTGCATTATAGTGGGTATATTGACGCTTTAAGTCTATAGATACACCTTTACAAACAGTAGACCCAGATCAGATGCCTCCTGTTAGAGCTGTCTGATCAGGGTCTTACCTGTTTGCTTAATAAAAATTCTTTTGGTCTTATACCATTGTAAAAATTATTAAGTAATATTCATGTCATCATTTCTTACATGAATATTAATGAAGTAAAGGGTTAAAAGAACTGGACAGCACAGTGTGTTCTATAACCCTTTTCTCCATGAATATTTATGTAAGAAATAATGACGTCATGAATATTAGTTAGATAAATTCGTAATAACAGCACATGGACACAGGAATGTTTGGCCATGGCAGAAACTGTACAATCTTATCTGTAGTATTTCATAACCAAACAGAGCAGACCCTGGTCAGACGGCTCCTATAAATACGCTTAACTACGCCTTTGCAAACAGAGTAGACCCAGATCAGACAGCTCCTGTAGGAGTCATCTGATCAGGGATGGAATTATATAGATCTGATTTGTTATTTTCTGTCATGGTCAAAATTTTCTATTTATTATACCTTAAGCAAATAGAACAGACCTGATCAGAAGGCTCCTTTTGGAACCATCTCAGCCGGGTCTGCTGTTTCCTATGCGCTTATATGAAGGAAATGGTTAACCCTTTACTTCATGGAGATGCCTTTGCAAACAGAGTAGACCCAGTTTAGACAGTTCCTATAGGAGCGTTTTGAGCAGTGTCTGCTCTGTTTGCTTTTGGAGTTATATAGATGGCAAGGCCAAAACTTTCTATGTTCATACATGCATACCGTTGTAAAAAATCAGCTAATTAGTATTCATGTCATTATAATAATAATAATTATTTCTTACATGAATATTAATGGAGTAAAGAGTTGAACTACTTACTTATACGAACCATCATGTGAAGGAATGCTTCTATTAGAATTCTTTTGCCAATATGACATGTATATTATTTAAGCAAACAGTGCATACCCAGTTTATACTCCTATAGAATTCGTCTGATCAGGGTCTGCTCTGTTTGCTAATGGAGTTTTAAAGATCTGCGTCCAGTAGTTATTGAAACTTGGAATAAATATAGAACAGGGAAAGGGTTAATGGACCAGTAGAATTTTCAGTGGAATAGCCCATTAGTGTTTAGCATAAGAGTCCATTCAGTATGAAAGGCTTAAACTTGCTTGAGGATTTTGAGTGATAAACAGTGCAGACCCTGATCAAAGGACTCCGTGTGTGTCAATTCACTTTACAAACCAGTGAATGAATTCATTTGATGGTATGTATTTAGTCAGTATTCAAAAACAATGTCAGCATTTTTAAAACATAGTTTAACATTTAGGTTGCTGTGGGCAACTTTTGTGATAATCTTTGTTTGGATCCAGATTAAACACTGAGTAACTCTGCATCTTATCAGGTCCATACTGCTAGAATCTTATTGAACTGAAAAGGTATTGATCACAAAGCTTATTTGAGAGTAGATACATCCAGCATTTTCTGCCAAATACAATTTAACCCATTACCTCATAGGCTATTTTTAGATCCAACCTCTCTGAATAAATCTACCGAAAAGGAGCATTAACTTGAGCAGATGAAAAGTTTAGAATTTTGTAGTTTGAAACCATTGTGATGAAAAGAGCATTTGCTCCTGTAGGAGCAAATGCTCTATTTATCACAATGGTTTCACAAAGTGACTTTTACAGAGTCGTCGGAAGTCGTCAATATGGGGGAATGGGTTAAATGTCCTAACCCTCAACATTTTGAAACACAGATTTGTTTCATAGTAATGACCTATGAATTATGTCCTGATTTTGTTAGTCTTGCTTTGGAACAATTTCTTGTAAAGTGTGTTTGCAATGATCCATCTGATCCAATTTAGATTATTTATGAAATTATAACAGACCTGACTCCACAGTTTCTTTCAATACCAAAACATCCTGTTTCCATAGGAAATTATAACTTCCGCTGATAAAGATTCATGGTGTCATTATTACATACAGTACATGATGCAATATTCAACAGAGAAAGAGTTAACCCTTTCCCTCATATAAACGTATTTTCACGCATTTGCAAACAGATTAGATCCAGATCAGACGGCCCCTCTAGGAGCCGTCTGATCAGGGTCTGCTCTGTTTGCTAATAGAATTAAATAGATATGTTTCTTTGCTTTCTAAAATGTATACAATGTTCCACCTTTCATATTTTTTATAACTATATGTTAATGAATATTCAGTAGGTATTGAAATTTGGCTTAAATACAGAACAGGCAAATGGTTAAACCAATGAGAGGAAAAAATAAATAGGAAATTTCAGGATTTTTGAATTGGTCCATACATACTTCACCAGCAAACTATTTGTTATCATTTGCATTGTACATTAGAACTGTATCCAGTTGTTTTGATTGCTGTGTTACATTCTTCTCCAGTGTCTGAATTTTCAAACAGTTTCCTGTTGTTTTCTGGTCCTTCTAGTGGGGCCAAAATAGTAATATAAAGTTACAATCTTCTAGAGAGAAGAGTTTACAAAATTTAACTATTTTGTTGTTTATTCATGGCTGTTGATAGGGCGTTTTACCTCTTTGAATGCAGGAAATGAGTGTACTGGTATGTACAAACAGTGTAGTCCCGTATCACGGCTCCTGCAGGAGTCGTCTGTATAGAATATACACTGTTTGTAAATCAAAATCCTTTATCAAAGTTGAGACTTTCACACTAATTGGACTAGTTAAAGACTGATTGACCTTTATTTCTTTTGAAAAAATTATTCAGCATTCAAGGGATTACTATTTGTTACATTAAGCATATCTGAGGGTATAAATAGGTACCCAATATTGGCATTTTACAGTGTTTTGGTTTTTTTTTTTACTGGTTTCAAATGGAAAAAACAATCCTATGGTTTAATTTAGGTTTGGGGCTGATAGGTCTGTCCTATATATTTTATCAATAACATTTTGAAGATTGTGCATTAAATTGTGTCTTTTTTTAAAACCTGTTACCCCAGGAATATTCATGAAAGAAATACATTGTAATTTAAATTACATCATGATTATTAATTAGATTACTTGTTATAAAAGCAAATGGCCACAGGAATTTTTTGTCATGACAGAAACTCTAGAATCATATCTGTATTATGTCATCAGCAAACAGCAGACCCTGATCAGACAGCTCCTACAGGAGCTGTCTGATCTGGGTCTACTCTGTTTGCTAAGGCATAGAAAAACATATTTACGGAGTAAAAGGTTAATCTGTGTCGCTATTGACGACTTTAGGATAACGTTTGAAAACAGTTTGGATGAGACGCTGAGTAACTGAAAATGTAATTTTAGAATTGAAGAGTGCAGAAGGTTAAATAAAAAACAACACAAAAAGTGGTGTTGAATGACTGATTGAAGCATAGAATTTTCATCACTTATATATCGACAGTTTGGTTCGATACACAGAAAAACCTTTACAGTGACCACTCAACAGATGCCCAATTCTGGGTTTTAAAGATGATTGTAGCTTAATTCAGGACTAAAGATACTCATTAAGATAGCTAAAGATGTGTAAGATTGTTCTCTTTGGACCTTTCTGCATTTTTATTCATTAAATGGTCACTTTAGAGAGATTTTACTGAATGTTAACCCTTTCTCTCATGTAAACGCCTTTTCACGCATTTGCAAACAGAGTAGACCCAGATCAGACGGCTCCTATAGGAGCTTTCTGATCAGGGTCAGCTCTGTTTGCATTTGACATAGTATAGATCTAATTCTACAGTAATTATTAACACAAAAAAAATTCCTTGAAAAGTTAACCTTATGAAAATTTAGCTAATAAATATTCATGATTTCATTATTTCTTGAATGAATATTGAACAGGGAAAGGGTTTAAAAAGAGTGGTTTTGTGTTGTTACATATGCAGTTAAACCTCTCTAAAATTACCTTTAATATGAGGTATAATTCACAGCCTAAAGGCTGCTGGTAGCTTAATGCAGGATAAAAGTTATTAAGCATTAAGCAACCACCTGTTTTTAAAAACATAAATGTCAGTTCATTAAGTGATTGGTTTAGTGAGGTCCTATATTTTGCAAATTCTCTTTGGTACACATACAACCACAGAGCCGCCTTTTTAAATGTTTGTATTTTGAAAACTTTGATGGGAAGATCTTGTCGTGTTAGGAAATGTGTCTTGTGTCCATTAGACAGTTTAAAAACTTGCTAATAAAGAAAAACAGACAAATGCATGATTTCAGTTGTTTCTTGACTTCCAAGATATTACCCTAGATGTTATCATTAGACTGCTACAACACTGAAGACTGTTTAAATATGGAGTTGTTGAGGTAATACATGTTGAGCTCTCCTAACATTAAGTGCTTAGATGAGCTGTTGAGATCACACATAGTCCGTCGGTCGTCATCACTTTACCTGATAGAAATGGGTGTTGATGACTTTGCAAGTAGAGTAGACAGAGATCATATAACTCCTTTACTGCTTAAAGCAGCTGTAGGAGCTGTCTGAACACGGTCTGCTCTGCTTGCTTATGGAATTATATAGATCTGATTTTACAGTTTCTGCTAGGGCCAGTATTTCCTGTGTTCATGCGCCATTGTAGAACTTAACCTAATTATGTCTCCCCCAGTATACTGGGGAGACATTTTGTTTTTGTGTGTGGCGTCCGTGCATCCGTCTGTCTGTCCGATTTCTTCCAAAGCTTTGGTCAGATTTTCATGAAACTTTCATATCTTATTCCTGTTCCAGTTCGATGATTTTCTGCAAAGTTATGGGACTTTGAAATTTTTACATGGGAAATTTTGTCCGCACGGATTTTCCAAAATCTTTGGTGGCATTTTCATGAAACGTCATATGATTGATTAGAACCATGTTTAGTTGTGCATTTATAATTCCTGTTATGGGACTTTGGTATTCATGATATCATAATTTCTTGCATGAATATTCATGGAGTAGAGGGTTAACTCGTTCCTCCACAGACAATAGATCCAGCCTCATTGAATTATCTTCTGAAAAGGAGCATTAACTATAGAAAAGGAGAATGTTAGAATTGTGTAGTTTTGAAACCATTGTGATAAATAGAGCATTTGCTCCTATGGAGCAAATGCTCTATTTATTACAACGATTTCAATAAATGAGTTTTACAGAGGCTCAAAAAGGCGTCAGTAGGAGAGAATAGGTCTGCCCTGTTTGCTGATGGAATTACATGTATATAGGTCTGATTTTACAATTTCTGCGTCCCATTATAGCATTACATTTCCTTGCAAATGTTTTAAAAGATCGAGTTTTTGTCATAATATGCTCAAAGACTTATTTCAAAGGAATAAATGGGGAATCTAGTTGCTGTAATGTGGTCCAGTGGTAAGACGCAGCATTTTGGATCGGGTCTCCGGTTCGAATCCTGCCATCGGACCATCAGCATTTTTCTGAGCAAAAAAATGCACCCCATGTTTTCTCCTCTCCACCCAGATGTATAAATGGGTACCTGTGAGGGAAATAAGCCAATGTGCCATGGCTGCTTTATGTGCCAAATGTAAATGGGCGATTTGTAACCCAGTGATCAGGAAGAAAATATGAAATTCGGGAGAATCTATATATAGATTCCATACCACAAACCGCACCTTTACCTTTTATCATCATGTGACATCTGCTCTCAAATGAAGTAAACAAAAATGGCGACTAATGGCAGAGTCCGCATTTAAAGCTGATACCAGAGAGGAATAGAAAGATTTAGTTGTCTGAGTTCGAGATATCGATGTTCAACTCTATAACTTTAAGGAGTGGTCCCAAGCGGCGAGACACATTTTCCGTTTTAAACCAAGAAACGTTGCTGCTTGCAATTTTTATTAGCTCGATTATTCGAAGAATAATGGAGCTTTCCAACTCGCCCCGGCGTCGGCGTCACTTTAACTTTTGGAATAAAACCTTGAAACTTGGAACACATGTCTACCATCACAAGCTTCATGTGTAGGCAAGAGTACATAACACTGTCAAGCATTTTGACAGAATAATGGCACTTTTTATTTTAGAATTTCAAGTCCACGTATTTACATAACACTTTATGATAAGGCTTTGAAAGTTGGAACAGTTGTTCACCATTGCAAGCTTTATCTGTAGGCAAGAGTAAATAACTCTGCCAAGCATTTTGACAGAGTTATGGCCCTTTTTAATTTCGATTTTTGGTTAAGGTTTTTGTTAAAGTCCACTTATTTCCATAACCCTTTGATATAAAGCTTTGAAACTTTGAACTCTTGTTCGGCATAACACGCTTCACGTGTAGGCAAGAGTACACAACTCTGTCAAGCATCTTGACAAAATTATGACCCTTTTTAACTTAGAATTTTTTATGTATACTTATATACATAACCGTTTGAGATAAAGCTTTGAAACTTGACACACTTGTTCACCACCACACGCTTTATCTGTAGGACAGGATACATAACCGTGTCGAACATTTTGACAGAAAGTATTGCCCTTTTTAACTTCGGTTTTTCTTTTCATTAAAGATTTCAAAGAGACCCGGCATCTACTATTAAAGATGTTTTACTGAGACTTTGAATACTTGCATCTAGTATCACTGGACACCATTTTAGTCCATTATCAAGCATTTTTACATTAACAATACTGAGAACTGTCGAGCGCGCTGTCCATTGACAGCTCTTGTTTAGTTCTAATTTCCCTTTTCTTGTTTGGTCACGCTTATCAATTGATTTAAAAACAGAACAGAAATTCTATATAGTTACTATAGTCACATTTCTGTAGTTACTGTCCATGGCCACATGATTTACTAACACCAGATGTTAAATTTAGATGTTTCTGCTTGTTCCGTGATATTTTTCATGTGCCCTTTTTTTAGCAAACAAAACGTAAAATAATGTTATTATTCTCCGCTGTTCAAAGGCAAAGAGATATAGTTATGGTGTAGCCTGTCCGTACATCCAGAAATAGACATGTCATATATTCTCGATTTGAATGAATTTAGAGCTAGTTGGACTGTGACGATCGAATGGTTATGTCTAGATCGTTCCAAAACTTTATTGTTGAGGGAATTGTTGAATTTGAGTATGTTTCTGTACTTCTGCTAGGAATTACGAATGTATCACTATTCCGGAGAGCATATTGAGTTGAGGTATCAACTGTTCCGGGAAAAAAGTTCATATAACCCGGAGTCGACTGAGATTTCACTTTAAAACCAAAAATGTTTTTTTTGCAATTTACGCCTGTCTGAAAGAGATGCCCATCCTATTTCTTTGCGTATTTTTTAAAACGGATCGCGTCAAACCTGTAGGTCCTTGCGGATTCGTATTGTATTGTTTCTAAACGTTCTTTTTAGTAACAGACTCGTATTCCAAAATTGGTTTGAAGTACAAAATGTATATTTGATTAAGTGTTTCTCGTTTAATACTACATGTATATTTTAATGATTTCATTGAACCTAAGATTTTAGAAGCAGAAGAAAACGATATTAAATATGTGTTCGTGCCAGGGTCCGTTTTTTGCTTAGTGTTATACCTAGATGTTTGTGGTGTTCAACAATTAGTACACTATTTGCGTACCTTCGATTGAAAAAAAAGGGTGTGTAGTATTAGTCAAGGTAAAATATACAACCTCTGTCTTTATCGGATTAAAATGCACTAGCCATTGTACAGACCATAAGGGTATCTTCTCTAAATCATGATTTAGTTTAGTTTGAATTTCATATGTGCTTAAATTGATGACGATACTGCTAAAGAACTATCATCCGCAAAAAAGCCTTGTGGTAGACATATTAAAGAGAGTCTGCGATATCTTTCACATAAATTGAGAACAGCAGAGGGCCCAGAACAGAACTTTGTGGAACGCCATCATTTATATTTGCTATATTAGAGAATGAAGGGTTAACACATACCCGCCGAGTTCGTCCTGTCAAATAGTCTTTTATCCAGTCCAAACTTATCCCAGATAGTCCGTTTTGTCTAAGTTTAAAAAGTAGGCCTTTATGCCAGACTCTATCAAAAACTTTCTATATATCACAGAAAAAAACTGGCATGTTGATTTACGATCGTCATAAGCCTTACAGATTTGGTTATAAATGTCTATATGTTGGTATACAGTTGAGTGTCCTGGCAGAAAGCCTGATTGACATTATTAAGTTGATTATTATGGAAATAGTTATGCAAATGTTTAAAAACAACACGTTCTATCCCTTTTCCTACACAGCTTATCAATGAAATTGGTCTATAGTTAGATACTAAGCATGTGTTTCCTTTCTTGAATAAGGGCATACCATTTGCAGATTTCCAAATTTCAGGAAATTTACATTCTTGAATCGATCTATTTAACTATTACACATAGCGGTTTGCATATTGTTTTGCTTGGTTCTTTTAGCATCATATGACTGATTTTATCCGAATGCTTTATTTGCTTTTCTTTTAGCATCCCATGACTGGTTTTACCCGAATGCTTTATTAACTATTAGGTTTGACAAGACATCCAGTATCAGAAATAACAAAATTAGTAAGCGATTATTGTTTTAAGGTAAAATCAGCAAGTTGTGAATTTAGGTCATTAATTGTAGATAGTGACGCAAAATAAAGAGTTCAAAGTGGTGGCTTTGTCTTCATCTGATAAAAAAGAATATATAAATTAGCATTATTGAGATCTTGTATAATTGAAATAATATCACCGTTTGAATAATTTCCTTTAACGAATGTTATTTCTTCATGAATATTCATGGTGTAAAGGGTCATATTATTATAATCCCTTGAAATCGGACTTGCGATTACTTTTAAACTAGAAATGTGATCATAGGACACTGATGCCCCAAACTCAGATGTTTTGTCACAGAATAAAAGGCCATAATCATGTACATGTATGCAACGACTGAAGTGACATGCCATTTTTGCAAATAAAGGGCTGAAACTCCTAAACGACTGAAGCGATTTACATGGCTATCAAGCTTGATCAGGATATAATGGCCACAAACATGTGTGTAATGTAAAGTTTCGTGTTCAATGGACAAATACTTTCCAAGAAAGAGTCCGGACAAGATATTTTTAAAGTCATTTTTGCAAATAAAGGGCCGCAACTCCTAAAAGACTGAAGCGATCTACATGGCTATCAATCTGGACCAGGATATAATGGCCACAAACATGTGTGTAAAGTTTGGTGTGGATTAGACAAATAATTTTCAAGAAATGATTCGGATAAGATATTTTTAAAGTCATTTTTGCAAATAAAGAGCCGCAACTCCTGAACAAAAGAAGCGATTTACATGGCTATCGAACTTGACCATGACATAATGGACACAAACATGTGTGTAAAGTTTAGTGATGATTGGACAAATACTTTCCAAGAAATGGTCCGGACAAGGTATTTTTGAAGTCATTTTTGCAAATAAAGGGCTGCAACTCCTGAACGACAAAAACGATTTACATAGCTATCGAACTTGACCAGGAAATAATGGCCACAAACGTGTGTGTGTAAAGTTTGGTGAGGATTGGACAAATACTTTCCAAGGAATGGTCCGGACAAGGTATTTTTGAAGTCATTTTTGCAAATAAAGGGTCGCAAGTCCTGAACGACTGAAGCGATTTACATGTACATGGCTATCGAACTTGACCAGAATATAATGGCAACAAACAGGTGTGTAAAGTTTGGTGTGGATTGGACGAATAGTTTCAAAGAAAGAGCCCGGACAAATTATTCTGGATGTGCGTATTTACGCACGGACAAGAGCAACCCTATATGCCACCACTTTGTGGGAGAATAAAATAATCATATTGGTTAGACTATAAAAGTATTAATATGATCTTTCAAAAGTGATTGAACTCATAACTTCTTGATTCAATCAAAGTAATTACATAAATATAGAAGTAATTGATGCTATGTTTGGTCATCATCCATGCCACGCATAATTATAGCTCTTGTCAGATTGTGGCCCTTTTGTCAATAAATGGGCATGTGAAACATAGTTGAGCTATACGAGAATAACAACTACGAATTGTGACAATGAAACTACATTGTACTCCTTTCCTTATGCCACCACTTTTGAAAGGCATATCGCTCAACTGTCTGTCACACTTCGTCGTTTCATGCTTAACCAAAAACGTATTTGACATAGGGGCAATACATAACCAAAAGCATATTTCACATAGAGCCCAAAAACTTAAGTATGTTGATCACCGTTTGAAAGTTGCACATCCGGGGAACAGTTTCGAAATGCATTTAGCAATATTAGAGTTACAAAAGTCAATGCCATACCATAGCTACACAGTCGTACATAAATGGGGTCATCCGTTTTCTTTGGGCTCGTTTCTATATATATTTGTTTTAGAAAAATACATGTATGTATAGACATGGATACCCCAACACTCATTTTCACTGGGCCAATTTATTAACGCTTTTTTCACACATTTGCAAACGGAGTAGACCCAGATCAAACAGCTCTTGAAAGAGTCGTCTGATTAGGGTCTACTCTGTTTGCTTAAGAAATTATATAGATGTGATTCTACAGTTTCTTACTAAGTAAAAACATCCTTTGTTCATATTACAGTACTATTATAACAAGAGGGCCAGAATGGCCCTGACATCGCTCACCAGACAATAAGAGGAGAAGATTTTCAAAGTTTTCACTATAAGTTTCTATTGAAAACTTAACACCCCAGGGGCGGTGCCAATTTTGACCCCAGGGACACAATTTATATAACTTTTGTAGAGGACCTGAACATGATGCTAAAAGAATGTAGTGAAAGAATGGATAGAGCATTAGACCACTGGAACTTGTATTCTTTGGATGCTAGAGGCGGATTCTCCCACCACTAATGACCTATGCAAACAGTTTGGATCCAGATCAGGCCCCACATAATGTGGGGCCTGATCTGATATCCAAATTGTTTGTAAATGAGACTGAACTTCTGTGTGTAGTGGGATTCTCCCGCCACCAATGACCTATGCAAACAGTTTGGATCCAGATCAGGGCCAACATAATGTGGTGCCTGGTCTGATATCCAAACTAATTGTCAATGAGACTGAACTTCTGAAAAACTTAGAAAGAAAGTGTGTAGTGGGATTCTCCCACCACTAATGACCTATGCAAACAGTTTGGATCCAGATCAGGGCCAACATAATGTGGTGCCTGATCTGATATCCGAACTGTTTGTCAATGAGACTGAACTTCTGAAAAATTCAGAAAGAAAGTGTGTAGTTAGGATAACTTGTGAATATGCTGCAGACAACAATTTAGCAGATGACAAAATTACCCAGCATGCAAAGAGTTAAGCTGAAATTTACAACAGATATGCTCTATATTGATAGCTGGTAGCTTAATGCAGGGCATAGGTATGAAAAAAAGCTTTAAGAGTATTCTGCATTTTGAGAATTATCCACAGTTTTCTCAATCTTAAATGAGTGTGTGTTATTTGTCTAAACACAATTTCTACTCTACTGATCAGGCTAAGGGTGATTATATAAGTTCTCCCACTGACGGGTCTCAGCTAAGAGTGATATTAAGGAGAAACCTTTAGAATGTAATTTCTGGTGTAAAGAAGTATATACACACAGGGCAGGGCCAATTTTAACCCCAGAACTATGATACTTATAAAACTCATAAAGTTATGCTAAGTAAATCTATACACCAAATATCTAAGCTCTGGGACATGTAGTTTCTGACAAGAATATTTTTAAAGTTTTTCCTATGCATAACTGGTGATCCCATAGGCTGTTTACGCAGTCAGCTATTAAAAACTGGAAATCCCTGGGGTGGGACCAATTTTGACCCTAGGGGCATAATTTATATAACTTTTGTAGAAGTCCTGAAGTTGAAGCTATGTGCCAAATATGAAAGCTGAGGACCTTCTAGTTTTAGAGGAGATGATGTTCAAAGTTTTCACTATATGTTTCTATTGAAAACTGAAAACCCCTGGGGCAGGGCCAATTTTGACCCCAGGGGTATAATTTATATAACTTTTGTAGAGGACCTACATATGATGCTATGTGCCAAAGATGAAAGCTGAGACCCCAGTAGATTCAGAGGAGAAGAACTTTAAAGGTTCAAATTGTTGACGACGAACGACGCACGCCGACGGACGACGGACATCAGGCGATCACAAAAGCTCACCCTGAGCACTTTGTGCTCTGGTGAGCTAAAAATTCAGCTCATAAATATTCATTCACATAACAGGGAAAGGGTTAACTTTGCTATGTATATGGGAAATCACAAAGTGACAATCTTTTAAACCCTTTTGTCTATGAAAAATAATGACAAATGAATATTAATAGATGAAATTTTATATTGACATGAACACAGGCACTGTAAAATCAGATCTATATTATGATCAGAAAGCTAATATCGACCTACTCTGTTTGCAAAGGCGTACCTGGAGTAAAGGGTTAAAACTTATCAGTCTGCAGAAATTTATTTCCGTTGAAAATTGATACAACTCTTCCCTTATATATGTAACCCACCCTTAGTTTGACCTTTAGCTTTGACATTGACCTTGAAGTGTGACCTTGACCATCATATGGTACTACTCAAAAAGTTATTTACAGATAGACAAACAGACAGGTCAAAAACGTTATGCGCCAATATAAAAATGTTGGTGGTATAAATTTGTTCACAGGTTTATTGAGTACAAATACATATTTTGTTTTATATTCATTTTATTGAAATCAGAAAATGAAGCTTAACACCATGTTGGCTTGTACACCTAGTAAGAAACTGGAATGAAATTTGATGTGAAGTCGCTGCTGACAGACGGATCTCATTGGTTGCCACTGGTGTAATAACACTTTATAACTCAAATATTTATTATGATTACCCCTTTACTCCATGAATATTCAAGAAATAATGACGTCATGATTATTAATTGATTTTTTACAATGGCACTATGAACAAGGGTGTTTTTATTCTGACAGAATCAATAAAATTATATCTATATTATTTCATAAGTAAACATAGCAGACCCTGATCAGATGACTCCTATAGGAGCAGTCTGATTTTGGACTACTCTGTTTGCAAAGGCATATCTATGGAGTAAATGGTTAATTTCAGCTAACAAAATACAGCAGTGATTTACAAAGAAATGAGCAGTTTCAATACTGCAAGAAGGACCCAAATAGGAGCTGAAACCGGTATTATTTGTATTTAACCCTTCAAATGCAGGAAGCAAGTGTATTTGCATATTTAGACAATGTAGACCTAGAACATCAGGATTTGCACTGTCAATCAAAATCCTCTCGCAAATTACACCCCTTCACACTGATTGGATTCTATCATGAAACAAAGATGGACTATTCCATTTTGTAACGAGCATTGAAAGGGATAAAAGTATTCAAATGTAGGCTTATACATCATGTATTGTTCATAGATAGGACATAACACAGACAAAAAACAAAGAATTGCTTAAAACAAAGTCAACACCAATTAAACCTGTATGGTTTATGGAACATAAATATGCTTATACATGTACATACTGTTCATTAATCCAGAATCATCCCAATATATTAAAGTTGGAGCTGATCGTTATTGACAACTAATTCTCTCTCATCTTATACAAATTAAGAACAACACATATGAGAACCAAACTCATTTGGCTTACAGTAAGACATTTCTGCAACAACCAAAAAAAACAAAGTCTTATTACGGCTTTAAGGACAGGTGGTTGCTTAAAGCAGAACTAAAGTTATGAAGAATGAGCTTTTGGCATTACTGTTGTTTTGATTTTAGCAACACTCCTATTTTTAATGACATTCACATTTATTATTTGAGTGGTTGCTATAGGAATGACTTTACTGTAGTACATGGTTAATTTCATCCATAACTGAGTTTGTACAATCCTCATGTAAATACTGAGAAATAAATTAAAAAAAAAGAAAAATGAACAGACATCCATTTTCACACATACACTCTTACAAGCTCAGATTTATGTAAATGGCCATGTATTTCATATAAAGTGATGCTCTTTCAGTCAAGATAAAGAATTAATGAAATTTACTACTGGTAACAAAAAAAATCCATAACCAAAAAGAAAATATGCAACAGGTTGTTGTTTTGTACAATATTTGCTTTGTAATATCTTATGGTTGGTAGTGCTCTTAAAAAGTCTAACAAATGCAAGCTTAATTGTAGATAAAATATGATGAAACCATTTTAATTAAAATTCTTTAATTCACTGATACTGGAGATCAGATGTCCCCGGAACACTTGTTGCCAAAACTTTCTGAGAGCCGCTTGCAGAATTCTTCTGATGAAGTCCCCTTAAATGCTAAGTCCAAACACTGACACAATACAGTACATGGTTTTGTTCTCCCATCTGACTGTGCAGCTCCCTGTTAAAGACAGAAACATGTTAATCAAAATTTCAGGAACTGTGAGAAAAATCCTAATATTGAGAACTTACTGCGGAGAGACAGGGTATCTGAAATACATACACAAATCAAAATGTGGACAGGAAACATTGTTTATCAAATAAAACATCTGCTGTTAAATACATTGCAAGGCAACCCATTTCTTTCACTGGCAAACTGGCATACATATCCATACACACAGAGGTAACACTTTCAACCAATTTCTTTGGCAGGCACATAAACAAGTGGACCATGATGACCCTGATATAGCTCACCAGACAATCAGGAGAAGATTTTCCTAAGATTATAAAGTTTTCACTATATGTTTCTATAGAAAACTGGCCACCCTTGGAGCGGGGCCTAATTTGACTCCAGGAGCATAATTCATGTAACTTTTGTAGAGGTTATGTGCCAATTATGAAAGCTAAGAAAGACTATTTTTAGATCCAAACTCCTTGAATAAATCTATCGAAAAGGAGCATTTACTAGGAAAAAAAAGAAAAAAATTAGAATTGTGTAGTTTTGAAACCATTGTGATAAATACATAATTTGCCCCTATGGAGCAAATGCTCTATTTATCACTATGGTTTCAAAAAGTCACTTTACAGTATCACATTTTGAATAGAAAAGGAGAAAAAAAGGATAAGAAAAATATTGAAAATTTTGGATCTGACAAAATTATTTAGTGTATCGAAAGAGTCAATAATTGAAAATATTTACCATCTGTGCTGTTATCCCAAAAACATGAACTGGCAGTGTGAAGGCCTGCTCCGTTCTTTTGCATAATTACACAGGTCACTGAAAAAAGACAGGATTTCATCAATATAATAATGACAATTAACACATTTAATATCCATTATGTGAAGGTATGTCTGATCTTTGAGAGAACTGAATGTTTCATAATAATATCTACTACAAAGAACTAATAAACAGTGGCAATTTGTTGCATGAACCATTTCGATGCTGAACATTGCAAATGTTGAACTTTTAATTACAGTCCATTCTGACAGTATGAAAGACTTAAACTTGCTAGAGGATTTCAAAGACAAACAGTGCAGACCATGATCAGAGGACTCCTCTAATGAGCCCTCTATCTGAGTCTGCCCTGTTTGCAAATGTCATTACACTTATTCTGACATACATGTTGTATAAAAATAAGTATTGTAATGGACACTGAATACAAATATAAACAGTAAAGTGTGTTAAATCATTTGTGTCGATTCCAATATTAGTAAAATTCCATTTCATTTTTTGAGCATATTTCAGTGAAAGCAGACAAAAATATAGCCATTTGATAGACATAACAGAACATCATACTCCATGTAGTAAATGCTAATGGTTTACATGTACAAATGCTGTATAGTCTTGTAAATACTAATACCATTATAACACAACCAATCCCTACAGCTAATTGCCAATTCAAACTCTGCACTATCCCTTCAAGTTTGTGCACATATATACCCAGTACCCAAGTATCAAACAGCTGTTGAATCACTTACTGTCAGATCTAAGTCAATCTATTTGCAAGTCCCAGTTGTGTCTGTTAAATTAATTATCAACCCCTTAACAGTTAGACAAAGCAGATCTAGATTAAATGGTTCCTGTAAGAGCCATCTAACCTGGTCTGCTTTGTTTGCTTGGTGAATTATATAGATCTGATTCTACAGTACCTGCCATTGCCCAAAGACTTGTGCTGTGCTACTTGCCATTATAAAGATTCAGCTAATGAATGCTCATTATTATTTCTTTAAATTTTCTTACATGATTATATATCTGGCAAAGAGTTGAATTCATGAGTCATGTGCATCAAGAGAAAATGTGTCTTCAGGACTTGGCAAACAGTTTATGACTAAGACTTGCTGCATCTTAGATAAAGATATCAATCACAGTTGTAATTGTTTGTCAAAATGAATGTTACTTGAAATGTTACTGATTGTCCAACAAGTAAATGTTTAACCCTTTCTCGGTTGCATAATTATTCTTGTCAGAAATAATGACATCATGAATATTTATTAGCTGAATTTTTATAATGGCATACGAAAAGAGTTAAACAAGTACTGTTTGTAATGAAGGAATATGTACTGCGTTTTAACCATTTACCTGATAAATAATCATTTAAGAAATAATGAATGTATGAAATTTGATCATTGAACATGAACTCATGATGTTTTTGGCCATGACAGAGACTTAGGAATAAGATCTATAACATTTCATAACCAAATAGAGCAGACTTTCATTGATTTGAGCCTACTCTGTTTGCAAAGGCGTCAAAAGGTGTCTCGATCAGGTAACTGGTTAAATACTGCATGTTTTTATATGGCTGAAATACTAACCAATATATTTAAATGGCTTTCCTAATTTTGTAAGCTGGTTCAAACACTGCTCTACTACATTGGAAGTCCACTGATTTACTTTGTTGTGCTGGTATGCATTCCCGCCAATAGCTCCCTCAATGCCCTACAAGACAACAAAGACATAATAGCATTTAGTATACATATATACATGTATACATTTGTATCTCAATAAAATGTTAACAACACAAATTATATGTAACAGCCTTCATGTATTTCTTTACAGTTTTCAAGACTGAATAAAGTGTCAAATTTCATTCATCTGAACTTTTTTTATCGTTGAATCCAACACTCAAAAGGTCAAGTTTACCATGAATATTCATGTTTTTCTAATGACTACCAGTGCAGACGCTGATGAGAGGGTTCCTTTAGGAGTCCTCTCATCTGAGTCTACACTGTTTGCAAATGACAAGTGACCTGTTAACCCTTCGCTTGCTATTCACGTCAATATAGCTACCTGTAAATAGCGAAGACCCAGATGAGACAGCTCCTGCAGGAGCTGTCTCATCAGGGTCTGCACTATTTACAAGTTGATTGTGCAACCAGTGCACTCCACAGCAGTGATTGCACAGCGAAATACTTGTACACAGTGAAGAAATATGTAATTATACAACAGGGCATGGGTAAAGAAGGAGAAATGTATTTTAAAATTCAGCAAGAGAAGGGTTAATGTAAGCAATTTACAAAGAACATCTTACTTGAACACCACAAAGTATGTGACAAAGCTGTAAGTGTGTCTAACCACATGTTCTACAGCTAGTGTAGGCAAACAGTATTGTAAGATTTTTATGACTGTGGACTCATGCATAAATCTCACAGACCACTGTATTCTGAAATACAGTAAAATCCCTCTATTGCCAACACTCTATGAATAAACATGTGTTTTTAAAAGCAGGTGATTGCTTAAAGTGATTGACTATACTTGCAACACATTTTAACAAGAGCTGTCCGTGGACAGCGTCCTTTACTTTCTTTAGTGCTGGATAGTGTAGTGGAAGTCTAAGGCTGAAAGGGGACATAACTATAGCAAAATTAATTTAATGGTTATCTGCCCTTGTGAAATGGGTCCCCCTTGTAATAGTTAACAAATTTGAACCAAATATCTTGGACAGTTTCTGAGACATGGACCGTAACATAAAACTTAACCAACAATGAAAATTCTAAGTCAAAAAAGGGGCATAACTATGGCAAAATTAATTCTAGGGTTACTTACCCTTGTGAAATGGGTTCCCCTTGTCATAGTTATTATGCATAACAAATGTGAACCTAATGTGCAAGGTTTGGTATATAAATAAAGGAGTTATTCTTGAAAAGTGCTTAATTTACATATCTTATTTATGCCTCTGTTACTATTTTCATTTTATATAAAATCACAACATGAATAGCTTACCTCTTTAATAATGTTTGTAACCTCATCAACAACAAACGCCGTCTGAAATGCAACAAAAAACAAACCCAGTTACTATTTGCTTGCTTGACAGCTCAAATTGAACATTGAGAGGAAGACACATGTGAAATTTGAAAGCTCTATAAATGATTAGTTTAGAAATGACAGCCAAAAAGGAAAGTGAGACAGACAGACAGGCAGATGGACAGACAGACGCAGAAAAGTGATCCCTAAGTGACACACTGCCTTTCGGCAGGTGACACAAAAATGGTTTAACCCTTTCTCTAATATAAACGCCTTTTCACACATTTACTGACAGAATAGATGCAGATAAGACAGTTCCTACAGGAGGTGTCTGATCAGGATCTGCTCTGTCTGCTTTTGACATGATAAAGATCTAGATCTGATTCTACAGTTTTTGTCAAAGAAAAACATTTCCTTGAAAATTTTACCATATAAAAAATAAGGCTCATAAATAATCATGATGTTATTATTTCTTACATGAATACTGAACAGGTAAAGGGTTAAAGGCATCTCAAAGCTCCTTCATAAGCTCCACATACACACACACACACACACACACCAATACACAGTGTCCAGTCTGTGTCAGTGACCATAAGAGATAATGTTATGCAATTATACCTCTGCGATAGTAGCCTGCCTGATCAGTTAGTGTATTTGATGCCAGAGAGTCAGCATCCAAAATACACAACATGGGGTTAATGGGTCAACATTCCTTTCAAATGCCTGGAAGATGATGTCACTTCTTGAAACCATTGTGATAAATAGAGCATTTGCTCCAAAGGAGCAAATGCTCTATTTATCACAATGGTTTCAATACAACACAATTCTATAAATTTCCTTTTCTCTACTAAATGCTCCTTTTCGGTAGATTTATTCAAAGAAGTGACTTTTACAGAGACGTAGAAAGGCGTATTTATGGAGAAAAGGGTTAAGATGAATTCTTTTGAATTAGACTGTCCATAAATAACTGTACAACCATGTACCACTGGAGAAATGGAAAAAATGCAAAAGAAATAAAAACAGTTCAAGTGTTGATTTTGTTCCTTCTTGTTGGTCTTCTGGTTATAGTAGTATAAACACATTTAATTAGACCAAATTGAACATGATGTGTCAATTAATAAACCATGTATAATTATGTATTTACTTTACATTGCGCCACTGGAAATATGGAAAGAAAACATGCAATGGAAATAAAAACAATTTTATTTGTCGATTTGGTTCCTTTCGGTTCATATTACACTTTCTGTAAGATAAACTCCTTTGAATTAGACCAAATGATACATAATATGTCCATTTATAAATGTAAAATTGTGTATTTCCTTTCCATTATGCATTAGAGAAATGGAAAGAAACCAATTCCAATTTTATTTCAAATAATACAAAGTCTCGCTTTTATGCAAGAAGCATTTACATCTATTATACAGTATACAGTAAATACAGTCACATGGTCACAATGAAGGAAAACGGCTACTTTCATGTCTCATGTATGGAAATAGCATATCCAGAGACATATTCATACATATCTCTGGCATATCCTACCCAAGAAAGAGAAAAGAAAAATAATATTGCCTATGTATACCAACTTGTTTTCATCTCCTCCGAAACGAAACGAGGGGATAAAAAGAGGGTACCAACTCTCAAGGGGTTACATTACAAACTGAAGAGATGGCAAATATTTATTATACCTTACTAAAAAGGGGAAATCACCCCTGTCGATCCTTTCCTGCTACCCAGCTTATATCAACACTACGATCCTATGCATAATAAAAGTAGGGTACCAGAATAGTGCAAAGCCATGCCTTCCAGTATACCAGTAAACATACTAGCGATAACAAGTGGAGCACAGAATTTGTCCGACATATGTCGAAATACCAGTTAACAATGTGTGAATTGTCATCTAAAATACTTATCAGCGTAGCGGGAGTTTACCATAGTATGCGCCATCCACTGAGATCGTACAATATCCAAGGATAAGACGTGTTTACCACGGCTGCACCCGAGATCCGGATGATCCCAACTCCCAACCGAGCAATGAAATAAAAACCTCATTTATGTGTTGATTTTGTTCCTTTTTGTGGGTCTTATGGTTATTGTTATGGATAAAACTTGATCCAAATGAAACACAATATGTTAAGTAATAAATGTGCAATCGTGTAATTATTGACAAAAAAATTAATAGCGCCACTGGTGAAATGATAATTTATAATGGAAATGGAAATATAGAAAGCTCAATTTTTGAAGCTCCATTGTACATAATGAAAAATCATATGATAGAATTATATAACAAATATTTATCAGTGTGAATTTACTGTCACTGTTTAAAGAGGAACTCCCTATAATAAAACTTGATATTTGTCAAGCTCAAGTTATTCATTATTATGAAGAATGTCAATTTGAACTTATATCGAAAAATGACCATGTGATACAAAATAAACTTATTTCATTAACACTTATAATTTTTGTTCTACAACAAAGTATTATCAGCCTTTTCCGTTTAAATTTTCTGCGTTTTGCCGATGATCACCCGATCCCTCCATTGTTTACGTAAAAGCCTTTCTCGGAAGTGGTCAGAGAGACTCTAATAGTGTGAACAGATACGAAACTAAAACACAACCTAAATAAAACTGAAACATTAGGGAATAAAATAGAGATTGTCAATATCAAAGACATGGATGATTTGTCATTTTCAACATTTATTGGATAGTTTTTATTGCGATATACATGTGCTACTTTTCAGCAGATTTGTATATTTGAGGTATTTTTGAAACACGTCGAATGTAGGGACTTCCCCTTTAAATGATGTTTGTATACTGCAATTATATAAAATTTTGCAATTGTGTGTTCAATCAAAGGACTCAACTGTTAGTTAATTTTCACATCCTGGGAAATATTGAATCCAGAGAACAGTGTATAAGATTAATTATATAATGCAATGGTTTGCCATGTAGCTTAATTAAATGCAAGTGTGAAAGCAGTCGGCCTTTTTCAAAAAGTAGACATTAAGTTTAGTTTAATAGTTTAATAAAGTCTCACTTTGCATGATACATTAAAATAATATACAAGTATCATAAACACTAGAAAAATGTGTCTGTAAGACACAGCGATGCCCCCGTGGCAGTGCTCGCCTAGCTGCACGTAAACTCCCTAAGTCATTTGACCTTTACCTTGGGCTTGTGGGCAGCATGGAGTCACTGGTCAGTGGGTGCGCAATGACAGTATGGATGGTGTTTAACATGTATATGCAATTCCATGCCAATAGCTATAGTGGTTAGTGAGATATAAGACAATGAAACATTGAAACAACAGCTGTCCGCAGACAGCGGGCTCCACTGCTGGATAGTGTAGTGGAAGTTTAAGTCAGAAAGGGGAGATAACTATACTATAGTTTGCTATAATAGCAAAATTAATTTTAGGGTTACCTGCCCTTGTGAAATGGGTCCCCCTTGTAATAGTTAACATGTATACCAAAGTTGAACCAAATATCTTGGACAGTTTCTGGGACATAGACCTGAACATAAAACTTAACCAACAATGAAAAATAGTTTCTGAGACATAGACCTGAACATAAAACTTAACCAACAATGAAAAATCTAAGTCGAAAAAAGGGGCATAACTATGGCAAAATTAATTTTAGGGTTACCTACCCTTGTGAAATGGGTTCCCCTTGTGATAGTAAACATACATACCAAATATGAACCAAATATCTTTGGTTTCTGAGAAAAGGGACCGTAACAAAAAGGTTAACCAACGCCGACACCGACGAGAGGGTGATGACAATAGCTCCACTTTTTGAAAAAGTGGAGCTAAAAACTGTGACAACCAACTGCATGTAAATGTGACAACCAACTGCACGTAAAATTTCCAAGTAATTTGACCTTGACCTTGTGGGCAGCATGGGCTGGGTGTGCAATGAAAATATGGATAGTGATTAATGTGTATATGCAATTCCATGCTAATAACTATAGTAGTTACTGAGATATAAGACCATAAAAAACTGTGACAACCAACTGCACATACCAACTGCATGTAAAAGCGTGACTGACGGACAGACCGTGAGACGGACGGGTGCAAAACAGAATGCCCCCTGACTACCGTCAATGGGGGCATAAAAATTATACTAAAACAATGTTCAGAAATTTCCAAGCAAACCTTTCTATACTGAAATACGAGAGACTATTACACTAGCTGTATCCGAATCCGAGGAAGTACTTCAGTAGGGAGAAATCGGGAAGATTTTCAAGGTTAATTGCTTGTTAGTGGCACACAGACATTCAATTTATACTACAATAGTTGTTCAATATAATTAAAATATAATTGACAAGTGCATAATCTAATTGTTATTGGTTAAAACTGATTTATCTAATCATCTTTAATATAGTATAGATACTGTATTAGTCTCATTATTGACCTGTAAGACAAGTAGCACGGTATCACCATTTAGAGTATACAAATGTGAACTAAATACTGTATCAATGTGTATCGAGTCAACATTTCCCAGCATGGGTTGTTTTAACAGGTAGTTAACATGGCAGATACAGTTAGGGTAAACTGATCGTGAGTCGGACACCTATTTCACTTTTCCACATGTCAAGCGTCCGTGCGTTCAGCTAGACACTTCCGCTGCTCACTGGTACCTGGCCTGATCTCTTTTAAGCTCTTCTAGCGCTTTATATGCATCAAACACGCATGTAACAGGGCCAAAAAGTACGGAAATATAGGTAACCCTAATTCGATCGAGACTCGGACACTTTCGATATTGAGTCGGACGGTTTTATTTTCTTGAAAGATTCATTGTGTGATATGTTAATTAAGCTCTGAATTGTGAGATTTCATAGTATTATTTGTCATAAAAAAGATAGAGCCTAGATATATATCTAGAACCTACTATAAATATCGTAGAATGACATATGGTTTCCCTGCTGTTCAATCATAGGAGATTACCCACCGGGCACAGAGTGTATATAAACGCTACAGCGTCCGACTAAAAATCAGTTTGACATATTAGAGAGCGTGGCACTTCTTGTTTACTAAAAACCTGAATAACAGATGTCTTTTAAATGTATATATATTTTTCTTCAACAAAAACATGATTTCCACCATTTGTAACACTCGTAAATTGTCGCTATTACTCCAGAAACTAAAACTAAACGCGGTTAACTCTGACTTTAAAATTTAAAAGTTGGTGCTTTTGAGTGGTTTCTAGCGTTGTTATTGTGAAGAATGTATGCAAGTAAATGAGTTCAAGGTAGGTAACTCTGGTGAAAGTAAGCATTAAGGTACCCGACAAAGTAACGATTTGCTAGTTAAACTGCTTTCAAGCAGTGTATAAAGGGGTTGAAAAACGTCCGACTCTCAATCGTGTCCGACTCACGATCAGTTTACCCTACAGTACACATATTTTATTTATTTTAATTTATGGAGTAAAGGGTTAAGTCTGGGTTATAAAAATAATAGAAGAGAAGCTACACAAACATTTTTTTCACTGTTTTACATTTATAGTTTTATATTTTAGAATAAAACAAAAATGATTGTAATAATAATAAGTCAGTTTTATCACTAGTGGGAATTAATTAAAAGTTTTATTTAAACAACACTTGATTGCACACCTATCTTCAGTCCACTTTGCTTTCATCCAGCATGTACTTTGTCGTCGTTATAAATATAATGTTTTGGATAGCACAGTTTCTTCTCCAGATTAACAGTGTTTGCCAAATTTAAGCTGGAGTTTGGCATCTAGCCCCTTCCTGATCATTAGGCGATTTCTCCAGCACCCTTGGCCACCGGATTAGTCATTCACTCATAATTTCGAGCCCCACCCTGTGAAGATTTGTGCTCATTTTGGCACTTATTCATCAGCATCCTAACGACATACTTAAGAAATAAACCGCTGAAAAGTTTTGGATTTAGCACAAAATAAGAGAATGGAAAAAATGTGTATTACATTATTATGTTACTGTTAGAGACACAGCCGAGATTGTCAGAGTGAATGATTAGCATTTGGCAAACACGATTTCAGAGTCTTTTCATTCACTCGCTCTACAATACATAACGTTTAGAATGTGTTACATTGAAAAATAATATAACAAAATATTGATATACCTCCTCAGCTGACTGAAGATCGTCCATGGTTAGTGTTTATGAATTATTTTACAAGTTAATACCAGCAGATATGACTTCTCTAGCAGTGTTGTTGACAACAAAGTCTCGCGAGACTTTGCAAGGTGCGCGTATCGATGGGTTGAGACTAAGACACTTACTGTTACATGTACCGTTCAACGAGTCGGTATAGACTATAACAGTATAATCATGCAGTATCATAAAGCCCACAGTTTACTATTAATTACAAGCGACCACGTCAAGTATATATTTTGTTTTTATTTTCATTGAAAATAGCTGTAAGCTGTGTTTTGCCCCACTTAGTAAACTTTTTAAAAGAAGATACACCAGGACATCATATTATTGTTGAGAACAAATTGCCATCTATACACCTGCAGGTATGTGTTATAACTTATTGGTCAAGGCATAACCATTTAAATGATTAATATTCATGTAAGAAATACTGCTAAAAATGAATATCACATTATTATTATTATTACTTTTTAATATTCGCTGACTTATGCGCATATATCAAATTCACGTCACACTCGGACATGATGTAATTTACAAGAAGCTATCCAGTCAAACTATCTTGTTTAAAGACATTGCAAACAATTTGTCATGCCCACATTGATAGTCCAAGAGTGTTATCGATTGATTCGCTTCACCTCATGAATAACTATGCAAAATTCTTTCACTTTAAATGAATATTCATTGATTGATTTTTAACGTTACGGTACCTTAACATGACGGAAACTCCAGAATCAGTTTTATACAGTTACATAACCAAACAGTACAGACCCTGATTGGACAACCCCCAGAGGACCTGTCTGATCTGGGTTTACAAAGTTTCTATCCGGTTAAGGGTTAAGAAACAGAAGCACGTAGACCTACACCTGTTCCTTGTCACAGTCTCGCATTTTCACATATGCAAACGGAGTAGACCAAGATATGAAGGCTCCTATAGGAGCCGTCTAGTCAGGGTTTGCTCTGTTTGCATATGGAATTATATAGAGCTTAAATACCAGGGCCAAAACTGTTCTTGTTTATATGCCATATATAAATACAAAACTAGGAAATATTCACACACACACACATATATATATATATATATATATATATATATATATATATATATATATATATATATATATATATACATACATACATACATACATTTTTTTTTACTTGAATATTCATGGAGTAAAGGATTAAACCTTGAATATAGTTCACCAATGTGGAATCTCTACACCTAGCTGTACATATATAGTACATACAGAGGCTAGAGATGGCCAACGTAGAGCGGCGATAGGTATATAAAATCTATGTATAACTGTGTAAAATCAAAAGTAAAGTATAACAATGTTCTGAGTGAAGAATTTACATGTATGTTAGGGGTAAGACAAGGAGAGTGTTTATCACCCTTCTTATTCAGCATGTTTTTAAATGACCTAGAAGAGGAATTGCAAGTGAAAGGAGTGGAAGGAATTAATATAGGTTTTCTAAATTTAGCAATTTTATTATATGCAGACGACATCATACTGTTTGCTGAGTCTGCAGAGGCACTTCAAAACTCGTTAAATATTTTAGAAGATTACTGTAATAAATGGAAACTTACAGTTAACACGGAAAAAACGAAAATTATGATTTTTGGAAATGGGGGCAGAATTTCAAAAAATCTTAATTTTAAATATTCAGACAAAACTCTTGAAATTGTAAGGCAGTTTAAATATCTTGGGTGTGTCTTTACCTCTGGAGGTTCTTTTAACGAGATGGAAAAAGCGTTAGCCGGTCAGTCTTTAAAGGCGATTTTTAAACTTAATAATTATTTGATTAAATTCACAACCTTGTCCCCCAAACACACATTAGAACTCTTCGACACATTAATATCACCTATTATGAATTATGCAGCCGAAGCTTGGGGTTTTAACAAAGGATTAACTATTGAAAGAACACATTTACGTTTTCTTAAAAGAATGTTAGGCGTTAAACTTTCGACACAAAATAATTTCGTTTACGGAGATACAGGCAGAATGAATTATCAAAACCGACGTTATACGATTATAATAAAATATTGGGTGAAAATTTGTCAGGCAAATGAAAATAAATATATACGAAATGTCTATAACATACTCAAACACGACAGTGAAGCCCACCCAAATAAGAAAAACTGGGTATCTCATGTAAAATATTTATTATCGACATTGGGTTTTTATGATGTATGGTTAGCCCAGAACGTGGGGAATGTTAAACAATTTGTTTCTTTATTTAAGCAAAGGGTTAAGGACGTTTTTATTCAAAATTGGAATTCGGACTTGACGGACTCTTCCAGGGCTTCTTTTTATCGCACAATATCGTCTTTTGACATGCAACCTTATCTTTCTGAAATTACAGTGCCTAAGTTTAGACATGCACTAGTCAAACTAAGAATGTCAGCTCATAGATTAGAAGTTGAATGTGGTAGATGGAGAAAACCAGTCAGTGTGCCATTAAATGAAAGAATTTGTAAATTTTGTGGAGTCTTAGAAGACGAGTATCACTTTGTTATAGAATGTAGTTTATTTACAGAACTTAGAAAGAAATATATAAAGAACCATTTTTGGAAACGACCTAGTTTTCTTAAGTTTACACAATTGATTACAGATAGTAGCAGATCCGATACGATAAATTTAAGCATTTATGTTTACAGGGCTTTTAAATTGAGACAACTTTCAAATTATCAATGACATTTTGAAACTGCGTACAGTATAGTGCTTTTTCAAAAAGTTTTTAAATACGACATATCTTAATAAGTATCGGAACTGTTTGATTGTACGGTAAAGCCATATTACTACCGCCAAAAAGGGTAATTGATTGTTCGAAAGACAGGTGGCGGCTTAGGACAGTTTGACAGTAAAACAGAAAACTACTTTTAAGAGCTTTCAGATTTGCTTTTGCCTTGCTTTAAGCAGCCACCTTCTTAAAACGCCAAATACTTAACGTAAAAAGTGATCGTTATAGAGAGGCTTTACTGTATTTTTGGTTGCTCACTTGTAATTTGACCTAGTCTGCAGCCTCATTTTGCATTCTCTTTATTTACCTTGTTATTTCGTGGCATACGGTTTATTTTATATAAGCTGGGACAGCTTGAGCTGCTGACCAGATTCATTTTCGGTCTGGCAGTAGGTTTAGTAGAGGGTAGCAAGTGATACTTTTACTTTCACTTTACACTTTCTCAGTTTGTCTTTGTTGATATTTCATGCAATAAAGTCAGGATCTATATTAAATGATTACTGGTAATAATGTAATATTTGCTCAATTCGGGACGAAAGTGATGCAGAAAGCTCAATCAGGCGCTTTCTGTGTTACTTTTGACCAGTTTTGAACAACTCTTATAGGAAGAACTTCCTTAGTGTACTATATCAGATGGTTGTTAAATCTAGTAACTGTACATATATCTAGAGATAGATGGTTGCCCAATTCATGATAGAAATGATGCAGAAGGCCCACTCAGGGGCTTTCTGTATTAATTCTGACCTGCAATTGTGCAACGTCCTATATGAAGGACTTTAGAAAATGGTTGTTTGGTAGGGCATTAATGATACATATACCTAAAGGTAGCAAATTATTCAATTCGGGATGAAAGTAATGCGGAAAGCACAATTAGGGGCTTTCTGTGTTACTTTTGACCAGATTTGAACAAATCCTATATGAAGAGCGGCCTTAGGATATCATATCAGATGTTTGTAAAATCGAGTATTAACTGTACATATATCTTGAGATAGATGGTTGCCCATTGCGGGATAGTTATGATGCAGAAAGCCCACTCAGGGGCTTTCGGTGTTAGTTCTGACTTGCATTGTGCAACGTCCTTTATTAAGGACTTTCTACGTGTATTTTATCAGATGGTTGCTTAATATGGTATTAATGATACATATACCTAAAGGTAGCAACCCAGCAGGCAAACGGCGTTGTTTCAACGTTGAAACAACGTTGATCTAAGCATTCCAACGTTGTTTCGGCGTTTAAAAAACGGCATGTGCCTGATGGGAAATTACACAATTCGGGATAAAAGGAATGCGGAAAGCACCATTAGGGGCTTTCTGTGTTACTTTTGATCAGATTTGAACAAATCTTATATGAAAAGCGGCCTTAGGATATCATATCAGACGTTTGTAAAATCGAGTATTAACTGTACATATATCTTGAGACAGATGGTTTCTCAATGCGGGATAGAAATGATGCAGAAAGCCCACTCAGGGGCTTTCTGTGTTAGTTCTGACTTGCATTGTGCAACGTCCTATATAAAGGACCTTCTACGTGTATTTTATCAGATGGTCGCTTATTATGGTATTAATGATACATATACCTAAAGGTAGCAAATTACTCAATTCGGGATAGAAGTGATGCGGAAAGCACCATTAGGGGCTTTCGGTGTTACTTTTGACCAGCTTTGAAATACTCTTAAATGAAGAGCTGCATTGGGATGTTATATCAGATGGTTGTAAAATCTAGTATTAATTGTACATATATTTTGAGATAGATGGTTGCCCAACTCAGGATAGAAATGATGCAGAAAGACCAATCAGTGGCTTTCTGTGTTAGTTCTGACTTGCATTGTGCAACGTCCTACATGTATATGAAGAACTTACTACTTGTATTTTATCAAATGGTTGTTTAATATGGTATTATTGATACACATACCTAAAGGTTGTAGATTACGCAGTTCGGGATAACAGTGATGCAGAAAGCACAATTAGAAACATTCTGTGTTATTTTTGACCCGCACTGTGCAGATCAAATGATTCGGTCATAGACCAAATGAAATGTGTTTGTATTATGTTGTTTTGATCATTGACCTAATACTGTATGTAGAAGTCAAAATAAAATATGTTGTGTTCCGTAAAATTTAGCCAAATGGAATATATGTGAAGTGATATAATTTATATGATTGAAAACTCATGTTGTCTTAGAATATTGATCAGCACTTACCTGACAATTTTTTCGACAGGATACATGATTGAATTTGTTGTTGAAGAAAAATGAAAATCATACATTTACTTCATGTACCTAGCTGCATATGCAAACAATATGCAGCAGCACTTTTTAGACGTGTACTTCAATGATCATGCTTATATTTTATATTATTATCTTCCTTACTGTCGCTGTTAACTGCAATATTATATTTGGCATGTTGTTCATGGGCCAGTACTGGCCTAAACTATATATGAATAAAAGTTCGTTCGTTCGTATATAGACACACCAGTAGTATAAAATATAAGCTCGACGACACTGGTTGGGAATTTCTGGAGTTTTAACCAGCCCCTATTCACCATGATGTACAGCTTTTGGATATTGCATCGGTAGCTTGCTTGGACACTATAGTAGCTCGTGCGGAAATCTCAACATTCTTTCAAGGTCGGCATTTATAGCAGCTACAACAGCGTAGACAACATTAAACTCAATCTCTTTTTCCGGATGATATTGGAACTCTATCCTAGCTACCGAAGCTGGTTATTCTGTTTTGGTACACTTTAACCCTTCTCTTGCTGAATTTTGAAATACATTTCTCCTTCTTTACCCATGCCCTGTTGTATAATTACAAATGTACATATATCTTCACTGTGTACAAGTATTTCGCTGTGCAATCACTGCTGTGGAGTGCAATGGTTGCACAATCAACTTGTAAATAGTGAAGACCCTGATGAGACAGCTCCAGCAGGAGCTGTCTCATCAGGGTCTTCACTATTTACAGGTAGGTGTATTGACGTGAATAGCAAGCGAAGGGTTAATTAAAACAGTCTGATGGGATAAATTGCTCAGAATAGTATCTTCATAAGCCCCTGCTTAAGTCCACCCACTTTGAAAATAATACTTTGGAGGATTTTTAATACCAAACAGTGCAGACCGTGATTAGAGGCCTTTCATCTAGGACTATTCTGTTGGCAAATACGAATTCAATTTTGTTTATGTGTGTGCGTGCGTGTGCATAGAGTAATGTACACTAGGTACAAAGAAACTTTGCTACTGTGTTAGTTTCCACTTTCATATCTAAATTGGTAAAGCGATACAATGAAAATAGATGTAGACTTACTGAATGCAGATGTAAAACATGGCCTCGGTATTAGATACTGTTCAATAGAATTACTGGTGTACCTAGTTTTCTTTTTCTCTTTCTTCATGATCTTCTTATTTCTATCCCCTCCTATCATTATTAATACCAAAATCACCGTCAAAACCATTTAAACATTAACACTTTCACCATCAAATGTTGATCACATATAAATGAAACCAGACTTTAAGCAAATTTCAATGGAATAAAGCACATATATAGAAATAGAGATTGAGACAAACAGTGAAGTCCCTGATCAGACGCCGCCTTGAAAAGGCGTCGTCTGATCTGGGACTGCACTATTTGTCGTGATGCATTTATGCGACTGCGGTGGTGAAAGGGTTAAATTGCAAACAGCTTGAGTAACTGGGCCACTCATCAGGATCCAAGCTGTTTGACACTCGGACAACGGATTTTTGAATACACGTACTTCCTATTCGACAAAGCTATAGAGGAACTATTGACAGAATGTCAAATTTCGTCGAGTTACTCGGCGTCTCATATGGATCCAAAATCTTTGCCAATGTGTGTCAGGCATAGCGGGATGATGGCGGGTAGATGATATTAAATGTAAACAGTCTTGAATCAGTTCCTCGGCTTCTCAAACGGATCTAATTTGTTTGATAATCTGGTTGAGGATTTAAAAACAAATGGAAGAACAGTTGACTCTGATAATTGATTTAGATGACATTTTCTGGTATCAAAAATTGCTCATCAGCGTGTTTAAAGTTCACCGCCAAGCCAGCCATTAACCATTTGCTCTATAATGAATACGCCTTTCTATGCCTTTGCAAATATTGGACCCAGATCAGACGGTTCCTGTAGGAGTCGTCTGATCAGGGTCTGGTCTGTTTGCTTTATGAAATAATCTAGGTAGGATTCTACAGGTTCTGCCATAGCCAACCATTCCCTTGGTCACGTGTCACTATAAAAATAATATAATTAATAGTCATGATGCCATTATTTCTTGCATCAATATTAATGGAGTAAATGGATAACTATTCTAATGCTGAAAACTCTGCTTTGCCCCTGACTTGCTGAACTTTTCGCCGACTTTTATTCAAGATAAATCTGATCAACATGACACTTAGAGCGCGTATACATGGGTTATAGAGGAAATGTTTTTCAATGGTATCAACCGTTTCCTTCATAAATACGCCTTTCTACGCCTCTGTAATACCGGTAGTCACTTCTTGAAACCATTGTGATAAATAGAGCATTTGCTCCATTGGAGCAAATGCTCTATTTATCACAATAGTTTCAATACTACACAATTCTAACATTTTCCTTTTCTCTAGTTAATACTCCTTTTCGGTAGATTAATTCAAAGAGATTGGGTCTAAAATAGCTTATAGGGGAATGGGTTAAAGTAACCTGTTCACGTTTAAATCCAGAGCTGAGTGCAAAACTGCTGTAACAATCTACTGGACGAAACAGTTTGGATCCAGATGAGATGCCGAGTAACTCGATGTCTCACCAGGATCCAAACTGTTTGATACTTTGGGGTCATAGACTTGGAAAGAAATCGAAGTAGACATTGCTTTCTGAATATAAGTTTTTAACCCTTTCGCTGCCAAACTCTGTCGTCTGCTAACTTTGTCGTCTGCTACAACTTTCATTCTTTTGATTTTCTTCATTTTTGTTTCAAAAACATAGTAACAGTAACACACAGTTTGGATCCTGATGAGACGCCGAGTTACTCGACGTCTCATCTGGATCCAAGCTGTTTGCATAGGTAATCACAGATCCGGCATTGGCAGCGAAAGTGTTAAGCATTAATGGTTTAAATACCACACAAGTGAAAATCGCCAAAATCACAGAAGAACTGGACACACCGTTATTCGATCAACAATTCAGGAGCGAAAAGTATGAAAATATATGGTGGGACAAAATATCACTTTTGCGTCTTTAGAAAATTAGATAAAACAATAAATCTGAAACATACTAGTCCGTATACACCGAGTTCTGAAGTCAAATATATTGTACATGTATAGGCCTACTGGTCTTGTTATCTGGATTAGTGTATTCGTTCGGTCGTATGTATGCGTACTCAAGTCAAATAAATTGTATATTGGTCTTGTTCTCTGGATTATATTCTTGATTGCTATCAATCTTCATGTTATCAGTAACAACAAAAGCTGTCTTGTCAGGTGTCTTGCAGTTCCCGTCAGATTCACCTGAGAAAGGAAGAAAAATAAAACTAAGTAAACATAGGTGAAAGGTATGACTATGGAGTTTGATACAGATATCAAACATTTAAGATAAACAATTTACCTAATGAATATTCATGTAAGAAATAATGACACGAATACACAGTTATCTTATTCCATAAGCAAACAAAACAGACCCTGGTCAGACGGATCTTACGGGGGTCGTATGATCTGGGTCTTCTCTGCTTGCAAAGGGTATCCATAGGCGTCTCTATCATGCAAAGGTTAAAGATAAAGGACACGTATGTATCTACGTGACTGTATAGCTATGGTATGACCTAGGCCAACTATAACTACAGAAGGGACACACACGCATCTATGTGACTGTATAACAATGGTATGACCTAGGCCAACTAAGGGACTCACATGTATCCACGTGACTGAATAGCTATGGTATGACATATGAACTACTATAACTACATAAGGGACACACATGTATTCACGTGACTGTATAGCTATGGTATGACCTAGACCAACTACACTAACTACAAAAGGGACACACATAAATCCACGTGACTGTATAACTATGGTATGACCTAGACCAACTACTATAACTACACAAACATCTATGTCCCCAAAAAGAAGTGGGGACATATTGTGTTTGCTCCGTTTCTTCTTCTTCTTCTTATTATTATTTCCTCCGATTCTTCCGATTAGTGTTCTTCTTTTTCCGCTGTGAACTTGTTCGACACATTTCTCGGTAAGTAGGCTTAATAGTCCGATCCGAATGAAACTCAAATAAACATTGCTGGTTATGTGCAGATGTGTATTCAACTTTTGTTTTTTAAATGTTGCCTTAGTAACGACTGGAGGGAGCTGATTGGTCGAAATTTAGATATTTTCGAGTTCGCTGAACATTGGTATTGTGGGGATATTTCGGTATCCCGAACTAAATTGTGTTTCGAAAGAGCTGGTTATCATGGTAACGGAATGATGGTCTCCGATTTGTCGAAATTTAGACTTTATTAGGTTTTGCTGAAAATTGATAAGTAGGGGTATATGGGTACTCCGAACTTAATGACAGGTGTTTTGAAAGGGTTGGTTGCCATGGTAACTCGGTGATGGCCTGTGATTGGTGAAAAATTAAATATTTTACTTATCAATACCTATTGTCCGTTTGTTTTTATGCACATTCTGTAATGGATTCCGTTACAATTGGACATTGTTTGCACTTGGTGTAGGGATCAATGTGTTGAAAATCAATCTGATATTGACTAAGTGCGCTTCTAAAGGCATGAAATTGCGTATTTATAAGGGAAACGATTAACACTCTTTCCAGTGGGGAATTAAGTTGCAGCTGACACTTAAACTGTTTCCCGCTATGTTTATTGTCAAACTGACCACTCGCAATTTATGGGCGTAATTACCTAATCGCTTGCATAAGGTCATCCGACGCGCACTTCTTTATTCATTGAGTAACTGCCTCTGGGAGGATACTTTCATTCATATTATGGTCACGTGATTTCGTCATGTGGTTGATATTTGTATTATCGTGCGCCCTTCTTACACATTGCTATATTTTGTGGATTTTGTTGCATATACTAAACCATAGCTAATGTTACGAAGCACGTTCATGTCAGAAATAGTATATCATGATTGTTTCCGGATGGCATGTTATTAAGCACCTTTTGTATCCATAGAATTAACGTCAATAAATTGCACTAGACTGCTATGCGGAATGGCAGTTGTCAGGTATGTCGGTTAGGTATGGGGTCGATGGTGGGATACCATCTATGTTTTCATTGCTAACAGAAATAATAGAAAAGGCTTCTAGAGCTATGCAAGACACACAAAAATACAATGGACGTGGGACTTCCTGACTGACTGACGGACGGACGGATAGGGGTGAATCTAAATATCCACAAATTTCAAACGTGGGTGCATAAAAAAAGTAAATTGCATCGAATCCTTGTTCTGATAGAGGCGCACTTTTGCGCATTTGTAAACAGAATAGGCCCCAGTCAGACAAATCTGTTTGCGTGTGCTCAACTTTAGACGTGACGGGTGCATTAAATTGTCGTAAGTTCTAACATATGACGATCGGGGCTGGAAGTTGCGATCGTCGTATGTTAGACCATGCGATAGTTTTTATCGTACTACTTTTCGTAAAACGGGCACCAGGTAAGCAAATTATAAATATTGAGAAACAAAGCTGGTGGACTTCTCCCATCATTTAGAATCATCATGTGACGGACTGTGATAGTTTGGATCCAGATTAGACGAAGAGTTACTTGACACCATATCAGAGTTCATGCAAGCTGTATGACACTCTTATTGCATTTTTGGTGAGCAGTAAAAGAAAAAAAAATACATTTCAGATTTGTAGCAAACGACAGCATTTTGCATATGGCAATTTATTTGGGCGTAACGAGTTAACAATATCTCCTTCATATACATATAAACTTGTTTTCGTGCCTTTGCAAACAGAGTAGATAGACTCAATCAGACGACCCATGTAGAAATGTCTCTCAGGGTCTGCTATGTTTTGCTTGTGTTATTATAAAATAAACCCGACTAGATACAGTTTCTACACATACTAAAACTTCATGTGCACATTTGCCATTATAAAAAGTTAGCTAATAAATAGTCATGATGTCACTGTTTCTGACATAAATATTCAACAAGGAAAGAGTGGAAAAATAATTTACAACTATCAATCTTTAACACTCTACTGGCAAATTAGTGAAATACAGTTTTGATCCAGATCAGACGCCAAGTAACCGTTTACTTTTGTAAATGTTTCTCTGGCGAGAAATACAAGGAGACTCACACTTTTAGTATTGAGTCAGACGACAATATTTGCAGACGACAAATGCTCAGAGTTCAACCAATGAGGGGAAAGAGAAGAATCTGCTGGACATACCTTTGGGCTGCATTTTGCCGAACCTTTTGCACACGTTCGTCAAGAATTCGATAATCAACCACGTGAACAGTAGACCACTTAAAACGAAACTGCCAATCGCAACCTTTCTCATAGTTTCTCCTAATGAATCATCTGATGCTGCAATTACAAAGAAAACCATAAATGGCATCCATGAGTTCAGTAGAACAGGGAAAGGGTTACTTAGTTCATACTATGGTGATGAGAGGATGTGCAGTCAACAAGGACTGTAACTCTAAATGTCATCTTTGTTACTTTTCAGAAGCATGTTTTTGGCCGGAGCATAACTTCTCAAGTATTGTAGACACAACTGTTAAGTTTTATGTATGGATAGAGGTTGATGAGAGGTTGTGCAGCTAACAATGGTTGTATGTCTAAATTCGTTTAAGGGAGTTATTCCCCTTAGTTACTTTTCAGAAGATGTTTTGGTCTGGAGCATGACTTCTCATGTATTGTAGGTACAACTGTGAAACTTTATATATGGATAGAGGGTGATGAGAGGATGTGCAGTCAACAAGGACTGTAACTCTAAATTCATTTTGAGGGATTTATCCCCCTTTGTTACTTTTCATAAGTAATATTTTGTTTTGTCCAGAGCATAACTTCTCAAGTATTACTACTACATTTCTTCACCAATGAACCTCAGTGCACCTCAAAGTTTGCGTATGCATTTATAATGGTGTATAGATGTGTGTGACATACATTGTAATTTTCATGTGAGTCATTCCTTGATTGGACTTTAAAAATATTCTGTCCACAAGTGTGGATGAAAGGATTATTGAGCTATTGCCCATTGGATCTTTTGACAAGGTGGTGAAGGTGGTGAAGGTGGTGGTGGTGGTAGTGGTGGTGGTGGTGGTGGTGGGGTATCAATAGCTCCTTTATTTCTCAACCTAACCCTATAACATGACCTTCTTGAGAAAAGACGGGTCACAACATAGGGTTTGGTGAGGGAAATTGTGATTTAGTATTTGCGTTTAATTGGTGGGGGAAATTGAGATTTAGTATTTGCGTTTAATTCTTGTGTTGACAAATACTTTTCGTCTGCACACATTGTCGTCTGCTTTAAGTGTCAAAGTGAATTTCCCTTCAATTTCTTCTCAAAAGTGTTAAACAATTTCGATCCTGTTGATATACCGAGTTCCTTGGTGTCTCATCTGCAATTAAACTGTTTGCAAAGGTAATCACGGCTTCGCCCATCGTAGCAAGCTCTATGGATCGCTTTCCGGCGACTGTGGTGGTGACAGGGACTTCTGAGTCTGAGATCATTCTCAAGCATCTGATTGGTCAGATTTGAGCTTGTTCAAAATTTGACCAGTCAGATGCTTGCGAATGATCTCAGACTCAAGCAAAAATTCATATAACATCGGTTTCTTGTTAGAAACTGGGCGTTTTTGTATGAAATCCGTATAAACGTATAATACTACTTACACAACGTCTTGAATACAACGGGGTCAGAATATGTAATGTTTTCTGCATTTACTGCCCTAATGCTGAGGTTGTAATAAGTGTCAGGTTGGAGACCAGCGAGGTGATAGCTCCAATTTTTGTCAACGCCCCCGCTCGCGTACGGTCCGGATATCGGCGGGGATATCTGGAATTAGCATTCACAGATGTGGCACTAGGGAATGCATGCAGAACACAGCCGAAGCGCCGAGCACATATATGAAGTAACAGCAATGAACAGTGTTGAGAGGTCAATTACTTTTAAATATGCAGATTTGTTTTACATACAACAAAAGTCCGTCTGCAGATTGTGACAGTATTTAACAAACTACGTGCACATGCACATTAATTTCGAAATTGAGCACTGCAATAACAATATTTCTATCTAGTTCGGTGTTAAAAAACTCATTTAACCCATTACTTGATGAATATTTAACCATTCGCTTGCTATTCACGTCAATATACATACCTGTAAATAGTGAAGACCCAGATGAGACAGCTCCTGCAGGAGCTGTCTCATCAGGGTCTGCACTATTTACAAGTTGATTGTGCAACCAGTGCACTCCATAGCAGTGATTGCACAGCGAAATACTTGTACACAGTGAAGATATATGTAATTATACAACAAGGCATGGGTAAAGAAGGGGACGTGTGTTTTAAAATTCAGCAAGCGAAGGGTTAAGTAAGATATAACGATATTGTGAATATAAATTAGAAGATCTATATAATGGCATATAAAACTAGATTTTTTAATCCATGGCAGAACTAGAGAATTCAAATTGTTTCATAAGCAAACAAAACAGGCACTGATCAGAGGGCTCCTTCAGGAGTCGTCTGATCTAAGTCTCCTTTGCAAATGTGTATCTAAGAGGATTCAGGGTTAAAATAGTATTTCCGCTGAAAAAAGATAAATTACAAAATAATGCAAATGGGTATATTATGCAAAGTATTTCAATTCATGTTGTTATAAACTTGTTTCATTAACTATCCGTTAAATGTCTGCTAAATTGTGAATATTCAAGTTCTTAGGTATTAAGAATAGGAGCTTTCTGCATTACTTTCGACATACATTAAGCTACCACCTGTCTTAAAGTCCCAGAATTAGACCTCTTTTTAATGATGGTCACTTAATGGTACTATAATAACAGAAATATGGCTGACAGGAACATCAAAACACAACTGTTACCCTTTACATGTACTCCATAAACACGCCTTTCTACAGATAAAAACAGAATCTACCCAGACCAGACGTCTACTCTGCTTGCTTACGATATAATATAGACATGATTCTACAGTTTCTGCCATGGACAAACAATCCTGTCCCTATTTTTTGTTATAACAATTAATCAAAATTAAACTTTATGGAATGCGTTTACCGATACGAACTCATTGCCCGTCCACTTTCTTATCTGAAATCTTTGTGTCGTGCCACTATCAAACCCTGATGTCCATGTTAGATCCACATGGCTGTGTGTTACATTGGAAATACGGATATTATACGGCTTCTCTGGATAACCTGTAAATACAGTTGAAGTTTTCTTTTATCAATTTACCCCCAAAAGATACGATATGCGTTATTAACGCCTTTAAAAACAGAGTATATCTAGATCAGACGGGTCCAGTAGGAGTTATCTGACCAGGGTTTGCTGTGTTTGCTTGTGGACTTTTAAAGAGCTTATTATATGGTTTCTTCCAAGGCCGAAATACCCTTGTTACTGTGACATTACAAAAAGCAGTTAATGAATATTTTTTAGGTTAAGAAGCATTTTAAGTTTTTAACGAGTCAGTTTATTTTATGCAAATTAACCTTTAGAATTATGTGGACACACGAATGATTACCTTTGCAAACAGTTTATATCGAGATGAGACGCCCATTACCTCGGCGTCTCACCAGGATACAAGACTGCTTGACACCCTAGCTGATTGCATTTTGATAGTCCAACGGATTATAGCATGCCTTTTGAAAATATAGTGGATGACAAATGTTGTAACGGATAATTATATACATATCTAGATGGTCTTACTGGGGTGCGAACTCGCAACCTCGAGTTCCCTAGCCAGACGTTCTACCAAGCCAGCTTTTGCAGTATAAAATGCTGTCGCTACATTACCCCCACATTTAGCTACATTACTTCCACCTTTAGCTATATTAATGCCACATTTATCTACATTACTGTCACATTTAGCTACATTAATGTCACATTTAGCTACATTAATGCCAAATTTAGCTATATTAATGTCACATTTAGCTTCATTAGTTACATATAGCTACATTAATGTTACATTTAGCTACATTAATGTCACAACTAGTTACATTAATGTCACATTTAGCTATATTAATGTCACATTTAGCTACATTACTGTCACATTTAGCTACATTAATGTCACATTTTGCTATATTAATGTCACATTTAGCTACATTAATGTCATAATTAGTTACATTAATGTCACATTTAGCTATATTTATGTCACATTTAGCTACATTACTGTCACATTTAGCTACATTAATGTCACATTTTGCTATACAGTTGACCAGTAGTCATGTACAGTGGCAACTGAGTTCAGGACAGGAATGGCTTTCAGCCAACCTATCAAGCTAACAGTTGACCCAATAGTCATATAAATGGAATGATTTTCAGTCAGCCCATTTATTCTAATTTATGATATTGATGAGCATGGCTTTCAGTCAACTTGTCTGTATCAGGTTTGTTAATACACATTATTCTAATTTGTGATATTGATGAGCATGGCTTTCAGTCAACTTGTCTGTATCAAGTTTTGTTAATACAGATTATTCTAATTTGTGATATTGATGAGCATGGCTTTCAGTCAACTTGTCTGTATCAAGTTTGTTAATACAGTTTATGCTATTCCTTGCGAATAGTGATTTCATATCTATTGTATATCTTTTGCATATCTTTCACTGACCGGATGGAAAATCATGTAGTTCCTTCCGGCTAGCGATTTCATATATATTGTACATCTTTCATTGTCTGGATAGATAATCATGCGGATCGTTCCGGTTAGTGATTTCATCCATGTGAAGCGCTTTTGAACGCGCATATCCAGTGTGAAAAGAGCACTATATAAATATGGTATAATAATAATAATAATAATAATAATAATAATAATAATAATAATAATACTGAATGGACTCTAAAGTTAACTTGGCACACTAAAGTAATGGTTCTTTGTGAAATACTTAATCTTTTTGTCCAGCTAAGTCATATCTCAGAAACAATCTGGAGTTTTTCATTGAAATATTGTGTAAACGTTTAGTACAATAAAGAAATGCAGCACTGCAAGTATCACTCACATTTACCTTGGAACACCAGAAGCATGGCTCTTTGTTTGCGAAGAACTTAACCCTTCGCTTGCTATTCACGTCAATGTACCTACCTGTAAATAGTGAAGACCCAGATGAGACAGCTCCTGCAGGAGCTGTCTCATCAGGGTCTGCACTATTTACAAGTTGATTGTGCAACCAGTGCACTCCACAGCAGTGATTGCACAGCGCAATACTTGTACACAGTGAAGATCCATGAAATTATACAACACGGCATGGGTAAACAAGGAGATATGTATTTTAAAATTCAGCAAGAGAAGGGTTAACCTTTTTGTCCCTTTAATCCTTTACTTCATACAAAATCTTTTTTTACATATTTGCAAACAGAGTAGACCTAGATCAGAGGCTCGTGTGAGAGCCTTCTGATCAGGATCTACTCTGTTTGCTCTTGGAATTATAATATATCTGACTCCACAGTTTGTAACAGTACCAAAACTTCACATGTACATACATCTACGTAGGCCATTATAAAACTTCAGCTAATAAATAGTTGTGTTGTCATTTCTTCTTATATGGACTAGGTGACCAGCATTCAACAAAAAAGGTTAAATTAATACTCATGCAGGAAGGGATTAAGCCTTTACTCCACATATACACATATTTACGTCTTTGCAAACAGAGTAGACCCAGATCAGACAGCTCCAGTATGAGCCCTCTGGTCAGGGTCTACTCAGTTTACGTATGAACCAATGTAAATATGACTACAGTTTATGTTGTGGCCAAAATTTCTCGTGTACATGAATCTAATTAATATTCATGACGTCATTTTTTCTTACATGAATATTCATGAAGTAAAGGATTAAGTTACCGTATGCTCTTAGACTAAGGCGTGCAATGTAAGAGCCGTTTGGGCTGGACATCTTCAGCATATAATGCCCAAAGTCGCTTGCTCCAACATCGAAAATGGTCAGCGTAGTGTTTCGTACACTCTCCTCAATGTCAACATCTCCAAGGGTTCTGTTGTCACTACGTGACCATAATAAAGTTGGCACAGGGTCACCTACGAATTCGATCATCATGGAAACGTTGGACCCCAAAGATGCGGTGTAATCATAGACAAGTTTTTTATTAAAGTCTATGCTTGGCGGACCTGTAATGTAAATAACCCCCTGACGCTACAGTTTTTACCTATTCGAAACATTTGTGTGAACATAATTATGCCGTTATGAACATTCGGCTAATGAATATTCATGATGTCAATATTTCTTACATGAATATTGAACAGTGAAAGGGTTAACCCTTTACATGATGGAGACGTCTTATGACGCGTTTGCAAATAGAGTAGATCCAGATCAGACGACTTCTTATGGAACAATAAAGTTCTGAATCTGGTTTCCAAAATGGTCAAAAATGTGCCTCGTTCTTTGGCCATTATATAAACAAATCAGTTAATGAATATTCACGATGCCACGAATTTTTCAATAAATATTCACGAGGTAAATAGTTATTCTATTTTGAGTAGCCACCATACAGAGTTTTACTGTACTCACAAAACACAGTAAGGTGTTGCTTCCTAGTTACATTGACGCCCCTGTTCAGCCAGTTTCTCCCAGTGCATTCCCACATTCCCGTGTCCCCGCAAATTGCATTATTGCCCAACGTCCCTAACCCATTAGATGCCGTCCCGAAGTAAGATACCCTTTGTGTGTCGATGTTTCTAAACGTCCACATAGGAGCAGGGTTTCCATCCATACCACACCCAGACTCGTACCAGTCACCAGCATTGATGATCTTAGGCGATAAATACATATATCTTATTTTTGTTGGATCTGAAATGAAGAAATTTCTGTAAAATCCAAATCTTCAAATATTGACTTACGTTATGTATAACTGCATGTATATTGGCTTACGTTATGTATAACTGCGTGTATATTGGCTTACGTTATGTATAACTGCATGTATATTGGCTGACGTTATGTATAACTGCATGTATATTGACTTACGTTATGTATAACTTCATGTATATTGGCTTAAGTTATGTATAACTGCATGTATATTGGCTTACGTTATGACTTACGTTAATATTGAATTACGTTATGTATAAGTGGAGAAAGTTTGCATAAACGTATTACCATTTATGTATAACTGCATGTATATTGGCTTCCGTTATGTATAACTGCATGTATATTGACTTACGTTATGTATAACTGCATGTATATTGACCTAAGTTATGTATAACTGCATGTATATTGACTTAAGTTATATATAACTGCATGTATATTGACTTACGTTATGTATAACTGCATAAGCCCTTATCTAGCGAACCAAACTCTGAGTCGCATTGGCAAACAGTTTGGATCCAGATGAGACGCCGAGTAACTCGGCGTTTCATCAGGACCAAAACTGTTTGACACTTAGTGTATAGTTTCTCAAAAGATTTTTGTCAATCCACTTTGTTAATAGTTTCTCAAAAGTGTTTTTCTCAAGACACTTCGTCAATAGTTTCTCAAAAGTTGTTTTTTGTCAAGAAACTTTGTAAATAGTTTCTCATAAGTTTTTTTGTCAAGACACTTTGTAAATAGTTTCTCAAAAGGTTGATCGATTCGGATGTAGTCAAACTTTCACCAGATGCCAATTTAAGCCGAGGTTTAGAATTGAGGGATGGCAAGGGTTAGTTTATTAGAAAAAAATGTGTGTATACAGTAAAACCTCTCTAAACCGGACGTTAATTTTAGTATAAGTATCGGTCTTGGAGATATATGGAAGCTTAATGCAGGGTGAAAGTCATGCAGAGGAGCTTTCTGTATTTTAGTCTGTTTTAACCCTTCGCTTGCTATTCACATCAATATACCTATCTGTAAATAGTGAATACCCAGGTGAGGCAGCTCCTGCAGGAGCTGTCTCATCAGGGTCTGCCCTATTTACAAGTTGATTGTGCAACCAGTGCACTCCACAGCAGTGATTGCGCAGTGAAATACTTGTACACAGTGAATATATATGTAATTATACAACAGGGCATGGGTAAAGAAGGAGAAATGTATTTTAAAATTCAGCAAGAGAAGGGTTAAGATTTTAAAATACAGTTCTCCTTCTTTACCCATGCCCTGTTGTATAATTACATATATCTTCACTGTCTACAATATCGCTGCTATGGGGTGCATTGGTTGCACAATCAACTTGTAAATAGTGCAGACCCTGATGAGACAGCTCCTGCAAGAGCTGTCTCATCTGGGTCTTCACTATTTACGGGTAGGTATATTGACGTGAATAGCAAGCGAAGGGTTAAGTGGCCATCAAAAATGTTCTGTAAGGCAGGTGGTAGCTTAATGCAGGTCAAATGTAATGCAGAAAGGTCCTATAGGAGCTTTCTGCATTACTTTTGCCCTGAGTTAAGCAACCGTCTGTTTTTTTTAACACTCCTATGTTCAATAAATGATGGCCGCCTAAGACAGGTTCTACTGTATTGAAAAATACGCCAGCAAGACTAGGACTGAGCGAACAATTGTTGTGGCTACATTCTTTAATACCTGTAATTAACAATCTACGTCACAGATACACCTGAGTAGACCCAGATCAGACGTCTTATTCTCAAGGAGCCGTCTTATGAGGGTCTGCTCTGTTTGTAATTTGGTCATACATGTATTCCACAGAGCGTTTTAAGAGACATTGTTTATCAAAATTCATGATAGCTCCTGTGCATGGCCTTTTTATGCAACGAGTCGAAAAACATTTATATAAAGTTTACAGATGGTCTCCTCGGGCTATTTTCTATGTCAGTTGTTCATATTCGACAAAGCGGTTTAGGTGATGTCGTTTAATGAAATTGTCCATAAAAAATCTATTTAGCTACTGTGGGAGGTACTTTTGCAGCGAACTGGGACACTTCCTTTAGTTAAAGTACTAACTGCGACTAAATGCGTGGTCATTTCCCAATCAGCGATTGAGGAGATATTCAAAGAAAATATTCGTTTAAAACATTTACATGTATACAACTTTGATAGAGGGCCATAGAAGAACCTTTCTTGTGAAGTTCGGTCGATTTCCATTCAGTAGTTTAGGAAGAGGCGTTGTTTAAACTTTAAAGTTTTTTAAGTAAGTGCTGACGCAGCACGACGGAGCGCTCGGGACGGCCGACGACAGACATATGTCCATCTCAATTGCTCATACTCGCGTTTTGTTAAAGGTGAGCTAAAAACATACAACTCACATTGTACATCTACCATGAAGGATGCAAGGATGACGTTCTCGCCTGTTCTGTTGTTCGTTGCATGGCACGAGTAACCCGTAGAGGACTCCCTGTCTATACCGATAAACTCGAGCCTCCAACCCGACCGGTAAAATCCACTGGTTTCCTGGCCATGTATGGAATAATTTCTGACCCAGTAAAATTCATCAAACTCAGGAAGCTCCGTTGTGTTGCACACAAGCAGTAGATTGTCTTTCTCTACTACATGCTTTGTTTGAATTTCTGCAACTGAAATAGATGTATAATAAAACCACTCTTAAGCGACCACGAAAAGGGGTCCTAATTCTGAGTTTAAAGAGCATGTGGTAGCTTAATGTAGAGCGAAAGTTATGCAGATAGCTCCATTTGAGTAGATTTCTGTATTACTTTCGTCCACCTGTTCTTATAGACCTCCGTGTTTATTCATTTAAAGACGCCAATTTATATTCATTAAAAGGTCGTTTGAGATAGGTCTAACATAACATATTAGTGTTTAATCTTTTCATATTTCCTGGTCGCAAAGGAAATAAATCAATAAGGGCGAGCCAAAAAGCAAACCTAGAGGAGCCTACACAGTGGACCATGCACACAAGTTTGGATCCAGGTGAGACGTCAAATATATATCATGCTGGCTCAGCAGGATATACTCATATGTTTTACATACAATACGTTAGTTGCAATGTTTGTTTTAATAGCTTTCCTTAAAATGATCTATAGTTTGAAATTAACACGTGAATCTCGCGTTCGTGTTCTTAAATGCGGATGCTCGGTGGATAGTTTCTTGTCAAATTCTATTCTTCTCTGGATTTTAACATGTTAACCCTTTCCTTAACCCATTACCTCATAGGCTATTTCTAGATACAACCTACCCAAAAGGAGCATTAACTAGAGAATGGGGAACATTTTAGGATTGTGTAGTTTGAAACCATTGTGATAAATAGAGCATTTGCTCCTGGTAGGAGCAAATGCTCTATTTATCATAATGGTTTCATAAAGTGACTTTTACAGAGTCGTCAAAAGTCGTTAATATGAGGGAATGGGTTAAGCATTAATCATCTAAGAAATAACAGCACTGTGAATATTTATTACTTGAATGATTATAAAGGAACATGAACACAGGAATGTTTGACCTAGACAGAAACTGTAGAAAACATCTATATAATTCAATAAGGAAAAAGAACAGACCCTGATCAGACGACTCCTACAGGGTATGTTCTTTTTCCTTATACGTGAAAACCGTTTATATGAAGGAAATACTTTGATTTTAGACAAAACCTCTTTGAATAAATCTACGAAAAGGAGTATTTACTCAACAAAAGGAAAAGTTAAGAATTGCATAATTTTGAAACCATTGTGATAAATAGAGAAGTGTTGCTCTTCTTCTGTCAATGTCCTATTATCACATTGGTTTCGAAAAGTGGCTTTTACAGACGCGTCAACTGCGACAACTTGAGAATATGGGTTAATTAACTTAATTTTAACCCTTCGCTTGCTGAATTTTAAAATACATTTCTCCTTCTTTACCCATGCCCTGTTGTATAACTACATATATCTTCACTGTGTACAAGTATATCGCTGTGCAATCACTGCTGTGGAGTGCACTGGTTGCACAATCAACTTGTAAATAGTGCAGACCCTGCAGGAGCTGTCTCATCTGGGTCTTCACTATTTACAGGTAGGTATATTGACGCGATTAGCAAGCGAAGGTTTAATTCAGTTTTGCCAACTGACTGAACAAACGGTGGGTGTAACATACTGCCCAGATACGACAATTTTTATATTTTGTCACGTAAATTAACTCCCCTTATCCGAAACAAAAATGATAATACACAATGTGGATCCACCTTTGCATACAATGCATATATATCAAAAGTGATACTATTGTAAAAGGTGTGTCTTAAAAAAAAAGGGTCGGGTCCCGTTATATTGGACGGGCTACCGGCAGTTGCCTGTTCACAGACGCGATCCCACTACTGCTCGACACGGGGACTTTTGCCTGCTGTGTCTCCACCCTGGGCCGATACGTCCCTCCTTAGTCAACCTGGATCACCCGAGCTCCCTCAGGTGGCCCATATTGATGCCGGGCTTAGCGCGGACGCCCGATCTACACAGACAATCTGACAGTAGGACTCCCGCCCTCAATCCGTCCCCAGACCCCGGCCTCCAAGTAGCTGGATTACAGGAGCACGCCACAACTCCCAGCCGACAGACCCTCGTCTAATTGAACTTATAAATATAATAAGAGTTCAGGTAAGTTTTATTCAAATTTTATTTCTAAATAAAATACTATTAAATAAAAGTCAGTATTATCCCAAATATCAAATTAAAAGGAAATTTAGAAACAAAAAGAATAAAAGTAAAATTAAAGAATGTATGGCTGACCACCTGTCACGTGATCTCCACGTGTACCATAAGGCGACATATCAACGAAACGAAAGACGACAGTCCCGTAGCGCTAATAATTTATTCCCGTTTCCCTTCAAAAGTCATCTGTAGATCTTTTCTATTTTTTTTTTACATTTAAACTTCAGCAGACATGCAAACATTGCAAATCCAGATTTTTAATTAAAACAACTAATGTTAATCACGTGATGTCCATGTGTATGCTGTATATGAATTTTCGGACGCCAGAGGCATTTTTATGTATGTGTTTATTTTGACACTCACAGTATACAAACTGTACAGTCAGTAATACAGGCTCTCGGGTTTTGCTCTTTAAATTTCTCTTCTTTTCTCCTGCACACTTGAACTGAGTTCAAAATACAAGGCCTATACTAAACATTTAGAAACATTTCTCCATGTTCTCATTACGTCCTTGTGACTATACTACTTACGTAGAATTATATAGAAGGGAAAGTTCTACACATTGACCCTTTACTCCATAAATACGCCTTTTGCAAAACAGAGTAGACCCATTCCAGATGGCTCTTCTATGAGCTTTCTGCATTACGTTTGATCTGCATTAAGCTACTACCAGCAATGCAGACCCATAATTAAACATTTTTTGATGACAGGTTCTACCGTATACGCATGTGTATATTGAAGTTACCACGTGAATCTCGTGTATATATTGAAGTTACCACGTGAAGCTCGTGTATATATTGAAGTTACCACGTGAATCTCGTATTTATGCGAGTGGATAGTTTCTGACCGAAATTCTGTTCTTTTCTGATTTTAACATTTTATCGCGCCTTTGTCCTTCGTTAACCTACCAGCCGCCTAAATACCCATAATTAGACTGTTTAACCCTTTCCATCATATAAACGTGTTTTCACGCATTTGCAAACAGAGTAGACCCAGATCAGACGATTCCTACAGAAGCCGTCTGATCAGGGTATGTTCTGTTTGCTTATAAACTTTGATAGATCTGTTTCTTTACTTTCTAAATGGTTACAATTTTCCACCTTTCATATTTCATTGTAACTATTTTGTCCATGAATATTCAGTATAGGTTTTGAAACTTGGAATAACCATAGAACAGGGAAAGGGTTAACACTTACACTACAGATACGCATGCTTAGGTTTTTGTAAGCAGAGTAGACCTAGATTAGGCGGCTCCTGTGGGAGGTAAAATGTGAACACAAATTTATTGTATTACTATAACTGCTGATGAGTGACACACAGTATAGATCCTGATCCTAACGACAAAAAGCCAACACCAAAAGTTGGTATTCTGAAAATCAATATATAGATTGAAATCAGTTACCAAGTTCAACCAATTCCCCCCAACTGCCGCCATTTGCCGCCTCTGTAAAAGTCTTTTTTTTAACCATTTTGATAAATATCACATAGGTTTCAAATATTTTTTCTCCCTGGTAAATGCTCCTTTTCAGTAGATTTATTCAAAGAGGCTGTTTCTAAAAACAGTCCAGAAGGGAATGAGTTATTTAACCATTCAGCTTATTAAGACGCAGTTCGATCCATTTGCAAACGGAATAGGCCCAGATGAGACGGCTCCTAGAAGAGCTGTCGGACCAGGATCTGTTCTGTTTGCTAGTGAAATATTATAGATCTGATTCTATTATTTCCGTCACGGTCAAATATTCATGTTTCCACATGCCGTTATAGAGATTCGTCTAATTAATATCCATGATGTTATTTTGTTTCATGAATTATCATCAGTTTAACTATATAATAAGCTATATATTTTTCATTAACCCTAAACTTCATATAAACGTGTTTTCACGCATTTGCAAAAAGAGTAGACAAAGATCAGACGGCTCCTACAGGAACCGTCTGATCAGGATCTGGTCTATTTGCTGATGGAATCTGAAATACATCTGTTTCTTTACTTTCTAAAATAGTAACGATATTTCTTTATAACTACTTCGTCCATGAATGATCAGTAGGTATTAAATTTGAATGGAACACAGCACAGGGGAAATATTAAAGAGTTATCCGATTGTGAATGAATCTGGATCCTGATGATATGTGGATCCAAACTGTTTGAAAATGTTATCAATTGTTCGCTAGTGTTGTGTTAAAGGTCATATTTGGACATCGACTGACCAAACGTATTGTGTGACATGCTGCTCAGGTACGACAACTACACTGTTATATATTGTCACATAATTTAACTCCCCTTATTCGAAACAAAAATGATTATACACAAAATGGATCCGCTTTTGCATGTAAATATATCAGAAGCGATAATATTATAAACTATATTTCTCAAATACAATTTCTAAAGCGAAAAAAAGAGAAAAAAGGGTCGGGTCCCGTTATATTGGACGGGCTACCGGCAGTTGCCTGTTCACAGACGCGATCCCACTACTGCTCGACACGGGAACTTTTGCCTGCTGTGTCTCCACCCTGGGCCGATACGTCCCTCCTTAGTCAACCTGGATCACCCGAGCTCCCCCAGGTGGCCCATATTGATGCCGGGCTTAGCGCGGACGCCCGATCTACACAGACAATCTGACAGTAGGACTCCCGCCCTCAAACCGTCCCCAGACCCTGGCCTCCAAGTAGCTGGATTACAGGAGCACGCCACAACTCCCAGCCGACAGACCCTCTTCTAATTGAACTTATAAACATTTCTAACGTTCAATTGGATCATTTTTTTTAACTTGGATTATTTTTTACTCAAAATTCATTAATAAATTTACTATGGTGTCGCTACTTTTACAAAGGTGGCATTTTAGAAATACAAATTTTAATACTAAATTAAACTAAAAATATGACTGGACATGGGTCACGTGATATCTACGTGTAAGATATGGCTATAGATAAGGCGCTTCAGGCGATTGTAAATGTACAATAAACTACATTGTACATGTGTATGATCTATGTACTTTTGAATGTGATTTCTTTTATCATTTCGGTTACGCCATAGGGTTTGTACATTATGTACATTGTGTAGACCCAGGTCAGATGTAAGATCATGTAGATGAGATGTGAACAAGATCTACATTGTCTGACACTAATGAACAGTAATTAGTTATCCAATCAGAAATACAGTAGCATTTTACTACAGCCAACAGTTTATGAATACTTTAAGGTGTCTCTAAGCCATTGCCTCATAGGCTATTTTAAGCTACAACCTCTTTGAATAAATCTACCGAAAAGGAGCATTACCTACACTGTAAATTTTACCGTCATCTAACGTGTTTTGAAGGTGTTTGATTCAATAACGCTAATGTTTTGCACCAAAACAGTGGCGTTTTTGGTGCGTTTTGGAATTAAACACGCGTGTTTTACTAAAGCTTGTCACTAAAACGCCGACGTTTTCACTTAGTAACAATGAAATGTTATATTAACATGTGTATCCCCTCCTCAGAGTAGTAAGTCATATTGTGTGTGTTTTATCTTAAAAAGACTAAATTTTGTTGAAGTAAGCCCTATAAGTGATATTTTGAAAATATTTTCAGAGACAGACAGTGCTTTAAAACACTGCCATTTTCAAAGCGTTTAAGTTAAAAACGGTCCGCCAGAAAACACGTTTCTCAACAAAACACCTACGTCATAAGGGAAAGTCTTGATGACGTAGGCGTCAAGCGTCTGATGAGAGCGTCTGCAGATTTGAGTTCAGAACCGCGTACTAACACGCCAGTTTCATTTATAAGATGATTTATTGCCTATATTCGGGTTGCGTGTTAGTCTGTCACAAAACAATATGTGCTTCGATCGTAAGCTGCATTCAATAAATCATTTGTATTGATATAGATATATTTAAGGTAGCAATAATCCGCGTCAGTACAGTGACCTTGTGACTTCGCGTGTGTAAATAAGTGGGTGGGGTAAACAGCCCCGTTTCAACTTTACAGGCATTTTTTGAATTTGTCGTATCAGTAATGTTACAGACAATATAATGAAGACAGGCAAATGATTAATGATCAGAACGTCGTAGATCTCTACACATTAGCACCTGAAGTGAGACAGAACTGCTCGAAATGGCCAGAAATAGTTTTCAAACGATTTACGGGACCGTGTTACTTGGTAAGTAGATTTTATTTCTCTTGACAAAGAAGCCTATCGAATTGTACATATAAATTATAAACTATCTAGATCTGCATATATATGTAGACTAATTTTTAATATGCTTTTACAGATATCATTTCGTCCCAAAACAAATCGGACTAGTTACCATCTGATTAAGAATTCTATTGAATTTGAATGTGGGTCAAAAGGGCCCACGTATCTCAGACCAGATTTTCCCATGCCAAACGGCCCACATTTTGGTAGTATATTATAATGTATATTTTGGTTAAATATGATATTTCACATTTGTTTACTAAATGGTGATATTGAGCTACTTCCCGATATTCCGTCAGACGGCACCCATCAGAAAATTAGCATGCTGTGTTTAACAGCTAATTGATGAGACTATGAGATATTGTAGTGTTCATTTAACCCTTTCCCTGTTCAACTTCTGTGTTTATTCCAAATATCAATACCTCAATGTAGATCTTCTGAATATATTCATGGCCAAAATAGTAATAACAAAATATGGAAGGTGGAAAATTGCAGCCATTTTAGATCTTTCAAATTCCATTAGCAAACAGTGCAGACCCAGCTCAGACGACCCTTATAGAAGCCGTATGATCTGGGTCTAATCTGTTTGAAATATGTGAAAACACATTTATATGAAGGAAAGGGTTAAAGGAGATCTTACTTATTATATAACAATTTCTTTCTTGTTGTGTATTGATAATAAAATAATATATTTTCAGGAGAAAAAAAGACTTAATTGACCCTTTACTCGGCATAAATACGCCTTTGCAAATAGAGTAACAGAGTACTAGACCCAGATCAGATGGCTCCAGTCTTATAAGAGCCAATATGCCTTTATATACCTTTGCAAACAGAATAGACTCAGATCAGATGGCTCCTATAGGAGCCATCTGATCAGGGTCTGCTCTGTTGGCTTATGGAATAATATAGATGTGATTCTATAGTTTCTCTTTGGCAAAATTTCATGTGTTTGAAAAGTAATCTACTGGTAATTGATATTCATGACATCATTATTTTTTACTTAAATATTCATGTAGTAAAGGGTTAAAATGTTACAGTCCTAAAACTCCTAATATAAAGTTGTGTAATTTATTTGATAGAAAATCATCATTAATCTTTGTAATATATATTTGTCTCTATAATGTATTATGACACCTTCGAAGAAGAACCCATGTTGTTTACATTTAATTTTAAAGACAGTCATTTGGTTTTTTCATAAATTCTGATTAGATCATTTAAGATGCGACATTCTTTGAATAATTCAAACAGCATCCAATAATTATCCACAATGATTATAAGTATTGAACACAGGGGGCCATTTCGTGGGTCTACATGGTGTAAAAGGTCAAAAAAAAATTTGGGTTGATTTAGTGCTATTGTATATAATATAGCAGCCACATCAAGGACAATGCAGCTGTTTGAGTGTCACTAAGGCTTAATTTTTCAGATCAAGGCTCAGATATTAAGATAAAATAATGTTTATACATATAATAACTTCACATGTGCATTTTCCCTTCCCCTATCAAAAGGCCCCGCCACCATTCCCCCAAAAGTGAAAAAAATCACTGATATGTGATATATTCTTATAATACATTCATTCAATCATTCATATGTAGTCGGATAGAAACAGTGAAACAGTTGATAGTGTAGCTTTGTAGCTCAGTCGGTAGAGTGATGGCATGGTAAGCCAGAGGCCATTGGTTCGAGTCCCAGTCAAGTCACAACTTTTTCACCATATTACATGTACATTTATTTTTACATATTCATACATGGAAGTAACACATGTTAATATATCATAAGAAGAGTGTTCAAAGGAACACATGTGTCACCTGCAGGGAGAAGTGTTAGAATAAGAAAAGTCACATAGACAGACGGACAGACAGACGACGGAAAAGTAATCCCTATGTGACACACGCCTCTCGGCAGGTGACACAAAAATTGGGCGGTTTTGGCCCGTCACCGTCCTATTCAGTACCAACCTCATCAGACTTAATTAAATGTACCATACCTTTATAATTACCCCCTTTGAATAATTGTCGTCTCATTTCTTGTATTGAATTTAATTTCAAGGAATATCTTACATGGAAGACAGGAAAAATCTATTAAATTCTGAATGAAGACATTACAGATCCTGATCAGACATATTCTGAAAGTTGTATCATAAATTATCATATTGTATCATACCAGATCAGACAACATTTTATTATATAAATAGACGCATTGAGACCAAAAAAATCTTAAATGTTTTGAACTTCTGTACCTCATTCTTAGTGTTGTTATTTTTTGATTTTCTGATCTTTTGGGTTCATTATTTTCAATGCTTTTTGAAATAGGTTTTGCTTTAGTTTAATATCAGTGTTTGATCCAGTTCCATTCGCTTATTCATGACACTGGCTCAGAGACTGTCTGATCAGGAACAGCACTGGTTGCAAAATATGTGAATAAGCCTTTGTCTAAGTAAGCCTAAGTAATGAATTTATAGGCTAGGGATAAATTACATGTATGTTGACTGCTGTTATGATGTAATATGGATATTAAAGTCTACTTAATTTTTTACACCATGTAGAAAAAAATGACATCATGAATAGTAATGAGATTGATTGTTATAATATCACTCTGACACAGGTATGTTTGACCATGTCAATGTATTTCATAAGCACACAGAGCAGACTCTGATCATCCTCAGGTGGATCCTACATGTTTAGAAACCATCAGATCTGGGTCTATTCTTTTTGCAAATGTGTAAAATGTGTATATTGAGTAAAGGGTTAATAAAGACTTGATTTACTGATGGATTCTTTGATCTAAACCAACACCTTTGCAAACAGAGTAGACCCAGGTCAGATGGCTCCTGATGATGCCATCTGATCAGGGTTTGCTCAGTTTGCCAAAGGAATTATTCAGACATGATTGTAGTTTCTGCCCCTAGTGAAAAAAAATCAACTAATAAATAATCATGATTTGATTATTTTTCATTGAATATTCATCATGTAACTTTAGGGTTTTCTTCAATTAACTATCTGTAGTATGGTAGCAATCTGTATCTTTAGTTGTCCTGTTCATACATTTTCAGATGGAGGCAAAACACATGGTGATAATATTGGTGCAGTTTCTGCACCTGCAGACATCAGAACAATGACCATTTCGCAAGATGGTGCCACCATACACATTACGCTATGGCGTCAACTGTCTTCAAGTGCAGTCTTGCTTGGGTCATTTGTCAAGGGGAACAACTGTCTGACAGGTTTGAACCTAGAAGCAATGGAAACCCTTGAAGAACACTAAGCTGTCTACTGTGGAGGTGAGACTATTCATTATCATACATGAGTCATTCTTTATCCCTAAAGTCTGTAGATATACGTTTGCTTACAAAGTAGACACGGGTATGATGGCTCCTGTATTTATTTACTGTACATAGCATTTAATATGGTTAAGCTCTATAATACCTGATCACAGTATGTATGCAACAAACAGTCAAACACTTCATAATTTTACTGATATAATATTATATATTTCAAGACAAACTTGAAACTTGAAAAACACTTTAGGGGAAGGGACCTCCATTACAAAGAGGGTTTAAAAGGTGCCATCAAAATACATGAACATTAGCAAGGCCTCTCTTTACTGTGTATTAGTTAATGTCCCATTAGGGGCATGAGAGAAATCTATCTAGACCTTGACTTGAAATTAACAAAACATTGTCATAACATTGAAAAGTCATGTTAAACACCAATAAACAAATAGTACATTTCTTTTTATGCCCCCAGCAACTTGGCAGCAAGGCAAGAGGCATATAATCATGCTCGTGTCTGTCCATCCATATGTACATCCCATGAATGTATGAATACAATATCAGCCATTATTACCTTAATTAGGAACTAAATTTTCTTCATTATATATTACATGGTTGCCACATGTCAGAGAAATTGATTTTTTAAGGTCAGGGACTTGTCTACAGTCAGGGAATTTCGAGAACTGTCAGGAAAATTTGAAAATATAGGCAAATGTCAGGGAATTTTGAAAACAAAATCGTTTAAGGCAATATATTTTAGACTTCCTAAAAATGTTAAATAAATTATGAGAGAAAAACCAAATGTTTCAATGTAATGTGTCAGGAAATTTGAAATTGTCTGAGGAATGTCAGGGAATTTGTTTCTCAGGTTTGTGGTAACCCTGTAGTGTATAAGACATAGTGAAATTCTTATGTGTCTAACTTCTTATATTCTATGTTGAGGAATTATTTCCCAAATTCACAAGTGAACAGCCTTGAAGTGAAGATGGTGGGGATTTGGGGAGACTTACATTGTTTTTTTTAAAACAAATTCTAGTTTCCTTGACTTTTCACTCTATAAAATAAAGTATTTTCTTTTGATCCACTGTGTAGTTGAAAACTAGCAAATTATAATACTCATGCAGATGGATATTGGGTTCTACATTCATCTAAAATTGGTTAATGCTTAGATTTATATTTTTATTGATATAGTTTGGCATTTGTGTCTATTGAAACAAAATAAATGGTTAAGTTTTTGTTTCAGGTGGTTCAGGAGTCGCATTTGTCAGGGATTATTGGCATCCAGGCCATTAGATCAACCAAGTCTAGTTGTCATACTAACTGAGGAAAACGAGATTGACAGCATATACCTAATAGGTGATAAACAATGATACCGGCGGACACAAAATCAGTCATGGAGGGGCTCTTTCTTCTGATTTGATGGTATTGCATTATAGATTTGAATTATCCTAGATGATACTCTCAGCTCCTTGGTTTTTGCCAGCAAACTATCATCAAACACCCGTGTCAGTGCCAGAAGACAGCCTCATTTGTTCAGTTCATGAACAAAGTAGAGAAGCTCTGGAATCTGAGCAAGTGATGATGAAATGAAATTACCTCCATATTACCTATACGCCTGCAAGATTTACTTGGTATTTGAATGGTTAAAATCAAATAGATATAGCTGAGCAAATATACTCAGTTGCAAAATAAAGCGTGCACACATCACATTTTGAGTTACGATCAGTCTAAGTGGATGGTTTTAAGTGAGAAAGGAGAGGGTACGATACGTCTTCTAAACACTTAATAGTAATTAAAGTATTCTAAATTAAAATTAACACAATTTATTTTGCAACTGAGAATAGTTAATAGTTAATTGTTTGCATAAATATTCCATCTTCCATGTTAAAATGAAATAATTTTCTGCATGAATATTCGGTAGGTTTTGAAATTGGAAAGTATTGTTAAGTGTATTAATTTGGATGAGTACATGTAGTCAAAAGCAATTTGTAGCTTACTGCAGAATGGAAGCAATGTGGAAAGCTCCTTAAAGAGCTTTCTGTCTTGCTTTCATCCAATAATAAATTGATCTGTTTAATGATGTAAGATCACGACATATGTTAACTTGAATGTAATTTAGGTGAAATGGTGAATCTTAAAATGCCTAACCGGATTTGAGTATAATGTATATATATAAGACAAAGTATCACTGCAACTGTTTGCAGTCTGTTTAACTTTCTCATGGTCATGATGATGTGTAGATGAAATTAATAGTACATGTAAATTGAATAACTGCATTCAACTACTTGTCACTCTTGTATTTTCGTTTCGAAACAAGGTTGACTAATGTGGGAGAACAGTTAATTATCTTTGAAATATTGGATATACTTCATACAATTTGGATCCAGATAAGACTCCAAATGATTGGTTTCTGGCCAGGAATAATGGAGGCAATGCAAAAAGCTCCTAATGGGGTTTTCTGTAGTAAGTTATAAGTGATCATGTGATGATTTAATATGTCTAGCCGGATGTCACGTGTATACCATTTTAAGTATTACTGCTAATATTGGCACTTGGCAGTATTTAACTTTCTATTAACCCATTCCCTCATATTGACAACTTTTGGCGACTCTGTAGAAGTCACTTTGTGAAACCATTGTGATAAATAGATATTTATCACAATGGTTTCAAACTACAAAATTCTAAATTTTTCCTTTTCTCGAGTTAATGCTCCTTTTCGGTAGATTTATTCAAAGAGGTTGTATCTAAAAATAGCCTATGAGGTAATGGATTAATGGTCCGTTGATAGATAAATATAGTTGTATTCTATTTTAGAATATCTACATTCATCCAATTGTCACTCTTGTAATCATACCCCCGCAAACAAAGTTTGAGAGGGGGTATATAGGAGTCAATCTGTTGGTTTGTCTGTCGGTCTGTTCGTCCTTGGACAAAATATTGCACACATGACGCAAACTACCTCTTAAATTCTTCTTGGATTTAGATGAAATTTAAGATATGCATTTCACTGCATTTGTAATGAAGTGTATGTGTGAATGACATAATTTTCTAGCAAATCCTCCAAAGAATTTAGAGTTACTGCTCCTGATTGGACTTTAGTCCTCAGTTAGGGTATCATCACCTTCAGTGACAGTTCTAGTTTCGTTTCGAAACAAATGTTGATCAAATTTGGGAGAACTGTGAGTTATCAAAATGAGACATCGAATGAAAAAATGTCTAAAATGTGAATGCAAATATTATGAATGCAAGCATTTGAGGCTGAGCGCGATATATATAGTCTTCTGGTTGGGTAAATGGATTTTGCCACATCCTTTATGCTACCACTATCAATTATTACGTATGATTTTGATTTGTTCAATTATACTGTCTGCCATATATATATATATTGTACATGTTTTGCCATATGGGTCTAAGACCTTCTAGTTTCTGAATAAAACTTGATGTAATTCTCTGAAACGTTATCTTCATGCTTTGCAAAAGTGTGGATCCATATCATTCCTATTTTTTGCGTTTAGTCTATTCAACACTAGTTTGTGCTTTGTATAACTGCTAACATCTCAAACCTGCTGAGATTCCATATCTTGAGATTGGACGATTAGTCTAGGTCTACACTTTTTGCAGTGCAGTAAGGTCATTATTAATGCAGATCTTCCAAACTGTCACGGATAATGTGTTTTAAAATAAAACTGTACTGTTTTGAAATAAAACACTATGATTACTTAAAACGCGTATTTGTGTTTTCAAAGTGTTACAGGGCCAAAACACGTGTAACCCGTTTTCAAACAAAACACTGTAACGTGTTTTCCCCCGAAACACTAGTGTTTTGTTATTTACGTGTTTTTGCTGAAAACACGTAACACGTGTTTTCAAACTGTTACAGCTATGTGTTTTCAGAAGTGTTTGGATTCAAAACACCCGCATTTACAGTGTAGAGAACATGTTTTTTTTTAGAATTTTGTAGTTTGAAACCATTGCGATAAATAGAGCATTTGCTCCTATAGGAGCAAATGCTCTATTTATCACAATGGTTTCACAAAGTGACTTCTACAAAGGCGTCAAAAGTCGTCAATATGAGGGAATAGGTTAAAAGCGGGTTGCTGTATAATGCAAGAAATGCTGAAGTTTCCCGTGGCAGCTTTCCGTAATAGAATTAGCCTCTGGTTAAAAACTAACCAATTTAGGTATAGATCTGTAGTAAGGCATTTTCGATAATGCGGTCGATGTACGAATCCGTCAAACAATTCGTTAAATATATGCATACATTTTCAGACTTTTTCAAAAGCGACATTTGGATTATTGGATGGGGGTGGGAGTAACCTCGCATGTAATGTTCTCAATTCTCCTGAATGACATGGATTTCACTTACAGAAAGATCCTAACTCTGGTATAACTTTTGATCAGTTGACCATATACCTTATGCTGATCTTTCGCCTAGTAATCCATGAAAGGAATTGTGATCAACAATATAACTGAATACAAGGAATGCATGACCAGGTGCGCATAAAAAGACTGCACGTCTCGCCCGCGTGCTGAATGTTCTGGGGGCAGATAACATGAACACACAATGATGTCTCTTTCTGTTTCCTTGTGAGTAAACTTTACTGTCAATATCCCGTCAAACGATTTCTCTGCAATTGTTATACATGTATTATGCATATCACATACCCAAGACTTAACAAGGAGTCCAACACCTCCCGTAACGTATGGTTTTCTGTTGTCCACCCACACACGTTTAGTATACAATCCTTAAGTTACATGCTTCACTGGGTCGGGATTCATCCTAGTTATTCTGAGTGCCGTTGTTCTGCTCCATGCGTTCGCTGATGCGGCCAATTGCATCCTGATGCGGCCAATTGCATCCACCGGAAGTTATTTCCCTGTGGTAACTGTAGTAACACGGTTCTTGCACTGAGCCCTATTAGTCTTTCAGCTTGTGATTTGCTACTCTTGATGTAAACCCGCTTGTAGTTCGCGGCGTCTTTTAGGATTATTTCTTATTTCTTAGCACTAGGACTTTCTTTTCGACATTTTAGAAACTTATTTTCACTAAGCCTGGTCATCTAGTTGCGCATGCCAGTTTTTTCAGACCCGTTGTCACCAGTAACAGCACGCGTGCCCGCTGCAGAGGCTTGGTTTGTCATTTGCTCGACATTATCCAACGTTTGAAGGCTTGCTAGTAAATTGTCAACTCCACCACTTTCTCTTCTAATATCAAAGCTTATTTCATTTCGTAGTGACGACAGTTTTCCATCTATAGTTGCTATGAACTCATTTCTCATTTTATCGAGTTTTGAGTCAAATATTCTACGCATGCTTTCCTGACTGGTCTTCATATCGGTCACTGGTGTTACATGTAGCACTAGAGCCACCTGCTCTCTAATTATGTATTTTAAGTCGCTGTTTTGGATGACCCCGTTGCCATTTTGACTTGTGGCCCTGAGTCTGCACTGTTGTCTAATGTGCCCTTCTCGGTTTGAACCTCGTGTAACACAAGTAGAACATGTATTGGCTTCCGAGATAGTGTAAATGTACAAAACAAAGATTATTGTTTTCAGAAAAGGAGGAACTTTGCGTCAGGACCACCAATGGACTCAGTTTCAGCCATTTTTCAAATTGCCCCATGTTAATAAAGCGATTACAAAAATTCAGCTAGTCTCCTTAATATTCATTATTTCATTTTTTGTATGAATATTTCTGAAGTACAGGCTTAATCACATAATGTTCCTTTAACCCTTTCGGTGCCAAATTTCTAATTGTCGTCGGCAATCCAAGTTTGTTAAATCATTCAGTAAAATAAGGAAATGAGATAAATAAATGCAAACTTCAAAGGATATAAAGCACATATACATAGAAATAGAGATTGAGACAAATAGTGAAGTCCCTGATCAGACGCCGCCTTGAAAAGGCGGCGTCTGACCTTGGACTGCACTATTTATGCGACTGCGGCGGTGAAAGGGTTAACTCTTTCGCTGCCTGTGGCGAATCTGTGATTACCTGTGTAAACGGTTTGGCTCCAGATGAGATGCCGTGTAACTCGTACACTCATCAGAAACAAAACTGTTTTTTGTAAAAAGGAAGACAATAAAAAATGAAATAGATGACACATGTTGCTGATGACAAAACATTTTCTCAGTACAGAAAAGTTACAAATTGTGTCACACATTATACATAAAGATGTTTTGAAATACCTGAACTACAGGCTGAACCCCGAAGAGTTAAAATCACGCTTAGGCTGACAAGAACTTGTTTACCAAGGGTCCGCATGTTCGCCACTATTCCAACATGACAATACTTCAAACACTTATGTTTTTATTTTAGACCTTTCCTTTACGAACACCCATGCGAGAAAAAAATAAGTGTATGGCTATTAGTTAGCAGAATGTTTATAATATTTAGCGTTATGAACAACAGCAATTTTGACGGTGGCGGAAGCTATATAATCAGATCTATATTATTGCAGTCATGCAAACAGAGCAGACTCTAATTAGACGGATCCTACATGGGCCATCTGATCTGGATCTACTCTGTTTGTAAAGGCGTCCCTATCAGGAAAAGGGTTAATAGCCGTTTCAATAATGCACTTCGGTCACTAATTTAATTTGTTATCTAATTCACGGATATGATATCTGAATAAGCAATTGACCTTATCCAGTGTTATTTTTCATAACCACGCGTTATCTTATACATGTAGACAAATGCGTACAATAGAACCCATGTCAACCAGTAACCCTTTCCTTAACTCATTTTCTCCTAGGCTATTTTAGATCCAATCTTTTTGAATTAATCTATCGAAAAGGAGCATTAACTAGAGGAAAGGCGAATTTTAGAATTTTGTAATTTGAAACCATTGTGATAAATAGAGCATTTGCTCCTATAGGAGCAAATGCTCTATTTATCAGTGGTTTCACAATGTAAATTTTATAGAGGCGCAAAAATGCGTCACTAGGGGGCAATGTGTTAATACAAACGTGTTTTCACGCATCTGCATACAGGGTCTGCTCTGTTTGCTAATGGAATTTGAAAGATCTGTTTCTTTTCTTTCTAAAATTGCTACACTGTCCCACCTTCTATATTTCATTATAAGTTTGTTCATGACTATTCAGTAGGTATTGGAATTTGAAATAAACATATACATGTAACAGGGAAAAGGTTGGACTCCATATATATGCATTTTAACGCATTTGCAAACAGAAAACGGACGTCTCCTACGAGTCTGCTATGGACTATTACAGATCTAATTCTATAGGTACTGCCACGGTAAAATATATCCTTGTTAACACTTTCCCTCATAGAAACGTGTTTTCACGCATTTGCAAACAGAGTAGACCCAGATCAGACGGCTCCTAGAGGAGCCGTCTGATCAGGGTCTGCTCTGTTTGCTTATGGACTTTGGTAGATCTGTTTCTTCACTTTCTAGAATGGCTACAATGTTCTACCTTCCATATTTCATTATAATTATTTTGCCATGAATATTCAGTAGGTATTAAAATTTGAAATAAACATATAACAGGGAAAGGGTTAATAAAGCTGTTTCAAAATTCGGCTGATAAATATTCTTAAAATATAAATATTTACCAGGTAAACAATAAAGCAACCGTGATTTGAAGAAATGTGCTAATCTTAATAAACAATTAATTGACTGCTTCATGCAGGTTAAAGAGGAAGTTCCCAATGAGGTCTGATCGCAAAACATTATACATTGTACATATATATCCCGAAATCTTTATTATTTTTAGCATAGAGGGCATTCACTTTCATCCCATATTCCTCAATGGCATTTACAACCTTTACTTCTGTGAAAACGACATGCTTTCCCTTTTAACACTGTACCTCGGGAGATATTTGCAAACAGGGTAGACCCAAATCAGATAACTCTTGTAGGAGAGTCTCAGCGGCTCGGCTGGTTGATGAAATAATATACAGTAAAACCCATCTAAACCGGACGTAAAAATCAGTATAAATAGCTGTCTTGGAGATGGGAGGCAGCTTAACCCATTCCCTCATAGGCTATTTTTAGATCCAACCTCTCTGAATAAATCTACCGAAAAGAAGCATTAACAAGACAAAAGCAATATTTTAGAATTTTGTAGTTTGAAACCATTGTGATAAATAGAGCATTTGCTCCTATAGGAGCAAATGCTCTATTTATCACAATGGTTTCACAAAGTGACTTCTAAAGAGTCGTGAAAAGTCGTCAATATGAGGGAATGGGTTAATATGTCATGCAAAAAGCTCTTCTATGAGCTTTCTGTATGACTTTCACCCTGCATTAATCAGTCACCTGCCTAAAAGTAATTCGTCTCTACTACTACCCCTCTAAACCGGAACTCTAGTTACTAGAGTTCCGGTTTAGAGGGGTTTTACTATAGATATGTTTCTAGTTTGTGTCACAAACATCCCGTATTTATTGTGCTATTACATCAGAGATACTGATGTTTATATGTATCTGATTACATGTATAAAATTGTGTCCATATGACACGGTTGCCTCCCTAGCGATATTGTCTCTAAATCAAGCACTTTTCACTATAAATTACTGTATATACCGAAGACAATTTCAAAGATCCGCAACTCTGGTGAAAATGGTCGGAGCAAAAATTCCCTTCTATACTTACACTAACACAACTAATCATCTAAGAAAGTTTGAAGAAAATCCTCCTATTGGTATATGGACAGACAGTATTCGCGGGACGTACCTACGGATGTAAGAACGGACTGACGTACGGACATAAATGGGGGAGGGGGGGGGGCTTAACCCATTCTCCATATGCTATTTTTAGATCCAACCTCTTTGAATAAATCTACCGAAAATGAGCATTAACTAGAGAAAAGGAAATTTTTAGAATTTTGTAGTTCTGAAACCATTGTGATAAATAGAGCATTTGCTCCTTAGGAGCAAATGCTCTATTCATCACAATGGTTTCAAAAAGTGACTTTTACAGAGGCGTAGAAAGACGTATTTATGGAGGAAAGGGATAAAATAGAAAACATGCATCATAGGAGATGGTAAAACAAAACAAAGTGATTTTCAAATTTGTTTTCAAATTTATTCACTACAACGCAACACGTACATCAGCACAGCTTAGACATATTACATGTGTAATGGGTTAGAGATTAATTCACTTTTAACTCCATGAATACCCCAAGAATATTCATATTGGAAATAACATCATGAATATTAATTAGATGAATACTGTAAATGGCATATGAATACAGAAAATGTTTTTGGCATTCAGAAACGGTATTATTCCATAAGCAAATACAGCAGACCCTGATCAGGTGGCTCCTACAGGATCACTTTGATCTGGGTCTACTCTGTTTCCAAAGGCATGTTTATTGAGTAAAGGGTTAATATATCTGGCCTGCAGATAATAACTTCATTCAAACGGATAAGTCACACGTCCTGTATATCGCTACATGAATTCTGCCATGTAATATTCACCTTTTTGTTTATTGCTGTTTGCGATTTTCCTTTTCTCTAAAATTTTTCTCATCATCAATCATTAATTTCTTACACATACCTTTAAGATCAGTTAACAGAATAGAAACATAAAATCAACTGGAAAACCTCTTAACAACAGCCACTCAAAAGCAGTTTAATTCTAGATCTTTAAACCTTTACGGCACAGATATGCCTTTAACCAATTCCCTGTTGATTGTTGAATATCCATTTAACCCTTAAAACGCTTTTTCACACATTTGCAAACAAAGTAGACCCAGATCAGCCAGCTCCTATAGCAGCCGTCTTATCAGAGTCTGCTCTGTTTGCTAATGGAATTTGAAAGATCTGTTTCTTTACTTTCTAAATGGCTACAATGTTCCACCTTTCATGTTTCATTATAAATATGTTGTACATGAATATTCAGTAGGTATTGAAATTTGGAATAAACGTAGAACAGGGAAAGGGTTAAGAAATAATGACATCATGAATATTTATCCAATGTTATTTTTCATAACCACACATGAACTATTATTATGGCATATGTGCACATGATTTTCTGGTACTGGCAGTAACTGAGTAGTGAGATCTATTATAATTCTATAATCTATAAGCAAACAGAGAAGACCCTGATCAGATGGCTCCTACAACATCTTGGTCCATGCTTATAAAGCTTTTTAGATGAGTCTGAGTTCGATCCCAAGATTTTGATTTGTCAGATTTGAGTTCTCAAGCTTTTGATATGTCAGATTTGAGCCAAAGGCTCAAATCTGACCAATCAAAAACTTGAGAACGTACTCAGACTCAACTAAAAGTTTTATAAGCATGGACCCTGAAAGAAAAGGTTAAATGTTTTTGCAAACATATTAGACCCAGATCAAACAGATCCTTTAGAAGCCATCTGATCAGGGTCTGCTCTGTTTGCTTATGAAATAATTTAATTCTGATTCTACAGATCCTGTCATGATAAAAAATGTGGTGCCACCGTAAAATTTAACAATTAATATTCATGATGTCAGTATTTTTTACATGAATATTAATCAAGTAATGGGTTAAACCTTTCCATCAAATAAAAGCATTTTCACACAGCGTCGACCCAGATCAGATGGCTATATCTTATAGGAGCTGATCAAGGACTGCTCTGCTCTATGGTATTTGATAGATCTGTTTCTTTGCTTTCTAAAATGGCTATAATGTTCCCCCTTCCATTATACAGTAAAACCTCTCTATAACGGTTACTAAATTACATAAAATATTTTGTGTTAAAAGGCAGCCACCTGCCCTAAATACCAACTAATTAACACAATCCCTAAATACCAACTAATTAACACAATCTAGTGGCCGTTATAGAGCGGTTTTATTGTAACCATTTTTAAGAAATAAGAACATCATGAATAAAAAGATTAATGACAAATAAGGGCAGAAACATTTGGCCATGGCAGAAACCTATATATATTGCAAAGGTGTGAAAAAGAATATACATGTATATGAGGGAACGGGTTATGGATAAATCAAGGGCAAATAACTTAAGACTAACAGAAATGATTTGCCCTTAATTACTTTATCCAAAACCTTATCTCATGAATTTCCATAATCAATCATGGCAAAGATCGTAGTGGCCACACATTGTATCAAAGACTGATTAACCCGTTACTCCATAAATATGCCTTTCTATTCCTTTGCAATTAGAGTAGACTCAGATCAGATGGCTCCAATAGGAGCTGTCTAATCAGGGTCTGCTCTGTTTGCTCATGAAACAATATAGATCTGATTTTAAAGTTTCTGCTTTGGCAAAATTTTCACGTGTTAACCCTTTCCCCTCATATAAACGTGTTTTCACACATTTACAAACAGAGAAGACCCAGATCAGACGGCTCCTACAGGAGTCGTCTGATCAGGGTCTGCTCTGTTTGTTAACAGACTTTGATAGATCTGTTCCTTTAGTTTCTAAAATGGCTACAATATTCCACCTTCCATATTTCATTCTAACTATTTTGTCCATGAATATTCAGTAGGTATTGAAATTTGGAATAAACATAGAACAGGGAAAGGGTTAACATGTACTGTGAAAATTAATCTAATTAATATTCACAAGGTCATCATCATTTCTTACAGGAATATGTATGGAGTTAAGTATTAAGAATTATGAATGTCTGAGCGTTAACCCTTTCCCTGTTCTATATTTAGACCAAATTTTGATACCTACTGATCATTTATGGACAAAAATGTTATAATGAAATATTGAAGGTGGACCATTGTAGACATTTTAGAAAACAAAGAAACAGATCTATCAAATTCTATTGGCAAACAGAGCAGACCCTGATCAGACGGCTCCTCTAGGAGCCGTCTGATCTGGGTTTACTCTGTTTGCAAATGCGTGAAAACACGTTTATATGAGGGAAAGGGTTAAAGAGCTAGTTGTCAATGGCGGACAACAGACACACAACACATATTCAGGATCCCAACAGCTTACAATTAGCATTTTGTACTCTGATAGGTAAAACTGAAACCTTTTCCACTATAACAACATCATTTTATTGCACACAATATTAAAACAAACAGAACGAGACAATAGCGTAAAGCATCACAATACATTTGTATAAACACAATATAAATAACAATTCTGTCCACAGGACACAGATACTCCTGGCGATATATCATATTGTCTCTAAGTAAAGCACATATTTAAGTGACAAAAATGGTCATCACAAAAATTTACTTCTAAATAATCATAGTCACATCAAAGTTCTATATGTGTAAAAATTCTTTTCTTACCAATTCTACCAAAAAGGAGCAACTATAGAAAAGGAGAATTTTTGAATTGTGTAGTTTTGAAACCATTGTGATAAATAGAGTATTTGCTCCTATGGAGCAAATGCTCTATTTATCACAATTGTTTCGAAATATGACTTTTACAGAGGTGCCAATCGAAAGGAATGTGTTAATGCATGTCTTAACATTTACATTATTCCTATTTGAAAATTAAAAGTAAATCCTCCAATTAGTGTATGACGACATGGGTCCACACACAAGATTTGTGGGACATGCATGCAGCCGTATATACATACATGTATGTATATCTATATACAGATGGACAGACAAGAGTAAAGCTAGATCCCTCCCACCTTGTGGAGTTCTTTAATTATATCAGAAACTTACATATCTAAGACTCTTATACATATAAAATGTCCTTAACAATATCAGAAACTTACATATCTTTATCTTTAAGTCTCTTACAAATATAAAGTAAATCTCTTACAAAATATATAACGTCCTCACCAATATCAGAAATATACATATCTACCGTAAGTCTCTAGTAAATATAAATTGTTCTTATCAGTTTCAAAAACTTACATACAGGAAAACAGCGATAATCCGAGGAGCGATTGTTCGAGTATATGGTCTAATCCGAGGCAATTTGTATGGTCCGTACATGAAATCTATTACTTCAGTACAATTATGTACAGTGTAATCTGAGTCTCGATAATCCGATTTTTCGAGCACGCTCCTCAGTCCCTCAAATCAATTGCTTCATTATATAATACCTGCCTAATCTGAGCACATGGACACTTCGAAGTCAATTTATCACACCTCCATTGTTGATGTATCGTGACTCTGTGTGCTCCTATCAATTAGAGGTGCCACTGTGTTAATTTTTCAACTACGTGTGAATAACATCGGGTCCAACAGTATACACGTATGTAGGCACTAATTTCAACCTGTACAACGCATAATTGTATATAATGCATCAATTCTTTACTTATATAAGTGATAACGGTAAACACCATTCACAGCTGCGAATGAAGTTTCACTGTAGTTTGCACTGGTCCATTCAACAGACCCTTCACAATAAACCTAAAATTTGTTTCAAACTATTAGAAATAGAACAGTCATAGTTTATAACCTTGCACTTATGGGTATTACTTTATCTAATTTTCCATTTCATTTAGTTGTGGATGTTAACAAACAACATTGCTTCGCTCCCGTGCTGTTTCGTGATAAGGAAAACTAGGGCGAGTTGAATGAATTAATAATCGGAACACTCGGCTTTGTTCGTCTGAAATACTCTTATAAGGATTGTTTATCTCTTGTAGCAATTGTTTATCTCTTGTAAAAATTCGCAAACATATCCATTAACTGTTAAGCATTCTGTAGGCAAAAAGCACATGTATGTGAATACACTTTACGATAGATCTGACACGTTGAATCCACAAAGTATGCGAGGATAGCGGTAATCCGAGCATTTTCTCAGTTCCTGACAGTCCAAGGATTATCGCCATTTTATTGTATTGTACTTAACATAAATTGTACTTAACAATATCAGAAACTGACACATGTTAGACCCTGACAATATCCAAATATACAAATGTACTGTACAGTCATAAATTGACAAAATTTATATTACAAATACAGGAGAATATATCTAATATGACCACTCAATTAACCCATTCCTCCATAGTGATGCCTTTCTACGCCTCTGTAATAGTCACTTCTTGAAACCATTGTGATAAATAGAGCATTTGCTCCTTAGGAGCAAATGCTCTATTTATCACAATGGTTTGAATACTACACAATTCTAACATTTTCCTTTCCTCTAGTTAATGCTCCTTTTCGGTAGATTTATTCAAATAGGTTAAGTCTAAAAATAGCTATGCTTAACCATTTACTTGATGAACATTTATGTGAGATATAAAGGCATAATGACTATAAACTACCACAGCTAAAATCTTATAATGTCAAATGAATGCAGGAACTGTTGGCCATTGCCGAAACTGTAGAATCACTGAATCAGTATACTATTTCAAAAGCAAACAGAGTAGAACCTGATCATCTTTAGGAATAATCTAATCTGGGGTCTACACTGTTTACAAAGGCACCCCAAAGCGTCTTTATGAGGCAAAGTGTTAATGCTGGAAGAAAGTTATGCAGGGAGCTCCTACTAAACCTTTCTGCATAATTTTCATCCACATCAAGCTACCACCTGTATTCAAGGACCAGGTTTATACCTGTTTTTGGTGGTCACATTAGAGAGGGTTTCCTGCAATGAAATTGAGTCTTGTATGATATGTATCATTGTTGTAATCAACTATTTATACACAATAATTCTCATCTTTACTTCTGAAAAGAAGAAGTCATCCTAGAAAATAATCTCTTAATCCTTTACTCCATAAAGATACATATAGACGACTTTGCAAACAGAATAGACCCAGATCAGATTGTTCCTCTAGAAGACAGTAGATCAAGGTCTGCTCTATTTGCTTATGCTATAATATAGATTTGATTCTACAGTGTCTGGCGTAGACAAAAAACTCTTTGTTTATATGCAATTATAAACATTAATATAATTAATATTCATGATGTCATTATTCCTTACATGAATAATAATGTTCATCTGTCATTGTCGACAAAGATCACGGCTTCACGTAGTTGATTGGAGACTGTGTTCATGAATATTCATGGAGTAAAGGCTTAACAGAGCAACAGGTCAGGAAATCTAAGTAAATATATTTCATATTTGTCTTTGTCACAACCTGCTTGCTAATATAAAGTGTTTTTTGCAAGTTATACCCTTTCATACTAAATGGGTTCTAGTGTTCAACAATAATGGGTTGTTCCACTTTCAATAAACATATTCTGCATCTAAAAGGTCAACTCATTTGATATACAAAATATGTCAAACCAATGCCTCAGTTATATACAAAATATATCAAACCAATCAAAAGCAAATAACAAATCTTTTTCATTGGTTGAAAGCTTTGTCCCTCTTTGAGAAAAATTGCTGTAATTGAGATGCGAAAAAATCCACTGTCTCAATGTCATTTTCGTACCATTGCACTTCTTACTCACTTTTTTCAAATGTTCTGAATTTATTAACAATATGTAAATACTTCTTAAAACTACAAAAGTGTAATGAAATTCCAAAAATAACTCTGAGTATTTGATTGTAGGAGATGAAGTACTGGTGAGAGCCAGTAATGGAGAAAGCTGCCAGTAGGAGCTAGAGCAGAGAGCAAGAGCAGAAAAAGTGAGAGACAGAGTGAGAGAGAGAATGTCTAATATGTGTATGTGAGAGATGTCTATATGAGAATAAATCTTCATTATTTGTCAGCTGAAGTGGGTTTCCCGCCTTGTGGGCTGTAATGCTAATTACCCTGACCCCTATGGTTTCCCATCATTCCTACTTCTTATGATCTAATTCATTTATCCCATAATAATCAGACATTCAATCTCCCACATTGAAAAAGTCAATATGACACCATTTTGATATCTTTAAATTAAACTGACATAATAGCAAGAAGTATAGACCCTGATCAAACTGTTCCTTCAGGAGTAGACTAAATGCCTAAGTTTGTTTGTCCAAATAGTTAGGGTAAACAGGATAAACAGTACTTCATAAGTCGTTGTCTTCATGTTCACAGTGCTAACAGTCCATCGCAGATAGCATCTGGATTGCTTCCATCGCAGCTCTCCCCAGCATGATGTTCCGATATCTGGCAGAAGGTCCTCACTTCCTGGACATTTGCTGGTCCACACAGCTTTAGGCCTGAGAAATAAATAAAAATTCATTAATACAGTAGAGAATCACTATGCCACCCACACCATTAACTATCATGAATGTCTTTATAAGTAGGTGGCTACTTCATGTAGAATGCAAGTAATGCCAGAAAGCTTCAGTATGAGTTTTCTGCATTTTTTTTCTGCAGTAACCCTTTCCTCCATAAATACGCCTTTCTACGCCTCTGTAAAAGTCACTTTATGAAACCATTGTGATAAATAGAGCATTTGCTCCATAGGAGCAAATGCTCTATTTATCACAATGGTTTCAAAACTACACAATTCTAATATTTTTCTTTTCTCTAGTAAATGCCCCTTTTCGGTAGATTTATTCAAAGAGGTTGGATCTAAAAATAGTCTATTAGGGAATGGGTTAAGCCACCAAGTCTAATAAACGCCAGAATTAGAATTCTTTTAACCCTTTCCCTGTTGAATATGCATGTACAAAATAATTTCATTATAATCATATATTAATTTGTTATAATCGCATGTTAACTCAGAAATATTTGGCTTAGGAAGACACCGTAGAATAGTGTGAATAACTCTTGTATATTACTCCTCCAAGCCCTATGTTGTGACCACTCTTTCCAATTGTCTTTTCAAGAGAATTCTAAAGAATGGTCACTCCATAGGGTTTGATGGAGAAATGACCATTTTGATTTTTAATATATGCCCCTAATGTATGCTCTGTTTTTACTGTATATCTTGAGCCTCTTATTTTAACCTGTTCTGGCATAACGACGCCTCTGTAAAAGTCACTTTTTGAAATCATTATCACAATGGTTTCAAAACTACACAATTCTCAAATTTTCCTTTTCTCTAGTAAATGATCCTTTTCGGTAGATTTGTGTTATCCTCAGTGTAAAATGTGACATAGTCTTTCCATAACATCATCATAATCATCATCATAATCATCATCATAATCATCACCATCATTATTTTATCATTTTTACCTTACTGTGATAAGACTCACTTTCAGGTCGACCTAATCTATGCTTGTATGACCATTTTGGTGTATAGTTTATGCTGAAATAAATCTAGCACCACAACAATAACATTTATGCCTATAAGAATACAATTATCACTTGAATCTCAATCAGCATTAACACATCTTGTCTTGAGTTAATCTATAACCTTTAGCATGCTATTGGTGAATTTGTGATTGCCTTTGCCAACAGTCTGGATCCAGCTGAGATTCACTAAATAAATTGGGTGTCATCTGTTGACAGGTGCTATTGCTAGGTATCTGGATATAATCTGTATAGATGCTATTGCGAGGTATCTGGATCTAATCTATTGATGCTAGGTATCTGGATCCAATCTCTATAGATGCTATTGCTAGGTATCTGGATCTAATCTATTGATGCTAGGTATCTGGATCCAATCTCTATAGATGTTATTGCTAGGTATCTGGATCCAATCTATAGATGCCATTGCTAGGTATCTGTATCAAATCTATAGATGCTAGTATCTGGGTCCAATCTCTATAGATGCTAATGCTGGGTACTTGGATCCAATCTATAGATGGCATTGTTAGGTATCTGGATCCAATCTCTATAGATGCTAGTATCTGGATCCAATCTATAGATGCTAGTATCTGGATCCAATCTATAGATGGCATTGTTAGGTGTCTGGATTCAATCTCTATAGTTGCTATTGCTAGGTATCTGGATCCAATCTATAGATGCTATTGCTAGGTATCTGGATCAAATCTATAGATGCTATTGCTAGGTATCTGGATCAAATCTATAGATGCTATTGCTAGGTATCTGGATCCAATCTATAGATGCTATTGCTAGGTATCTGGATCAAATCTATAGATGCTATTGCTAGGTATCTGGATCAAATCTATAGATGCTATTGCTAGGTATCTGGATCAAATCTATAGATGCTATTGCTAGGTATCTGGATCCAAGCATTGTGCAAAGGTCATCAATAATTTGTCTGAAGTATTCTAAGAGTTTGGCAAGTATCAGTGAATGTGATTAACCCTTGTAGTGCGGATCACTAATGTCCTTTGCAAACAGTGTAGACCTACATGAGAGGGCTCCTAGAGGAACCCTCTCATCAGGGTCTGCACTATTTACCATAAGCTTGACCTGCTTGAATTTTGGAACAGTCCATTAGAAAATTCAGCATTGTAGGGGTTAATATCCAAAGAGTATGTGATATTTTTAATAATCAAGGGGCCATAACTCTGTGAAAACTAATCCAGGTCAACAAACCTACAAATGGATTGATATGGTGACTCCTATACTCACAACCAAATAACTATATTTGATGGGGTGAAATTAGGCACATTCTCTATGATTTCTTCCATCTTACCATCTTTATCTTTTAATGAGTTCTTCACCTCCGTCATCATCTGGTAGCATTCCTTGGATGCTTTCTGGTGGTCCACTATAGGATTTGGGTAATCAACACCAATGATACATTTAGCATCCTCCTGCACCTTCTTGGGTGCCTTCCACGGCTCAAACAAATACCTAAGTGGCATGTCCTTGAGTACAGGAAGGTATCGTCTGAAAATGGAGATGCAAAATAAATTGGCATTTAATTTCATCAGGATCCAGTAAGTATGATGTCTTACTTAACCCTTTCCCTGTTCTATGTTTATTTCAAATTTCAATACCTACTGAATATGCATAGAAAAAAATAGTTATAACGAATTTATGGAAGGTGAAACATTGTAGTCATTTTAGAAGGTAAAGAAACGGAAAAGCATCTTCGAGACCTGCAGCAGATGACAAGACCTAGTGTATGAATAATGATACGTACTAAAGTAAAAATAACAAGTACTCAGTGAATAAATAATGATAGGTACTAAAGTAAAAATAACAAGTACTCAGTGTATAAATAATGATATGTACTAAAGTAAAAATAACAAGTACTCAGTGAATAAATAATGATAGGTACTAAAGTAAAAATAACAAGTACTCAGTGAATAAATAATGATATGTACTAAAGTAAAAATAACAAGTACTCGGTGTATAAATGATGATACTAAAATTGAACTATAGTAAAAATGACAAGTATCCAGTGTACAAATGATGATACTTAAAGTGTAATACAACTGTAAAGTGAAAATGACAAGTACCCAGTGTACAAATAATGATATTCAAATTGTACTATGGTAAAACATCTCTAAAATAGACATTCAAATTAGTATTAATGCCAGTCTTTAACCTTTTACCCGTTAAATATTCATGTAAGACATAATGACATTATGAATATTTATTACATTGTAGTTGAATTATTATAATACACAATTTTCAAGGAACTCTATGTTTTGACAAATTCTGTATAATCAGATATATTACATACTAAGCAAAAAGGAGCTGTCTGATCTGGGTCTACTTTGTTGGCAAAGGCATGAAAATGTGTTTCAATGAACGTAAAGGACTAACCCTCTCCATATACATGTGTACATCTTTGTATGTCTTTACAAACAGAGCAGAGCAGACCAAGTAGGAACTGTCAGATCAGGGTCTGGTACTGTTTGCGATTCTGTTTGCTTATGAGGTACATGTACATGTAATATACATGTAGATAGGAATCTACAGTGCCTTCAATGGCAAAAAAGTCCCCTGTTCAAATGCTCCTAAAACAATCAGTAAATGGTTCAGTCAGGTGGCAGCTAAAGCATAAAGAACAGGACCAGATCACACAGCTCCTACAGGAATTGTCTGATCTGGTTTTACTCTGTATGCAAAGGTGTTTAACACTTTCCTCCATCAATACGCCTTTCTACGCCTCTGTAAAAGTCACCTGTTGAAACCATTGTGATAAATAGAGCATTTGCTCCTATAGGAGCAAATGCTCTATTTATCACAATGGTTTCAAACTACAAAAATCTAAAATTTTCCTTTTCTTAAGTTAATGCTCCTTTTCGGTAGATTTATTCAAAGTGGTTGGATCTAAAAATAGACTATGAGGGAATGGGTTAAAGACTTCTCTATGGAGTAGAGGAGGCATACAGCCTTCATTTACCAGAGAGAAGCCTATTAACCCATTCCCTCATATTGGCGACTTTTGAAAACTCTATAAAAGTCAATTTATTATAGTAGCAAATGCACTATTTATCACAATGGTTTCAAACTACAAAATTCTAAAAGTTTCCTTTTCTCTAGTTAATTCTCCTTTTCAGTAGATTTATTCAAAGTGGTTGTATCTAAAAATAGCCTATGAGGTAATGGGTTAACCCTTTACATTATGGAGATGCATATTTATGCATTTGTAAACAGAGTAGACCAAAAGCAGACAGCTCCTGTAGGAGCTGTCTACAGGAGTTGTCTGATCAGGGTCTGCTCAAATTGCTTTTGGACATATATACATGTAGATCTATCCTATAGATCTATCCTCTAGTTTTTGTTAAATTAACATTATAAAACTTAAGTTAATGAATATTCATGAAGTTACTAATTCAATCATATATATGTTCATTAAGAGTTAATCCATTCCCTCATATAAACATGTTTTCACGTTTTTGCAAAAAGAGTAGACCCAGATCAGACGGCTCCTATAGGAGCCGTCTGATCTGGGTCTGCTCTGTTTGCTAATGGAATTAGATAGATCTGTTTCTATACTTCTTAAAATGGCTACAATGTTCCATCTTCCATATTCCATTATAACTATTTTGTCCATGAATATTCATTAGGTATTGAAATTTGTAATAAACATAGAACAGGGAAAGTGTTAAGGAACAGGGTTAAGCAGCCACCTGCCATTTATAATCTACATTTCTTCTTTACTAAACATCTGGTTTGTTGGGGTTAGATTGTATACTAATCCTTTCAATGTGTGACAGGCATGCACTGTTATTTGCAAACAGTGTAGACCCAGATACCATTTTAATGTGGGACAAGCATGCACGCTCATTTGCCAACAGTGACAGCAATGAACAAAGAACTTTCAATAGAACATCCTGGCACTTTTCATTTAGCTTCTGTCATATGCTTCAAAATAGAACTATTTTTTATGAAAATTGAACACATTTAACCCTTTCCCTCATATAAACGTGTTTTTCACGCATTTGCAAACAGAGTAGACCCAGATCAGACGGCTCCTAGAGGAGCCGTCTGATCAGGGTCTGCTCTGTTTGCTTATAGAATTTGAGAGATCTGTTTCTTTGCTTTCTAAAATGTATACAATGGGGCACCTCCCATATTTCTTTATAACTATTTTGTTAATTAATATTCAGTAGGTATTAAAATTTGGAATAAACACAGAACAGGGTAAGGGTTAATTATCCCAGGAATCCTGAGCAAATGTAGAGTTCATAACTGTTTTTGCTTTGTTTTTAAAATGCAGTAAACCTGTCTAAAGTGACCATTGAAAGAAGTCTATTGTTGGGTCTTTACAGCAGGTGGTAGCTTAATGTAGGTCAATGGTAATGCAGAAAGCTCCTATACTGCATTACATCTTTTGCCCTGCATAAACAAACAGAGCAGACCCTGATCAGGCAGCTCCTATAGGAGCCGTCTCCGTCTGATCTGGGTCTACTCTGTTTGCAAAGGTGTAGAAAGGCGTATTTATAAGTAAAGGGTTAAGTGCTAATTTTGATGTTCTCAACAATTCTCTGACAGAAATATCTCTAACTCTTTCAGTATTTTTTTCTGTAAAAATATGTCTGCTTCATCTAATGGAATACATTTTTTCCTTCCCTTTAACCCCCCCCCCACCCCGGGCAATATTAAAAAAAACACTGCAATATTGTCAAACAGTTTGGATCCTGATTGGACACCAAGCTACTTTGCATTAGGATCCAAACTGTTTGCAAAGGGCGTAAAAAATGGTTCATAGTATTAAAACAGTTAACCGTAATCCATCAACACTGTGACGGATAACTACTTAAAACTGATAGTTAGCAAATGGTTTCCATGGCAACCCCTACAACAAGTATTTTCCAAGAAAAAACCCCAATAACTTACGGACAAATCAATGAATTGTAGTGCTTCAGTAACCAGGAATAAAATGAAGTGCTAGTTATAACATGACTAAGACTATGCTAATATTAACTCAGACCACATTGACCCTTTCCCTGTTTTATATTTGTGTAAGAAATAATGAAAACTATTATAGTAGTTAATGTACTCATGAATATTTGGTAAATGGCAGAAATTGTGGAGTCAGGTCTATCATAATTTCATAAGCAAACACAGCAGACCCTGATCATATGGCTCCTACAGGAGCCGTTTAATCTGGGTCTTCTCTGTTTGCAAATGTGTGAAAGTACATTTATATGAGGGAAAGGTTTTTTTCATCTGCAATAATGCTTAAAATAATACTTCATCTGCAATAATTGTCGTCTGCTTCAATGCTCAAAATAAAACTTCTCTCATTTCTTTGCAAAAATATGGTAAAAGTATCAAACAGTTTGGATCCTGAGGAGTTTTTTTTTTTAATTATGCGCCGTCTCATCTGGATCCAAAATGTCTGCATGGGTAATCACGGTTTTGCAGCTAGCAAAGTGGAAAGGAATTTACTCGGCAGGCTAATAGGTTAAAGGCTGAAAATCCTCCAGTATTGATTTCATCATCCACAGCAGCTGAGCAGAATTTCTCTCAAGGTGGATTTGAACCTTTAACATGCTAAGAGCGAATATATCATCATATCTTTGTATACAGTTTCTATCCATAGAAGAAACTCATTTTGTCACTGTATTAACCCGTTCCCTCATTAAAATGCATTTTCATGCATTGCAAACAGAGTAGACCCAGATCAGACGGCTCCTATAGGAGTCGTCTGATCAGGGTCTGCTCTGTTTGCTAATGGAATTTGATAAATCTGCATCTTTAGTTTATAAAATGGCTACAATGTTCCACTTTCCATATTTCATTATAACTATTTTGTCCATGAGTATTCAGTAGGTATTGAAGTTTGAAATAAATATAGAACAGGGAAAGGATTAACCCATTCACTCCATAGATACACCTTTTAAAATCTGTATAAACAGAGCAGACCCAGATCAAATGACTTCTGTAGCAGCTGTCTGATCAGGGTATGTTATGTTTGCCTTTAAAACTAGAAAACTGACTCAGTCAGAGAGGGCCCTGCAGATGATCTTTTGTTGAATACAGCATTTTTGATAAATCAAGAGCAGATAACTCTAGACATGGTGATCTCATTTAACCCAAAAACTATAGGTGTCTTCTTCTCATAATACTAAGCATATGCCCATAATATGAACCAAATACGTGTAGTACTGTTTGAATTATCACGTCACATCAAAAGTATTGACAAAAGTTTATGGCAATTTGGATGAATAAAGGGCAGATAACTCTACACATAGTGATCTGATTCGACCCAAAAACTATAGGCTTATTCCTCTGATGATACTAAGCATATGCTCTTAACATGAAACCAATATGTGAAGTACTGTTTGTCATTTGCAAACAGTTAGAGGGCTCATAGAGGAGCCCTCTAATCTAGGAGCCCTCTAATCAGGGTCTGCACTGTTTGTCATTCAAAATCCTCTTGCAAATTTTACACTTTCATACTGTATGGACAGCAAACTGATCTGGGTCTACATTGTTTGCAAATGATAGAGAGTGTGTCTACATTCAAAGGGTTAAAAACCTCTAGCCAAATTAAACCTTTCATTCAGAATGGAATCTATAGTTAACCCTTCTCTTGCTGAATTTTAAAATACATTTCTCCTTCTTTACCCATGTCCTGTTGTATATTTACATATATCTTCACTGTGTACAAGTATATCGCTGTGCAATCACTGCTGTGGAATGCACTGGTTGCACAATCAACTTGTAAATAGTGCAGACCCTGATGAGACAGCTCCTGCAGGAGCTGTCTCATCTGGGTCTTCACTATTTACAGGTAGGTATATTGACGCGAACAGCAAGCGAAGGGTTAAACACTGATGGGCAATTCCACTTGCAATATTCAGCATTCAAGAGGTTAAGCAACAATTATGTCTCCCCTTTCTATGCCTTTGCAACCATAGTAGACCCAGATCAGATAGCTCCTTTATGGGCAGTCTGATCAGGGTCTGCTCTGTTTGCTAATGATACAAGATAGATCTGATTCTACAGTTTTTGTAATTATAGGAAATTCTCCTGTTCATAATGCCTTTATAAAAGTTCAATGAGTTAATAATGATGATGTCATTATTTCCAGGATAATAACATGTTTACAGTGTTTCGTGACAGTTTGTTTGGCTACGTGACTCAAATGGCAAGTTATCAAGACAGCAAATAATGGCCTAGATACCAGTCAAGGTGGCTCAACTAAAACTAAACGTGAACATCGAAATGGTTTGTGTGTGAGAATAATTTTAGCCCTCTAATGCTGAATTTTCAACTGACCCATTCCTGTTTAACCCTTTATTTCATGAGATTTTTAATATATGAAATAAGAAGATAATTGATATTACAGTAAAAACTCTCTATAACGGCCATTGAATTATGTTAATTAGTTGGTATTTAGGCCAGGAGGCTGCTTAAAGCAAGGTGGAAGTAAAACAGAACGCTCCTACAGGAGCGTTCTGTTTTACTATCACCTTGCTTTAAGCAACCACCTGCCTTTAACACAAAATACTTGGTGTAATTAAGTGGCCGTTATAGAGAGGGTTTACTGTAATTAGATTATTTTTTATTATGGTACATAAACACAGGACATGTTGGCCACAGTAGAAACTGTATCATCAGATGTACAGGCATTTCATGAGCAATGAGAGCTGGCCCTGATCAAACGACTTCTACTGGAGCCAGCTGATGTGGATCTACTCCGTTTGCAAAGGTATAAAAGGCATGTTTATGGAGGAAAGTGTTAACTATAGAGTCCATTCAGTATGAAAGCCTTAAATTTGTAAGAAGATTTTGAATGACAAATAATGCAGACCCTGATCAGAGGACTCCTCTAAGAGCTTTATAAACTGGTTAACATTGGGTGCTCTTACCTCATAAAGATGCCTTCAAAGACCTATGATAAAACATGTTTTATCATAGGTCTTTGATGCCTTTAAATGAATTTGCAAACAGATAAGACCCATATCAGATGGCTCCTGTAAGAATTATATAGACAGTTTCTGTCATAGCCTAAAGCCCTGGGTTCATACGCCATTGTAAAATTCAGCTAATAAATATTCATGATGTCATTATATATTACATAAATATTCATCAGGTAAAGGGTCAAGATAAATAGGGTATACCGATGACTACGTGGTAACAGAACGTATGCTTTGGTACTTTATGTTCTAAACAAACCTGATATATGCTCCAGATGGGTCCATTTTACGTCCAAATCGTACTGGGCAGAAACATTTTGGACACTGCAGAGCCTTCTCAAAGGCTGTACTGGACATCCACATCCAGTTGCCCGCACAAACTGACCAGTCCGCGTCCAACAAATATTTGTCAAATACCTGGGAAAATCAAGTAATGCAGACATATAATGTAAGATACTTGACTATAACAGGAACGAGCTGATACAGATTCTAAAATAAAATCTCTCTCATATAGTTTTAACCCATTCCCATCTACTAACGCCTTTCTATGCCTCACGCCTTTCTATGCCTCACGCCTTTCTATGCCTCACGCCTTTCTATGCCTCACGCCTTTCTACGCCTCACGCCTTTCTACGCCTCACGCCTTTCTATGCCTCACGCCTTTCTATGCCTCACGCCTTTCTATGCCTCACGCCTTTCTATGCCTCACGCCTTTCTATGCCTCACGCCTTTCTATGCCTCACGCCTTTCTATGCCTCACGCCTTTCTACGCCTCACGCCTTTCTACGCCTCACGCCTTTCTATGCCTCACGCCTTTCTATGCCTCACGCCTTTCTACGCCTCACGCCTTTCTACGCCTCACGCCTTTCTATGCCTCACGCCTTTCTATGCCTCACGCCTTTCTATGCCTCACGCCTTTCTATGCCTCACGCCTTTCTATGCCTCACGCCTTTCTATGCCTCACGCCTTTCTATGCCTCTGTAAATGTCATTTTTGAAACCATTGTGATAAATAGGTCATTTTCTCCATAGGAGCAAGCACTCTATTTATCACAATGGTTTAAAAACTACACAATTCTAAAAAAAAATCCTTTTCTATAGTAAATGCTCCTTTTTGGAAGATTTATTCAAAGAGGTTGGGTCTAAAATAGTCTAGGAGAGAAAGGGTTAACTCTTTCCCTGTTTGATATTCATGCAAGAAATAATTGCATCATGAATATTAATTAGCTGAATTTTCATAATGTAAACTTTTCAAGATTTTTTTTTTCTTTGACAAAAACTGTAAAATCAGATCTGTATCATGTCAAAAGCAAACAGAGCAGATCCTGAGCTGTCTGATCTGGTTCTACTCTCTTTGCAAAATGCAGGAAAAGGTGTTAATATGAAGGAATAGGTTAATGTCTAATTGTCGATACTTACGGGGAAGTTTCATGCCAGACAACAGTACTTGTATTAGAGAAAAGTTAGAAAACCCTTCTTTGAGCTTTCTGAATGTCCTTTATTCTGTACTGAGTGTTTTTAATCCTGTATTGAGTGCTTATTTAACTCTTTACTCCATAATCCTGCCCTTTTATGCCTTTGCAACAGTAGACATAGACCAGACAGCTCTTGTAGGAGCTGTCTGATCAAGATCAGGTCTGTTTGCTTATGTTACAGATCAATTATCTACTTTTTGCAACGATAATAAATTTCCTTATTTGGTTAAGACATCCATATATACCTACTATGAAACATTAAGAATATGAACATACATGTACAGCAAAACCCTTCTAAACCGGAATTCTAGTCGAGAAGAATTTAGATATTTTTAGGCAGGTGGTTGCTTAATGCTGGATAAAAGTAATGCAGAAAGCTCCTAGGAGCTTTCTGCAAAACTTTCACCCTGCATTAGGCTGCCACATGTCACCAAGACCGATATTTATACTAAATTAAATGTCCGGTATAGAGAGCTTTTACTGCACTCCAGTCTACCATACCTTGTCATATGAGGAATTATAGAGCCAAGTTGAAAAATAAACCACATAAAGGGAAAGTATGTTACTAGACTGAACAAATGAAAATTAACCCTTTGTACATTGACTAATAATTGACTCCTCTGTCTATGAATATTTATGAAGCAAACCAACAAAACATATTTTCCTAGTAGATGTATTGTTACTATAGTAAAAAGTGCAGACCATGGTCAGAGGGCTCTATTAGGAGTTTAGGAGCTCTCTGATCCGGGTCTGCACTGTTTGCAAATGACTAATACATTTGTATCCCGCATATAATGGGTTAAGAGCTGAACAAACCATCAAACTGGTCAATGACCTATACGGTTAAACCCCCTCCAAACTAGAACTCTAGTAGAGAAGGATTTAGATACTTTAAGGCAGGTGGCTGCTTAATGTAGGGTGAAAGTCATGCAGAAAGCTCCTCTAGGAGGAGGAATAATTAAATCAATATTCAAAACAGACAGGGTTATGTAGGAGCTTTCTGCATGACTTTCATGCTGCATTAAGCAGCCACCTGTCTCCAAGACTGATATTTATACTAAATTTAATGTCCGGTTTAGAGGAATTTTACTGTAGAACACCGACAGCATGGAAAACGAAACAAAATCAATAATGCTGAGGCAACATAACCATGACAGCCAGACATTACCAATGACAATAAATTCATGGTTTGAGAAAGATTTTTTGTTCTGGTATGAAACTATTTAGCTTAACCCATTACCTGATGAATATTCATGTAAGAAAAAATGAATGTATGAATATAAATTAGCTGAATATCTAAAACCCATTCCCTCATACTGACACCTTTTGATGCCTCTGTAAAAGTCACTGCCTGAAACCATTGTGATAAATAGAGCATTTGCTCCTTAGGAGCAAATGCTCTATTTATCACAATGGTTTCAATACTACACAATTCTAACATTTTTCTTTTCTCTAGTAAATGCTCCTTTTTGGTAGATTTATTCAAAAAGGTTGGGTCTAAAAATAGCCTATGAGGTAATGATAAATGAACATGGGAATTTTTTTACCAAGGCAGATGCTGTAAATCACATTTTCATTTTTTATAAGCAAACAGATCAGAGCCTGATCCAGCACGTCCTACTGGAGCTGTTTGATTTGGGTATACTCTATTTGAAAAAGTGTAAAAAGTTCTCTCTATCAGGTAAAGGGTTAATAAACATCTGCCATATATATTAACCTCCAGTCCCTTCTCCCAGCTCAACCAGAGGTCACCTCTCGTAAGGAAGGTAGACACAGCATTGCGGGCGATATGATGAACCCAGCCCTCGTGCTGCAGCTGCTTCATAACGGCATCAATCCATGGGTAACCTGTCCTCCCCTACAGTGGTGAAAATAATTATATTATACAGTGCTTCAGCAACCATTATAAAAGAAAAAATTACACTGGGTGTTTAAGGTGCAGAACTACCTGTGACATTGTTCCCTTGACATGCTAATGATTTACATATTGGCAAATTGCAATAACTTTTGGTCGAAAGATGACTTTGCAATCCCGGTTTTAAACAATTTCAAACTGGCATATATAAATGGATTTTAAATGTTTATTATGATAGGATTTTTGATGAAACTAGTCACTAATCAGTAATGGCCTTTGCAAACCATGTAGACCCAGATGAGACCTCTCATCAGGATCTGCACTATTTGTGATGTTATACCTTTCTATAAAGTAATCCCTAAATATTCTTGGTTAGCTTGACCTGTTTGAATTTTGGAACAGTCCAAGAAATAATAATTCAGCATTGAATAAGTTATTTATTACATTGAATTAATATAATAACATGAACACAGGAATTAAGCCTTCACCAGCCTAAAAGTATCTGAAATTCTTCACTATTAGAATTCCAATTTAGAGGGGTATTACTGTATCATCAAATTCCTACAGCCTGCTTTATAACCACTTCCCTCATACAAGCTCTTTTTCACCCCTTTGCAAACAGAGTAGACTCAGTCTCCTGTAGGAACCATCTGCTCTGTTTGCTTATGAGATAAAATAGAATTAATTCTACAGTTTGTGACATGATAAAGAATTCCCACGTTCATTGGCCATTGAAAAATCTGAATTGAATATTCATGAAGTCATGAGTTTTTGTATAAATATTCATGAGGGTTAACCTTTTCAGTGATGGAAATCAGTCATTAACCCTTTACCTCATAAGCGTTTTTAGACCCAACCTCTTTGAATGAATCTACCAAAAAGGAGCATTAACTAGAGAAAAGAATTTTTTAGAATTTTGTATTTTGAAACCATTGTGATAAATAGAGCATTCATAGGAGCAAAGGCTCTATTTATCACGATGATGGTTTCAACAGGTGACTTTTACACGGGTGATGAAAGGCGTATTTATGGAGGAAAGGGTTAATGTCCTTTGCAAGCGGCCTAGACCTAGAGGATCCCTCTCATCAGGGTCTGCACTGTTTGTCAGGTTACACTTTCGTTTTAAAAAGATCCCTCAATATTCTTGGGAAGCTTGACCTGTTTGAATTTTGGAATAGTCCATATGAAAATTCAGTTTTGAAAGTGTTATGGTTAAATACACCTACCTCTTTCCACCTACTAAACTTTTCCTCATCTTCATACCATGATATATCTAAGCAGATGGGATTGTCCTTCATTTTGTTATAGTTGTGATTATTGACAGACATTGTGTAAAAATACTCCCGCCAAACCAGCTGACCAATGACAGACAGTGAACAAGGTATGTTAGGTTGAATCTGCAATAAGTTGACAAAGTTCAATTACTAGAATGTCTGTGTCTATGAATATGGGAGTCAGTGATATAGATAAAAGTATAACCAAAGATAGATATTCAAATACAAAAAATTGTCAATTTTCCACCAAACCCTATGTTATGTCCACCCTTCAGGGTTAGAGATGTTACAGACAGACAGACATTTAACATATTTGCTAAATGCAAATGTTCAAGTCTAATTAAGTGACCTTGACCTTGGATATACGGACCAGGACATGACAGGCTAGTGTAGCATGTCCAGATAAACATTGTGGTGAAATTTGAGAAGGATCCACCGAGCAGAACTTGAGTTAGAGATGTTACAGAGGGACAGACAGACAGGCCATTCCATAATACGTCCCGTTTTTTCAAACGGGCGTATAAAAAGGAATGATCTAGTTCATTCTGTATGATAGGATAAACATGCTGGAGGATTTGAATGGCAAACAGTGCAGACACTGATAAGAGGGCATATCAGGAACCCTCTGATCAGGGTCTGCACTGTTTGCAAATGCCAATTAACCCTATTCTGCATTCAAATTTATATAAAAACAAGAGATGTTTGTAAAACATGTATACCCCCCAGACCCCCTGACCTTTGATCTGGTGACCTCAACTATAGAGGTCATCTAGCGGTCATGACTAATCACCACAGCAACTTTGAAGATCCTAAGCCAAACCACTGATCTTTCATTGATCTGAAAACATTTCATAAGTTAAGGTCATGGTGACCTTGACCTTTGACCTAGTGACCTCAACAACTATAGGGGTCATCAACTACCACAGCAAGTTTGAAGATCCCGAACCAAACCATTGAGCAGTTATTAATTGGAAACCATTTCATCAGTTAAGGTCATGATGACCTTGACCTTTGACCTAGTGACCTCAAAATCAATAGGGGTCATCTAGTTGTCATGACCAACCACCACAGCAAGTTTGAAGATCCTAAGCCAAACCCTTGAGCAGTTATTGATCGCAAACCATTTCACCAGTTAAGGTCATGGTGATCTTGACCTTTGACCTAGTGACCTAAAAAATAAAAGGGGTTATCTATTGGTCATGACCAACCACTACAGCAAGTTTGAAGATCCTAAGCCAAACCCTTGAAGTTATTGATCGCAAACCATTTCACCAGTTAAGGTCATGGTGACCTTGACCTTTGACCTAGTGACCTAAAAATCAATAGGGCTCATCTAGTTGTCATGACCAACCACCTAGGAAATTTGAAGATCCTAAGCCAAACCCTTGAGCAGTTATTGATCAGAAACCATTTTACAAGTTAAGGTCATGGTGACCTTGACCTTTGACCTAGTGACCTCAAATACAATAGGGGTCATCCAGTTGTCATGACCAACTACCGCAGCAAGTTTGAAGATTCTAAGCCAAACCCTTGAGCAGTTATTGATCGCAAACCATTTCACCAGTTAATAGCATGGTGACGTTGACCTTTGACCTAGTGACCTAAAAAACAATAGGGGTCATCTAGTGGTCATTACCAACCACCACAGCAAATTTGAAGATCCTAGGCCAAACCCTTGAGCAGTTATTGATCGCAAACCATTTCACCCTTTAAGGTCATGGTGACCTTGACTTTTGACCTAGTGACCTAAAAAACAATAGGACTCATCTAGTTGTCATGACCAACCACCTAAGCAAATTTGAAGATCCTAAGCCAAACCCTTGAGCAGTTATTGATCAGAAACCATTTTACCAGTTAAGGTCATGGTGACCTTGACCTTTGACATAGTGACCTCAAAATCAATAGGGGTCATCCAGTGGTCATGACCAACTACCACAGCAAGTTTGAAGATTCTAAGCTAAACCCTTGAGCAGTTATTGATCGGAAACCATTTAACCATTTAAGGTCATGGTGACCTTGACCTTTGACCTAGTGACCTCAAAATCAATAGGGGTCATCTAGTGGTCATGACCAACCACCACGGCAAGTTTGAAGATCCCAAGCCAAACCCTTGAGCAGTTATTGATCGGAAACCATTTAACCATTTAAGGTCATGGTGACCTTGACCTTTGACCTAGTGACCTCAAAAACAATAGGGGTCATCTACTTGTCATGACCAACCACCACAGCAAGTTTGAAGATTCTAGGCCAAGTCGTTTATTAGTTATCGTTCGGAAACCATCGATCTACCGACCGACCGACCGACCGACAGACCGACCGACCGACCGACCGACATGTGCAAAGCAATATACCCCCATTTTTTCAAAAGGGGGGTATAAAAATGAAGCCTACAATATAGTTTTTACCATCTAAATGTTAGAATGAAGCATGTAACAGTTTTTTGTCACCTAACATGTTTTTGTTTAAAGTACCAATGGCATTTCCAGAAACATTTAATCAAATAAAACAGTTCATCTGACAAACATACAAATAAAACTCAAATGTTACCCTCTCAAATGAGTCTCGTAGAGCCCAGTAAAGTTTCCTGATGGAGAGGCAACCAAATCTAAGGTGGGCGCTCATGCTAAGTGGTGGTCCTGTCAGATCAGGAAAGGTCTGGTTTGGCATGGTTACTCCTGTACCGAAGGCCTGGAAGTCAACACAGAAGAACATATTAGATCCAGATTCTTCATCCAACCCATAGTTATTACTACCGGTACTCATTATTATGGGTTTGGGTGCCTCTTAACCCTTTACTCCATGAATACTTGTAAGAAATAATGACATCATGAATATTAAGTAGATTAATTTTTATAACAACACATGGACACAGAATGTTTTGGCCATGGCAGAAACTGTAGAAATCATATCTATATCATGTACGCGAAGCAAACAGAGCAGACCTAGATCAGATGGCTCCAACAGGAGCCATCTGATTTGGGACTACTCTGTTTGAAAAGGCATATATAGAGTAAAGGGTTGATATCAAACATGTAAATTGACAGTTTGTAGATGCTAGTTCACTCATTCAGGTATTCAAAAGGGTGAAGCCCGACACACTAGATTAACCCTTTACCTCATATAAACGTGTTTTCATGCATTTGCAAACAGAGTAGACCCAAATCAGTTGGCTCCTACAGGAGCCGTCTGATCAGGGTCTGCTCTGTTTGCTCATGGAATTGGATAGATCGGTTTCTTTACTTTCTAAGATGGCTACAATGTTCCACCTTTCATGTTTCATTATAACTATTCTGTCCATGAATATTCAGTAGGTATTGAAATTTGTAATAAACATAGAACAGGGAAAGGGTAAAACAGATATAAAACTATTTCTGGTATGCAAGCAATGTAACTAGAGTTTGTTTTTGAGAAAAACACATGTCTCCCCCCGGTACCCCGCCCCCGCACCCATAAGAGGAATGAACGTTGTAACCAAGAGATACATAGATACATATAGATTGGTTGTGCATCACATACAGATTGGTTATCTGTAAACTTTTGTAGACATCTATAAACACTAGTTTTCCCTATAAATTTCATAATTGAAAAAAATCCAAACTTCTGTCAAAATTGTTGCAGCCCATATTCCAATCCACATGACCATCCTCACATATAGCTGGTTCATATGTAAAAGTTTGAATGAAAACTCTTACATAGTATAGGAGGAGTTAGCTGCACAAGACTTTTTCGCTATTACTCTATATAAGGAAAAACTCCAAAGGGTCATAACTTCTGTCAAAATTGTTGCAGCCAAAATTCCAAACCACATGACCATCCTCACATTTAGCTTGTTCATATGTAGAAGTTTGAAGTAAATTCCTCAAATACACATATAGCTGGTTCATATGTAAAAGTTTGAAGTAAATCCCTCAAATAGTGTAGGAGTTAGCTGCACAAGACTTTTTCGCTATATATTCTATAGCAGGAAAATCGAGTTGGCGCACAAGATTTTTTCGCTATAAGGAAAAACTACAAAGGGTCATAACTTCTGTCAAAATTGTTGCAACCAAAATTCCAAACCACATGACCATCCTCACATATAGCTGGTTCATATGTAAAAGTTTGAAGTAAATATCTCAAATAGTGTAGGAGGAGTTAGCTGCACAAGATTTTTACGCTATATATTCTATTTAAGGAAAAAATACAAAGGGCCATGACTTCTGTCAAAATTGTTGCAGCCAAAATTCCAAACCACATGACCATCCTCACATATAGCTGATTCATATGTAAAAGTTTGAAGGAAATCCCTCCAATGGTGTAGGAGGAGTTAGCTGCACAAGAATTTTAACAGACAGCACAAGATTTTTTTCGCTATATATTCTATAGCAGGAAAATCGAGTTGGAGCACAAGATTTTTTCACTATAAGGAAAAACTACAAAGGGCCATAACTTCTGTCAAAATTGTTGCAGCCAAAATTCCAAACCACATGACCATCCTCACATATAGCTGGTTCATATGTAAAAGTTTGAAGTAAATCCCTCAAATAGTGTAGGAGGCGTTAGCTGCACAAGATTTTTTCGCTATATATTCTATATAAGGAAAACAAATACAAAGGGCCATAACTTCTGTCAAAATTGTTGCAGCCAAAATTCCAAACCACATGACCATCCTCACATATAGCTGATTCATATGTAAAAGTTTGAAGGAAATCCCTCTAATGGTGTAGGAGGAGTTAGCTGCACAGACAGACTGACAGACAGACAGACAGACTTTCTGCACAACATCAATATGTCTCCCTCCCCTAAAGGGGGGAGACATAATTCCTGATACCGGTAACCTACACAAACTGATCTAGATGAGATGGCAAGAAACTCATCTTTTCATCAGGATAAAAAATGGTTGACACATCTGAACTGTAAATGTGAGCAGAAATGAAAGTAAAACAAGAATACTGCATGCTGGTGCCAACACTCATCTGTTTGATTGTAACTCATGTGATGGTGAACAAGTGTGTGAAGTTTCATAAGCATGAATAGTAAAGAAGTAATAGCCAACATTTAAGTTTTTAGACGAAAACAACAATGACAAAGGCAGACGCAGGAAGTACGATAATAGCTTGTATTTTTTTCTTTGAAAAACAGACAAGCTAATAAACTTTTAGAATTGTTAGAGCAGATTGAAACTTCTGTGATAAAAATTACTTCACTAACTGTATAAATATAGAGCTAAATTCTAGCTTAAGCAGACTGGCTTAAGAAGTAAGGAACATGCTGCCAGTTATCATATCTCTAGGTCTGAGAAATAAAGTTATCTTCCGGAGAATCGAGTGGTTATTGTACTCCACTATATTACTATATATCTGTTCTGTATGAAATGAATAAATGTGAATGACAAACAGGACAGACTCTGATCTGAGAGCTCCTTTAGGAGCACTATGATCTGGGTCTACATTGTTTGTAACCGCAAATGGTTAAATGATTATCATTTCATGATATGCAAAACCATGGCAATTTAAATTCAATTCAAAGGTCAACTTTGGTACGGTTCTAGATTTTTAAAACAGGCGTTAAGCTAAATGTTCACATACCATTTCTTCCACCTGTAAACGGTTCTGAAACAGTCTTAAAGCTTGAGTTTCTCCACCCATCCATTGGATGACACGGTTATTCTGTTCCTCATACTCCACTTGAGCCCCTGAAATATATCCTACCAAATGTAAGTTCATGCACTTTCCCAGTTTGTCATGGTTAACCCTTTCGCTGCCAAATTTTGTCGTCTGCAACATTTGTCGTCTGCTGCAATTTTCCATATTTATTTTTCTTCAAGTTTGTTTCAAGAAACAGTCACAGTAACAAACAGTTTTGATCCTGATGAGACGCCGAGTTACTCGGCGTCTCATCTGGATCCAAACTGTTTGCATTGGTCATCACAGATGCGGCATTGCCAGCGAAAGGGTTAAAATTCTTAACTCATTACCTGATGCATATTCATGTAAGAAAAACTGACATCATGAACATTTATTAACTGAATTTTAACAATTGGCATATGAACACGTTTTAGCTATGGCAGAAACTGTAGAATTGTTTCTATAAACTCCAAAGGTGAACAGAAAAGACCCTGATCAGCCAGCCCCTACAAGTGTAGACACTGTTTTCAAAGGTGTCAAAGGGTGTCTCTATCAGGTAAAGAGTTAACCCTTTCCTTCATATAAACGCCTTTTCACACATTTGCAAACAGAGAAGACCCAGGTCAGATGGATCCTATGAGAGCCGTCTGATCAGGGTCTGCTCTGTTTGCTAATGGAATTTGATAGATCTATATCTTAAGTTTCTAAAATGGCTACAATATTCCACCTTCCATATTTCATAATAACCATTTTGTCCATGAATATTTCATAGGTATTGAAATTTGGAATATACATGTATATAGAACATGTAAATTTGTAGACCAGTTTACATGGTAAACCTCCATTAGGCAAGTGGAAGACAGATTCACCTTTCAATTAGGCTTGGGGAAATAGTGACAATTTTTAAAATAACAATTAGCATTAAAAAGCGATACTTAGGTCTGTTTGTGTTAAATGAAATACGAATTGCTTACAGAAGATGACATATACATGGTTTACAGCCCAGAATAATCAGATACCTGTGCTTTTCAGCATCATAGCATGTCAAAGGGAAACAAAATAACTTATGCCACGACAGTATAAAATAATATTTTCAGCGTAAATTGTTTTCCCAAATTATTACAGGCAGTGAAATTTTGAACCGGTTTGAACAAAGAACTGAACCGTCAACGATTAACCCTTCTCTTGCTGAATTTTAAAATACATTTCTCCTTCTTTACCCATGCCCTGTTGTATAATTACACATATCTTCACTGTGTACAAGTAGTTCGCTGTGTAATCACTGCTGTGAAGTGCACTGGTTGCACAATCAACTTGTAAATAGTGCAGACCCTGATGAGACAGTTCCTGCAGGAGCTGTCTCATCTGGGTCTTCACTATTTACAGGTAAGTATATTGACGTGAATAACAAGCGAAGGGTTAACTGAGTTACCATGACAGCCCTAGTAAAAATAGTCGTAGCAAAACTTCTCTTCTTAAAAAAGTAAGGTGGTGTGGGGCATAACAATTCAAACTCTACGTTATATCTAGTAAGCAATGAAATATTGGGGTTTCAAAATACTTAATGCAGACTGAAAGCAATGCAGAAAGCTCCCCTATGTACACAATGCAGAAAGCTCCCCTATGTACACATTGCAAGAAAGCTCCCCTATGTACACAATGCAGAAAGCTCCCCTATGTACACATTGCAAGAAGCTCCTTTAAAAAAAATCTGATCTGAGTCTTCTCCTTTGCAAGTGGTTTGGATTTAGATGAGATAAACTGAACCCAGGGGGGTGATTATTATTGATAATAAGGAACCCCATTTTCAAATATTTTTCTGCAAATTGTGAAAAAGATACTTTTTAAAACTCAGTAAGTTCAGTAGCCTATGGCTACTTTGGCTACCAGTAAGGCCAACCAGCATACTGCTTGACTCTCGGACAGTTTTTAGACATCTGCTTGACTCTCTGACAGCTTTTATATATTACAATGTATTTGCATTGGTAATAAAGAATTTGCAACAAGTGTCTTTTCATACCATTGCATCAAGATCAGACGGCTCCTATAGGACCCATCTGATCAGAGTCTGCTCTTTTTGCTTTAATATGGTATAACACAGATCTGATTCTAGTTTCTGTCTGAGCCAATATATCTTGTGTTCATATAAAGCCATTATAATAACAATAATCTATTAAATAATTTTAACCCTTTCCTCCATAGGCTATTTTTAGAACCAACCTCTGAATGAATCTACCAAAAAGGAGCATTTACTACAGAAAAGGAAAATGTTATAATTGTTTAGTATAGAAACCACTGTGATAAATAGAGCATTTGCTCCTATGGAGCAAATGCTCTATTTATCACAATGGTTTCATAAAGTAACTTTTACAGAGGCACAGAAAGGCGTATTTATGGAGGAAAGGGTTAATGATGTCATAAATGGAAAAATTAAATACTCTTACCTAGGTCTTGTAATGTAGGAATCCCAAACTTGTCATCATGATTGCCAACGACAGGAAATTTGACCTTTGATAGGTCAATATCCTCTATAGGTCGCGGTGGGGACCCTACTGTCTCTGCAGCTAAATTGAACAACATGTAAGTCCATGGGGGCACACCACCATTATTTTCTATGATCCTGAAAAACAAAACCATTAGAATCTATAGTTCACTCACTTTCCCAATTCCAAAGGTTACGGTACACTTCAAATAAATATTTGGAACCTCTTCTGAATTTTAAAATGCATTGCTTTGCTTTGGAGAAAACCTCTACAAATAAATTAATTTTAAATTAGAAAAATGTGAATTCATACAGACCAAGGTAAATAACTCTTTTCATGCTTGCGACAAATTTGTGCCTACCTATGTAAACAGTGTGGATCCAGAATTTGTGCCTACCTATGTAAACAGTGTGGAACCAGAATTTGTGCCTACCTATATAAACATCCAGAATTTGTGCCTACCTATGACAGTATGTAAACAGTGTGGAACCAGAATTTGTGCCTACCTATATAAACATCCAGAATTTGTGCCTATCTATGTAAACAGTGTGGAACCAGAATTTGTGCCTACCTACGTAAACAGTGTGGATCCAGAATGTGTGCCTACCTACGTAAACAGTGTGGATCCAGTGTAACACCATATCTCATCAGAATCCAAATCATTTGACACTCTCACTACAATTTTGAAGAGAAATGAAGATTCTTTTTACTGAAGCAGATGACAACATTAGCAGAGCAGTCTGATCTGGTCTGATCTGTGTCTGCTCTACTTGCTTATGAAATTATATAGATTATAAAGATTGATCATGTTTTTGGAAAAGCATGATAGAAAATCCACACTGAAGATGACAGCAGACCAGACACCATTTGTATATCAACCCTTTAGTTCTGATTCTACAGATTTTGCCATGGTAAAAACTGCCCCTGTTCATAATTCAATCATAAAATATCATCTAATTAACCATTTCCCTCATATAAACAGCTTTATCATGCCTTTGCAAACAGAGACTGAGTAGACCTAGATCAGATGGCTTTTACCATCTCCTATATCAATAAATCACGTGGTCGCTTTAGCTCGCCTCTATTTTATTTGAAATTCTCAGACTTACTCATTGGGGTCCCAGAGTGTATGGGATACTTTCTCCACCCATCTAACGCCCTTTTCCTCACAGAGATTCTTTACACCATCGTCTCGCTCCCTCCAAATAGGCTCAGGGTCATTTTCAAAAGACAATGTTTGTACATCCCATTCCTGCAAATAAAACATGAACCTTTTAATCCATGAATATTTATATAAGAAATCCCTATGACATCCCTAAATATCATTTAGTTTTCACATATTTGCAAACAGAGTAGACCATATCAGACAGCTCTTATAGACGATGTCTGATCAGGGTCTGCTCTGTTTGCTAACGGAATTTAATAGTTCTGTTTCTTTACTTTCTAAAATGGCTACAATGGTCAACCTTCCATATTTCATCATTACTATTTTTGTCCAAGAATATTCAGTAGGTACTGAAATTTGAAATAAACATAGAACAGGAAAAGGGTTAATCTTTTATCTCATAAATACACTAAGTTACTCTGTGTGTCTTATCTTGGTCAAATAATGCCTTTCTACGCCTTTGCAAACAGAGTAGACCCAAATCAGACGACCCTGTTTGCTTAGGATATAATTCTAGAGTTTCTGCCATGGCCAAACATTACTGTGTCCATGTGTTGTTATAACAATTAATCTAATTAATATTCATGATGTAATTATCTCTTACATGAATATTCATGGAGTAAAGGGTTAACAATATACATGTAGACCATTCAATAATAAAGGTTTAAATTCACTGGAGGTTTTTGAATAACAAATAGTGTAGAATCTGATCAAAGGGCTTCGATAGCAGTCCTCTGATTTAGATCTACAATATCTGCAAATGATCTGGTTCAGTTACTGTTTGCAAGGGCTTCAACCTTTTCCTCCATAAATACGCCTTTCTACGCCTCTGTAATAGTCACTTCTTGAAACCATTGTGATAAATAGAGCATTTGCTTCATAGGAGCAAATGCTCTATTTATCACAATGGTTTCTATACTACACAATTATAACATTTTCCTTTTCTCTAGTAAATGCTCCTTTTCTGTAGATCCATTCAAAGAGGTTGGGCCTAAAAATAGCCTATGGACGAAAGGGTTAAAAGGAGTATCACTGGAGTAAAGGGTTAAATCATTTTTACATTTAACCCTTTTCCCTGTTCTATGTCTATTCCAAATTTAGATACCTACTGAATATCCATGGACAAAATAGTTATAATGGAATATGAAAGGTGGAATATTATAGCCATTTCAGAAAGTGAAGAAACAGATCTTTCAAATTCCATTAGAAACAAGAGATGTTTGTAAAACATGTTTACCCCCCCCCCCCCCGAACCCCTGACCTTTAATCTGGTGACCTCAACTATAGAGGTAATCTAGTGGTCATGACTAATCACCACAGCACATTTGAAGATTCTAAGCCAAACCACTGATCATTTATTGATCTGAAAACATTTCACAAGTTAAGGTTATGGTGACCATGACCTTTGACCTAGTGACCTCAACAACTATAGGGGTCATCTAGTGGTCACGACCAACCACCACAGCAAGTTTGAAGATCCAGAACCAAACCATTGAGCAGTTAATAATCGGAAACCATTTCATCAGTTAAGGTCATGATGACCTTGATCTTTGACCTAGTGACCTCAAAAACAATAGGGGGTCATCTAGTTGTCATGACCAACCACCACAGCAAGTGTGAAGATCCTAATCCAAACCCTTGAGCAGTTATTGATCGTAAACCATTTCACCAGTTAAGGTCATGGTGACCTTGACCTTTGACCTAGTGACCTCAAACACAAAAGGGCTCATCTGGTTGTCATGATCAACCACCTAAGCAAATTTGAAGATTCTAAGTCAAACTCTTGAGCAGTTATTGATCAGAAACCGTTTTACCAGTTAAGGTCATGGTGACCTTGACCTTTGACCTAGTGATCTCAAAAACAATAGGGGTCATCCAGTGATCATGACCAACTACCACAGCAAGTTCGAAGATTCTTAGCCAAACCCTTGAGCAGTTCTTGATCGGAAACCATTTAACCAGTTAAGGTCATGGTGACCTTGACCTTTTACCTTGTGACCTAAAAAACAATAGGGGTCATCAAGTGGTCATGACCAACCACCACAGCAAGTTTGAAGATCCCAAGCCAATACCTTGAGCAGTTATTAATCAGAATATATTTCACCATTTAAGGTCATTGTGACCTTGACCTTTGACCTGGTGACCTCAAAAACAATAGGGGTCATCTAGTTGTCATGACCAATCACCACAGAAAGTTTGAAGATTCTATGCCAAGTCTTTTATTAGTTATCATTCGGAAACCATTGATCTACCGACTGACCGACCGACTGACAGACCGACTTACCGACCGACATGTGCAAAGCAATATACCCCCTTTTTTTTCAAAAGGGGGGTATAAAAAGAGAAGACCCCGATCAGACGTGAAATCACATCTATATGAAGGAAAGGGTTAGTAAGTAAGCATAGCCTGATAACACACTGCCTATAGGCCTCAGGATCAAAAGAACTCTGCATCTCAACTCTTAACTATGATCTGATACGCAATAAACCTGTACTGAAATCAATATTTCTTAATTAATACCTAGGACAAAGCTTTGATGAGACTCTTTGCCTTTAAATGATATAAGTAATCCTGGCCTCGTATCGTTGAGGAAGTGTCATACATGATTTTTTAACCCCTCAGCTGATAGATACCCTTTTTACTTTTGAAAAGTTTTGTTGTTCAGATATTTGAATTACAACACTCAGCTAAAGGCCTCAGGATCTAAATAACTCAAAATAAAAAGACCTAACTAAGATCTAATACACAATAAATTTGTAAGGAAATCAATATTTCTCAATTGACCCTTTCCCTTATACAAGCACTTGTTCATGCCTACATGCAAACAGAGTAGACCCAGATCAGACTCTTTTTTATAACTTAATGCTAGTGCCAAATTTAAGATTATCTTTGCAAATAATTTGGATCCAGATAAGATGCTGATTAACTTGACACATGAGACAGAAGATATGATAGTCCCTTGTCAAATCATAGCTGCAGTGATGTGAAAATGTGTGAAGTTTGATTGAGACCAAGGTTTTGGCAATACCTAAACTTCTTTTCTTGAAAAACAGACAGGCTAAATAAAATAATAAACTGAATTAAAGCAGACCGCAACTTTTACAAATGAATATATGTATCTGAAAAGAGTTAAATCTATCAGACATTTTGGAAATTAACATTTGAACCAAGCCTCATGGGTCTTTTCAGTGTCATATCTTAAACTGATTATGATTGTGAAATTAACCCTTTTATCAGAGAAACCAGTGACTGCCATTTGCAAACACTGTAGATGCAGATCAAAGCGCTCTTCTTGTATTTAGGTCTGCTTTATTCGTCATCCAAATCCTCTAGCAAAAATAATAATTTAATCCTTTCCTCCATAAATACGCCTTTCTATGCCTCTGTAATAGTCATTTCATGAAACCTATGGAGCAAATGCTCTATTTATCACGATGGTTTCAATACTACACAATTCTAACATTTTCCATTTCACATCTCTCTTTATAGTGTCATACAAACACAGGAAACTTTTGTCATGGCACAAACCATACAATCAGATCTATAGCATTCCATAAGCAACCAGAGAAGACCCTGATCAGACGGCTCCTACAGGAGCCATTTGATCTGGGTCCATGCTTATAAAACTTTTAGTTGAGTCTGAGAACGTTCTCAAGCATTTGATTGGTCAGATTTGAGCCTTTGGCTCAAATCTGACCAATCAAAAGCTTGAGAACTCAAATCTGACCAATCAAAAGCTTGAGAACTCAAAAGATTATACAAGGAGTAAAGTGTTAAACAATGCGGAAGATTTCAATCTGAAATCTCTGCATTCAATCTGGATTATGCACAAATAGTATCACCTGGAATAGTTCACTGAAGATATCCACAGGATTGCCGCGGAACACATACAAACGTCCCCCGTATTTCTGGAAGGTCTCATCTAGATCTACCAAACTCTCTCGTAGAAATCGCATCCTATTATATCCAGCAGTCTTGGTACCTGAATAAATGTACATTTCACTAATTTAACCCTTTACACCATGATTATTCATGCAAGAAAAATAATGTATGTACGAATATTCATTAGTTTCACCCTTTACTACATGAATATTTATGTAAGAAATGGCATCATGCATATTAATTGGCTGTATTTCTATTTTTAACACATGAACATACAAATACTTAACCAAAACAGAAAGTGTAGAATTAGATCTATATTATATTCAGCAAACAAAGCAGACCCTGATCAGACAGCTGTCTGGTAGTGGGTATACTCTGTTTGCAAAGGCATAGGAACTTCCTAAGGCGTATTTATGGAGTAAAGGGTTAATATTTATAATGGCATTTGAACAAGAAAAGTTTCGGCCATGATAAAACCTCGATATAATTCCATAAGCAAACAGAGCAGACCTGTATCAGACAGCTCTTACGAGAAACTATTGTAGTGTCATTTACATACAGTATAGACCCAGATCAGACGGTTGAAAAATGGAGAAAACTACTTTGATGAATACAAACCATCTTTGTAGATGATAGTCAATAAGTTAACAGGTATTTAAAATTATTCTGAGTGTCTTATTTCAGTGATTTTTTATTGTTTATTTGTTTCTTCCTGTGAGAGGATTTATTCATGAAACTTTATTGATATTTACAGTACTTCTAAATATGAAATGTCAATTGTATTTTACCTGCAACTTCTCCATCGAATATAAACACTGGGTAAACTGAATCAGCTGAGCTCACTGCTTCCTGTAGAGCTGGGTTGTCATGCAAACGAAGCCCATGTCTGAACCAGTGAATGGCAGCCCCGGTGGGGCTAGACCCATCTCTTGGAGTGGCGGTCGGTGGCATTATCTCAATTTCTGGTGAAAGGAAAGGATAAATCTGTAAGTATCATACTTTCATACATAAATGAGGACTTAGACTTAGAAAAACTAATAAGCAGTTGCAAAGTCATTAAAAGGCTTCTGTATCAGGTAAGGCTTCAGTCATACTAAGGCTTATGATAGATATGATTGTCTGTGATCTGAGGTCATATAGTTACAATCATTACCAGGTCATGTAACAAGTCAAAGATAATCGTTGATGTCATTATTTCTTATATAATACTCATGGAGAAAAAGCGTTAAAATTTTACTTGATGAATATCCATTTAACGCTTTCCCTGTTCTATGTTTATTCCGAATTTCAATACCTACTGAATATTCATGGACAAAATAGTTATAATGAAATATGGAATGTGGAGCATTGTAGCCATTTTAGAAAGTAGAGACAGACCTATCAAATTCCATAAGCAAACAGAGCAGAACCCTGATTAGACGGCTCCTATAGGAGCCATCTCATCTGGATCTACTCTGTTTGCAGATGCGTGAAAATGTGCTTATATGAGGGAAACGGTTAAGAAGTCTCAAGCCTTTGCTACATGAAAATAATGACATTATGAACATTAATAGGATTAATTGTTATAAACCGGAAACTTTCTTGAGAATGAATGTCCCCTTTTCCTATCTAAATTTGCAACCACTGACTGACAAGTCATCAATTTTGGGGACTTAAACATCCATCTTGACATTCCGAATGATAGAAACATTGCTAACTTTGTTAGTACACTCAAATCCTTTGGACTGCAGCAGCATGTGAATGAAGCCACTCATGTAGGGGGACACATCCTGGATGTTATTATTACGCAGGATGTTGACAAATGTGTGTCAAACATTGAAGTCACAGATCCAGGACTATATGACAGTAGTGGTAAAATTATGCGTGATCATTTTTCTATAACTTTCGAGGAAAAAGGCAGCAAAACCTCTGACAGTGAGGAAAAACGTTTCATTTCGAAAACTTAGGGCAATTAATGTTGAATCATTCAAAAGAGATCTCCTCAACCCAGGACCCATCGAAGCAAGTATGCAAATGACATATGTTGATGAGCTGGTTAAATCATATAGATCTACACAAACATTGGCGGCACTTGTCAATAAACATGCACCATTGTGCACCAAAACCATAACACTCAGACCATCATTTCCATGGTATACCAGAAACTGAATGATGCTAAATATGTAAGGCGCAAGTTGGAATGGAACTGGAAAAAGTCCAGACTCACAATAGACCATCAGCTGTACAGAGAACAGTGTGCAAAAGTGAACATGCTGTTAACAAAGTCAAAGGTTGATTTCTACTCAGAGAAAGTAGAATCATGCCAGGCTGTGAGACTCAAAGAGTCGTTTCAAAGTCACTAAGCATCTGCTAGGTTCAACTAGTGACATCACATTGCCTAAAACTTCGTCCTCAAAACTTGCACAAGACTTCAGTGACTTTTTCGTTGACAAAGTGAACAAAATACGGGCAGATATTGAAATCAGGCACTGTATCCAGTGTGCCTGTTACCACTGAAATGCAGTATTCAAGGAACTATTTAGATAATTTTGCTACAGTTACAGTAGAGGAAGTAGAACAGATCATTAAGACATCCCCCTGTAAGTCCTGTGAACAGGATCCAATACCTACATGGTTGTTAAAGTCATGCCTGATAATCTCCTACCGATTATGATAAAAATTATAAACTCCTCTTTAGACCCTGCCTACGTTCCTAAAAGTTTCAAAATGTCACATGTCAGACATCTTTTAAAGAAAATGGATCTCAATTCAAATGAACTTGTAGCCTGTATCAAATTTGCCATTTGTCTCCAAAGTGTTAGAAAAAGTGGTCGACAAAAGCATTGAGTCCCACTTGACCTTAAACAGTCTACATGAGCATCAGTCGGCAGACCAAAAGCAGCATTCACTGCTCTTCTGAAAGTTCAAAATGACATCCTTCAATCCCTAGATAAAAACGAAATTACAATTCTGGTGATGCTTGACTTATCGGTTGCATTTGACACTATCGATCATGAAACGTTGCCAAAATGCCTGGAAAAAGACTTCAGAATCATTGGAAAAACCCTTAATGGATAACCACCTATCTGAATGACTGCAATCAAATAGTCTCAGCAGATGGAGAATTTTCCGTCCCAGTTAACATGAAATATAGCGTGCCACAGGGATCGGTCCTAGGACTAAAGCACTACATCATGTACACAAAACCTGTCGGCTCAATCTGCAGAAACCATGGGCTGACCCACCATTTTTATGCCAATGACTCACAGTTATGTCAACAAGAAGCTTCATTGCGAGTTAAGGACTGTTTCAAAGAAATAGTCCCTTGGATGCACCAGAACATACTGAAGCTCAATACTGACAAAACTGAGGTCATCCTGTTTCATACAAAGACCAAAAAAGTACCTGCAAAGATTCATGTGCAAGTAGGACACTCTAAAATCAAACCATCTTTGTGTATAAAGAATCTCGTGCATGGCTCGATTCACAAATGGATATGACATCACATGTCAATTCCGTGTGTAGGTCTAGTTATGCACAGCTCCGACAAATAGGCCATATAAGAAAGTACCTCTCACCTGATGCTACCAGGACTTTGGTGAACTCTCTAATTATATCAAAAATAGAATATTGCATGGAATTTCAAACAACGCACTGTGGAAACTTCAAAGAGTGCAAAACACAGCAGCCCGCATCATAACCAGAACTCCTCGATATAATCATATCACGCCGGTTTTGAAGGAACTTTACTGGCTTCCGATTCAACATCAGATTGAATTCAAAATTCTGACACTTATGTATAAACTATAAAGCCATGGACAATGAATCTCCCAAGTACATTGTCTACATGCTTGACGTGTACAGGCCGCGCAGAGAGTTAAGGTCAGCAAGTAGTCCCTTGTTGTTGGTTGTACCAAGAAGTTGTATGGTAAAATAAGGTGAGAGAAGTTTCATGCATGCAGCTCCAAAACTTTGGAAAGCTCTACCATCAGGCATTACAGACACAAGCTCACTGGCATGTTTCAAAAGATGTCTGAAAATGTATTTTTTCAACATTTATTACTATAACAGGTTAGGAAACGATATGTTGTATATCTTTCATTGGCCGGATAGACAATCATGCAGTTCCTTCCGGTTAGTGATTTCATATCTATTGTATATCTTTCATTGGCCAGATAGATAATCATGCGGTTCCTTTCGGTTAGTGATTTCATCTCTATTGTAACTACTGGATAGACAATCATGTGGTTTCTGTTCAGTGGTTGCTTTGTTTCCCTATCTCATTGATCAGGCAGATGATATTATGGGGTCCCTTTTGGTCATTGATTATTTATGGTTTTTATATACATACTTGCATTGATTTGGTAGACAATCATGAGGTTCCTATCTGGTCAATGCTGCATCTTTATTATTTTTATCGATATATATGTATTAAATGTATTTTGTTTTAAATATTCTATATGCATTGAATATAAAATATTCTATATGCATTGAATATACGGTACCCGGTTTTGTACATGTAATTTATCCTTGTGAAGGGTCTGATCAGGGTCTGCGGTGTTGACCTATGAAATAATGTGGGATATGATTCTATATTTTCTGCCATGGTAAAATATTTTGCAGACCCTGATCAGGGTCCATGCTTATAAAGCTTTTTGTTGAGTCTGAGTTTTGTTCTCAAGCTTTTGATTGGTCAGATTTGAGTTCTCAAGCTTTTGATTGGTCAGATTTGAGCCAAAGGCTCAAATCTGACCAATCAAAAGCTTGAGAACGAACTCAGACTCAACTAAAAGTTTTATAAGCATGGACCCAGATGACGCCTACAGGAGTCAACTGATCTGGATATTCTGTTTAAAAATATGTGAAACAATGTTTATATGAAGTAAAGATAGATTTGGTAGATAATCCATCAAGAAATAGTTCTCAGACCAGTCACCAGTGGTTTCTAATATGAAACTTTTAATCCTTCTCTTGCTCAATTTTAAAATACATTTCTCCTTCTTTACCGATGTCCTGTTGTATAATTACATATAACGTCACTGTGTACAAGTATTTCGCTGTGCAATCACTGCTATGGAGTGCACTGGTTGCACAATCAATTTGTAAATAGTGCAGACCCTGATGAGACAGCTCCTGCAGGAGCTGTCTCATCTGGGTCTTCACTATTTACAGGTACATGTAGGTATATTGACGTGAATAGCAAGCGAAGGGTTAATCCTTTCCTTCATACGGTATATAAACACTTTTTCATGCATTTGCAAATAGAGTAGACCCAGATCTGATTAGAAGCCCCTATAGGAGCCGTCTGATCAGGGTCTGCTCTGTTTGCTAGTAGAATTTGAAAGATCTGTTTCTTCAATTTCTAAAATGGCTACAATATTCCACCTTCCATATTTCATAATAACTATTTTGTCCATGAATATTGATTATTCAGTAGGTGTTGAAATTTGGAATAATTATGGAACAGGGAAAGGGTTAAAAGCGTTTTTCACCTGGTTGCCACGGCAAGTAAAATTCTGCATAGATGACTCGCACCAATAATTGAAGAAATCCAATATGGCTCAAGGACTCGCCTTGTCAGGGTCTGCTGTTTGCTTATTGAATTATGTAGATCTGATTCTACAGTTTCTGTCAAGACCAAAACAATTGTGTTCATTTCATATTATAAAAATTCAGCTAATAAATAATCACGATTTATGTCATTATTTCTTACATGAATATTCATCAGGTAAGGGTTAACCCTTTCCCTCATACAAATGCCTGATCACACACCTTTGTAAACAATGATATAGACCCAGATCTGGGTCCATGCTTATAAAGCTTTTAGCTGAGTCTGAGTTTCGTTCTCAAGCTTTTGATTGGTCAGATTTGAGTTCTCAAGCTTTTGATTGGTCAGATTTGAGCCAATGGCTCAAATCTGACCAATCAAAAACTTGAGAACGAACTCAGACTCAACTTAACGTTTTATAAGCAGTTTCTACCAATACCGAAATATGTTGTATGAACTCAGCTAATAAATATTTATAATGTCATTATTTCTTACATTAATATTCATGTGGGGAAAGGGTTAATAGACAAAATACTTACATACATGAATATGTTAGGAGAATGAAGCCAATGTTACATGTATATGGTCCACACTGCTTCCTTTTACCAGCTACAGAGCACAGACTGTTCCTGAAATAAAACCCAATACCTCAAAACTAATCCAGTTATAGTATCACACAGCTCATCTGTATGAAACAGCTGACGACGCTACAAATATCAGTCTGCTTTATTTTCATGTGACCTTTTTCTCATGCATCCTTGCACACCAAATAATTGTGGACTGCAAAAACTGTTGTCTGCTACAATTTTCAATTATTTCTCTACAAAAAAATTATTTTGTAATAGAAGTTTGAATTAGGATGACAAAAATTGAAGACCGTAATAAGAGGCTCCCTAATTTGGGTTTACACTATTTGCGAATGACAGTAAATACATCCAAAGGGTTTAAGATTGAATCATGGAAGAGTTTGTTCAGGAATGATGATTTTGGTTTGTGAATACACACACAAGATATAAGATACAAATCTTTATTCGGCATAAAATAGCATTTATAAGCATATTCATAGCCATCAATATATATGAACAATTAAATATCTACATACATACACACATATATATAGAGCTCTATTAATTAACCCATTCCCTTATATTGTCGACTCTGTAGAAGTCACTTCGTGAAACCATTGTGATAAATAGAGCATTTGCTCCTATAGGAGCAAATGCTCTATTTATCACAGTGGTTTCAAACTACAAAATTCTAAATTTTCCTTTTCTCTAGTTAATGCTCCTTTTCGGTAGATTTATTCAATGAGGTTGTATCTAGAAATAGCCTATGAGGTAATGGGTTAATGCAAGTAGCAAAAGCAAGTGAACAGCAACAAATGTAAGGCATACTGCCAGACAGTATTTTAATTCGATAAAATGGAATATTTTGCAGTCTAGTCTCATGCAAAAATTTATGAAACAGTCGCAGATTTATTGATGAACACTATTTTTTCAATAGAATCAAACATCAGAGATAAGCACTGATGCTTCCATCGTAGAAAGCACAAGCTACGAGAGACAGTATCAATTTGTCTGACCTTATCATACCCCACCCACCAAAAGACCTGTCGTAGCGAATTTCAGAAAGTCAAGATGCGATAGTGTAGCATAGCATAGTAAGTTTTCTACACAACTATGAAATTTTAACCCTTACGATGTGGGACACAAGTCACTAATATCCTTTGCAAACAGTGTAGACAATGGTGAGAGGGTTCATTGGGGTTCTCACCAGTGTCTGCACTGCTTGTCATGTTATACATAACACTTTTCTTTAGAAAAATCCCTTAATATTTGCCATAAGCTTGACCTGTTTGAAATTTGGAAGTTCAACATTGAAAGATTGTAGTGGACAATACAAGCTGTAGCAAAATACAATTCGAACAAGTCAATTGAACATACAAGTAAACACACTATAAAGCGACCACTTTATGAATAAACAAAGTTACATAGATGTTCTTAACCCTGTACTTCATAAATACGCCTTTCTACACCTCTGTAATAGTCACTTCTTGAAACCATTGGGATAAATAGAGCATTTGCTCCATAGGAGCAAATGCTCTATTTATCACAATGGCTATGGAGCAAATGCTCTATTTATCCCAATGGTTTCAATACTACACAATCCTAACATTTTCCTTTTCTCTAGTAAATGCTCCTTTTTGGTAGATTCATTCAAAGAGGTTGGGTCTAAAAATAGCCTTTGGAGGAAAGGGTTAACCCATTCCTTTTGACACCTCTGCAAAATTCACCGGTTGAAACAATTATAGGAGCAATTCCGAGCAAATGCTCCATTTATCACAACTACAAAAGTCTAACATTTTCCTTTTTCTCTTGTTAACGCTCATTTTTGGTGGATTTATTCAAAGTTGTTGGATCTAAAAATAGCTTATGAGGGAATGGGTTAAAAGTAGGTGGTTGCTTAATGCAGGATGAAAGTACACAGTAATTCATAAAGCTCTCCTGCAGGTGCTTTCTGCAAAAATTTAATCATGCAATAAAGTACCTACCGGTAGTTATAGTCTACTATCAGTACGAAGCACCGCTCAGCCGACAGTACATTTACTCCCCTGGTCATTGAGTCATTTGCTTACAATATTGAGCAATGCTAACATATGGCGCAATCATGCAGCCGCAGTACCGGCTAGTGACCCTCACAGGTACCCATTTTAACCCCTGGGTGGAGAGGAGGTACGGGTGGGAGAACAGAAAAGCGTCTCTGAAATTTCCGGGAAGGACCTGGATTTGAACCCCGGACCTCGGGAATGGCAGTCAAACGCGTTACCACTAGACCACTGCACACCACCCAATAAGCTACCACCTGCCTTTAACCTTTTCCTTTATATACATGTAGATACCTTTTCATGCCTTTGCAAAAAGAGTAGACCCAGATCAAATGACTCCTATTGCAGACGTTTGAATTTGATCAGGGTTTGCTTCGTTTGTTTTTGAAACTATAATACATTGTAGATATGACTCCCCAGTTTCTACCAATATCAAAATATCCTGTGTACATATGTCAGTATGAAAATTCAAGTAATAAATACCAAGGAAGTATGTATCCATTGCTCTTCTATATGAATTGTAGTACTGATTACTTTTCATATATTCAAAAGGCCTTGAAAATGTGCAGGGATCGTGCAGGGTTGTGAAAGTTTGGGGTAGCGAGAGTATGTTAGCGACAGACATGGTTTGGCCATGGTAGAAACTGCCAAATTAGATCAATATAATCCGATAAGTGAACAGAGCAGACTAATAGCACAACTCTACTGCTTCAAAAGGTGTCTATATTCAGTAAACGGCTAAATAAGTTTCTAAATGAAACTGAAAATTCAAAACCTCTTGAGTAATAATTTGAGATAGAATCAATAAGTTTCTGACTGAAACTGAAAATTCGACACCTCTGGAGATATCATTAAATTCTTGCTTTTATTATCTGACTATTGGGGATTTGTTTGCTTGGTTGGTTAGGGGTTTTATGACACTGACTACAGAGCAACACTGTCAGTGACTGAGCATACTCAGATATCAAAATCATCATGTCTTCACCAAATCCTATGTTGTGCCCACTCTTTAGAATTGTCTCACACAAAATAGTGGTGGAGAAATAAAGGAGTTATTCTTAAAAATGTTTCAATTAATGCATCTTATCTGCACCTCTGCTGAATACAAATGTAGGTCATATAGCGCAGATGTATGATAATGATGAATAATGCGATACAGTTCTACAGAAGTCATCTGATATTACAGTAAAATGCCTCTAAACATCAATTCCAGTAGAGAAGAATTTAGATACTTTGAGGCAGGTGGCTGCTTAAGTCAGGGTGAAATTCATGCAGAGAGCTCCTACAAGAACTTTTTGCATGACTTTCACCCTGAATTAAGCTGCCACCTGTCTCCAAAACCAAACTGTATACTTATATAGATGTCCGGTTTAGAGGGGTTTTACTGTACTCTGTTTGGAAATGTGTCAAAAAGCGCTGGATCCATTACCATACAAAATATTCCTCTGATTTATCTAATAACAAGAGAGTCGTCACGGGTGACAAATGCCCCCAAAGTGTTTGACACCGAAATGCATTTTGGCGGAAAAACAATACAATGTAATTATTATTATACCACATTTATATAGCGCTCTTTTCATACAGGATATGTGCGTTCAAAAGCGCTTCACAAAGATACATTTTCTGTACAATAATGCGTAAATTACAGAACATTTAAAATAAAATATATTTAATACTTATATATAGATAAGAATAATAATAAAATAGAATTTATTTAGGACATTGGTAAATAAGCTACATCTTTTCCGTAAGTTTATCTGTCTGTGTCGTATTATGTTCTATTATAGTGTGTCAACGCACTCAGATTATAAAAAACCCAAAAAAAAAACTTGAATGCAACATTCTATGCGCAGTGCCAGTACGTCCCATAATTTTGATCCAGACTCAACAGACTTGGGTACATTCGTTTAACATACAACACTGCACATAAAATATTGCCGGAAAATTGGGTAACAGAACAGATCAATTTGAAGTTCATGCATATAAACTAAGCAATACAAATACACAACTGTTATATACGCGCAGTATTCAACCCCTCCAGTCAAACACTATTCGACCCGCTATGGCAATGAGGGAGTACACAGCGTATCATATTTTAATATGTGAAATATGTAATGCAGGTGTTACATGAAATTTTGATGCTGTTAAAAATGACACAGGAGTCAGTTCTTAGCATTAAAAACCTTTGACGATTATGATAGCTAAGAAAAGAGCCGGGGGTCAAAACTTAGTTAAAAAGGACCCTAGGTCATTCTCAACGTTAAAAAGGACCCTGGGGTTGATTGTCAACGTTAAAAACAGATCCTGGGTAAATTCTTAACGTTTTAAAAAAAGACACAGGGTCAAATTTGGAATCCGTAGCTGATAAGGTATAGGAGATATTCTCCGGACAAGCTTTTTGTAAAATCAAGGTCAAAGGTCAAGGTCAACGTTACAGTGACCTGAAAATGATACGCGACACTCCGCCGTCCCAAGATGAACTCACACACCAAATTTGGAATCCGTAGCTGGTAAGGTATAGGAGATATGCTCCTGACAAGCTTTTTGTAAAATCGAGGTCAAAGGTCAAGGTCACAGTGACCTGAAAATGGTACGCGACACTCCGCCATCCCAAGATGAACTCACACACCAAATTTGGAATCCGTAGCTGGTAAGGTATAGGAGATAATTTTTTATGCTCCGGACAAGCTTTTTGTATAATCGAGGTCAAAAGTCAAGGTCAAGGTCACAGTGACCTGAAAATGGTATGCCACACTCCACCATCCCAAGATGAACTCACACACCAAATTTGGAATCCTTAGCTTGTAAGGTATAGGAGATATACTCCGGACAAGGTTTTTGTAGCTGGTAAGGTATAAGCTTTTTGTAAAATCGAGGTCAAAGGTCAAGGTCACAGTGATCTGAAAATGGTACGCGACACTCCGCCATCCCAAGATGAACTCACACACCAAATTTGGGATCCGTAGCTGGTAAGGTATAGGAGATATGCTCCGGACAAGCTTTTTGTAAAATCGTGGCCAAAGGTCAAGGTCACAGTGACCTGAAAATGGTATGCGACACTCCTCCATCCCAAGATGAACTAACACACCAAATTTGGAATCCGTAGCTGGTAAGGTATAGGAGATATGCTCCGGACAAGCTTTTTGTAAAATCGAGGTCAAAGGTCAAGGTCAAGGTCAAGGTCACAGTGACCTGAAAATGGTACGCGACACTCCGCCATCCCAAGATGAACTAACACACCAAATTTGGAATCCGTAGCTGGTAAGGTATAGGAGATATGCTCCGGACAAGCTTTTTGTAAAATCGAGGTCAAAGGTCAAGGACAAGGTCACAGTGACCTGAAAATGGTATGCGACACTCCGCCATCCCAAGATGAACTCACACACCAAATTTGGAATACGTAGCTGGTAAGGTATAGGAGATATGCTCCGGACAAGCTTTTTGTATAATCGAGGTCAAAAGTCAAGGTCAAGGTCACAGTGACCTGAAAATGGTACGCGACACTCCACCATCCCAAGATGAACTCACACACCAAATTTGGAATCCTTAGCTGGTAAGATATAGGAGATATACTCAGACCAAGGTTTTTGTAGCTGGTAAGGTATAAGCTTTTTGTAAAATCGAGGTCAAAGGTCAAGGTCAAGGTGACCTGAAAATGGTACGTGACACTCCGCCATCCCAAGATGAACTCACACACTAAATTTGGAATCCGTAGGTGGTAAGGTATAGTAGATATGCTCCGGACAAGCTTTTTGTAAAATTGAGGTCAAAGGTCAAGGTCACAGTGACCTGAAAATGGTACGTGACACTCCGCCATCCCAAGATCAACTCACACACAAAATTTGGTATCCGTAGCTGATGTGACAAAGGAAATATACTCCGGACAAAAGGTACACACACCCACCCACACACACCCACGCACGGTGCGATCACTATATGCCGCCAAAGCCTAGCTTTGGGGGCATAAAAACAACTTTTTCAATAATTACACAACCTGACAATATAATACAGTGACAAGAGACTTGTATCACACATAAACCATCTCCCACGTACTGGTAAATATGCTCTAATCAATAACCCTGCCAGGAAACTGAACAAACAGCAGTAGATTTTACCCAGAGTTCCAAATAAGATGCATAAATTAAAATATTTTCAAAGTACATGTATAACTTCTTTATTTCTCCATCAAGCCCTATGTTGTGGCTACTCTTTAGAATCGTCTCGAAGAGACAATTCTAAAGAGTAGCCATAACATAGGGTTTGGTGGAGAAAAGAAGATTTTAATATTTGAGTACTCACTGTTATCTGTAGCTCTGTTTTACCTCAGCAAATGTTCCAAGTGAGACTCATATACATTGACCTTTACCATATGAATGATGACTGTATATGATTTCAGTAAGCTGAAATTGTATATTGGTATCATGAACAAGGACTTTATGACTACTGCTGAAACTGCAGAATCAGATTTATATCAATTCAAAACAAACAGAGCAGCCCTTGATCAGATGATTCCTACATCAGCCATCTGATCAGACTCTACTCTGTTTGCAAATGTCCTGAAAGACATGTTTCACTGTCTATTCTAGAGAGGGGGATTGGGGGGGTGTATTTACCCTACATTTTTGAAAATTCCTCCATATTTTTCATTTCAGAATAGACACTGATTTTTATCAGGTGAAGTAATAGGCTGTGAGTAAAGCTTATTAACATTTTACTCCATAAATACTGACCTTTCTATGCCGTTGCAAACAGAGTAGACCCAGATCAGATGGCTCCTAAAGGAGTCATCTGATCAGGGTCTGCTCTGTTTGCTTATGGAATAATAAGACTTCTAATTCAGTTTCTATCAGGGTAAAAACTTTTCTTGTTCTTATGTTATAATAAACAGCAATCTGATTACTTTTCATACATACATTGTACACTGACTTTTTCATAAATATTCATGGAGTAAAGGGTTAAGGACAAATCTGTTATAAATACATGTACAATGTGCGGGGTAAATTAGATCAGCAGCTTTGCAAACTGTTTGGATGCTGATCTAAGATGCCTTAGACCAAGATCAGATCACTCCTGTAGGAGCTATCTGATCAGGGTCTACTCTGTTTGCTTATGGAAAGGAATAATATAATAGTAATACATAATGGTAGAGGTAAATACTAAAATCGTCATTTATCCACCAAACCCTATATGTCTCGAAGAGACGATTCTAATGAGAGGTCACAACTTAGGATATGGTGGAGAAATAAAGGAGTTATTCTTGACAATATTTTGATTTACACATCTTATCTGGACCTTTGGTTTCACAGTAAAACCTCTCTATAACAGCCACTAAATTACATCAAGTATTTTGTGTTAAAGGCAGGTGGCTGCTTAACGCAAGGTGAAAGTAAAACAGAACGCTCCTATTGGAGCGTTCTGTTTCACTTTCACCTTGCTTTAAGATAGACGGTTGGACGAAGAACGGACAGGCGGAAAGACGGACAATGCGATTACTATATATGCCCGCTGTTGGGGGGCATAAAAATCATCCATTACATTTCATACATACATTGTACATTGACTATTTCATAAATATTCATGGAGTAAATGGTTAAGGACAAATCTGTTATAAATACATGTACATACATGTACATTTGTACAATTTGTGGGGTAAATTAGATCAATAGCTTTGCAAACTGTTTGGATGCTGATCTCAGATGCCTTAGACCAAGATCAGACCTCTCCTATTACAGTAACACCTCTCTATAACGGCCACTAAATTACATCAAGTATTTTGTGTTAAAGGCAGGTGGCTGCTTAACGCAAGGTGAAAGTAAAACAGAACGCTCCTATTGGAGCGTTCTGTTTTGCTGTCACCTTGCTTTAAACAGTCACCTGTCCTAAATACCAACTAATTAACAAAATTTAATGGCCATTATAGAGAGGTTTTACTGTACACATTTATGTGCATACAACATAGAAAAGTACTGTAATGCATGCCAAGACCATTGTCATTAACCTTTAGTCTGCTGAGCAAATTATTTTTACAGATTTTTTCACAAGTCTACTACATTTTTAAAATTCAAGCTATAACCAATTTGTCTACCAAAATGCAATCAGTATATCAAACAGTTTGGATCCTGATGAGACGCCGAGTTACTCTGAGTCTCATCTGGATCCAAACTGTTTGCATAGGTATTCACTCGTCCACCAATACCAGGCTAAAGGTTTTAATTAGAATAAATTATTATCCCTGATTTCAATGTTTCTACAGTGCTCCCTCCCTACAATGGCCCTCTCAATAACGATTCCCTCCTTACAACAACGCATGTCACTGTTTCCGAAACAGCAAGGCGCCAGAAACAACCTTTTTCCGTTGTACTTTCTTTATGCCTCCACCAAACCCTATGTTGTGACCACTCTTTAGAATCGTCACTTTGTGGCGATTCTAAAGAGTGGTCACAACATAGGGTTTAATTGTGGCATAATCACGGTTTTAGTTCTCGAAATACACCATATCTGGGGATCTGCAAACAAGCTTATTATGTTTGATTTTCCCTCCCTATAACAACTCCCTCTGAACAACACATACAATATTCGTATCCCAAAGGGTGTCGTTGTAGAGAGGGAGCACTGTACATGAATATTCAAAAGATAAAAGGTTCAAACTCTAAAATAAATGGTAGAAAACTTCAAAAGGTTATCCCAAGATAACTTTATTGAATAAAAAGTGCTGTGAGTGTTTGAGAATAATATAACTGTTTCCTTAACACCTTTTCATGCCGTTGCAAACTGAGTAGACCCAGATCAGACAGCTCCTGAAGAACACTCTGATCAGGGTTGGCTCTGTTTGCCTATGAAAATATATAGATCTAATATCTACAGTGTTTATCTAAGCCAACACTTCCCTTTTACTATTTACATTATCAAAAATAATTGAATGAATATTCATGAAGTGATCAATTCATACATAAAAGTTCAACAAGAAAAGGGTTAATTCTACCTTTGAGTGCTTGAGATTCATACTAACTTTCATCCAAATAACCCTTTACCTCCTAGATACAAGTAAGTGACAAGTCTCATTTTAACCCTTATTCCACTATCAGTGACCTGACTTGCACTCGCAAACAGCCTGGATCCAGACAATACACTGAGTATCGCGACATCTCATCAATAGAAAACTGGCCATCCCTGGGACGGGGTCAATTTTGACCCCTGTGGCATAATTTGTATTAACATTTGTAGAAGACCTGAAGTTGATGTTATGTGCCAAATCTGAAGGCTGAGAACCTTCCAGTTTCAGAGGAGAAGATTTTCAATGTTTTCACTATATGTCTCTATATAAAACAAGGCACCCCTGGGGCCAGGCCAATTTTATATAATGTTTGTAGAGGACCTACAAATGATGCTATGTGCCAAAGATGAAAGCTGAGAATCGGCATACCCTTCCAAGACATGACCAAAGTCAACTTAGATCTATTTTTTATCATCATCATTTTTACCGTACAATACAATCTTATTGAGTTGAACTACACTACTGTAATATTTCAATATAACTGATTAAAAATTGCTTTTATGTAATATATGGAAATCATTACAATTTTGATTGTACCATATCTTTAAATATGTCATTTTATGTATTAATATCTTGTAAATTGTATGCCAATTTAGATGCTAAATAAATCTAACCCTGTAGATTCAGAGGAGAAGCTTTTTAAAGGTTCGAATTGTTGACCACTGAAGACACATGACGAACACCACATGACGCACGCCAATGGACCACAGACATCATAAAAGCTCACCCTGAGCACTTTAAGCTAAACAAGAGCATTGGTGGGGCCTCATTTGACCCCAGAAGCATAATTCATTTAACTTTTGTAGAAGACTTCAAGATGATGCTATGTGCCAAATATGAAAGCTGAGACCCAACCAGCTTTTTTATTGGCTGATTTTTTTAAAATGGTATCTGTACACAGGAATTTTGGTAAACCGTAATGTTAGAAACTGTAGAGCAAGATCTTTAGGGGGCCTTCTGTTTGCTAATTTAATTTGAAAGATCTGTTTCTTTACTTTCTAAAATTGCTACATCATCATCTTCAGTTATCGCCTCACTCTGCGAAGAGTATACATGTACTTGCGATTCCGTTTAAAAACTCATGCGCAACTGCCTGGTAGACTATCTATATATTTAAAAGTCTTCTATGTACATAGGATAAAAACTTATTAAAAATGGACAGTAGCGTCTACAAAGTGTTTATTCCAGCAACAGCAGTCTTGAAACCTTCGAGTGTTGACTGGCTCACAGCATGTTGTGGTAAGTTGTTCCACAGGACAATGGTCGGGGGAAGATGCTGGATTGATAGGCGGATTTAGAGCAAGATATCTGGGTTATTGTTGATTATGTAATCTAGCAGAACCTGAGAGGCGGAGGGGAGGAGTGGGTGTAACATCAACTAGGCCGTTGTGGATTTTGTATAGCATAGTTAATCTTGCTATGTCACGTCTATGTTTTTTAAAAAAAAGTGTGTCCCATTGAAGGCCTTGGAGCATGTTGGTCACAGAACTTGTTCTTACGTAGTCATGTTTCACGAACCTGGCCGCTCGACACTGTACCATCTCAAGTTGGTGTATGTGTGATTCAGCATGTGGTGACCAGACGGATGATGTATATTCCACAATGGGCCGTACGCATATCTTTACTATGTTTCACCCTGCATATTTCATTATAACTACTTTGTCCATGAACATTCATTAGGTATTGAAATTTGGAATAAATATAGAACAGGGAACGGGTTAAATGTAAACTAAATAGCCGAACAATAAAAGTCTGGGTCCATGCTTATAAAACTTTTAGTTGAGTCTGAGTTCGTTCTCAAGTATTTGATTGGTCAGATTTGAGCCTTTGGCTCAAATCTGACCTATCAAAAGCTTGAGAACTCAAATCTGACAAATCAAAAGCTTGAGAACGAACTCAGACTCAACTTAAAAGCTTTATAAGCATGGACCCAGATTGCAAAAGCAAATACACCAAAAAAGCAAAAAAAAAATATTTTCTATTTAAAGTACTGTACCTTGAAAATAATTCAAACCAAGATAACTATGTGGGCCTGGCTTTATTTCTAATATCTTGATTTCCATTAAATTAACATATAAATTCTCTCTGATTGAAATTTGAAAGGAGGTTTCACGATTGCGATTGTCCGAACGTATTTGACTGTCCGAACTTACATACACTTTAATGTAAACAGCACACTGAAATTAAACTTTAGCATCGATTGAAGGGTAGTTTAATAAATCAGATGCATTTTCATTTTTAAATAAATGCCGCATGTATTCTACAAAATATTTTGTGATCAAAGCTCTGTAAAGCACCTCACAAAGGGAAAATATGCTGCTTACCTGATAAAGTTGTTGTTATTTGTGCATCGTAATAACTACTGTATAATAATAATTACAATGTGTCTCTTTAACGACCTTATAGAGTAGATTGTAGAGCTTGCTAATTGTCTATATCTTACCACCAGTTCCATAGAAGAATGTCATTAACTTCCATATTGGCTGAGCCAACTAGAGAATTTTATTTATGGAAATTCATACAGATCAATGTTAAATAAAATGATAATAGGCCTAATGTCTGAAATATTGCATAATACCTACTGAATATTCATGGAAAATAGCTACAACGAAATATGGAAGGTAGAACAGTGCAGCCAATTTAGAAAGTTAAGAAACAGGTCTTTTAAAATTCCATTAGCAAACAGGACAGGCCCTGGTCAGACGTCTCCTATAGGAGCCGTCTGATCTGTGCCTTCTCTATTTGCAAATGCGTGAAAACACGTTTACATGAAGGAAAGTGTTTAACCATTACCGGACAATCCCGGTATTTTACGCATGTAAGATATTGTCTGACCTTTATGCTTATATGATACAGATTCTCTTCCATTTGCAACCAAGGGTGCCAGGCGCGTGACCATTTCATAAATACAACTGACAAACATCTTCATATACGTTTAGACATCGTAATTTGACAGAAAAAAGTTTTGATTTTTTCCCCGTAGAATATTGTATTATACTATACGAAAAAACTTATTTCAAAACGTTTTTTTTGTCAAAGTATAATGTATAAATGTATTTGAAGGTGTCTGTCTGTAGTACTAGTATTTATGAAATGTCACGCGCCTGGCACCTGTGTTTGCAACAGCAATGCATTTCGTACTTTAGTTTAGACTTCTGCAAGAATTAAATTATTTAAAATGTTATATGTCAGAGCGGTGTCTAATAATTTGAATTTCTCTATTTCTCGGCGTCTCATCTGGATCCAAAATGTTTATAGAGGTTATCACGGGAAAACGTGTTAATGTTGCAAAAGTACAAACATATCCACATTGAAAAAAAATAGTCCGAAATTACGGCAAAGTGAGAAGTTGCCTATATGATCTAAGTTGTGACTGAACATTGATTGTGATGGAATATATAATAAATAATTTACATTATTATTTAGCCCTGTACCCCATGAATATTCATTTAAGAAACAATCACATCATGAATATTAATTAGATATATTTTTTATATAATGGCATTTGAACACTGGCTTTGTTTTGCAGAAACTGTACTCATATATTATTCCTTTAGCAAACAGAGCAACCCTGACCAGCCACCTCCTACAGGAACCGCCAGATCTGGGTCTACTCTGTTTGTAGAGACGTGAAAAGGCATCCATGGATAAAAGGGTTAAATAAATATCCACAGCTATTATTATGTTGCTACCCGTACCTTTTAACCCTTCGCTTTCTGAATTTTAAAACACATTTCTCCTTCTTTACCCATGCCATGTTGTATAATTACATATATCTTCACTGTGTACAAGTATTTCGCTGTGAAATCACTGCTGTGGAGTGCACTTGTTGCACAATCAACTTGTAAATAGTGCAGACCCTGATGAGACAGCTCCTGCAGGAGCTGTCTCATCTGGGTCTTCACTATTTACAGGAAGGTATATTGACGTGAATAGCAAGCGAAGGATTAAGACAAAACTAATATATATTAAGAGAAATTTTCGAACTCTGGACAAATTTTTATCCCGACATCACTGTCATACACATCAGCACCGAGTTTCAAGTTTAGGTTGTTCCCGACCAAAGTGCTACGTAAAAACTACAATGTACAGTAAAGTTTCTCTAAAGCAACCACTTGAAAGAGGCCTTATTCAGGGTCTGAAAAGCAGGGCAAAATTTATCCAGAATGTTCCCATAGGAGCTTTTTGCATTATTTTCGCCCTGCATTAAGCTAAACTACACGCTCTTAACCCATTCCCTCATATTGACGACTGTGTAAAAATCACTTTGTGAAACCATTGTGATAAATAGAGCATTTGCTCCTATAGGAGCAAATGCTTTATTTATCACAATGGTTTCAAAACTACACAATTCTAAAAATTTCCTTTTCTTTAGTTAATGCTCCTTTTCGGTAGATTTATTCAAAGAGGTATCTAAAATAGCCTATGAGGTAATGGGTTAAAGTGACCCGCGCTTGGTCGCATGTTAAGTGGCCGAGTTCTCGGATGCACATATAAAGAAGAAAGACAATTCTGGGTTGAAATTTACCCAGACTAACAAGAGTTAGCTTTTAAGACTAAACACACTATATCCTCAGCATGCAATGTTTTTTGAGAAGTCGATTAAAGTTCAAAATATTTGCCCATGTGATCAACTAACAATGAACACATTTCGATCTAAAAAGTACTTAACTGTATAATAGAACAGTCTTAAAATTAATCATTCACACACTAAACCACAAAAGTGATGAAATTCCTTGAGTAATATTGGAACTGTCAGTCATAAAACCAATTAGAGGGATTTTGTACAGCAGTAACACAATACAGAGACCACAGACTCATTTCAAACTGTGTGGCCATTTCTGCTTGTCGGTGATTATCGAACTTTTTACAAAAAAGTTAAAAACCGCCGTAATCTTCTAGACACATTTGTTTAACCTTTAACCTGTCGAGTTAATTATCGTCTGCTAGCTTGGCCATCTGTTACAATCCTTTTAGCAAGTTTTTTCATCATCTTCTTTTCTTCTCCACTTCCTAATCATACATTTCTGAGATCAAAAATTGTATGCAAAATGAGACACTGAATCATTTGGCGTCTGATCTGGATCTAAACTGTTTGCAAATATTTGTCACGGATTCGCCCAGGTCCTACTAAAGGATAACCTACCTGTTAACATGTAATCGAATCTAATTTACGACCCACGGCCGTTTTGTGGTAACCCTTACTGTGTTAAAATGATGTAAGCTCAATAATATACAGTAAACTCCCTCTAAACCGGACGTTAAATTGAATATAAATGTCGGCCTTGGAGACAGATGGCAGCTTAATTCAAGGCGAAAGTAATTGCAAAAAGATCCTGTAGGAGCTTTCTGCACGACTTTCACCCTGCATTAAGCAGTTAATTGCTTTAATCCTTTCCCTGTTCTGTATTCAGGCCATATTTCAATACCTAATGAATATTCATGGAGAAAATAGTTATAAAGAAATATGGAAGGTGGAACGTTGTCGACTGTTCCTGATGAGACGCCGAGTTACTGGGCGTCTCAAGTGGATCCAAGCTGTTTGCAAATACCAGTCGCTTGTCACGAGTAGCGCGAGAGATGGATAAAGAAGATTCTAACCGTGTATGCAAGCTCTTGGGTCCAGATGAGACGCCGACTTACTCATCTGGAACCGGTCTGTTTGTAAATGACAATCGCACTTATCATGATAAATGTTACTCCAAACTGATTGGCGGGTCAAGCCAACGTTGCTCAGGATCAGACAGAATAGCTGGGAATAGAATGAATATCCTACTATTCTGGTTTCTTTTGTTTTCTTTCTAAGATACATGCAACGAAGACAAGACCATTTCAATGATGTATGAACTTTGTCAACACTTTAAAGTATGGGTAAAGCAGAGGAATTAAACCCTTTATTCCATGTATGCGATTTTCTACGCCTTTGCAAACAGAGTATACCCAGATCAGACGGCTCCTATAGGAGCCGTCTGATCAGGGTCTGCTCTGTTTGCGTATGAAATAAAACAGATATGATTCTACTGTTTCTGCCATGGCCAACAATTCACGTGTTCATTTGCCATTGTAAAAATAAATATAATTCATATTCATGATGTCATTATTTCTTACATGAATATTCATGCTGCATGAGCAAACAGACCAGGCCCTGATCAGGAGCCGTCTAATCTGAGTGCCCTGTTTTTGCAAATGGGTAAAAAAAGCGTATTTTAGGAAGAAAAAGTAGACGACAGAGGAAAACATATTTTGTATCAACAGAGTTGTAAACCTGTAACACGTGATAAGTATATGTATTTACAGTAAAACCTCTCTATAACGGCCACTAAATTATGTTAATTAGTTGGTATTTAGGACAGGTGGCTGCTTAAAGCAATGTGAAAGTAAAACAGAACGCTCCTGCCTTTAACACAAAATACTTGATGTAATTTAGTGGCCGTTATAGAGAGGTTTTACTGTATCTCCAAAAGTTGTTTGATAATCTGATTGTGTTTCTTTTTTAAAAAATAAATGAAAGAATAAATGCTATAAATTAAAAAAAAAATGGAGACGACATATTTTGCAGACGACAAATCCTTGGCAGCGAAAGACAAACTTTTTTTTAAATATTATTTTCCTACCAGATTTTGTCGTCTGCTTCAATTTTCATTTTTTCATTTTTTTTCACCATTTTTTATCTCCAAAAACATGATCACAGTTACAAATAGTCTGGATCCTTACACAGTAGTACTTGGAGTCTCATCTAGATCTAGACTGTTTGCATTGCTAATAACGGATTCGCCATTACCAGTGAAATAGTTAATTAAAGGTTACATATTAAACCTAACTAACATTTTGACCTTTAGCACCCTGGGTAATTCTCGTCTGTCAATACGGTCGTCTGTTTCAAGTATTAGGGTGTAATTTAATTTCCCTATCTTTTCAAAATCTTGAGTAGGATACAAATTGTCTGGATTCTGGTTAGATGTCAAGTCACTCGGCGTCCCATCTAGATCCAAACTCTAAATCAAAATGCAACTGCAAAATCACATATTTGTCCAATGAGCGTTAACTCTTTTGCTGACAATTTTCGAATCTTTGATCACCTTAGCAAACAGTTTGGATCCAGATGACACATCGAACATCTCGGCGTTTCATCAGGATCCAAACTGTTTGTCACCCTGATTATGATTATTTCAAACAAAAATGAAACCAATTGAAAGATAATATTTGAAGCAGACGACACATTTTGCAGACGACAATACATGGTAGTGATAGCGTTAAAGGCTAATATGTCTGCTGTTTTGTCCCTGGTATAAATCTTGTGCAATGGGGTGGAATAGATGCATGTCTTTTGGCCATGACAAAACTCATCAATATTATATAAACTTAGAGCGGGGCCAATTGGAATGACATATCATCACGAGCCATCAAGTTCGCTTGGCGGAGGTTTGGCCTTAGACCCTCCGCGGGTATAATCTCTAGCCCTAGAGATCTACAGCAGAGAGGGTCACACCATTGCTACTGGGCTGGCCTGAACTAAACGCTCTGAACATATAATTGTTAGTTTTGCACTGATAAGGAACAAGGCAAACATTTTATTTTCCGAAATATAACCTATTTATAGCGACCACTGTAACAATGACTATAGGTATACTAATTGGCTTACTTTTATTATACAGTAAAACCCCTACAAACCGGAATTCTAGTAGTGAAGAATTTAGATACTTTTAGGCTGATTGCTGCTTAATGCAGGATGAAAGTCATGCAGAAAGCTCCAAGGGATAATCCTCTATAACTCCTTGAATATTCACGTAAACTTAAAAAATACATATATGCATATTAATTAGATTTATTTTTAAAATGGTATATGAACATATACATGTTTGGCCATGGCAAAAACTATTGAATCAGATCTATATCATTTGATAAGCGAACAGAGCAGACGCTGGTCAAATGGTCCCTACAGGAGCCGTCTGACTAATCTGGGTCTACTCTGTTTGCAAAGGCGTTAAATAGACAACGCCTATATTATTTTATATGCAAACAAACAAAGGTCTAATCAGATAGTATCCGCATGAGCTATCTGATTTGTGTCTGCTCTGTTTTCAAATACGTAACATGTGCATATACGAGGTAAAAGATTACAGTAGAATGAACTTTCTGTTCAACTTTCTGTTCAACGTTCTGTTCAACTTTCTGTTCAACGTTCTGTTCAACTTTCTGTTCAACGTTCTGTTCAACTTTCTGTTCAACTTTCTGTACAACTTTCTGTTCAACTTTCTGTACAACGTTCGTCCTGGTCTAACCCTTAGTCTGTTAACAGCGACTTGTCTTGCATTTGCAAACAGCTTGGGTCCAGATGAGACGCCGAGTAACTCGGCGTCTCATAAGGATCCAATCTGTTTGACACTCGGTCAGTGACTTGTAAAATTTGATCGAATCGGAAGCAGTCCAAATTGCAAAGGATCCAAATCTGAGTAGACTATTTTAAACAGCAGGCTTTAATAATCATTATCTTGCAGTCTTTCCAAGCTCCTTCATGACATTTAGCTCGTTGTCATACAGCACGTCTTTAAACTTACCTTGCAGTATTGCAGACCCTTTATAACCTTACCTTGCTGTCTTGCATGGCCTCTTTATCATAACTTTGCTGTCTTGCATAGCTTTTATAACCTTCCTTACATTGCTGTCTTGCATAACTTTTATAACCTTACCTTGCTGTCTTGCATGGCCTCTTTATCATAACTTTGCTGTCTTGCATAACTTTTATAACCTTACATTGCTGTCTTGCATAGCTTTTATAACCTTACCTTGCTGTCTTGTATGGCCTCTTTATCATTACTTTGCGACCTATGTACGACTAGTCCTTTTTGCCCATATACTTTCATATTACGTACAATAATAGTACAGTCGTCCAAATTGACTTTGCAGCCTGCTCTCTTTTCATGTGAGGGGTCCCTGCAAAGAAATATATGCTCCTTCAGGAACCCAGATATTCACTGTTTGCATATGTCCCATATGATTGTAGGAGTAGTTGAGTTATACTATATCATCCTATACATCCAGATATCAGACATGTAACATACACACTGATTGAAACGCAAATTGTCTTAATATGTGTTTTTGGCGTTTAACCCATTACCTCATAGGCTATTTTTATATGCAACGTCTTTGAATAAATCTACCTAAAAGGAGCATTAACTATAGAGAAAAGGAAACTTTTAGAATTTTGTAGTTTGAAACCATTGTGATAAATAGAGCATTTGCTCCTGTAGGAGCAAATGCTCTATTTATCACAATCGTTTCACAAAGTGACTTCTACAGAGTCGTCAAAAGTCGTCAATATGAGGGAATGAGTTAACATGTTTTATTCGCAAATTTATGATACTATTACAGAGCTACAGATACAAGTGATAAAATCGTCATTCTCCACCAAACCCTATACTGTGACCACTCTTTAGAATCATCTGTTCGGATGATTTTAAAGAGTGGTCACGGTGTAGGATTTGGTGGAGGAATAAAAGAGTTATTCTTGAAAATGTTTAAATTTTCGCATCTTATCTGGACCTCTGATTTTATTACTCATGGTTACTCGAATTATCAGCTGGATTCAAGCTGTTTGACACTCGACCAGTTTGACACTCAATCTGTTTGACACTAGACCATGCAGTTTGATACTCAAGCTGTTTGACACTCGACCAGTTTGACACTCAAGCCGTTTGACACTCGACCAGTCTGACACTCAAGCTGTTTGACACTCAACAGTTTGATTCTCAAGCAGTTTGACATTCAACAGTTTGATTCTCAAGCTGTTTGACACTCAACAGTTTGATTCTCAAGCAGTTTGACACTCGACAGTTTGATTCTCAAGCTGTTTGACACTCGACAGTTTGATTCTCAAGCTGTTTGACACTCGACCAGTGTTTTGACGGCTGTGTGTCAAGACAGACTTCAAGCGACTGCGTGAAGTCGTGGTCTTTGTCGACGACGACAGACGAACATTAGTTTGACGGCTGATACTAAATGTACAAGAAAGTAACAGAGATCCAGATAAGATACGTAAATCATAACATTTTCAAGAATAACTTCTTCATTTCTCCACCAAATCCTATGCTAGGACCACTCTTTGGTCACAATATAGGGTTTGGCGGAGAAATGACGATTTTAGTGCGCACGTTTATCTGTTGCTTTGAGTAAAATTGATCCAGATCAGAGTTTGAACATACCTCAATTATTTATAATAGGACAAGGGTTAACCCTTACTGTGCGGGACACGAGTCACTAATGCCCTTTGCAAACAATGTAGACCCGGATGAGAGGGGTCCTAGAGGAGCCCTCTCATCAGGGTCTGCACTGTTTGAAATTTTACACGTTTCTATAGAAAAATCCCTAAATATTCAACGTAAGTTTGGCCTGTTAGAATTTTGGGAATAGTCCATTTGAAAACTCAGCGTTATAAGGGTAAGAGAATGTAGTTCCAATATGTTGAGGGCAAGTTTTTGAAATGTATTCCGCTAGCCAGATGATACAATTTAATAAATACAATAGAACTTCTCCACAGCGACTACCTCACCTTCTACCTTATGAATATTCATGCAAGAAATAATGCCATCATGAATATTTATTAGGTGAATCTTTAAATGTCATTTTTATCACAGGGCGCTTTGGCCATTGCCGAAACTATACTGCAATAAAAGTAAAAACTCGATGCTACGAACTTTTAGTAATGAAAAAAATATGTCTTTGTAGGTAAGTGGCTGTTTAATGCAGGGTGAAAGTCACACAGAAAGCTCCCAGAGGAGCTTTCTGCATGACTTTCACCCTGCATTCAGCTGCCACCTGTGTTAAAAATCAATAATGGTACGTATTTGAGTGTTCGTAGTATCGAGTTTTTACCGTATTTCATAACAGCGCGTGTACTACATGATTCATGCGATCTGGTCTGTTATGTTTGCAAAATGTGTATCTGTCAATTAAACGGCTAATGAATCGGGTACAATTATAAGTGGGTGGTCGTTTAATTCAGAAAAGTAAGCATCCATAAGACTTTCGTTCTGTATTAGGTTACCACCTCCTCAAAAGGGCCAAAACTTTTTACAGACAGATGTAGAGGGGGTTTACTGTACCATTCACGAAATGGGTACACAGATGACAGACCATTTTTTAACCGAGACCTAACCCAATTATCGAAAGCTTTTTTTCTCACGAGACCCCTCACAATTAACTGCCCACAACCCGCCCCGGTCCCGTTTGACTAAGAATTAATCCCAACCCATGCCATTTTGTGGTTAGCAGGCGTTTTACTATTTCATACAGTGTCAACCACAAATACGACAGTTACTATTCAAAGGCCTTAATTTTGATCGACGACGTGCGATTTAACCTTTTCCATTACATAAACGCATTTTCACACATTTGCAAACAGAGTAGACCCAGATCAGACGGCTCCTATAGGAGTCGTCTGATTATGATCTGCTCTGTTTGCTAAAGGAATTTGATAGATACATGTATGTATCTTTAGTTTCTAAAATGGCTACAATGTGCCACCTTCCATATTTTATTGTAACTTTTTTTTGCCATGAATATTCAGTAGGTATTAAACTTTGGACTAAGTATAGAACAGGGAGAGAGAGCGAGAGAGAGAAATAGAGATAGATAGATAGATAGATAGATAGATAGATAGATAGATAGATAGATAGAGAGAGAGAGAGAGAGAGAGAGAGAGAGAGAGAGAGAGAGAGAGAGAGAGAGGAGAGAGAGAGAGAGATGTCTATAGGACATTCTATCAACAGTTTGTCAAAATGGAAACGGAAGTAGTCAAAATATACTTTGCAAACAAAATAGACCCAAATCACAGCCTGGTCTGCCCCGTTTGCTTATTAAATAAGATTTTTTATAGATTCTGTCATGATGGAAATGTCTTTTATGCGATTATAAAATTTAGTTAGTTTACATTCGCGATGTTATTATTTCTTGCATGAATATTCACGTAGTAAAGGGTTAACCCTTTCCCGGTTCTATATTTATTCCAAATTTCAATATACTGAATATTGAATTTCGTGGACGAAATAGTGAAATATGGAAGGTTGAAAAGTTTATCCATTTTAGAAAATAAAGAAACAGATCTTTTAAATTCCATTAGCAAACAGAGTAGACCCTGATCAGACGGCCCGTCTACTCTGGGTCTACTCTGTTTGCAGATGCGGGAAAATACGTGTATATGAATTATGAAGGAATGGGTTAATGCAATGTTTTCCCAATGTATTTTATTATACATGTACATTACATTGTTTTGGCCAAGCCTTGAAAATTGCTTCACAAAGATTAGGTATACCGGTTAATGGTCTCGTGGTCAAAGGTGGTAAAGCAAAACCTTTGTATAACGACCACTTAATAAATAAACACTGGGGTCTATAAGTTCGGGTAGTTGCTTAACCCTTTACACCATGAATATTCATGTAAGAAATAATGACATCATGAATATCAATAATTGCGCATGGACACGGAGACTTTGGGGACAATAGAAGATGTAGAAATCAAATCTTTATCATTTCATGAGCAAACAGAGCAGACATTGATCAGACGACTCCCATAGGACTCGTCTGATCTGGGTCTACTCTGTTTGCAAAGGCGTAGAAAGGTGTATTTATGGAGTAAAGAGTTAGCCCTTTCCCGCATGAGTGCTTGATGAATAGTATTAGCTAAATTTTATAATGGCCTTTTGACACTGACAGAAAATATAGAATCAGGTTTCTTTCCTTTCATAAGTAAACAGAGTTGATCCAGGTAAGTTGGCTCCTTCAGGATCCTCAAAAGGCGTATCTATGAAGTAAAGGGTTAGTTGCAGAGCGAAAGTAATGAATGAAGCTTTTTTGTCCTGCGTTAAGCTACTACATGTACCTGTCTGAAAACAATATAGATGGACTTCTTTGGATTGGCCGTTTTGACCTCTGCAATACTTTGTATCAACATGAACATTTTAGTAAAAACCCTCTAAACCGGACGTTCAATTTAGTATAAATATCGGCGTTGGAGACAGGTGGCTGTTTAATTCAGACTGGACGTGATGCAGAAAGCTCCCAAAGGAGCTTTCTGTTTGACTTTCACCCTGCATTAAGCAGCCATCTGCCTAAAACTATATTTTCTATTCTACTAAAAATCCTGTTTAGAGGGTTTTACTTTATTACTAAGTCAATGTAAAACAGTCTATTTTCAAATCTGAGATCAAACATCCCTTTTCAAAAAACAGTTTCGTAGCTCTAGGCTATCAGTCAAAATGGAGTACATATATATGAATTAAGTAGAGGAAATCTGAAGTGTTTCTACACTGTATGTGCAAATAATTAGTAACATTCACAAATAGTTTGGGTCCAGATGAGATGCCGAGTAACTCGGCGTCTCATCGGCATCCGAACTGTTTTACACTCTGGTTTTGAACAAAAGACAGATTTGAGATATAGTAGATATAGTAGGTTGCAAGCTGTCTGAAAGTAACCCAAGTAGAAGAAGAAGCTATACAGAGAGGACAGATGCGGGAAACAACACGTTTCTTATTGTGGAAAAGGTACTCTGTTTCGCTGCCAATGGCGAATACGTGATCTCCTTCGCAAATAGTTTGGATCAAGATGAGACGCCGAGTAATTCGGAGTCTCATCAGGATCAACACTGTTTGATGCAATCATATTTTGTGTTATAAAAAAATAAACAATATTCTAAATTAAGAATTGAAGCAGACGATAAATATGGCAGACGATAATGATTGGCAGCGATAGAGTTAACCCTTTCCCTCATATAAACGTGTTTTCACGCATCTGCAAACAGAGTAGTACCAGATCAGACGGCTCCTAGGGGAGCCGTCTGATCAGGGTCTGCTCTGTTTGCTAATGGAATTAAATAGATATGTTTCTATACTTCGTAAAATGGCTACAATGTTCAACCTTCCATATTTTATTATAACTTTTTTGTCCATGAATATTCAGTAGGTTTTGAAATTTGGACTAAATATAGAACAGGGAAAGGGTTAACCAGAAGACAGTCAACAAAAGGATATTTTGAGGATTTAGTGGCACCATTATTTATCCAGTACATTTATATTGATGAGTTTATTATTAAAGACATTCCACGGGTGTTCTCGCTCCCCCCGCCATTTTCGGTTCGTAAAATCACAAAACGATAGTTATTTTTCCAGTCTAATGACAGGGTGATCTGCTCACCTGTAAGAATTTCTATTGTCCAACGGGCTTTGATGTTGAAAGACAGAGAATGATGTACAGAAAAGTAACAGCCCCTCACCTCGTTTGAGAGTTACAAAGCTAGTTTTAGTGACGAAGCTAGTCGCTCATAAGTCCTGATGCCTGGGTTACCCGCCTAGGCAGGAATGTCCGTGACCTTGACGACAAATGTGCGCGTGCCGCCCAAAAAGAACAATAGTTGTGTCTCTGGCAGTTGACTTTACCAACCACAAACATTCAGACACAGCCTGACCCAAGAATACAACTGTCCCTACTTTCACTGCCATGTATACGGTGTCTAAAACATGCGTCGTCTGTAACATTAATTTTGTACTATGCTTCAGTTTTCATTTTTGAATTTTCTTTTTCTTTCTCAAAATGAAAAAACATAATCAAAGTTTCGAACAGTTTCATCCTAACGTGTTACTCGACGTATAATCTGGATCCATACCGTTTGCATAGATGAGTTACTGGGTATAGATCTACTATCACTCAATTTGGTTAAAACATATGTACAGATTTGTTCCATATCCAGTCCCTAGTGAACTATTGTTGTATGTTAAGTGACACCCATTCGTAACTAGTCGCTTTATTTTAAGTTACGGTTCGGAATATATTTGGCAGAAAAATTGCTGAGTGTAGTGATTCCATAAAAAATGTATACAGTAAAACCCATCTAAAGCGACCCAAAACAGGTCTAATTTGGGTCTTAAATACAGGTGACAGCTTAATGCAGGACGAAAGTAACTTTCATCTTGCATTAAGTTACCACCTGCCACAGAAATTTACCTCGTTTTCGTTTTCGCTTTAGAAGGATTTTACTGTACATACAAATAATCAGTGTGTAGTCAGAACAGGGCTCAAAGTTATAAAACTTCTGAGTCTGAGATCATTCTCAAGTATCTGATTGGTCAGATTCTGAGCAAACTCAGAAAGTGACCAATCAGGGTCCAATGTTATAAAACTTCTGAGTCTGAGTCTGAGATCATTCTCAAGTATCTGATTGGTCAGATTCTGAGCAAGCACGGAATCTGACCAATCAGATACTTGAGAATGATCTCAGACTCAAGCAAAAAGATTTATAACCTCGGGTCCAGATGCTTGAGAATGATCTCAGACGCAAGCAAAATTTTTTATACTCTCGGGGCCAGGTGTATGACCACTGTACTATTAGCTATTTTCGCTGTCATAGGCGAATATGTCACAACAATTGAAAACAGTTTGGATCCAGACGAGATGCAGAATAACTCTGCTTCTCATCAGGATCAAAACTCTTTGATAACTATGAATACGTTTGTTGAAAGAAAAAAGAAAGAACATCGAAAAAAGCAAAAAAAGCAGACGACAAATATTGCAGCCGCAATAATTGGCAGCGAAATAGATGCATTCTCAAACCTGAAACCCCTACCCAATTCTGTCTCTCTCTCCCTCTCTCTATCTCTCTCTCTCCCCATTCTCTCTCTCTCTCTCTCTCTCTCTCTCTCTCTCTCTCTCTCTCTCTCTCTCTCTCTCTCTCTCTCTCTCTCTCTCTCTCTCTCTCTCTCTCTCTCTCTCTCTCTCTCTCTCTCTCTCTCTCTCTCCCCCCCCCCTTATGAAAATATACCCTCAGTTCCAATAGGATACATTTTCTCATGGAATGGATATATAATTAGCACGTTGAACAAAAATGTTTAGCATTTGAATTACATTGTGTATCTTGAATTTCAAATTCAGAAACTCCACCAGAGTGTTAAACAATGTAAATCCTGATGTAAAGCTCGCGAACCCGGTGTCTCATATAAGTAACCATAGCATACTCCTTAAGGAAATATATGTCCTTTACCAGAGGTCCAGATAAGATGCGTAAATTAAAACATTTTCAAGAACAACTCTCCTTTACTTCTCCATCAAACTCTATTTTGTGACCACTCTTTAGAATCGTCTCGAAGAGACGATTCTAAAGAGTGATCACAACATAAGGTTTGGTGGTGAAATGAGAATTTTAGTATTTGAGTGCATACCTTTATCATGAAATTGTAGTAACCTACGCAAACAGCTTGGATCTAGATCAGACGCCATGTAACTCGGCGTCTGATAATCCAAGATGCTTCAGATCCAGAATGTACTAATTCTGCAAAAATAAATAAATAAATATGAATAAAATACGACAAAATCGCAGACAAAAATATATTGAAAACGGCAGTTGTCAGTCGTCCAAAGGATATAACTTGAAGCAGAATCAATTACTCTCTATTCCAATCGAAGAGAATAGATCACTGGCTTGTTTTATGTTTTTGACAGCTTTCATATTGGTTCCAGAAAAACCTAGCGCTATGAACAATGCTTACCAGCGGCACTACAGAGACTCCTTTGATCTCTAAACATCTTTAATTGCTTTTTCACATTAGAAATGTCTGGTTCCTTACTGAAAGCAAATCAAACACAAGTTCACTTGTTTTGAGGTTGAGAGCAATGTTGTAATTAACGATTTTACGTTTCTTCCTGAAAGTAATTTTAGAAGTCAAAACATCACACATTACAAAAAAGGCGACGTTTTTCAATTAGAATGAAATAAAAATGTACTTCTATGCAACCTACTTTTTAAACGAATACTTTGGACATTATCGGCGTGATCGACTATTGGTGTCAGTGGGTGTTGATACTTTGTCTTGAATTCTTTTAGAAGGATTTTACTGTACATACAAATAATCAGTGTGTAGTCAGAACAGGGCTCAAAGTTATAAAACTTCTGAGTCTGAGATCATTCTCAAGTATCTGATTGGTCAGATTCTGAGCAAACTCAGAAAGTGACCAATCAGGGTCCAATGTTATAAAACTTCTGAGTCTGAGTCTGAGATCATTCTCAAGTATCTGATTGGTCAGATTCTGAGCAAGCACGGAATCTGACCAATCAGATACTTGAGAATGATCTCAGACTCAAGCAAAAAGATTTATAACCTCGGGTCCAGATGCTTGAGAATGATCTCAGACGCAAGCAAAATTTTTTATACTCTCGGGGCCAGGTGTATGACCACTGTACTATTAGCTATTTTCGCTGTCATAGGCGAATATGTCACAACAATTGAAAACAGTTTGGATCCAGACGAGATGCAGAATAACTCTGCTTCTCATCAGGATCAAAACTCTTTGATAACTATGAATACGTTTGTTGAAAGAAAAAAGAAAGAACATCGAAAAAAGCAAAAAAAGCAGACGACAAATATTGCAGCCGCAATAATTGGCAGCGAAATAGATGCATTCTCAAACCTGAAACCCCTACCCAATTCTGTCTCTCTCTCCCTCTCTCTATCTCTCTCTCTCCCCATTCTCTCTCTCTCTCTCTCTCTCTCTCTCTCTCTCTCCCTCTCTCTCTCTCTCTCTCTCTCTCTCTCTCTCTCTCTCTCTCTCTCTCTCTCTCCCCCCCCCTTATGAAAATATACCCTCAGTTCCAATAGGATACATTTTCTCATGGAATGGATATATAATTAGCACGTTGAACAAAAATGTTTAGCATTTGAATTACATTGTGTATCTTGAATTTCAAATTCAGAAACTCCACCAGAGTGTTAAACAATGTAAATCCTGATGTAAAGCTCGCGAACCCGGTGTCTCATATAAGTAACCATAGCATACTCCTTAAGGAAATATATGTCCTTTACCAGAGGTCCAGATAAGATGCGTAAATTAAAACATTTTCAAGAACAACTCTCCTTTACTTCTCCATCAAACTCTATTTTGTGACCACTCTTTAGAATCGTCTCGAAGAGACGATTCTAAAGAGTGATCACAACATAAGGTTTGGTGGTGAAATGAGAATTTTAGTATTTGAGTGCATACCTTTATCATGAAATTGTAGTAACCTACGCAAACAGCTTGGATCTAGATCAGACGCCATGTAACTCGGCGTCTGATAATCCAAGATGCTTCAGATCCAGAATGTACTAATTCTGCAAAAATAAATAAATAAATATGAATAAAATACGACAAAATCGCAGACAAAAATATATTGAAAACGGCAGTTGTCAGTCGTCCAAAGGATATAACTTGAAGCAGAATCAATTACTCTCTATTCCAATCGAAGAGAATAGATCACTGGCTTGTTTTATGTTTTTGACAGCTTTCATATTGGTTCCAGAAAAACCTAGCGCTATGAACAATGCTTACCAGCGGCACTACAGAGACTCCTTTGATCTCTAAACATCTTTAATTGCTTTTTCACATTAGAAATGTCTGGTTCCTTACTGAAAGCAAATCAAACACAAGTTCACTTGTTTTGAGGTTGAGAGCAATGTTGTAATTAACGATTTTACGTTTCTTCCTGAAAGTACTTTTAGAAGTCAAAACATCACACATTACAAAAAAGGCGACGGTTTTCAATTAGAATGAAATAAAAATGTACTTCTATGCAACCTACTTTTTAAACGAATACTTTGGACATTATCGGCGTGATCGACTATTGGTGTCAGTGGGTGTTGATACTTTGTCTTGAATTCTTTTAGTCTGAAAGTATACTGCGGCAAGTTTCGGACAACCACTTTGTTAACCGGATACATTACGGAGTATGCCGAATAATTCCAATGATCACAGAGCAAAGGAAGGAAAATATCGGTTAGTTCACTGTATTGCAATGTTGTGATAGAAACAAGTACCGGTCCAACATTGTCTCTGATAAATGGCATTCTAGTAATGTTACAGGTAAACAGAGTGCACGCTTGGAACGCAATACCAGAAGTTCTTTGAATCTTTAACCCTTGTCCCGCTGTAACAAAATAATGGCTGCTCACACTTGAATCTGGCGCATGTCTTTGTCTACTCCCGCTTCGATAAAGCATTTGAAAAACTATTGACTGAGTGTCAAACAGTTTGGATCCTGATGAGACGCCGAGTTTCTCGGCGTCTCATCTGAATCCAAGCTGTTTGCAAATGTGAGTCCTGTCATGTATAGCGGGATAAGGGTTAGCGCCATAAATAAATGTCGTCTGTAACATTTTTTGAAGTATTTTATTTCGTGAGTAAATGTCGAATTTAGAATCATGTTGTCAGAAACTCTCGGATCTTGGTGAGATTCTGACATGTCTCATTTGGATCAAAACTGGTTTAGAAAGTTTTCATAGAGTCGGATACATAGTAAAACCTTTTGTGAATATACAAATGTATTTTTAAAAGCAGTTGGTGGCTTAATATTAACCCATTCCCCCCTACTGACCTCCGTAAAAGTCATTTTTGAAATCATTGTGATTAATAGAGCATTTGATCCTATGGAGCAAATGCTCTATTTATCACAATGATTCCAAAACTACACAAATCTAAAATTTTCCTTTTCTATAATAAATGCTCCTATTCGATAAATTCATTCAAAGAGGTCTGGTCTAAAATAGTCTAGGAGGGAATGGGTTAATACGGATTACTAGTAATGCAGAATTCTTCTGCAATTATGTTCTCCTGCATCAATCTTAACCTTAATCTTATGTCTTAACCTTTTCCCTGTTCACTATTCATGAAAGAAATAATGATATCATGAATATTTATTAGCAGAAACTTTATAAGGTAAATTTTTCAGGGAAAGTGTTTGCTTTGACAAAAGCTGTAGAATCAGGTCTATATCAAGTCAAAAGCAAACAGAACAGACCCCGATCAGACCTCCTATAGGAACCGTCTGATCTGGGTCTTCTCTGTTTGCTAATTAATGCGTTTACATGAGGGAAAGATTTAACCCTTCATTTGATAGAAGCACATTTTGCAAACAGACTAGACCCAGATTACACGGGTCTATATGAGCTGTCTGATCAGGACCGGTCTGTTCGGTTTGCTTATGGAATAATATAGACCTGGTGCTCCAGTCCCTGCCAAGGCTAAACGTTCTCGTGTTCATTATGCAATTACAGTAAAACCTCTCTATAACGGCCACTAAATTACATCAAGTATTTTGTGTGAAATGCAGGTGGCTGCTTAAAGCAAGGTGAAAGTAAAACAGAACGCTCCTATAAAGCAAGGTGAAAGTAAAACAGAACGCTCCTATAGGAGCGTTCTGTTTTACTTTCACCTTTAATTAAGCAGCCGCCTGCTATAAATACCAAATAATTAACACAATTTAGTGGCCGTTATATAGAGGTTTTACTGTATAAACACTCATCTATACGATATTCATTATGCATTATTTCTTACATGAATATTCATCAGGGTTAACGTTCAATATTCATGTAAACAAAGTAGACCCAGATCATACGGCTCCTATAAGAGCCGTCTGGTCAGGGTCTGCTCTGTTCATGGACTTTTAATAGATCTGATTATACGGTTTCTATCAATACTAAAAATGCATGTTTATACATGCCATAATAAAAATTCAGCTAATAAATATTCGTGATGTCATTATTTCTCACATGAATATTCAACAAGCAAATGGTTAACAGTATCGCGCCAAAGATATCTTCTGCTACATGACTAATTGGTAAGGCTTGGAAGGCGGGATATGTCAATCAAGATAATCATAACATAAAACCCAAATACTCATCAGGCAGATAAAAGAGGGTGCTTTGGCATTATTTAACCGGTGGTAAGGATCAATTAAGATCAAAGGAACCGATCATTTATTGAGACTAGGGGAGGTTCATCTCTTGCCTACAAGTGATATTCTCATAAACTGTATTTACAAAGGAAAAAACGCCAGGCATCAAGTTGTTTAACTCTTTCGCTACCCCGTATTGTCGTATGCAACACTTGTCGTCTGCTGCAAATTTAATTATTTAAAATTTTCCATTTTCTTTCAAAAAATACAATCACAGCATCAAACAGTTTAGATCCTGATGAGACGCCGAGTTACTCGGCGTCTCATCTGGGTCTAAACTGTTTGCATAGGTACTTACAGATTCACCATTGGTCGCGAAAGAATAAGCTAAGTGAATAAAAGGAAATTGCCAACAACGATATTTCGAAATTTACCGTTGACTGATCAGGGTTCAGATTGTTTGGTATTCCATTGTTTACACCAGAGAGTAAGAACATTCGACTTTAGGAAATATTGCAGGTAAATTTGACGAAGCAGCCGAAAACTTACACAGCATACGATAATTCCATCCGCTTTAAAGGTTTAACTTTGACCCAGTCTTACGTCTTTGAATTCGACTTTAAGCACACTACGTCAATATCGTCTGCAAAATATTGCGTCTGCTCCAATGTTTAAGGCAGATATCTCTTCTACTTTATCGCAGAGATTACCTGTTTATTAAACGACCTGTATTCTAACGAAACTTCGAGTCATTCGGTTTCTTATCTGGATCAAAACTATTTGTCTATGTTATAACAAATTCATTGCCAGCAGGTAAGCAGTTCAGGCCAAATCACTCAAAATCAAAGACGAAATAGAATGCGAGTCTTGGCAGTGGGTAAAGTACTAATTAACCTTTTGCACGCTACGGTACATTCAAGATTACCTATACAAACAGTTTAGATCCAGATGAGACGCCGAGTACTTCGGCTCCTCATCAGGATCTATTCTATTTGACATTCTGAGTATGTTTTAAAACGAAATTAAATAAAACCCAACAAAATAGTTGAAAAAACTGAAGCAGACGACAGTATGTATTGCAGACGACAATTACTTCACGTGCAAAGAGTTAATGTAGTTAACGCATAACGGCTTCTCCTTTGAAGTGAGCGAAGGTGACTACCTCTTATGTTTATCTAGTTATATTGTTAAAACAATTACTTAGGTTAACGCCAGTGATGGAAACCTGACCTTTTTTCAAAGACTGGGCTCGATGGACAATTCAAACAGACGTTATGTTAATATTCTTCCCACTTCATTATCTTCAAAGATCGACCGAGATTTTGTCTACAGACAGGATGGACATGCAATTGATCTTAACCCTTTCCCGCATATTGACGACTTTTGACGACTCTGTAGAAGTCACTTTATGAAACCATTGTGATAAATAGAGCATTTGCTCCTGTAGGAGCAAATGCTCTATTTATCACAATGGTTTCAAACTACAAAATTCTAAAATTTTCCTTTTCTCTAGTTAATGATCCTTTTCGGTATATTTATTCAAAGAGGTTGTAACTAAAAATAGCCTATACGGTAAAGGGTTAATCCTTACCCCGTTCCAATAACAATAATGTCTGCCCATAGATTGATCTGCTACATTTTTGTCTATTTTCGATTCGATCAAGTTTTTCAGGAACCATTGGCCAGGGGTCAAACGTGTTAGACCCTTATCAGACCCCGATTCACTCGACGTCTGATCTTGATCCAATCTGTAAATTGCCAGTCATGACACGGTTAGCGGGAAAAGGGTTAATAATCTCATTGTAAATAAGCCTTGTTTGTTATGATGGCCATCTCAACTCATGACACGGTTAGCGGGAAAAGGGTTAATAATCTCATTGTAAATAAGCCTTGTTTGTTATGATGGCCATCTCAACTAACCCTTTCACTGTTCTAATATTTAGTCCAATTTTCAATACCTACTGAATATTTAAAAAAGAGTTATAATGAAATATGAAAGGTGGAACATTGTAGCCATTTTAGAAACTAAAGAAACATCTATCAAATTTCATTAGCAAACAAAGCAGACCCTGATCAGACCCTGGGTCTATTCTGTTTGCAGATGCGTGAAGCGGTGTTTATATGAATGAAAGGATTAAATACTTACATCATGAATAATACTCCTTTAAGAAATATAGATATCATGAATATTAATTACAACTGTAGATGTATATAATTCCATAAGCAAACAGAGCAGACCCCGATCAGACACGAACCGTCTGATCTGGGTCTGTCCTGTTTACAAAGTCGTTAATATGAGTAGATATGGAGTAGAAGGTTAATAAAAACTGCCAACGAGTGACGCCTAGAAGTAAATATGCTAACAATGTAGACCCAGATTAGAGACCAGTTGAAAGAACCGCCATAGGCTGTGAAGCCTTGCTCAAGACCTATTAATATTTTAAGAAAACATACATTCAAAATGAAAATTGGAGAGGTTTTTGCGAGTACACTAAGAAATGTAGACATGAGTCGCGGTCAACTGTAGCTTTGTTAGTTGATCTTATCTTCTCAGCTCAGCATTTTCATCCGGGGTGCGTATGTTTCTTAACTCTTTCGCTGCCTATGGCGAATCTATGATTTTCTATGCAAACAGCTGGACCTAGATATAAACTTACATCGGATCGACTAGATATAATTCATAGTACTCACCTTATAATGTTCAGCGTCAGCAAGTGAGCTGCTACATGTACTTCCATTTTTAACGACGGTGTCATGTCGTGACCGGGATCGAACATGCGATATACCACACCGGAAGCCGATGTTCTGTTTGCTGAAATACTCAGGCGGTTGGAAGACAAAAAAGGCAAATTTGTGGCAAACAACAAATGTTTGTAGACGGGCAATATACGACAGAAAACGTTCGAGTTATACTAAGCGCACCAAGCACTTTAGCATATGCAATATTGTCTGATCTTTAACCCTTTTGACGCCGAATTTTCAAACGGACTATTCCAAAATTCAAACAGGTCAAACTTACCATGGATATTCAGGGATACCTTGGAGGGAAAGTGTAACATGACAAATAGTGCAGACCCTTATATGAGGGCTCCTCTAGGAGACCTCTCTTCTGGGTCTACGCCGTTTGCAAAGAACATTGGTTACTCGTTTCTCGCACTGAAAGGGTTAATCCACGAAACTTTGTGACGAATGTGTAATCTTACATTTGCAAACAGTTTGAATCAAGGCATGGCGCCGAGTGATTCGGCGTCTCATCACGATCCAAACTGTTTGACCCTCTGGTACCATTTCTTTAAAGAAATTGAAGAAAAAACGAAACAAATCGTGTTCATATGTCATAAAGTTCAGCTAATGCATATTCACGAGGTAAAGGGTTATGGAATTTGTCACAGAACGTTGAGACTGTACGCACAATCATTCTATCTTAAATACATTTAATGTAATGTAATTTAAAGTGATGATTAATAGATTTACTGATAGTCTCTGGAGATGAGACGAGCGGCACGCGTTTTAACATGAACCCGGTGCTCCCCCTGCTTGCCAAGCGCTCGTGTTCTGTGATCCCGAAATCCACCTTCTGGCTTTTAGCTTTGGCAGTCACACGTACAGTAACAAGTTCAATTAACCTCTGATTATCACGATAGACTTCAAAGACACTCGAGCAATTAATGTCCGAGTGATGTTGTACAGCGGAGATTGCTGTAAGTAGCGCTTGAAGAGCAAGAAGATGTATGGGCTGCATTCGTCATTAATTGTTAACATTGATTATTATTTTCGGCAATCTTATACATGTACAATGAAGCCTCTTTAAAACGAAATCTTAACCCTTTACCAGGCGAATGTTCATGTAAGAAATGATAACATTATAATATTTAGTACCTGAAATTTCGTAACGTCATATGAACGCATGAGTTGTTTAATAACGACAGACACTATCGAGTCGGGTCTATATATAATTTCATAACCAAACAGAACAGACATTGATCATACAGGAGCTGTCTGATCTGGGACTGTTCTGATTGTAAAGGCGAGGAAATGTGTTTGTATGAGGTAAAGGGTTAATGAATAAACACAAATAAACGGCGAATCAATAAACACAAATAAACGGCGAATGAGTAAAAACAAATAAACGGTGAATGAATAAACGCAATTACAATGTATCTTTAAATTCAGGTACAATGTAGTTGCTTCATGAAGGACGAAAGTTATACAGAAAAATTTCATTCTGCATTAAGCTACCTCCTATTCTAATTCTTTACGCCATAAATTCATATTTTAACGCCTTTGCATTCAGAATAGACCTAGACGAGACAGCTGCTGTAGAAGTCAACATATCATGGTCTACTCTGTTTGGTTATGGGATAATGTGGTTATGATTCTACAGTTTCTGCCATAGCCAAACATTCTTTTTTTTTTCATGTACAGTAAAACCTCTCTATAACGGCCACTAAATTACATCAAGTATTTTGTGCTAAAGGCAGGGTGCTGCTTTAAAGCAAGGTGAAAGTAAAACAGAACGCTCCTATAGGAGCGTTCTGTTTTACTTTCACATTGCTTTAAGCAGCCACCTGCCCTAAATACCAACTACAGTGAAGCTCACTTATAACGAAGTCCTCGGGACCCTCTGATTTCTTTCGTTATATCCAACTTTCGTTATATCAGGTCCGTTTTACTATATGTAATCAGAGAGGGGGAATAAATTCTATTTTGTTATAAGCAGTATTTCGTTATATCCAAGTTCGTTATAAGTGAGCTTCACTGTAATAAACATAATTTAGTGGTCGTTATAGAGAGGTTTCACTGTACCATTATAAAATACAGCTAGTCAATATTCATGTCGTCTGCTATATATTTCATTGTTTAATATTCTGTCCTTTACATTCCAAAACATAATTATATACTTTCCGTTTCAGTTTAGGAGAAGTTCTTTCTTGTTGATTAAGATCTTTTTTAGTTTGATTTGTAAGCATTCTTCATAATTACGTCTAGCTATTCATTACTTTCTTTGACAAACACTGACATAGTCATACAAATGCCTAAACCATTGTCTTTGCAAAGCCCCTCCCTGTTGATAGCATCTACATCCTGTTATGTATTCAATTGTTTTGATTGATATGTTTCAAATACATTTTCTTCGTCAGTCAAAAATTCTATTTCAGTTCTAATCAACTTAGATGTTGATCCTTCCCAGAGAATGAATTTTATTCAATTGCAGTCACGTGTCATACAAATTGCAATGCACCCTGTTCATTTGGTTGTCATTCATTCAATGCTTTTGAATAGCATGACATCGTATAGCTATGGGCGTTACTGGTTAAATACAGATATATATTTGGCTTATTAACGATCAATTAATTAATCAAATTGAATTATTTCGTTTTGAAAATTACAGTCGCGTATTAGATTCCTCCTACTTTCATTAGTTGAACTGGACATTCGGCGAGCCCTCAACACTCAATAAGTTTGGATACATATCAAGTAAAGTCAAATGACATTTATTTATAAGTTGGTACAGATTTAACAGATTACATAAGCAAGCTCGACAGAGCTTTTAACACCGACATTACTTATATACACACAATGCAAACAGCATAAGCACATGCATTGAAAGGGCATTAACCTTTTCCCTGTTCTGTATTTAGTCCAAATTTCATTACCCGCGGAATATACATGAACACAATAGTTCCAACGAAATATGGAAGGTGTAACATTGTAACCATTTTAGAAAGCAAAAAAAACAAATCTTTTAAATTCCATTAGCAAACAGAGCAGACCCTGATCAGACGGCTCCTATAGGAGCCGTCTGATCTGGGTCTACTCCGTTTGCAAATGCGTGAAAGCACGTTTATATGAAGGAAAGGGTCACATTAAGCAATTACTGAAGGCACATTTAGCGTAACATGAACATTAAGCAATCACAGTAAAACATGACTAGGCACAAAACATATGATGTTAGCTAAGCATACCGAACTCAACATATTAAAAGCAAATCAGGACATTACAGGTAATCTCTATAGGTTTATACGTACAAGGAGTACTTTATGAAAAGATATAACTGATAAATTGTCAACCTAGGACGATCCAATTTAAACACATACTTGCAGAACTAATACATTAATTTGAGTTTGAACTAACTGCAGATATTTATATATTGATATCCATATGATATTGATACATATAAAGACCCGTTATAATTAATACAACACGCAATAAGACATATTCAACTTAAATAATAATTAACAGCATTATAAACACACAAAGGGAGATAATCATTACCACGCCAGTCACAAATGAGTTCGTCGTGGTAAATTCCTGGATATTCTTGGTAAGCTTGACCTTACTGAATTTCGAAATAGTCCATTTGGAAGTTAAGCTTTGAAAGGGCTACACACTCTTTTCAAACAAATGCAACATATATTAATCTTGGAGTTTCACGCTATTTCGGAGTTATGTATTATACGTGCTTATATCCAGTATACAGGAATAATCATATTCACGTATTAAAATAACTATTGGCCTATAATTCTACAACATTTGCTGTCTGTGGCGATTTCAATGCAGTATTGAAATGACAGAAACTCCAAACTGAAATAATTCGTCTTCAGAAAGTCTCTTTTGCAAGCAACAGGGGAAGCCAACATTATTCTATGTCAGCAGGACTTCGACCGAAGAGATATACTGCAGACAAGTTATGTACTGGCAAAAAAGTATATCGACGTATATACAAAATAAAGGACAGCAAGCAGCCTTGACAATGTTTCCGACCACCTCACCGTAACAACATACATGGTAATTAAGAATACCATACACGGGCTAATCTGAAGCTTTCAATCCCACATCAAACACAAATACAAATAACAATATACAGAGAACCCTCGTTACAAAGAGGTGTTTGTTTCCAGACATTTGGTTGGTATAACGAGGTTGCCGTTAGAACGAGTTTAAATATGAAAGGAACCATATGTCCAGTTTTAAACTAGTACCAACATGTGAATGGTTAATGCAGAACACAAAAAGTACAAAAAGCTCCGTTGGGAGCTTTTTGCACTTCTTGTGTTCTGCATTCAGCGATCACCTGTCTTATTGGCATTGTACCTATTTTACTCAGTGGTTGTTTAACAGTTATTTTGTTTCAATGTATACTGCTGATGTAACGAGGGTGCCATTGTAACGAATGCCGGTATAATGAGGGTTCACTGTACAGAGAAATCCTAAAGACACAACTTTTCATCATTAAATGGCAATACATAAACACACCAGTTGAAGATATTCAACCGCTAAAGATCACGTGACGCAGAGCTTACCACAGATCCTAAAAATACTAACCCCAATACTAACGACTCCGGAAAGCAAAGACGCCTCTAAAATTATTAAAAAGACTTGATGAAAGTGAAAATGTGTCCGGAATAGGGTCCTTAATAACAATCAAAGCTACCAAAAGACACGAAGTACAAGAAATAATACGAACACTGATGCCGTAGTTCACAAGGTAATCCACATACGAAGAAGGATCGCATGTCATAGGGAAATCTAAACGTATGCGGTAAGAAAATAGCAAATTCGAAGAAATAGAACACGGCTGGGCAACACAGAACTTTGAATTCCTTGAAACCCTAACGACTGTCTGACGATAGATGTGACAGCACCTTCCTCTCAAAGGCAAAATAACACATAGAGCTGGTACTCCAACAGAGACCCAATTGATGCTGAAAAAACGGAAGGTGGCTGCTGTATCCGGACTTTACAATAGCAAAGCTCCGGATTAGTTTGGACTTATAGCCGAGCATTTTAAGGACGGAGGTGATGGAATATATACAGCACTAGTGCATACCATCTACAGAGTCTTCACACAGAGACATACATACAAATTAACCAGACATAGAACTAGAAGTTGAGACAAACAGTGAAGTCCCTGATCAGATGCGGCCTTGATGTCTAGGACTGTATTGTTTGTCTTGATGCATTTTGGTGACATTAGCAGCAAATTTAGTTGATCCATGTTGTGCGATTATGAACATAGGGTTTGGTTGAGAAATAAAGAAGTTATTCGTGAAAATGTATTAATTTACGCATCTTATCTGGACCTCTGTTTTATCATAGGCCCTTGCATTAATCTTCCGTATAATCGTTAATTTCGCTAATAAAAACTTTAAGTGAAGAAGAGTTGAGAACCTTTTGGACAGGTGACTGATTAATGCAGAGTGAACGTCATACTAAAAGCTTCCAATGATCTTTCTGTATGACCTTCACCCTGCATTAAGCTGCCATCTGTCTTAAAAACTGAAAATGAAACTCATTGGAGTGATCGGATCAGCAAGGGCATGCTGTAGATTAAAACAAGAGACTATAATAAAAGTTGTAGGCCTTTCTTTATATTCTTTTTTTTAAATGAAACCAACATGTATACATTTGTTCTGAGGATTTAGACTGTATAGAGGTTCAGATGGAAATGAATAATGACTTGGCATAGTATTTCGTTTTGGTTTATATTACCCTCATACACAGAGTCAATTACAAATATTTTACATCCATATAATAATAATGCATTATAAATCTAACGGAACCTAACATATTGTACAAGATTATTGTAAAGGATGTGTAACTACAGCGAACCCTCATTATACCGGCATTCGTTACAATGGCACCCTCGTTATATCAGCATTGAAACTAAATTACTGTTAAGTCTTTTAAACAACCACTGAATAAATAGGTACAATGCCAATAAGACAGGTGATCGCTTAATGCAGAACACAAGAAGTGCAAAAAGCTCCGAAAGGGAGCTTTTTGCACTTCTTGTGTTCTGCATTAAGCATTCACCTGTTGGAACTAGTTTAAAACTGGACATATGGTTCCTTTCATACTTAAACTCGTTATATATAACGGCAATCTCGTTATACCAGCAACATGTCTGGAAACAAACACGTCAGCAACATGTCTGGAAACAAACACGTCCGTTGTAACGAGGTTCACAACATGTCTGGATACAAACACGTCCGTTGTAACGAGGTTCACAACATGTCTGGATACAAACACGTCCGTTGTAACGAGGTTCACAACATGTCTGGAAACAAACACCTCCGTTGTAACGAGCGTTCACTGTATTAGTTTGCTGAGCAAATTCTCACGTGCACAAAATGACAATACACATACAGTTTTATGACGTCATTGTTAACAACGGAAAACGCTCTTTAGAACATTAATTACATTTATATACATGTACTGATATTCATAAGATTTTATATTTGATTTAATTTCATCATGATATTTTTTTGTCACAGTAAAGCCCCTTTAAAACGATGTTAGGTCCTTTTAGGCAGGTGTCTGTTTAGTGCCGTGTGAAAGTCATGAAGTCACAAATTTCTTTGGTGGGTGCAATCACCATATGACATTCACCCGGAATTAAGCTTCCACTCTACAAACAGTACAGACCCTCAACAAACGCACTGTCTTTATAGGGATTTAGAATAAATCGGTTAATAGTGGATGTTAACTATTTACCCGTTACTCCACATATACACATTAACACCCTTGCAAAAAGAGTAGGGTCTGCTCGCTTTCCGTATGAACTAAAGGCGATCTGATTCTACAGCTTCTGCTATGGTAAAAACTCATTTGTTAAAAAAGCAGCCAATTATTATTCTTGTTGTCATTATTTCTTAAATGAATATTCATGGAGTAAAGGGTTAATTCATACGAATTGCTGCCTGTATATATTATGTTGTCTTGTAAGTGCTACTTCTGTACAACATCACTGAGACATTAATTGCTCGAGTGGCTTTGAAGTCTATCGTGCTAATCAGAGGTTAATTGAACTTGTTACTGTACGTGTGACTGCCAAAGCTAAAAGCCAGAAGGTGAATTGTGGGATCACAGAACACGAGAGAGAGCTTGTCAGGCATAGGAGGCATCGGTTCGCGCTAAAACGCGTGCCGCTCGTCTCATCCTCAGAGACTATCAGTAAAGCAGTCAACCCCCAATTTAACTTGATTGCAAATGTCTATGATAATAGGATTAGTTTGCCGTGGCATAAACTGTACCATCATATCTATATTATTTCATAAGTAGGTTGTGTATTAGATTTGTTTGTTTTTTTCACGGATATAATTTTACTTTCACTTTCGCCATATCTTCATCATACACTGAGTTATCCACATAAAAATATCACTTATTGTCACAATTATGGCCCCAATTTGACCAAACTTATGCACACTTCAGTCGTATTTTCAACACCTAAGAGCTAGCCAATTACCACAAGGAGACCTTAACCTTCAGTATGCAATAAACGCATCCAAGATTAGCTTTGTAAACAGTTTGGATCCAGATGAGACGTCGAGTAACTTGATGTTTCATCAAGATCTTCGCTGTTAGACACTCGGAGTTTGATTATGAAATCCAGATCTGATTCCACAATATCTGCGATTGTAAAAATTACCTTGTTCATAATTGCCATTCTAAAATTCATCTAATTGATATTCATATACCAATTATTTCTTACATGAACATTCACGAGGTGAATGGTTATATAGTTTTGCATAATGAAGGGTTGTCCCTTGAAATCCTAGCACACAAATGGCGGTGTTGACACGGATTTATGCTATTCTTATTCCGTGTTTTGCTGCAATGAAATTTTATGAGCCTTCATTAGGTAATTATTGTTACTATTTTGGTGTAATGGTGACAAGCTGGTGCATTCATGTTGTTATGGACACTATTCTGGTAAATGTCTTGTTTACTTTTTTAATGTATTTATTTTGTAGTCGGCTTGAAAGCTTTTCAGAGGTTGTGAAAAAGTCATTGCATATATACCAACTTTATATACAGTGTACCAAGGTGCACGCGAATAAAGCTACATAGGGGATTTCGTCCATACGCATACATGTTCAGCGAAAACCGTAACAAAAAGTTTTGTTTCTGTATCATTCGGTCTAACCTATACTTAATCATTTATTTAATATATTACCAGGCCTTAGCTTTCTCATGCTGAAAAATATAAAGTCTGCCAATACTCTGATCTACTGAACGTTTTACTGAATTCAAATTCGTTCACGCGTTTGAGAAACAACTTGGATCCCGAGTTTCTCGGTGTCTCATCTTGGTCCAGTCTGTTTGCAAATGTGAATCAGCACGTGCTTAACCTTTTCGGCGCCAATATCGTATGTTGGCACCATTAAAAACAGTGCAGTCCCAGGTCAGTGCAGTCCCAGGTCAGATGCCGCCTTTTTAAGGCGGCATCTGACCTGGGACTTCACTGTTTTCTGTATTATTTTGGTCTACTCTGTTTGCAGAGGTGTAGAAAGGCGTATTATGGAGTAAAGGGTTAATTTGTGGAATAAAGGGTTAAAACATTGACTGCAGTGATATTAATTAACTGTTTTTATGGCATCATGAACAATGGACATTTTATCTTGGCCTGTTTTACTGTAGAAATAGGTCTATGTCATTTCATAAAATACACTTTACTTGCATGAGCCTTTTGATAGGGGTTTACTTTTGGTAATGTGTCAAAATGTGTCACGATGGAATAACGAGTTAATGACATTCAGTGTTAACCCATTATGTTGTCGCTGAACAGCGAGGTAATACTACAATTCCCATCTGCGAGGCTGGAATATGAAATTGCATCAGAAGAAACATCTGAAGATGTGTATTCACACCTTTACCAGGTCACCTGCCTTGTAAATACCGTATAAACTTGTTCCTTTTGTCACAAAAGGCAATGTAAAACAACAGCTACATCGAACATAAAGTTATTAATGTTGATGTTACTCGTTTGTGAGTCAGAAATTTACTACAAGACATACATAAATCTGCATTGTACGCTCTTTGAATGAAACTTTGATGTAATTAAAGACGATAGAGGGGTTGAAAAAAACATATTTTTTATCCGGTGGTGTTATTTTCACGCATAACGACTCATAAAAGGGCCGCGCGTGGACCGGTATATAATTATTACAGTTGATCTTATCGAACACATCTGGCTGGACGAGTTCGATTGAAGGTGGCGCTCGCGTATTGTGAAGATGGCTTCTTAACCCTATGAGTATGGGAAACGAATGTAATTACATTGCAAACAATGTAGACCTAGATCAGAGGGCTCCTCTAGGAGCCCTCCGATCATGGTCTGCATTTTTTGTCAGTCAAAATCCCATCACAACTTATTCCCTCTCATATTGAATGGACTCTATAGTACCACAATGATGGACCATTCCACTTTGAAAATTCAGCATTTAAAGGGTTAATTACCCATGCAACTGTCCCATTAGCCTCGTGTGTGACGGACGAAGGTTGTAATTAGGGCCATGCTACAAGGAGATCGCTTCACAGGTATTTACATGGTTCAAATGGGACACCGTAAAGGTCGCACGAAGAGCTGCATGTAAATACCGACTCCGCTCATCAAAGCTAACGAGGAGATTTACAACGCGCTAGCTGTCACACTACTTGTAAATAAAAAAAAGAAGTCTCTGTGCAGTTTTATGTGTTCTCGCTTTTGTTTCTATACCCTGGCTCAGGTGTTCTGCTTGCTCCGAGGTGATCAAACGCCATTGAGTTCTTGTTCTTCAACGCCTTTAATTATGTTGTTCCGTACGAGTTGTCGACCAGATGTTTGAATTGCAAAAGCCAGGTCTGTATAAAATGATATTTTAACCATTCACTCCATAAGAAATGCCTTTTAACATCTTTGCTAACAGGGTACGTAGACTCAGATTAGGCGACTCCTGTAGGTGGCGTTTGATTAGGGTCTGCTGTGTTTGCATATTGAATAATATAGATTTAGCAACTTTTTTCTGTGTTCATATGTTATTTTCTAATATTCTTGATGTCATTTTTTCTTACATGTCTATTCATGGAGTAAGGTGTTAATATCTAGAAACCCCTGTAAAGTATATAGATTTGAGCACGAGCATGTAAAATCAAAATAATGAAATGATTGACGGAAGGAATGTATCCCTCTTGTTAAATATATTATACATGCAATCTAGTTCTGTTTAATAAATCATTAGTCCTCGGTGACTCTTTTCCTTCAATGCGTGGGTCCAGTTCCACAACTTGACCGGTCCTATTTATGATATGACTTTACGTAGTTTGTGCAAACAGGACTCTTCCTCCACTTCAAAAAGTACAAAGTATCACAACTCTTAATAGTTTCTACACTATGAGCCGATTCGTGATGACATTTCGAGGGATTGGTGCAAAACTATTCTAACTCCTTCACTAAAGTGAAGGAGTTAGAATAGTTTTCCACCAAGCCCTCGATTTGCAAATAGTTTGATCCTGATGATACACTAGACGTCTCGCCAGTATCCAAATTATTTGCCACTCAGACAGTTTTTAAAAGAAATAGAAGTAAAGTGATTTGCTGGAACTGTAACAGACAACAATTCCTGCAGATGAGAGTTTAAAGGGGTTACATTATGCGTCATGCATACAGTAAAATTAGAATCAATGTTGGTCTGCAAGACAGGTGGCTTCCAAAGGAGCTTTATGCATGCCATGACTTTCATTCTGCATTAAGCAGCCACCTGTCTGAAAATATCTAAATTCTTCTTTATTAAAATTTCGGTTTAGAGGGGTTTTCCTGTACAGTAAAACCTCTCTATAACGGCCACTAAATTACATCAAGTATTTTGTGTTAAAGGCAGGTGGCTGCTTAAAGCAAGGTGAAAGTAAAGCAGAACGCTCCTATAGGAGCGTTCTGTTTTACTTTCACATTGCTTTAATCAGCCACCTGCCCTAAATACAACTAATTAACACAATTCAGTGGCCGTTATAGAGAGATTTTACCGTACAAGCATTGTCATTCACTTGACTCTTGTGTCAAGGTGAACTGATATCTATTTTGAGTGAGTATTTTTTTGGTATTTTCAGAACTGTAGCATGGATCCATAAAGCATTCACTCAATAATCTTATACCTGGGAACCTCCCAAATGCTGACTGTAGCGATATAGTACAACCCCTCTTAATCGGACATTCAATTTAGTATAAATATCGGTCTTTGAGGCAGGTGGCAGCTTAATACAGGGTGAAATCCATGCAGAAAGACCATCTAGAAACCTTTTGCGTGACTTTCACCCTGCATCAAGCAACCACCTGCCTAAAAGTATCTAAATTCTTCTCTACTAGAATTGCGGTTAAAAGAGGTTCTACATTTTATTGAAATGTATCAACTTCCAAAAAAGTTTTATTGTAAATGACGGAGATGTTGACATTAACTGATCAATCAAGAAAACTCGAGTTGAAAATATCCAGAGTTAGTAGACAACATGTATGTTGAATCTAGATTTGTAAAGATAGTATGTTGTAGGTTTATAATGATGCATTAGATGTTGATATTGTATGGGGGCCTATCGAAGAAGATTAACTCACGGGGTTTCTAGTATCAGAACAACCAGTAACATCTGCAAAGACATTCTTCTCTACTAGCATTCCCATTGAATACTGATTTTTAAGTAGAGTACGTGGTCCATCATTGTTTAATAATAAAGCCCAATCAGCTGGAAAATATTAAGTTAGCTAGAGGATATCGAATGGCAAACAGCGCAGACTCTGACCAGAGGGCTGTTTGCAAAGGATTAAACACCCCTTACTATTTTATACATACACATACATATATAAAGGGCGACAATTCCAAGGGAATTCAATTCCACAGTGCACTCTTGATGGTAAATGACGACATGGTCGATATTAAAAAAATGATCTGACTATTCGAAGGAACGTACTGCCTTGGGAATGTCAGAACTGCCCCGAGATGCTATAGACCGAGCAGACTAGAGGAAACTTTCTTCTGTAACGTCCCTTTTGATGATGATGATGATGATGATGATGATGATGATGATGATGATGATGATGATGATGATGATGATGATGAAGATGATACTCCTTGTTGCTTCTTTGTTTCTTTGTACACATTTCTAAACACTAAGCTGATAAATATTCATGATGCCATTAATTTTTACTTGAATATTCATGAGGTAATTGGATAACACAACTATATGGGAATATACTTTCTAGTACACATGCACTAGAAGCATTTAAACCATATTTTTGATAGCGTTTGTCTTCCTCTTTGATTCTCCGAACGATCGGTACACCTGTTTTCGTATATTCTCGCGTCTCATTACATCAACAGCATACCATTCTCTGTAGGATAAGCCTATTAACTCTTATTCTGATATCCTCAACCTGACTCACAATTTCAAACAGCTTACACCCGGAGGAGACGCCGAGCAACTCGGCGTCTCATCAATATCCGATCTGTTTGACACTCGCCAAAAGTTTCTTAAAAGCCTGATCGAATCGGAAGTAGTCGAAATTTCTTCAGGTTTAAATTTGAGCAGACATTATTTTTTCAAGGCCTGGGTAAGGGTTAACCCAAATCAATCAACCCCAACCATGGAACCTAACAAGGCGTCAACAAATGATCTTCAGACCTAACGAGACACGTCATTGGCTGAAATATTTAACTCTTTGACTGCCACGTTTTGTCGTCTGCAATATCTATCGTTTGTTTCATTTTTAATTTTCATTTATATCTCATAAAATGCATAAATTTTACAATAACAAACAATTTGGATCCTGATGAGACACTCGGCGTCTCATCTGGATCCAAACTGTTTGCAAAAAGTGATCACAAATTCGCCATTTGGGAGCGCAAAACTTAAAATGTTTCACAAAAACATACAAATACACATGTGTCTAGCTTCATGCATAATTGGCAACAATTTGTAAAACGGATGATTTTTTCTACCCTGTCTGATTCGTTATGGGATGGTGTCTTCAAAAATGAGTAATTCAGAATGCAATATTCATCAGTGGAATATTTTTTTGGAAATTAACAGAAGAGGTTGAAATAGCCACACACCTTTAAATCAATCCATTTGAAGTTTAAGTATAGCTGGAGAGCATTTGGTACATTTAACTCTCTCGCTGCCAATGGCGAATGTGCGAATCGCCTATGCAAACAGTTTTGATCCAGATGAGACGCTGAGTAACTCGGCGTTTCATCGATATCCAAATTGCTTGCTTCCTTGATGACTTTTACAGTAAAACCTCTCTATAACGGCCACTAAATTACATCAAGTATTTTTGTTAAAGGCAGGTGGCTACTTAAAGCAAGGTGAAAGTAAAACAGAACGCTCCTATAGGAGCGTTCTGTTTTACTTTCACCTTGCTTTAAGCGGCCACCTGCCCTAAATTACAAATAATTAACACAATTTAGTGGCCGTTATAGAGAGGTTTTACTGTATATTGTTTTTAAGAAGAAATGGAAAAAAAATGAAGCAGACGACACTACATGGCGGCGACGTAACAATGCACTTCTGTACCAGAAAACAATACATGTGTCAGAAAATACCACTTGAGTATTTTATTTTTTATTTTCTCCTTTTGTTTTTATAAAATAAATAAATTGGATCCAGATGAGTTGTCGTGCATGGATACTAAGAAGGTAAAAAAGTTGTAAAACAGGTCGTAGCTAAATGCAGGACACCACTTATACAGATAGCTACTGTAGGAGTCTTCTGCATTACTTTTGTACTGCATTTGGCAACCACAACTCTTTCGCTGCCTACATGTATGTCGCAACTGTGATTACCTATGCAAACAGTTTGGATCCTGGTGAGACGTCTTGCATGGATACTCATCAGGTAAAAAGTTATGACGAAGCGTAGAACCAAGCTGCCTTCTCTCTAATACGATAGCTCTACAGAAGTATTATTCTGGATGTGTAAAACAGGTGGTAGCTTAATGCAGAACGGAAGTTATACAGTATGAGCTTTCTACATTACTTTTGTACTGCACTAAGAAATCACGTTGTTTAACTGTTTCGCTGTCAATATCGCATCTGTGATTACCTGTGCAAACAGTTTGGATCCAGATGAGACGACGAGTAATTCGGCCTCTGATCAGAATGCAAATGTTTGTTACTCTGTGTGTTTTTTAAAACAATAAAATGGAGAAAAATAAAGGAAATCAAATGGTAACAGATAACAAAGTTTGCAGACGACAACAATTAGTAGCGAAAGAGTTAAAAATGTCTGTGTTAATAGTAAATATGTGTATATCCTCTTATTGGATCTTTCTGCATTACCTTTGTCCTGCATTAAGCTACCACCTGCATCTTGCACCCAGGATTATACCTCTTTTAGGTGGTCGCATTAACGGGGTTTTACTGTTCTATAGTAGTATTCAGGGCCCGATCAATAAAGCAAAACCTATCAAAACCGGGCCCGATCAATTTAGTGTAAATGTCGATCTTGGCGACCAGTGACAGTTTAATACAGGGCTCCTCTAGGAGCTTTCTGCATGACTTTTACCCTGCATTAAGCAGCAGTACACTTGCCAAAAAGTATTTAAATTCTTCTATGCAAGAATTCCCTTTTAGAGGGGGTTTACTGTATCATGAAATTCCGAGGCAGAGTGGTGAACCTGTTATGCACTAGCATTTGCAAACAGTGTTGACTGTGATCAGAGGGCTGCTAGGAGAGGGTCTGATCAGGCTCTACTCTGTTTGTCATTCAAAATCCCCTAGCAAGTTAAGTCTTTTATACTGAGTGGACTCTATAGTTAAATACAAATGGGCAATTTACTTTGATAAGTCATAATTGAAAGGGTTAAGAATGCTTCAGGCGATTAGTGAATGCGTTTAGAAAGCGTTTGGCCTTAAAAAAGAAGCCCAGTGACGAGACATCTCATTCGGACCAAAGATGTTTCATGCCTAGTCTGTATTTAAGCAGAAAAAGAAACAAACTACGTTACTTGTGTTTTAAAAATGATATGGACGAATCCAATAGCAGATTATGTTTTGTTCAGCGTGCTAAAAGCAAAATGCAACAGGTAGCTGGGGATATTCAGACGAACCACAAGTGTCATGAACAATGCGTGCCAGCTCCGCGAGAACGCTTCCTTTGATCTTCAGACGCCTTTAATTGCCTTCGCACATTAGAAACGTCTAGTGACTTAACGAAAACAAATCAAAAGTAAGTTCACTTGTCTTAATTTTAGGTGAAGCGGTTTCGATTAACGCAATTACGCTTGTTCTCTGAAATTGTTTTCAACATTTGGAATTCCAAAGTTTCGTAAAAGAAAGCGGCATTACAACTTCAAAGGAAATTAAGTACTCATTTATACAATTTACACTTTTAGAGGTCGTTTCCATATGTTGGGGACTGTCTAAGTCGAGTAAACATGAATCGTTTCTCTCAAGATGAATTCTCATGTTAACCTTTACCCCATAGATACGTCTTTAACCCATTACCACATAGGCTATTTTTAGATACAACCTCTTTGAATTAATCTACCGAAAAGGAGCATTAATTAGAGAAAAGGAAAATTTTAGAATTTTGTAGCTTGAAACCATTGTGATAAATAGAGCATTTGCTCCTATAGGAGCAAATGCTCTATTTATCACAATGGTTTCAAAACGTGATTTTTACAGAGGCGTCAAAAGCCGTCAATATGAGGGAATGGGTTAAACGCCTTTGCAAACAGAGTAGACGCAAATCTCACTTAGGAGCCGCCTGATCAGGATCTACTCGGTTTCGACATGGATTAATATAGACCTAATTCTACAGTTTCTGCCATGGCCAAATTCCCTGTGTTCACATGCCATTGGTCTAACCCGTGGCAGACTATAGTTTAATGCTGAGCATTTTGGTAATAACAGAACCGTAGAATCGCATCTACATAATTCTATATGCGAACATAGCATACCCTGATCAGACGGTTCCTATAGCAACCATCTTGTCTGGATCTATTCTGTTTGTAAAGTCGTTAAATGTATATGGAATAAATGGTTAAAAACCGAAAATACGCATTTTTCTAACCCTTCTCGCCACTTCATTTATAATTGATCTTTTACCGAGTGCAACGACCAGGAATGACCTAAACTCAGGGCCATGGGTAAGGCGTATTAAAACAATAGCCAATACGCTGCTGCGAAAGATAATGTTGATCGTAGACTTATGCCAGCGTATGTTCGTTAGTAAAACGGAACCCAGAGGTCCAGATAAGATGAGTACATTTTAACATTTTCAAGAATAACTTCCTTTATTTCTCCACCAAACCCAATACCATGACCGCTCTTTAGAACTGTCTCTTCGAGGCGATTCTAAAGAGTGATCACAGAATTGGGTTTGGAGGAGAAATTATGATTTTAGTATTTGGGTACGCACCTTTATCGATAATGTAGCTCAGCTTAATTTTGGATCTGCTACAAGTTTGAATGTTTTCAATTCTATCAAGAAACTATTAACCCAGTGTCAAAAGCTTGTATCCTAACGTGACCTTGAGTTATTCGGCGTCTCATCAGGATCCAAGCTGTTTACAAACACGAGTCAGGACGCGGATAGCGGAATAAGGCTTACAATAATAATTCTCAGTTAAACAGGAGTCGTCTATACTGAAACTGGCACGGGGTAGAAGAAATCATAAACCCAATTTCTTCTATATTTGTTCGCATATTGAGAGGTTTTCGCCGTTTCCAGCGAGTTAAATGTTTGCTGTGTAGAATTATTCTATTAGTCTGTGTATTTTGTTGAAAAAAGAACGCCAGACCGGAGTGGGTGCATTTAGCCTTGTTCACCATTGTGTCATAAATAGACTATAGTCTTTTTCGATCTAGTGCTAGTGCAAATATCCTCATTAAAAGACTCACAAAAATGTGTAAGATTTATGCAGTTTACAGTTTATTTTTCACTACGCATATACAGATGTGACAAGAGGTACATATTGAAAACATACAAAATTAACCTATTTTGGCCAAACACTATAGGCAAGTAGTAAAGACAAACGTCTATCCTATGAACAAGTCTCTAGATCGCCAACTGAGCTTAAAAATTTGACGAAATATGGTACGTGCGTGTTTTTGGTTTTTGTTTTTGTTTGGGCGAGTCGACATAGGAGTACAGGCAATATAGACTAATGTTGCAAACTGATAGGACAAGGCTGTGTGAGCAGGTAAATACCATACAACAAACAAGGAGAGAACAAAATAGGAAAAAACATTACTATACGCCAATGTATAGTAATGCGTAAAAAGATATAATGAGTTTCTCTATTAGTAAATGATTATTGCACATTCTAAAGTTAATTAATTTCTGTACATTAAAAGGTGTTGGTCCATCCAAATAATGTTCATAGTTATGTTCTACTTTGTAAATGCGGTAATTTATAAATTTACTTGAATCGAATAAATAACTATGTCATGATTGTATGTACTGGTCTTGCAAGGATTTCTCTACTTTACTTAGTAGTAGAGCTCTAGATCCCACAAATCTTTGATTGAGCCAAATATAACTCAGACCACATTGATCAAAGACTGACTTTACAAATGTTGGCCAACTGTACTCTCCGCTGTTACTGACATAGTCAGATAACATGAATTTACGTAGAATGGACGACAGTTTATTGGGATTTACAATGATATTATACCAAAAGCCAATTATTCTTTTTTGATTGCGATTTGGAAGGATATCTACCAAGGTCACCTTATGGAGTACTACATTTATCATTTAGTATGTATGCTCTGTTTGCTTTCGACATGATGTAGATCTGATTCTACAGTTTTTGTCAAAGCAAAAGCATTCTTTAAAACATCAGCTAATTAAAATTCAAGATGTCATTATTTCTTACATGAATGGGGGTTTAACTATAGAGTCCACTCCGTATGGAAGCTAAAACTTGCTAGAGGATTTCGAATGACAAACAGTGCATACCATGATTATATGGGTCCTCTAGGGGCCCTCTGATCTGGGTCTACACTGTTTGCAAATGATAATGCAAGAGTGTCCCGGGTTGAAAGAGTTAAAGCAAAATGTATTTTCGAAGATAATTGCTGACTATTTTACCTAATGATATACATTACTCCGCCAATTATGAGCATTATTTAATCTAAGCCTTGTATTGAAATATAAATTAAAGGAACGTTTTTTCATGACAAATAGTAAAGAAACAGAGCAGTTAAACAGCTCACACAGGAGCCGTCTGATCTAGGTCTAATCTGTTTGCCAAGGTGTCAAAGCATCTATATAAGGTAATGTATATAAGGTAATGTATAATCGCTAGCACTTTATCCTACCGTAAATACAGGGACAATATAAGAAAAATCACATCATGAAGCACAATCTTCTGAAATTTTAAAATGGCCAATGGACACTGGAATGTTTAGTCAGTTCAGAAACTGTATACATATATATAAAGTAAACAGTTTCAGTATGTGTTTCATAAAATTAGTTTGCGAGCAAATCTGAACCAGAGTACCCCCAGATCTCACAACCATAGGTTAAAATAGGTAAAATATTTGCATCAAATAATTTCAGCTGGCAGTCAAGAGGTAAATCTAAGTTTTCTGTTGTTTGTATAAGCTAAATAACCCCTTTCTTGCTTGTTCAGATATTTTTTTTTGGCTTTTGCAAACTGTCTGGGTTTTTTTTTTGGAAAAGTCGATACCCAGATATTTAAAAGTGTCAACCACTTCTATTTGTAAACCATTTATCGAGATATTTCTATTTCTTCGAAATCGGTCACCAAAGAACATAACTTTGGGTTTTTCATAGTTGATATATAATTTCCATCTTAACCCATTACCTTATAGGCTATTTTTAGATACAACCTCTTTGAATAAATCTACCGAAAAAGGGTATTAACTAGAGAAAAGGATTTTTTTTTTAGAATTTTGTAGTTTGAAACCACTCGAGTCCATTTAACATGTGAATGTTTATGTATATTATCTGGAGATATATTGAATATTCATGTAAAAAGTAATAACGTCTTGAATAGTTATAGCTGAATCGTGGCAATGGCACATGTAAACATGGTTTGGGGTATTCGTAGATACTGTAGACTCAGGGTCCATGCTTATAAAACTTTTAGTTGAGTCTGAGTTCGTTCTCAAGTTTTTGATTGGTCAGAGTTGAGCCTCTGGCTCAAATCTGACCAATCAAAAGCTTGAGAACGAAAAATCTGACCAATCAAAAGCTTGAGAACGAACTCAGACTCAACTAAAAAGATTTATAAGCATGGACCCAGATCTATTTTAATTTTAGAAGCAAACAGAGCAGACCCTGACCAGACGGCTCCTACATGAGTCACCTGATCAGGGTCTTCTCGGTTTACAAATGCGTGAAATAATATATGAGGGAAATGGTTAGGCTGTGAATATATATTATTTGATGCGTCATTTACCATCATAAAAAAATCAGCCAATTGACATTATAAAATCATTATTTCTTACATGAATTTTCATTAAGTTTATGATTGAAAGCAGGTGACTGCTAGTGTAGAACTATATTAATACAGCAACTCCCATGGTGCTCATCCTGCATAAAGCTGCTACATTCTTTAAAACATCAGGATTTGATTTCTTTTGAATGGCTGGTTCATTTTGTACACAATGCAGACCCCTGCCATAGGGCTCCTGAAGGAAATCTTTGATCAGAGTCTGCAGTGTTTGTCATAAAATCATTTATAGTATAATAAATAAATTGTGATACAACGTTATGTTTAATTACTATTCAGAAGGGGAGGAGCCGGTTGTAATTATTCATCATTCAAGAGGTTAAAGCACTCCAAACAAATTTGATAATTTGTTATTGTTGTCGCGTCTCTAATGGGTTTATTGAATTTAATTGGTGGTTATTTAGATTTGGTGAAGATTATCAAATTACATTTTACTTTAACCCTTTCGCTGCCAATGCCGGATCTGTGATTACCTATGCAAACAGGATGGATCCAGATGAGACGCCGAGTAACTCGGCGTCTCATCAGGATCCAAACTGTTTGTTACTGTTAATATGTTTTTGAAAACAAAAATGAAGAAAATAAAAAAAATTAGAAATTTGTAGCAGACGACAAAGTTAGCAGACGACAGAGTTTGGCAGCGAAAGGGTTAATCGCTATCATGCTGTAAAATGAGGTTTGCTTAATCTCTGGTCAGGAATATGTTTACGTATACACGATTCATCTACTCCATGACTATTCATGTAACAAGTAATGGCATGATGCATATCAATTAGCTGTATTTTGATAATAACATATGAAGACATGAATATTTATATTAGGCAAAAAGTGTAGACGCAGATCTATATTATGTCATAAGCAAACAGAGCAGACCCTGATCAGACGTCTCCTATAGGAGGCGTCTGGTCTGGGTCTAATCTGTTTGCAAAGGCGTAGAAAAGCGTATTTATGGAGTACAGTGTTAATAACAACCGTTTGTCAAACAGCTAATCAGCGTCTGATCTGGATCCAAACTATTTTACATAGAGTAGACCAAGATCAGACAGCTCCTGTAGGAGCTGTCTGATCAGGATCTGCTCTGTTCGCTTATGGAATAATACGCGTTTCTGTCACAGCCAAAACTTTCCTTGTTAATGAGTAAATATAAACACATCAATATTCACGCAGTAATTCATGGAGGAAAGGGTTAATCCACCGATATGAAAGGTAATCAAAATCCATATTTCCTGATGTCTCGAATTTCATAGCGAAATGTTGATAATGCCAATGAAAAAGGATAGGTACCTGTTATGTACTCAATGTATTTAAATATTTGCAAATTGTTTGTGGAATGCATTTTAATCTATTTACATTTTATGAACGAATGGAATTAACTCTGACGATAAAAATTAATAGGATTTCCATTATCTATTGATAATATTTCAAAGATTGTTATGATTAATTACGATTTTCCGGTTTATGGCAATAAAGGCAATAAAATGTACGGAACTTATAGACATTGGTAAGTATCGTTTTTGGGATCAAAGAGACCGGTTTATCAGGATAATTTATATCATTTTGATGTACATCATCTATCAAACAGATGTTGCAACTCTACGGTAAAACATGTCTTAAGCGGTCGTCATAAAGAGGTCTAAGTATGGGTCTGTAAGGCAGGCGTTAGCTTAATGCGGGTCAAAAGTAATGCAGAAAGCTCCTGGAGGAGCTTTCTGCATTACTTTCGCCCTGCATTAAGCAACCACCTGCTCTTTAGGACTTCTTTATTCAGTATATGAATGGCCGCTTAAGACAGATTCAACTGTATTTACGATCATCTGTTTAGCATCAATCGTTTCCATGAATAACCCTTTGCTTATTGAATATTCATGGCTGATCCCACCTATTAAACTCTCTCAACGCTGAATTTTCAGAGTGGAATTTGACTATATAGCGTCCACTCAGGATAAAAGGTTTAAACTTGCTAGATTATTTTGAATGATCAGAGGGCTTCTTTAGGAGCCCTCTGATCTGGGTCTATACTGTAAGCTATTGAACGTGCATGCGTGTCCCGCATTCAAAGGGTTAATCCTTTAATCCATGACTATCCATGGCAGACTCCACCTGTAATGAACAGAACATTTAATTAACTAATTAGTTTATAGTGTTATACAAAACAAGTAAATGCATTGATAGACAAGTAGAATAGAATTATATCTAAAATGTTCTATAAACAAACAGTGCAGACTCTGATCAGACGTCTATCCTGTTTGCAAGGTGTCAAAATGCACAGTTGACTATAGACTATGAGATATTTTTCCGCCAGATTTTCCCGCCACTTGAGCTTTGGCCGAGACAAAAAAATGAAAAGTCAATAATTGATATGTACCTAATCATAAAGTAGTATAGTTTATAATCAACTTCGAAGTGGTAATGGGAATGCCTCAAGATGCTTATACGTATTCGCGATAAAACTCCGCTGTCTGTCGCTAATCCACTGTAGTGCTTGTAAAATAAAGTGCTGTCGATCAGTTTTATCACTTTCGCTAGTAAGCATTTTGCACTCTATAAGCGATTGCGACATTTGCGACTTTATTTAAACATATATCCCACTTATATTTGCAAATATGATAGCCACCTTGTTAGGAGCTAAACTGTTTCACGGCGAATAGTTTTGAACTTTTCGGAAACGTGTAAAAGGAAGTTTCTCTTCCAACCCAGAATCATTAGAGTGGAATAGATAGCCCATCATTGCGTAACCCTTTCCCTCATATAAACGCCTTTTCACGCATTTACAAACAGAGTAGACCCAGAACAGACGGCTCCTATAGGAGCCCTCTGACCAGGGTCTGCTCTGTTTGCTTTCGACATGATATATATCTGATTCTATAGATTTTGTTAAAGCAAAAAGATTCTTTGAAAAGTTTACATTATAAAAAAAATCAGTTAATTAAAATTCATAATGTCATTATTTCTTCCATGAAGGTTGAACATGGACATGGTTAACTATAGAGTCCACTCCGTATGAAAGGCTAAAACTGGCTACAGGATTTCGAATGACAAACAGTACAGACCCTGATTACATGACCCCTCTAGGGACCCCCGATCTGGGTCTACACTGTTTGCAAATGACAATGCACGCGTGTCCCGGGTTGTAAGAGTTAAAGCAAAATGTATTTTCTTAAAAGATAATTGCTGAGTATTTTACCTAATGAATATTCATACATGTACATTACTCCGCCAATTATGAGCAGTATTTAATCTATAAGCCTTGTATTGAAATACAGTAAAACCTCTCTTAACCGGCAGTTAAATTTAGTATGAATATCGGTCTTGGAGACAGGTGGCAGCTTAATGCAGGGTGAAAGTCATGCAGAAAGCTCCTAGAGGAGCTTTCTGCATGACTTTCACCCTGCATTAAGCAGCCACCTGCCTAAAAGTATCTAAATTATTGTCTACTAGAATTCCGGTTAAGAGAGGTTATACTGTATAAATTAAACACACGTATTGTCATGACAACTAGTAGAGAATCTTGTAACATACAAGGGGACAAAGCAGTCAAAAAGCTTCCACAGGAGCCGTCTGATCTAGGTCTAATCTGTTTGCCAAGGTGCCAAAGCGTCTCCATCAGGTAATGTATAATCGCTAACACTTTACCCTACAGTAAATGCAGGGAAAATATAAGAAATAATGACATCATGAAGCACAATCTTCTGAAATGTTATAATGGTCAATGAACACTGGAATGTTTGGCCAGTTCAGAAACTGTATATAGTAAACTGTTTCTGAAATTGCCAAATTTTCCAGTGTAATTCATATAGACATTCTATTCTGTTTTTAAGGCTATCGATATAAGCGTTCAATAAGCGCGACCAAACAACAAAGAGAAACTAGAACTTGAACAAGTTCAAGCTACTGGTTCCATATTCGGATATTCCCTACGTTTCTTTATTTAAGCGGACGATGTATCTCGACTGGGTCACTGTCTCTAAAGTTACTTCCTATTCTCCTATCGGCCTTAGTCGCCATTTTATTTACTTTCTTTGAGAGCTGGCGTCACATGACGATCGTTACAGTAGCTCATATGCATTTATTGGACGAGCTGGTCAACTAAGTGATTCAACATGCTAAATCCCGTTGATTCCTTTGAAATGATAATCGCAACCTGTTTGCTAGTGTTTTAAAACCATCTTTTAACAAAAAGCGATATTTCAAAAAATAATTACAAGCAAAAGTGATGATAAGATATTATAGGACTTTAACCTCTAGCTTGTTGTGTAAAGTTTCCATCCCACTCGAAGGTTGGTCTTGTTTCATATCTGAAACAAAGGCTATACAGCAAAACCTCGCTAAAGCGACCAAGTAAAAAGAGAGGTCTATAATTCCGAGTCAACAAACGCGTCCTAACAGCAGGTGGTTGCCTAATGTAGAAGTTGAACAATGATATTATAGAAAGCTCCCTATGTGAGCTATCTGCATAACTTTCGCCCTGTGTTATGTTACATGTACTGTCTGCTAGTAAGACACAGAGTTAGACGTATTTTTGTTGGTCGCATTGGAGAGGTTTAACAGTATTAGAATGATACTTTGTCTTGTACGGCATTCATTCTCGAAACTACAATGCTTAATTGATAGATATTTAATTCTTCTGACATTTAAATATGGGACACACATTTACTGTAATTGCAAATACATGTAATGTTGACCGAGATCAGAGGACTCTTAAAGGGACCCTCTGGTCACGGTCTATACTGATGGTCATTCAAAATCCTCTAGCAAGTTGAAACATTTCATACTGAGTGGACTCTATAGTTAACTATTTCCTTCATATAAACTTTTTTTCACATTATTTACAAACAGGGGTTTCCTTAAAACTCTTTATGTTGGTTGTTATATATCTTGCCGACGTTAAATAAAACTTATCTTATCTTATTTAGCAAGACGTTCATTGTGTATACCAAGTTGCAAACGTTCTTCAATAAGTTGAAAACTTTCCTTAATGAATATCTATGCATAATCAATTCATGAATATGCATTAATTTATTTTTCATATGGTAAAATTTCCCAAGGTCTTTTTGACTTAGTTCAAAGCTGTAGAATCAGATCTATATAGGATCTGCAGGAGTCGTCTGATCTGAGTCTACCCTGTTTGTAAAGGACATCAAAAAGCGTGTTTAACACGGAAAGGGTTAAAAGAAGAAATATAAATGCGGAAAACCTTTAATGTGCTTTTGTTCTTTTATTTTACAGTAAACCCTCTCTATAACTGCCACTAACTTACATCAAGTATTTTGTGCAAAAGGCAGGTGGCTGCTTAAAGCAATGTGAAAGTAAAACAGAACGCTCCTATAGGAGCGTTCTGTTTTACTTTCGCCTTGCTTTAAGCAGCCACCTTTCCCAAATACTAACTTAACAGTTTTCACATTGCTTTAAGTAGCCACTTGTCCTAAATACCAACTAATCAACACAATTTAGTGGCCGTTATATAGAGGTTTTACTGTAGACATTGAATGTTTCATTAAAGCATACATTTCCAGATAAAAAGTTTTTAGCTTTATGTGAAACGTATCAAAAAGCATGCCTGCACTCGTTTTAACGTTTTTGCTGACATGTGGTAATATGAAATCATCTTTGCAGTCTCGAACCAGATGATACGTCGAGTATCTCGCGGTACATCAGAATCCAAACGGTTTGTTACTGGGATTATATTTTTGTTACCAGGAAGAATAATCAAAAAATGAAAACTGAAGCAGACGACAAAGTTTGTAGACAGCAAAAGCATGGCAGCGAAAGAGATAAATTATGTTTTTGCCTTATCTCTTTCCTGTAGATTTTGTAAACGTTTTTCTCTCTTTCCTGTGTGATATTTTGCTCCAATCAAAGAGCACAATTACTACCAATGCGCTTCTTCCCTGGTGGCCCGAGTCTTGTTTATTTCTAATTAGATATTGTTCTTACACGTCTCAGAGTGAGCTGAAGCCTTTATCAAAGTGAGCTGAGGCATTCTGCGCCAAACCTTCATCATGCTTAGTAACCATCTGGTTCAATGTTTTTGTCTTCTTCAGTTTGAAAGTAATGATTATATTCCATTTCTCAATAATTTTTCAGTCTGTGGGTCAGAAAGTTGAAACGCCTGAATTTCTGTGATTATAATCTGAACAAAAATATACACGCCTTATCATGAGCTCATCACTGGATAACTAAACAACTTATCAAATCAGATGAGCCGGAGAGGGAAGTGGTGGCGGGGGACGAAAAACAGACCCTCGCATTTGAAAAATACGTTTTCGCAGTGCATGTTTGTATTAAACTGCTCATTTATTGACATGAATCATTTACAGCAAGATAGTACTGTTGATTACAAAAATATTCTCCACTGTTTATGCTCTATTGTACAGCAGAAAATCTGTGAAACGAAAACTTAACCATTTACGTCATAGAAACGCATTTTAACGCTATTGCAAACAGGACAGATCTAGACCAGACAACACCTGGTGTACCAGACTGATCAGGATCTTCTCTGTTTGCTTATGGCATAATATTAATCAGATTAAACAGTTCCCCCTACACAGCCAAAATGTCTAATGTACTAATGCCGTAAAAATGATGTCAATATTTCTCACGTGAATACTACTCAGGTAAAGTCACCAATTAATGAATAAACGTTGGTTTCCTTAACCCTTTCCCTGTTCTATACTCATGAAAGAAATAATGACACCATGAACATTTATTAGGTCAGTTTTTATAGTAGTATATGTACACAGGAACTTGTGGTATATATAAGAAACTGTAGAGTTAGATCTAATACCATTTCATAAGCAAATAGGATACCCAGATCAAAGGGCTCCAATAGGAGCCGTCTTATCTGGGTCTACTCTATTTGCAAATGCGTGAAAATGCGTTTTTATGAAGGAAAGAGTTAAAGATATTTAAATAATAAAATAATAGAATCACCATAAGCGATCACTTAATAATAGTCACATGCGTCTTTAAACAGGAGGTTGCTTAATGTAGTACGAAAGTAATGCATACTGCTCCTATATTTGGGAGGTTTCTGCGTAACTTCCGTTCTGTATTAAAGATGGATTCTGCTAATATTGTCGAAAATTTGCTTAACAGTGTGAATTCAGAATATGAATCGATGTGATTTGAAACTAACTTAGCTATGAAAAGCATTGTAAAGATAGAGTTACTTGTATCGAAAAAGGGAAAACAGATTGCTGCTGAAACCAGCGGGTTTACCGAAAACGTGAACAAAAATCGTGAACCTTCCCATTTCGATGTACATACACACTAGAAGATATCTTTCGCGCTTTTTAACTATTGACGTTTAGTAAACACCTTTTATATTCCAATCGTTTCGGTTTCAATCGGAGTTTTGCCGAACATGTCCTTTGATTTCCGCAGGTTTCCGTCTCTTAAAAAATCGGCGGTTTTCTAATGATCAGCAGTATTCAGATATCGGTAATATTTAGCTAATTAAACATACTCCGTGGGAAAATGAACAGTAAGCATTTTTTAATGCTAATTGATTCATACGAAATATGGGAAGAATATAACTTTAAGCAACCACCTGTATTAAAGACACATAATAAGACATCCTTTTAGTGGTGTTAGTAGTGCATACATCGATGACAAAAACACCCCAACACCCAAAGAAAAAAAACACTTGGTGAAATAATAAGAGGAAAACAAATAAGACAAAATGCATCAGAAATGTCTGTGAATGAAAACTTTCAGTTTGTCAGGTACTGGTAATTAATCAAGCAATGACATCTAATTAAACATTTAGTATGTATCAGATTAAAGTATTGATTTCAATCACGAGAAGTCAAATATTTTCCTTGGTAACAAATTTGATGGAAAAGAAGGGAAACGAAACAGCAAACAGAAATCAATAGCGGGTGCATATTCTGTGGTGTTTTGTTAACCTCTTTTCCAGCTAAGTTCGAGTTGCAATTGCAAACAATTTTGATTCAGATGAGACGCCGAGTAACTCGGCATCTCATCTGGGTCCAAGCTCTTTGACACACGGTCAACAGTTCCTTAACCCTTCCCTTCATATAAAAACTTTTTCACGTATCTGCAAACAGAATAGACCCAGATCAGTCGGGTCCTATAGGAGCCGTATGATCAGGGTCTGCTCTGTTTGCTAATGGAATTTGATAGATCTGTTTCTTTTCTTTCTAAAATGGTACAGTGTTCCACCTTAAATATTTCATTAGAACTATTTTGCCCAGTTTATTCAGTAGTTACATGTATTGAAATTTGGAATAAATATAGAACAGGGAAAGGGTTAATCAGAGGTAAGTAAAAAATGCAACAGATCAGAATTTTGGCAGATATATTTTTTCATCACGTCAATTACCTCCGATTTTCTTTATAAAGAACGATGTAAAAAAGTACCAGACAGTATGGATCATGATGAGACGATGGGTTACTCGGTGTCATCTAGATTCAAGCTTTTGCATCTGTGATCACGGGTTCGCCACTAGCAGCAATAGAGTTAACCCTTCTCTTGCTGAATTTTAAAATACATTTCTCCTTCTTTACCCATGCCCTGTTGTATAATTACATATATCTTCACTGTGTACAAGCATATCGCTGTGCAATCACTGCTGTGGAGTGCATTGGTTGCACAATCAACTTGTAAATAGTGCAGACCCTGATGAGACAGCTCATGTAGGAGCTGTCTCATCTGGGTCTTCACTATTTACAGGTACGTATATTGACGTGAATAGCGCGAAGGGTTAAAGCTCAACGTTTTGGGAAAGAAAGATTAAAGAATTTATATGTTCTACGACTATATTTTTACTTTCGAATCAGGAAACACTGCTGGTAATAACAAATAATACTATTCCACAAGCCAGTTATCCTTGCAATATTTGGTCTTATCTTAACTCGCTACCTCATGAATATGCATATAAGATGTAATGACACCATTCATATAAATTTGCTGATTTGTATAATGGTATACGAACAAAGGAACCTTTGGCCATGACAGAAACTGAAACATCACATCTATAGAATGTTTTAACCCTTTCCTCCATAAATACGCCTTTCTGCGCCTCTGTAATAGTCACTTTATGAAACCATTGTGATAAATAGGGCATTTGCTCCATAGGAGCAAATGCTCTATTTATCACAATGATTTCAAATCTACACAATTCTGATTTTTTTCTTTTCTCTAATTAATACTCCGTTTTGGTAGATTTATTCAAAGAGGTAGGACTAAACATAGCCTATGAGGGAATGGGTTAAGCAAACGGAGTTGATCTACAGGAGCCGTCTAATCTGGGCAAACTCTGTTTGCAAAGGCATGAAAATGTAAAGGAAGCACGGTGTAACAGTACATGTACTATCTAAGCCGCAATGTCTTGTGTAATGAATGTCAACATTGGCTAACCTTTTACTCGATATATACGCAGTATTACGCATTTACAAATATAGTAGACCCAGACCATAAGTTTCCTCTAGGAGCCGTCTGATTGCTTACTTACGAAATAATAAATATATGATTTACCGTGTCTACCAGGCCAAAATAGTATAACTTACGTAACATGTTTTATATGGCCTATACAATATGCTGCTTGTTAATATTCATACGTTCCTTACGCTTTATATTAGCATGCATGCGGTAAAGGATTAACCCTTTCACCGCCAATGTCGCATAAATGCACCACGACAAATAGTGCAGTCCCAGATCAGACGCCGCCTTTTCAAGGCGGCGTCTGATCAGGGACTTCACTTTTCGTCTCAATCTCTATTTCTATATATGTGCTTTATTCCTTTGAAATGTGCATTTATTCATCTCATTTACTTATTTTACAAAATGATTTAACAAAAGTTGGTTTGCAGACGACAATTAGAAATTTTGCGCCGAAAGAGTTAATCATACATGAACAACAATGAGGTCAATTTTATTCAATAACTAGCACGTGGTGGACATATCCATGTTCAACAGGGCATATTAGATACGCCTCGCCCACTTTGAAAAGCCGTCTTGTTGCATTGCAGAAAGAATAGACGTAAGATCACAGAACACGTCTATAATGAAGTATCTGATCAAGATTTACTATATGTATGAAAAAATACAGAACTAATCACTACAGATTCTGATGAGTAACAATCAATGCAGCCCCTGATCAGACGTTTCGTCAAATACGTGTTGGATGGTGTGCAAAGCAATAATACCCATTTCCCCAGAAAGCACAGAATGACATACTTTATTATTTCAATTTACATGTAGTTAGAAAACAGCTTAAATACAAGTTATTATGTAGATATATTCGATTTATTTATATAATTAAAAAATAATAATGTAATACACATGAAGCTGAAATATTTTAGACTTCCCTAATGATGTTCTGATCAAAGAACATATGTCAGCTATTATCTCTATGTGTGACCTGGAATCTTGTTCTTGCATTTCTCGAAGTGGATGGGAACTATAAATGGTGTTAAATGTATAGATCTTCACAGAAACACAAAGGTACAAATATGAGTCATACAGGAAACACCACCTACAAAACAAACAGCCGCCCGAACAGCAACACAAAAAAGCACAGCAGATGTACATAATTATCAAAAACAAAAAGACGCACAAAGACAAAACAAACATACTATAGGGGAAAGATGGAAGTACCGCATTGGAACGGTCAGTGACAAAAGTCACTGGGGCTTAAACCGGTTTAGGGGCGCCCAACCTCTCACTTATTCCATCTCCACCCTAAAAGACAAACAGTGTAAATAAACGCACCCCTCTCCGTCTAATCTACAAGTGTCCCTGTGTTTCATTTTCTAAGACAAAAATGAAACACAGGGACACTTATATTAAGAGATTATTTATTGCAGCACACACGTGTCTTGTGTCGCATGTTTATTTTTGCTGTTCTTTAAAACTCTATTCCATAAATGCGCCTTTTAGCACATTTGCAAACAGAGTAGACTCAGATCAGACGGCTCATGTAGGAGCCGTCTGGTCAAGGTATACTCTGTTTGCGTACGAAATCATATATATATGATTCTACATTTCCTGTAATAGCCAACAATTCATGTGTTCATGTGTCATAACTAACATAATCTAGTTATTATTAATTTTTACATGAATACCCATGGATTAAAGGGATAACAGCCAGATGATTACGTTGAATAAAGAGATGTAATATTTGTACACTACAACAAGTTATTCTTAAGCTAAATTGTTTCAAACGTATTGTTAATATCAGACATTGTTTAAGGTTTCTAAAGAGGTCACAGCCAGCTATTTTCTCACCATTCCTGTTACATCTGTATATCCTCCTTCACGATCAGTAAGACATTCACCACTGTTGGTCCGAATCCCAGTCGAACTATTCATTAATTTTCATGTCAGGGTATCTTCCAGCTTCCTTGCGATGTGTCGATGGTTTCCCGCATTCAAAGGGTTTCCATGAATATTCATGTAAGAAATTAAGACAGTGTGCATATTGGTTAGATTAATTTTATAATGGCACACTAACACATGGAATATTGACCATGGAAGGAACTAGAGAATCTATATTATTCAATAAGCAAACAGAGCAGACTCTGATCAGACGGCTTCTACAGCAGCCGTCTGATCTGGGTCTACTCTGTTTGAAAAGGTGTTAAAAGGTGTGTATATGGAGTAAAGCGTTAAAGTGATAGCCTGTATTGACAACGCGTTTTTAAAATGCCGAAAATTACATAACTCATTTGTTTATATGCTGAAAAGAAATATATCGCAAGATAACCAATCGATTAAATGCTGAAAAAGACAAAACTTTCATGTGTTAATCATGTGACATCGAATACCCGATGTTATTCGCCAACGTATTAGTATTTATTTAGGTTGCGTTTTAGTTTTGTAACTATTTGACATAAGTCGATAACATTTTGTTCTACAACCAAAAATATATAAGCATCGATGAAAACAGGTTACTTTGTATCACAGGAGCATTTTCGATATAATCTTCATATTAATTACATTTAACATAACAAATACAGTAAAACCCCGCTAATGCGACCACTTAGTAAACAGCCACTGGCGTCGTTTAAAGCAGGTGGTTGCTTAATACAGGACGAAAGTTATGCAGAAAGCTCCTATAGGAGCTTTCTGCATAACTTTCGTCCTGTATTAAGCTACCACCTGCCTCTGCCGCCCAGAATTATGCCCATTTTTGGTGGTCGCATTAGCGGGGTTTTACTGTACTCAGTTTCATGACGTTATTAAAACTATACGTTTATTGTACTAACTATCACTTTAAGCGTTTTATTGATGTAATTTTGAGCGTTGTGGTTAACCTTTACAGCACTAAGTAACTTTGGTTTTAGAAAAAAATGGCACCTGCTTCAATTATCAGAATACATGTACATTATTCTTCCATGTCTTTAAAAACACACCGAAATATCTGAATATCTAATGGTTAGGTTCCTGGTATTTATGATTATCTGATAAATGTTTGTGTAAGAGAGAAGGTTTGTATGAATATTTCGTTGCTGACATTCTAAACTGGGATTATAAAAAAGAGGATGTTTGACCATGGCAGAATTTTTAGAACCAGAACTATATCATATCATTGAGCAAACAGAACAGACACTAATAACATACCCTGATGGGTCTACTCTGTTTGCAAAGACAACATCCCTTGGAGCGCCTATAAGATAAAGGATTACGATATTAAAGGGTATAGCTTGCAAATAGAGAAGACCCAGTTCAGTGTCTACTCTTTTGGCTTATGGAAATAGATCTGACTTTACAATACCAATACCAAGGAATCGTGTGTACATGTTCAATTTTAAAAACAATCACCTAATAAATATTCATGATTCATTATTTCTAACAAAAATATTCAACAGGGAAAGGATTAAGTGCAAATGAAGAGGCCGACAACACGCGCCTATACTAATTACTTATCTCAATCATGAGCGGCTAATTAGTACAACGGCTGCAACATGTGATGCGTTTCCATATTGCAAGATACAAACATTTGTAAAGCTCTAACCAGAAGCCTATCAACAGGTCAGTCGTGTTCAATTAATGAGGGTTTGTTTATAAAGGTACATACCGTAGATCTATATCATAAATGTAGCAATTTTACAGTCGATTAATTTCTGGTAGAGTTGAACACATATATCAGACGCCATGGCTCATAGTTAGAACAGTTACAACTAACATTAGACACGAGTCTCAGAGCTCCAGATAAGATGCGTAAATTAAAACATTTTCAAGAATAACGTCTACAATGTCTCGAAGAGACGATTCTAAGGAGTGGTCACAGTATAGGGTCTGGTGGAGAAATGACGATGTAAGTATTTTGGTACGCACTTTATCTGTAGCTCTGGGTCTGATAGTCTTGTTTTATCAACACTTTACTTTTAAATATCTTAACCCTTTACTCCATAAATATGTATGTAAGAATCAATGGCATTATGAGTATTAATTAGCTGATATTTTATAATGATATGTGAAAACAGGAAAGTTTAGTCATGGTAGAAATTGTAGAATCAGATATGTATCATATCTTCGGAGAGCAGTACAGACCCTGATCAGACGGTTCCAACAGGAGCCGTCTGATATGGGTCTGCTCCGCAGTGATTTCAAGGATGTATGATAGGACCCGGCTTAGATTAATGTAGAAGTTCATGATACATCTGCTTAAAAAGTATATGTAGTAAGTACAAAAGAAGAAAATTGCCATGTGCTGTCTTGCCGTTTGTTATGCTTAACTTACCATCGATATTAAACTAAATTGTGCATTCAAATCTGCATGGATAGAACAAATGCATGTGTTCAATTTTTATATTGTTCCAAGGGCTGTTCTGCAGGTTTAATTGCCATAATGATGTCTGTGAAAGTTGGGATGTAATTTCCTCGAATTTCGATCATAGAAACATATTGTTCTTAATCCTGTACCTTATGAATAAATAATTTTATGAAAAATAACCTGTATAATGAACGGACACAGGAAATGTTGACCTCGGCAAGAACTGTAGAATAAGATATGACCCTGATCAGATTGCTCCTGCAGGAACCTCTGAGCTGGACCTACCCTGCTCGCAAATGCGTCAAAAAGCGTCTCTATCAAGTAAAGGGATAGCAGTTTAAAATGTTAACGTTATTGAACAAAATTTCAAGACACTGTAAGAATATATCCTAATACTCTTAAAAATGTATATTTTTCAATGTTGAAACAACTCTTGTATACCTTTGCAAATATCTGTTCATAAGTACATACGTTTTCAGTATAACACATTGAAAAAAGTTGCTATGGAAAATAATAGAATAGAGGAATTTAATCGAAACTGGAATACATGTGGTTTTGAACATACGTTAAGAATTATTGTTGAACTTTAAGATTTACGCCTTATCTTTGGTACAGTTCTCCGATAAAGCACAGGACACTTGGCCGTATACAGTCTTTTTAACGTGCCATTTATTTTTAAATACTTTTCAAATCTGTTAATCAAATGTATATTATTGTTATAAATATATGAGTATATATAGCTGAATTATAAGGTATGGAGAGGGATGCCCCGACCCTCAAACACTCTATAACAGGGACAATAAATCGGATCTTTGTTAGTCGGGATCTGAAAAAAATAAGGAGTTAATATACTTAACAGTTCATTGGAAGTATTTATACATATATAGTATTATTGGAGCTAACTAAAGTCATGTCCCAAATATCCAACTATACGAACAGAGTCATCACACTCCCACCTAAACAAAACATCAAAACACAACAGCAACAAAACAAAAACAAACAAACAAAAATGAATCCCACAGTGCCCAATCTGTGTAATTCCTAGGTATTCTTGCGTACAAATCTCTTTGAAGATTTAAAATATTCCGCTTTGTCAGAGCCCTGTCTGATAAGCAGTCGTCACGGCGTCTGAAATACGCTTACAACTCTACCAGAATGAAATCGTCTGTTAAATTACCGTGATTTAACTTCTGTTTGTTTTCAATATGCCCATCTTATGAACACGTTTGACCTCTGTATACAGTAAAACCTCTCTACAACTATCCTTTAATACAGTAGAACATGTCTTAAGCGACCATAATCCTCTAATTATTGGTTTGTAAAGAGGATGGTAGCTTAATGCAAGTCAAACGTAATGCAAGAAGCTCCCATGGGAGCTTTCTGCATTACTTTTGTCATGCATTAAGCAGCCATCTACTTTTTAAGACTCCTGTGCTCAATGAATGAATGGTCACGTAGGATAGGTTTTAATGTAAATAAAACCATTTGACTTGAAAAGCAGATGACAGCTTAATGCAGAAAGCTCCCACCAGCCTTACCTTAACTTATATATAACACCTTTGCAACTAGAGTAGATCCAGCTCAGACGGCTTCTGCAGCTCGGCCTGCTTATGGAAACATACAAACCTGATTCTGCTGTTCCTGTCATGGCAACAAACGATTATGTGTTTATAGGACATGGTAAAACATCAGGTAATTAATATCCATGACATCACCATTCCTTCCTTACATGAATATTTATGGAGTAAAGGGTTACCCCTATCATTGTATCTTTGGGTGACTGTTATAGAGAGACTTTACTGTACATTTCTGGACTGTGTTTTTACAAGTGGTCGTATCACGATATTCGGAGATGCGCTGCTTTTTTCTACCTGGAGTATCAATTAGTCATTCGAAGATAAGAAACAAATGTTAGCGTAGTTTCTGCCTTTCATTTGCACTTGAGTATCTTTTAGTCAGCAAGGAATAGAAATTAATCATACCCCTTTACTCCATGAATATTCCTGTAAGAATAATGACATCATGACTATTCATTAGATGAAGTTTTATAATGGCGTGTGAATACGGGCAATATTGGTCATGACAGTAAACTATATTAGTTCACGAGCAAACATAGCAGACGGTCTTTGGAGTAAAGTTTCCGATAAAACAAAATTTTCTTTACTTGGAAATGATTAATTTTGAAATTTAAATGTAATCTGTAGTTTTTTCAAGGCATATAGTTAAATGGGTTAATCTTGAAGTAATAACACAACATGTTATGGCGGAACAGAACAGAACATATCTTTATTCAACTTGTACAAGCATGTGCATTGTTGTTATAAATACATATACATAGCATATGTCACATAGATCAAATGATCTTTCAAATTCATAGTATATCACAATTACAATCAATTTAATTATGAGCAGAATCATTATATGAAAGGAAACTGTTCTGTTCTGTCCATGTTATAGCACATCTTTTGTAAATAATCCGAGATTCTAGGTATTCATTTCAGAGCCTTCGTCCTCTGCTGAGATCCTAATATCGGCAGTAACCTGGGCCTTATTCGAGCTCATAAGTTTTTGGACAATACATGTTTTCAGTTGCCTTTTTATAATTTGATAATTGCAAGAACAACTAAAACAACTATGATTACAAACGTAGCCACAACAACTATCGAGAATCAAAACTCCCACAAAAGTGTGATATGGAAGCTGGAGCTAGACTGTATGTTTTCAGGTTAATTGTGAATTTGGCGAGTTGATCGCCAATGCTTTTGATCTAGGAATAAATGCGTCTCGCCAAGGTACAATATAGATATAAAAGTAACAAGACTTACAATATCATAACTGGAAATCAGTCTGGTAATACTATGCTATTGCCCCCAGTGCTGCCTTGTTTCGCACCAACGTATCGACACCGTGGTCAGCCTAGGGATCTGTACCGCTTCATGGGAGTATATACTATATAGTAAACAAGGGTTCCAACTGACAGAACGGACATTCGTGTAGCCTAAGTACCAGTAAGTCTGTAACTCTTACAATTCATATGATAATTTCGTATTTATTTCGGCTATTGAAAGTCAAGATATTTCACTATCCAATAAGTCTAATCTTCTGACGGTACTGTATGCATTATTATTAATCCAAAGATTTACGTGTGAGACCGGAGTGAACGAGCAATTGTCAATGACACAGAAAACACGTAAAACTTTGGGGAAAAAATGTTAGATTGATGATAGTGCATAAGTTACCGTCAGAAGATTATATTTATTTGGTAGTAAAACATAGTGGCCTTCCATAGCCGAAATGATTATGAAAGTATCATTTAAATTGTAATAGTTACAGTCCTATTTGTACACGTGGTACACGGATGCCCGTTCTGCCAGTTGGAACCCTTGTTATTATGTGGTATAATTATATAGACTCCCATGAAGCGGTACATACCCCCATGTGGCCAACCGAGTATCAGACATACAAGGCTATTCTAGTATGTGAAATGATATTGACACCGTGCGTCTCGTTAAAGACGTTGACACAGCAGTCAAGCAACTATCAGAGTTTCGACACCATACTTGTAACTACTGTAATAGTAACATTGCTGCCTTGTGTCCCGCTAACGATGCGACATGGTAGCCAACCGAATATCAAACACAATGTGTTCGTCACCATAACCATTAACTTATTGCATAGCGTTTGTCGTATAGTGTTTGTTTTGTATCAGGTTTTACGTCGCTTTAACAATATTTCAGTCATATCGCAACGTCCAGCTAGAAACAGGTGGAGGAAGACCCAAAAGGGTTTTCTGTGAATGGAACATATTGCACTGTTCCATACACAGTGCCAGTGCAACACCTTGCTAAAACCGCCCACCTACCACAAACTAGATGGAAGGCTTTCTCACATGAAAAATCCAAATACCCAGACCTGGATTCGAATCACAGCGATGAGGTGCTAAGTGTTTGTCAGTCAAAGACCATAACCAACAGAGACCCCCTTGTCCTGTATTAAGCTACAACCTGTAAAAAAGCTAGAGTTATCCTCATTTTGAGTGATCGTATTAATTAGCGAGACTTCACTGTGAAACTATTGCCGCAATGTGTTTCGTTTAACCCTTTCCTGGTTCTATGTTTATTCTAAATTTCAATGCCTGCCGAATATTCATGGGCAAAACAGTTATAATGAAATATGAAAGGAAGGTGGAACATTGTAACCAATTTAGAAATTCTATTAGCAAACAGAGCAGATCCTGATCAGACGGTTCCTATAGGAACTGTCTGATCTGGGTCTTCTCTATTTGCAAATGCGTGAAATCATGTTTATAATAAGGAAACTGTTAAAGCTTTTCGACACGACAGCAAACCGATTATCAGAGGTACGACATCACAACTGTAACAGGTAAAACATTGCTGTATATTTACAGCAAAGTGAGTAAGTGCTGCGGCAAAATAAAGCTTACCATGATGTAAACCAAATTATTTGCTTAATAAGTATTACATGATATTTTGAGTGAAGTGTATCGTGTTTAATACTTGAGCATTGGAAGCAAAGTACATGTAGTTTTAAACAGTATAAAAACTGGTTAATACCTTTTTATTTCATGTATACAAAAAAATGTACCAGTATACGAAAGGTTAGTCTTCTGACACTGATATGAATTTATTATGCTAGAAGGTAAAACGAGGAGCAAAAGTCGGGTATAGAAAAGGAACAACGAAGTTAATGATTAATTACCTTTATTTTAAAAACGTTTCTAAATAATATACAGTAGGAAAGGAACACTTTTGGTGTTGATAGCATGATTAAAACTACTAATTAAATGGCAATGAGGGACATTACTTAGTTGTTTGCTATTGATAAAAGTAGAAGCTTTTTTCAAAAAGTCATGGCTCCGTGTATTTGAAAACCTTTGTTTTTATCCTTGGTGCATAATTTATGTCGACCAAGTAAAAGTTTACATTGGTTTAATGAGTAAATTATATGGATGAACTTAATTTTGTGAAAAGAAATAAGGACCAATCCTTTTTTGAAGAGTAGCAAGGTGAGGTGTTCCGAGTGTGTTCACTAATTCATATGTATTCGGTATACTTATTGTTTGATAAACGTGTTTTCTAATTTGTTTCTTATCACAATAAAATTCCAATTACTAAATGAACCAAGATTTTTTTTTAATTCCATGCCTTGACTTTACAATTTCCACATCTTCAAATTAAACAGGATACTTACTGACATCATTCCCTATACTTGACTATCATAATACGGCATAATTTATACTCGTATTGAACGCTAATTTATCACCTAATCAAAACATATATCTGTTTGATTTGATTCTACGTATATTGGTACTTTCCGTTCAAGCATATTACAATTGCCATTTATATACCTTTGAATGCAAATCGGTTGGACTAAATTTTGCGTAAAAAGGGCTATATTATATAATGGGATCGAAACGGCCAAGCCTGAAACGGATTGCGACCGAAATCGTTCATAACAAATCTGCTCTTCCAGACAGAAGGTAAAAATGTTTCTCCATTGCCAAAAAAGTAGGCCATACCAAACCATTACATACTCTGTGCTTCGGGATACCCGCAGCACAATTATTCTTAAACAGTAAAATATCGCTAAGGGCCCAGTCCCACTAAGCCTTACGACCTGTTTACGATTGCTAGCGACCTCTGGTCGCCGAAATTGGTACGAAGGTCGCACGACAAATCACTGATAATGGCCGGTGGTCTAGAGTAATCTTTGTTAATGGCTTCCAGTCGTACGACTAATTTCAGTCGTAGATAGGATGTTCATGCACAACAGCCACCCCACTAGGCCTTACGACCCCATAAGATCTGTTTATGATTGCTAGCGACCTCTGGTCGCCAATATGTGTACGAAGGTCGCACGACAAGTGCGGATGGTCTTCAGTAATCGTTGGTAATCGTTTCTAGTCGTGCGACCAATTTCAGTCGTAGATAGGTTGATGATCATGCACAACAACCTCCTTACGATCGAACTGGTCGCCGGTGGTCATTAAGAGGTTTTAGGTTATCGTGCGATCGTCCTACGAAGGTCTCCAAAAATCTTTAATTGGTCGTTGGTAATCTTCCCATACAATCGTACGACTGTCAGCGACCATTCTACAAATACATACGATCACTGTCGTGCGATCACAGGCGATTGCATGAAGGTTACCCATGCCTAGGGATAGACCATGTGACCACACAACAGGTCGAGAGTGATTGTGGAATCTTCGTACGAATACCAGTGACTTGGTGCATGATCGTCAGCAACCTGACGTTGGATGGTCGCAGAAGCATCTCCAGTGTGTCTGCGAGCCATTTTATTTAATTTAGTCGCAGACGATCACCGGTTTCAGTGGTCGCCAGTGGTCTTTAACAATCCCAAACACTAGTGCATGGAACTGTAGCCTAATGCGACCATTTACTTTACTAACATAGGAGACTTAAAAGTAGGTGGTTGATTAATGCAGGGCAAAAGTGATACAAAAAGCTGCTATAGGAGTTTTCAGTATTACATTTTTCCTGCATTAGGCTACCGCCTGTTTTAAAAGTCGAGAATTAGACTTCTTTTAAGTGGTCGTATTATCTAGACTTCGCTGTATTAATATTATAGTGTGTCTTGTTAACGACCCGACACAATCCAACACACGACGTGCAACATCATACTTGTAATTATCATGAGAGTTAAGTGCAACCCCCCAACAATTTTATAAACTCGTAAACCATTCGCTTTATCGAGGGATCAGTGAAAATTATTGTACAGTAAAACCCCGCTAATGCGACCACTTAATGAATAAACATGGGTGCCTTTATAAGCAGGTGGTTGCTTAATGCAGGACAAAAGTAATGCAGAAAGCTCCTCTAGGAGCTTTCTGCATTACTTTTGTCCTGCATTAAGCTACCACCTGCATCTAGCACCCAGAATTATACCTCTTTTAGGTGGTCGCATTAGCGGAACTTTACTGTATCTCATTATCTAAAGTCCATACTGCTAACCCTTTCCCCCATACAAACGTGTTTTTTCGCATCGTTACAAACAGAGTAGACCCAGATCAGAAGGCTCCTGTAGGGTCGGTTGCGTATTCTTATGTTATTACAATTCGAGATATGACTCTTCAATTTCTACCAATACCAAAATATCAAGTGACCATAACACTACATGTGTCATTATAAAAAAATAAGCTTTGCAGATATGAATGGCAGTATTATTTCTTACAAGAATATTCAACAGGGAAAGGCTTTAAAAACGTGTTTCCTTACTGCAATTCCATTTTCCTGAGTTCGACAATCGAACTGGTATAGAGGGCTATCAGTTTAACCCTTCACCTGATAGAGACGCATTTTAACGCCTTTGCAAACAAAGTAGACACATATCAGATGACTCATATAGGAGTCGTCTGATCAGGATCTACACTGTTTGCTTATGGAATAATATTGAACAGATTCTACAGTTTCTGCAACTGCCAAATTTATTGTGTTCAGATGCAAGTTCAAAAGTCATTCGAACGAGAATTATTTCTTACACGAATATCTCCATTACGAAATCATTTTTATTTCTAAAACAAAATTACAGAAATGATATGAGGGAGTCAAACAGTGTGCACGTTGGTGAGACGTCGAGTCACCAGGACAGAATATGTCAAATAGCAATAGTCATAGGCGGCCATTTATTTATTTATTGAGGAGCCTAGTCTTAAAAGGAAATGGCTGCTTAACACATTCCCCCATATTGACGCCTTTTGACGCTTCTGCAAAAGTCATCTGTTGAAACCATTGTGATAAATAGAGCATTTGCTCCTAGGAGCAAATGCGCTATTTATCACAATGGTTTCAGAACTACAAAATTTTTAAAAAGCCAATTTCTCTAGTTAATGCTCCTTTTCGGTAGATTTATTCAAAGAGATTGGATCTAAAAATAGCCTATGAGGGAATGGGTTAAAGCCGATCAAAAATAATGCATAAATTTTGACTTGCATTAAGCTACCACCTGCCATATAGACCCATAATTAAACCTCTTTTTGATGGCCGCTTAAGACACGTTTCTGTATATAAATGAATAGGTGTACAAAATCAATACTTGTAGATATAACAATAAAAATGTCTTCGTTTTTTCTATAATTATATTTCAATGCATATAGATATAACAGTAACACATTTCATCGTTCAGTTCTAAAAAAATAATGAATTGATGTAAGAAAGCATTGTATAGTGTATATAGATATAACAGTAACAAGTGTCATAGTTTGTTTCTGAAACATTAATGAAATGACGTAAGAAATCACTGTATAGTGGAAATAATATATATAATAGTAACAAATGTCATAGTTTGTTTCTGAAACATTAATGATTGACGTAAGAAATCACTGTATAGTGTATATAGATATAACAGTAACAAGTGTCATAGTTTGTTTCTTAAACTTTAATGAAATCACTGTACTCGTATAGTGTATATAGATATAATAGTAACAAATGTAATAGTTTCTTTCTAAAACATTAATTAAATGACGTAAGAATTCGCTGTATAGTGTATATACATATTACAGTAAAAATGGCATAGTTTGTTTCTAAAAAAATTAATGAAGTGATGTAAGAAATCAATGTATCTAGTATATAGATATAACAGTAACAAATCCCATCGTTTGTTTCTAATTTTTTACATGACTCGTACGCAGTACGTAAATAAAAACATGAATATACGGGTAAATGATCTACATATCACGAAAACCAGGTATTTGATGTGCCGAATAAATCACAGATGCACGGTGATAATTTATCATTCGAATGTGCCGGTCTGTTTTCCGTTTCCCCTCCTATTTTGATAGGTTTAGTATACATCTACACAGAAAGCTTCCACACACTCAAGTAAATATCAGGTGTATGGCAGAACAATGTCTAAAACATGCCCACACAAGAAGCGATTGCTTGGGTAGAAATAATGCCATTTTACTCGAGCAAAATGTTTTGTTAGCTTTATATATACAGTAAAACCCCTCTAAACCGAATTCTAGCAGAGAATAATTTGGATAATTTTAGGCAGGTGGCTTAATGCAGGGTGAAAATCCAAGACCGATATGTATGCTAAATTTAAGGGCCGGTTAAGAGGTGTTTTACTCTAATTAAGGGTGAAAATGTTTACCTTTACAGGCAGCATTAAGTTGACTGCCAGTTCGCAGTTTATTGTTCGATTATTGTTAACTGCGATATATTTCTTAGTTCATTATTCGAATAGCGAACTGCCACGTGCGAACTTAACCCTTTCCCTGTTCTACGTTTATTACAAATTTCAATACCTACTGAGTAGTCATGAACAGAAAAGTTATAATGAAATATGAAAGGTGGAACATTGTAGATATTTTAGAAAGCAAAGAAATAGATCTATCAAATTCTATAAACAAACAGAGTAGACCCTGATCAGACGGCTCCTCTAGGAGCCGTCTGATCTGGGTCTACTCTGTTTGCAAATGCGTGAAAACACGTTTATATGAGGGAAAGGGTTAACGCTGTCACATAATTATATACATGTATCATGAATAGAAAAGCACAAAAATGGACGTGTAGAAACATTATTTAGCCCCCTACTTTATGTAAAAAATAATGAAATATTGAATACAGTAAGACCTCTCTATTACGGACACTAAATTACATCAAGTATTTTGTGTTAAAGGCAGGTGGCTGCTTAAAGCAAGGTGAAAGTAAAACAGAACGCTCCTATAGCACCGTTCTGTTTTACTTTCACCTTGCTTTAAGCAGCCACATGTCCTATATACAAACTAATTATCAGAAATTAGTGGCCGTTATAGAGAGGTTTTACTGTATTTTTAAGATTAATTATAATGATGATGAATACAGGACATTTTGGTCATAACAGAAACTCTCGAATTATATTCTTACAATTCCATAAACAAACAGAGCATACCTTGATCAGAGGGCCACTACAGGAGCCGTCTGATCTGGGTCTAGTCTGTTTGCAAAGGCGGGACAATGTGTTTCTTTCAGGTAAAGGGTTAACTGTCAACCACAAAATTTAACTTCTTTATTCAATGAATTCGAAAAGGTACATACGTCCTGATGTATGAAGGAAATAATAGTTTTATACATGCTTTTAACATTCCAGATCTTGTAAAGATATTAGTATACTTTTTGTATAAAGTCCTTTATAAACCAGGTATATGCTAGAAGTTTTAATTCTTTATTTTGCTGAAATCTTAACTTTTGTATGGGGTTTGATATCTCGTTAAAACGAAGCATTATGTCAGACAACTTCACGAAGTCTTGTTTCTCATCGATATTTGGTATTGGTGTACGTCTGATCAGGATCTGCTCTGTTTGCTTATGAAATAATACAGGCAAGATTCTACAATGACTCCAATTCAAAAAGTCAATATGTCCTACATGGGTATTCATTAGGTAAAGACCAAGGGTTAAATCAAAGAGTATAAATTTGCTTCTTCCTCGGTGGGCCAGGGGCGTTGTTTATTTCTAATTAGAAGTTGTTCGTACCATTTTTCCACAGGATGGAAGCTTTTTGTGTCAAATGTATACCAAACCTATCAAAACATAGGATTGGAAACGAAAAACAGACACGAATATTTCAATGATAAATTACCCCAGCGCATCTGTGCTTTTTAGTGCACTGGTGTTGCTCTTCTCCCATTAACACAAAACCCCGCTGTGAAAAAAAATGTTGTTCGCTCAAATTTGGAACTGGTACAATTTTCGATTACTTCAAATTCGATTAAGCGTATGAGAAATTATTGGCCATGTATTAAACAGCTTGGATCCTGATGAGACGCCGAGTAACTCGGCACCTCATCTGAATCCAAGCTGTTTGCAAATATGACTCAGGCCACTGCTAGCGGATGGTGGGTTTAACAGTGATACAATATCATCCTTTTATTAAGAGGTATTGTTTTATACTGTCCTTTAACCCTTTCCCTGTTCTGTGTTTATTTCAAATTTCAATACCTAATGAATATTCATTAACAAAATAGTTATAAAGAAATATGCAAGGTGGAACATTGTAGACATTTTAAAAAGCAAAGAAACGGATCTATCAAATGCTATTAGCAAACGGAGTAGACCCTGATCAGACGGCTCCTCTAGGAGCCGTCTGATCTGGGTCTACTCTGTTTGCAGATGCGTGAAAACACGTTTATATGAGGGAAAGGGTTAATCGTCAGTCGTTATTTACTCTGTAAAACAAACAATGCATCCTCTGTTCTTTTATATAAAGTGGTATGTAGCCTTATCTTTAACCCTTTTGGCAAACAGCTTGGAGCCAGTTGAGACGCCGAGAAAATGAATGAAGTTTCAAAATACTGCTCGAGTTAACCCATTTGCTACCAGTGGATTCTTCCATGCTTATAAATTGGATTAGTCCATTTTTTATCTAAGGGGTGCCTGATCAAAAGTTTTATATTGAAATTCCTATGAGGAAACAGTGTAGACTCTGATCAGATGCCGCATTATGCGGCGTCTGATCAGAGTTTACACTGTTTGCCTAAGTCCCATATATGGGATCGTGGGGGCAACTGGGTTAAGTTCTGAATTTCCCATCCTTGAATTGCACTTAACCCGTTAATCTACAAATACGTCTTTTAACGCATTTGCAAACAGAGAAGACTCATATCAGACGACTCTTATACCGTATGAACAGTGCATTGCATGTTTTCTTATGGAATAATATATATGTAATTCTACAGTTTCTGACATGGCCAAAACTTCCTGTGTTCATTAACTCTAGTTAATATTCATCCTATCATTATTTCTCACAAGAATATTCATTTTACAGGCCCGATTCTACAGGGATACCGCTATAACTAGAATATAATATACAATAAGCACTGATTGATACAACAAAACAGTGCATATCCTGATCAGAAGAATTCTTCAGACGCCCTCTGATCTGGATCTACACTGTTAGCCTATCGTAATTATGTGATCACTTGAGAGTTAAAATGTGTTATAAATGCACATTTATCTCAAGCAGATCGTAAAAGTAGTGTTGCAAAATCATCGGTTTGATAAAACACATCAAACTGAAATAAAATAAATTAACCCTTACCTCGCTGTGTAAAAAATAATGTCTGCTCAAAAAGTGATCTGATGCAATTTGGACTACTTCCGAATATATTCAGCTTTTTTGAGAAACTATTGACCGAGTGTCAAACAGATATGATCCTGATGAGATGCCGAGTTACTCGGCGTCTCATCTGGATCCAATCAGTTTGCAAATGCGAGTCAAATCGCTAATATAGCAGGACAGATTTGACTCGATTAACATTTTCTTTGATCCCATAAACTTAGTTTATATATAAACATCAAATGGTGTGAGTGTTATGGGGTTTATTGCCACACATCTGAAAATCTTGATTAATCACTTCAAATTGGAATTATAATCAATTGACAATAGAAATCCTATTAAACCTTTTAGCGCAATATTCCGCTTAACCCTTCTCTTGCTGAATTTTAAAATCCATTTCTCCTTCTTAACCGATGCCCTGTTGTATAATTATATATATCTTCACTGTGTACAAGTATTTCGCTGTGCAATCACTGCTGTGGAGTGCACTGGTTGCACAATCAACTTGTAAATAGTGCAGACCCTGATGAGACAGGAGCTGTCTCATCTGGGTATTCACTATTTACAGGTAGGTATACTGACGTGAATAGCAAGCGAATGGTTAATCTTTAAAATGCGGGGTACGTATGCAGTGTCATTTGCAAACAGTGTAGACACAGATCACATGGCTCCTAGAGGAGGCCTGTTATCAGGGTCTGCACTGTTTGTCATTCAAACTCACCTGGAATGTTAAATCCTTTCATACTGAGTGTACTCTATAGTTAAACACTGATGGATTATACCACTTTAAAAATCTAGCGTTGGAAGGGTTAACTTGCTTATAACTTGTGTGTTCATTAAAAATTCATTTCAAAAATATTTTGAAAACATTTAATCAGATTTCATACAATGCGCTCTGTACTCCTATCTGAATTTCATCAACATTTTTCATCATTTATTGTGAAACTTGATACGTCTACAAAACGTACGTAGTCTTTGATGATGTTTCTTGTCCGAAAGTGGGTAAATTACGGTGAACTCTGTGACCCCTTGTGCGTTAACTATCAATGGTCTTCTTTACTCAAGCTCTTTAACTGTTTACCTGATAAAGACGCCGCTCCATGCCTTTGCAAATACAGTGAAACCCCGCTAATGCGACCACTTAATAAACAGCCACTGATGTCGTTTAAAGCAGGTGGTTGCTTAATGCAGGACGAAAGTTATGCAGAAAGCTCCTATAGGAGCTTTCTGCATAACTTTCGTCCTGCATTAAGCTACCACCTGCCTCTGCCACCCAGAATTATGCCCCTTTTTGGTGGTCGTATTAGCGGGTTTTTACTGTAGATTAGACAGAGATCAGACGGCTCCAGCAGGACTGATCAGGATCTGCCATGCTAATGGAATAATATATCTAATTGTACAGTTTTTGCCTGTGTCAAAATATATAATTGCATCAAAATAATTCATAATGTCATTATTTCTTACATGAATATTCATCAGATAAGGGTTAATCTTTATTCTGCTGAACATATTCCAGGCAGTAGAAAATGCCTTCTGTATCCAATCTACATCATTTTTCTCTCCAATAATTTCCAAAATAACGACTAGAGGGTCAAACAGGTTGAATACTGTCGAGTTACTCGGCATCTCATCTGGATCCAGACTGTTTGCCGATATTATCAAAGGGGTTAATAAGTATGCTGGTTAACCCTTTCCCTCATATACACCTGTTTTCATGAATTTGCAAACAGAGTAGACCCAGATCAGGCGGCTCCTACAGGAGTTGTCTGATCAGGGCCTGCTCTGTTTGCTAAAGGAATTTGATAGATCTGTTCCTTTAGTTTCTAAAATGACTACAATGTTCCATCTTTCATATTTCATTAGAACTATTTTGTCCATGAATATTCAGTAGGTATTACAATTTGGAATAAACATAGAACAGGGAAATGGTTATACTCAATATACTGTCTCCATTGATATACATGTATATAAAAACCTAATTTGTAAAATGGCGATGAATGATCTCTTTTGTAACCTTTATGGTAATCTGTCAGTGAATAACTTTTTAAAAATAGTTTATTACCATTGAAAAAAAATATCATTTTATGAAGTGACGATTTTCATGAACAACTTACAGCGTAAAGCGCATTAGTAGATCAATACTTATGGTATATATCGCCACTCGAAATTTCTTTTTCTGGAAAAAAATATTATTTCGATGTCGCGACCACAAACGGAACCTACCTCGGGGAACCAATTGGAAGAATTGAGTAGTTACGACCGATCGGACACTAAATCGCACACTAACCCTGTCCAAAACGCGAACGAATAACATGGAATTTCAGCAGTTTTAACCCTTCGCTTGCTATTCACGTCAATATACCTACCTGTAAATAGTGAAGACCCAGATGAGACGAAATACTTGTACACAGTGAAGATATATATATATAATTATACAACAGGACATGGGTAAAGAAGGAGAAAATGTATTTTAAAATTCAGCAAGAGAAAGGTTAAGTAATGTTTCGTACGTTATTTTACACAACCTACAACACAACCTACAACTTAAACTACAATATGTATCCTTTTTAGCTCGTCTGTTTTAGAAGAAAAATACGAGCTATTGTCGTAACTCTGGCGTCCGCATTGTCGGCGTCGTTATTGTTATCGTCGTCGTTGTCATCGTTGTCGTCCGGGAATTTTAAATTTAGCTATTACTTCTTTCTTTACTATTCATGCAAATCTTATAAAACTTCACTTGCGTGTTTGCCGTCACAAGGGCTACAACATGATCAAGAGCCATAACTCTGTAAGACATTTTTACAAAATCATGCCGCTTTGTGGACATAAAAAAATTACGACGTCTTTCATTTTGTCATATATCATATGTGAGTCCCTTGCAGTAAGGCCTTTCCATCAATATATGGAGGACGATCAACGCCAAAATTGCATCATGCTTTGTGGCATTTCAGTTTGCTTCATTGTAATTGCATCATGCATTGTGGCATTTCAGTTTGCTTCATGATAAATGCATCCTGCATTGTGGTGTTGAACAGTTTGCTAAACGATTATTGCATGCCAAGATGGGAGTCCTTCTTTCATTGAAGTTTCTTCAATGACACATGACCCAATGCGGTAAGCCCATAGCAACAAGCATAAAGCCGAACGACGAACGCCGAAGGCATAATGCACTTCAGCCGAACTCGCCATATAGGTGGCGCTGCATGTAAAACCAGATAATCAAACTACTGAAAGTACTGAGGATGGATTCAACGTAGATCGAATTAAATGTTTGGTTTGGTTTTTAAATGTTGTTTTGAGCGAAAAAAAATAACATTATTCGGACGTGTGTGTATGGGGGGGGGGGGGGGGGGGTTCAATTATTTAAAAAAGATGTTGCCTTTGGTGCAATTTTATTTGTTGCTTTTTTATGTCCGTCTGATCAGGGTCTGTCTTGTTTGCTGATGGTCTGTCAAAGATATCATTCTGCATAGTTTGCCCTGATAAAATTCACGTGTCCATATGCTATTTCATTGTCATTATTTTTCACATGAATATTCATTGAGTAAAGGGTCAACTGTGTAGTACCCTGATCGCCGATGTGTGATAGACCACGCGTGGATCATGTACGGACCGTCTGATCAGGATCTGCTCTGATTGCTAATGGAATTTCATTCATCTGTTTATTTAGAATTTCTGAATGACTTCAATGTTCCACCTTCCATATTTTCATTATAATTTTTGGTCCATAAATATTCTGTATAGGTATTGGAATCGGGACTAAATATAGACAGGGAAAGGGCTAAGATTACATGTATAAATATAAACATGTCTAATATATCATAAAATAGCATATTTTTATTAGAATTATATTGGGTTTGAGAAATACATTACATTACATTATTTTCATTTTGTGTACAATATACTTATAATATGTTTACTAACCCTTTCTCTCATGTTAACATCTTTTCACACACTTGCAAACACAGCAGACCCAGATCAGATGGCTCCTATAGCAGCTGTCTGATCAGGGCCCGCTCCGTTCGTCAATAGAATTTGAAAGATGTTTCTTTACTTTCTAAAATGGCTACACTGTCCCACCTTCCATATTTCATTATAACTATTTTGTCCATGAATATTCAGTAGGTATTTAAATTTTGAATAAACATAGAACAGGGGAAGGGTTGAAAATAAATTAAGATATGAATAATAATAACTCATGAAGGTGTAATGAAAATATCTGAAATTTTGAACATTGAATACTTTATTTAACGAGGGTAGCTAAATTAGTCATAATGACTAATCTACCTTGAGGCCCTCAAAACAAGCATTTCATACAAAATACAAAACAGTAAAACACAGATCTATATACACAAGAAATAAATGTTCAGAAGTTCAGTAATGTTGCGTCTGGATAATTAATAAATGTTGTCTGCTTCAATTTGTAGATTTATTCTTTATGGACACGCATTTAGATCCTGATAAAACTCCGAGTAAAATGGCGTCTAATCTGGATCCAATCTGTTATCATAGATTTGATTTGCCACTAGCATCCAAATAGTTAATATAAAGCTATAATATATAAAGTATTGCACATAAAAAAATGAAATGCATAAATGACATCTGACCCCGATTCAGGTGGATGAATGCACGCGCTATTAAAATCACATATTTGTGACGTCATTTACTCACGCTGTAATTATTATAAATACGAGAAAATATTTTTGCTCAATACTAGTTAATCTAAAATGATCTCTGCTTCAAATTTTAAAAATGCAAATAAAGAGTAAACTAATTGAACCTGATGAGACTTTGAGTTATTAACGATATAGATTAATATATTCTTTCTGAAATTCAACCAATTTGCCCAGAGAGAGGGTATACATGTACATACTTTTGTGCATGCCCTTATTTAGATCTACATTGTTATATGTTTAAATTTCATTTACAGTTTCTTAAATTTTCTTCACTTGAGGTCCTCTACAAAAGTTACATAAATTATGCCACTTGTGTCAAAATTGGTTCACCCCAGGACCGGTTAGTTTTCTATAGAAACACATAGTGAAAACTTTGAAAATCTTATCCTCTGATTGTCTGGTGAGCGATGTCAGGGCCTTACAGACCCTCTTGTTATTATTATTCTTCTCCCAGCAGTAAATACCCCCCCCCACACACACACACACACTCTCTCTCTAATGTAATGGATCAGTAACCCGTCTATTTTTTGTGTGTTTTTTGAAATCCTTCTATTTCTATGTCTTCATAGCGTTTTCCTTCTTTACCTATGTATTCGGCAAATCACTTCAGCATTTTAGTCCGAGCTGACTAGAGTACGACAAAGACCGGGGCGAAGATGGAACAACGAACCACGCATCAAGCATCAAGCACCAAGCGCTAAGCAAATAGCACAAAGAATATGCTCCAAAGAAGTTTAAACAATGAAACACATTGTTTGACGTTATTATAATCAATAAACAAGTTTACAGAAGGTCAAATGTCGGATCGAGGAAGAAACTTCAAAGAAAGAAGAAAGCACATCGTGACATGCAATAATTATTTAGCATAATGCATTTAACATGAAGCAAATTGAAATGCCACAAAGCCTGGTGCAATTTTGGCGTTGATCGTCCTCCATATCAATACTACGTGCATGACCCGTGGCCTTGACCTTTGAACTTTGATCTACAATTTAGAACTTTAACAAAAACTATAACGTTGGCTATTGTTTTAAAACTGTTCAAGCGAATCTTACGACACTACATACACTTGTTCACTATTACAAGGGTTACAATCTGACCAAGGGTCACAACTCTGTAATGCTTTTTTTTTAAAAAAAATTTATACCCCTTTAAAATGTCTCGACATAGGCTCGTTGGCACCAGTATGCGGTCTTCTTGTTTAACAGACTTCTACTCGCAACGTGTATAGACGTTGTCTTTACCTCTTTGGAAGTGGGACATGCATGCGCTGACAGCTGCTAACAGTGTAGACCTAGAATAGCCCTCTGATTAGTCTCTGCACTCTTTCAAAATCATCTAGCAAGTTTAAACCTTTCATTCCGAGTGGATTTTATAATTTCCACACTAATGGGGTATTTCACTCTGAATATTCAGCTTTAAATGGGTTAAGGTATTATGTAGTCTATCTGTCAGTAAATACTGTCACCATCTTCTATTCCAAAAATAGATTTTATTCCAGCTTTTAAAAACGCCTACACGATTCCTGTATTAAATGGTTTGAATGCTCGCGAGACGCCAAGTTGCAAGACGTCTCATCTGGAATCTGATTGGTTACAAAGGTAATCACAAATTCGCCATAGACTTTTTAAGCCTAGTTTTTAATGATGCAATTAACCCTTTTCCTGATTGAGACGCCATTTGATACCTTTACAAACAGAATAGATCCAGATCAGACAGTTCTTGTTTGCACCGTCTGATCTGAGTTTGTTCTGTTTATTTATGGAACTAAAACATTATAGAACTGCTTCTAAATTTCTCTCATGGCTGAAGGGTTTCTTGTTTAGACGCCATTGTGCAAGATCAGTCAATGAATATTCATGATGTGATAGATTCTTTCATACATATTTAATTGGTAAGGCATTAACACAATGCCGTTTTCAACTGGTTTTTCACGCAATGAAGAAACAAAAGTTTTCATCTTTTAGAACACAAATAAATATAGGCTTGTATTTCAGTTCACCACGATAAGCTAAATCCTCCCGGAGTTGTACTTTCAACCATTTTCTTCATATACATAAACGCTTATCCACGCCTTTGCAAGCATAATAGACCCAGATCACTGATGAATATTTGTGTAAGAAATAATAGCATTAAAATTACTAGCTGTAATCTAAAATGACGTATAAACACATAGCGTTATGGCCATGACAGAAACTGAATCTATATAATAAGCAAACAGAGCACATGTTTTTACACGTGAAAAGGGCCTGAAAATGTGCCTCTGTCAGGTAAAGGGTTAAGCCACACATATGTGACGACATAAATACAAAAGAGTCGCCTTCAATTAGATCACCAACAAAGTAGGAGGTCTTAGAAACATTTCAAATACCAACAGCGATGAAATTATCTGAAGTTGCATCAAGGAAGCCTCGTTATGTTTTACATTCGGTCGAGACATTCACATTTTGTCGAACGTTGCATTGATTTAGTGGAAACAGTTATCATTTTAACCCTTCTCTTGCTGAATTTTAAAATACATTTCTCCTTCTTTACCCATGCCCTGTTGTATTCACTGTGTACAAGTACTTCGCTGTGCAATCACTGCTGTGAAGTGCACGGGTTGCACAATCAACTTGTAAATAGTGCAGACCCTGATGAGACAGCTCCTGCAGGAGCTGTTTCATCCGGGTCTTCACTATTTATAGGTAGGTATATTGACGTGAATAGCAAGCGAATGGTTAATGTAGGGACAACATTTGAGCAGCAACAATTCAGGAGAATAGTAGCATGTCGAATGCAAAGAGTTTAAAAATAGCATTCAGTAGATACAGCAACAGTAGGTTGAACTTGACATTCAGTCAAGATCGCAATAAGCGGTTATATTAACATTTAAGTTAAAAGTACAACAGCACGTTGTCTGTAATATTCAGTCAAGATCGCAACAACTTGTTAAACAGAACATTTAATGAAATGCGCAAAATGTTGAAAGTAGCATTCAGCCGAGATCGCAACAACAGGTCAATGTTGAATTCAGTCAAGATCACAGTAACAGAGTGGAAAATCACAACAACACATTCAATGTAGAATTCAATCAAGATTGGGACAAGTTGAATAAAGAACTCAGCTAAGATCGCAACCATAGTTTCAATGTAGAATTCAGTCAAGGTTGCAACAACAGATTTAATGTAGCATTCCGAAATGATTGCTGCAACCTGTTGAGATATATATTGAAAGTGGAAGATCCTTCGAAAGCAAAAGTAGCAATGCGAAAAGAGAAAAATGCAGACTCGGTTTTATTGAGTCTGTTCATGAGTAGTAAATAAAAGTGCAACACTTCTCACGCCCCCTAGCACCGGCTTAAGCAGTATTTCAAAACTAATAACATCGAAACTAATGATTCCGAGGGGCAAGAAAATATAACAACACTAGCATTTAGCCTAGATCGCAACAACAGGTTCAATGTATAATTCATTGTAAGATCACAAAACAGGTTTAATAAAGATTTCAGCCAAGATCGCAGCAACAGGTTGAATGTATCGTTCAATAGAAATTGCAACAACATATTGGAAGTAATATTCAGTAAAGATCACGACAACAGGTTGAATGAAGAATCCTGTCAAAATTCAGGCTGAAGGAAACGTACAATACAGCCAAGAGAGCAATACGAAATGGAACGTAACATTCAGTCAAGAGTGCAGCAAGAGGTGGAACGAAACATTCAGTCAATAGCGCAGCAAGAGGTTCAACTTAACGTTCAGTAAAACGTATAACAACAGGTTAAGCGTAGCATTTAGCAAAGAGCACAACAAGTGGAAATTAGTATTCACTAAAATGCAATACATGTAATAAATTGAACGTAGCATTCAATCAAGAGCGCATCAATAAAAGGAACGTAGTATTCACTAAAGAGTGCAAAAATAGTTTGAGCGTAGTATTCAGTAATGAGCGAAACAATAAATTGAATATAACATTGCATCAAGAGTGCAACAACAGGTTGAACATAGCATTCGGTCAAGAGTGCAACAACACGTTGAACATAATATTCAGTATATAGTGCAGCAAAAGGTTGAACGGAAAATTCAGTCAAGAGTGCAACAATGTGTGAAAAGGGAAAGTAGCATTCACTCTCAAGCAAGCAGCTACACATTGAATATAGTTTTAGCCAGGAGTGCAACAACACTTGGTTGAACGTAATATTCAGCCAAGGATTCAACAATGAATAGAATGTAGCATTCAGCCAAGTGCGCAGCAACAGGCTGCACATAACTCAGTCAAGAGTGCAACAACAGACTGGAATTCGTTTTAATTAACGAGCGTAACAGTAAATTGAATGTAACTTTCATTAAAAATAATGCAACAACAAGTTGAAGGTAACATTCAGTCAAGAGTGCAACAATAAGTGGAACATAACATTCAGTCTATAATGCAACAATACGTGGAACGTAACAGTCAGTATATAGTGCAACAATAAGTGGAACGAACGTAGCATTTAGTCAAGGGCACGGCAACAGGTTGAACGTAAGATTCAGTCAAGAGCACAACACTATATTGAACGTAACATTCAGCCCAAAGTGTAACAACACGTTGAACGTAACATTCAGCCAATAGGGTAGCAAAAGGTTGAACGGAACATTCGGTCAAGAGCACACCAGCAGTTTGAACATAGTGTTCAATCAAGAGCACACCAACAGATTGAACTTTACGTTGAGTCAGTAGTGCAGCACTAGCTGAATATCACATTCAGCCAAGAGATCAACAACAAGTTAAATGTGACATTTAGTAAATAGTGCAGCAAAAGGTTAAACGGAACATTCAGTCCACAATATGTGGAACATATCAATCAATCAAATTATGCAAGAATAATTAGAACGTAGCATTCAGTCAAATGCACAGCTACAGATTGAAGTCATCTTTAATTGAAAGTATATTTCGGTCAGCAGTGCAACGAAAGGTTGAACGTATCCTTAAATCAAGGGCGCAACAACGCGTGGAACGTAATGTTTAGTCAGGGGCGTAGCAACATACTGAACATAACTTTCAGCCAAGAGTGCGACGACAGGTTGAACACAGCATTCAGTCAAGAGCGCAACAATAAGTGGGACGTAACTTCCAGTCAGGAGCGCGACCTTAGGTTGAACGTAATATTCATTCAAGAGTGGTAACAATAGGTGTAACGTAACATTCAGTCAATAAATAGTGAAAATTAACATTCATTCAAGAGAATAACAACATTTTGATTGTAGCATTCAGTCAAGAGCACAACAACTGGTTGATCAAACTATTCAGCCACGGTAACACATTCAGTCAAAAGTGCAAAATAAGTGGAACGTTATATAAGTCAAGAGTGAAACAGTAAGTGGAACTGTCAGTCCAGAGCACAATAACAAGTTACAACAGTAAGTGAAACGTAACGTTTAGTCAAGATTGCAACAGCAGTTTGAACGTAACATTTGGTCAAGATTGCAAAAACAGGTTGAACGTAACATACAGTCAAGAGCTCAACAACAGGCGGACTGCAACATGCATGAAATGCATTAATATTCAACGAGTTGAACGTAGCATTAAATAAAATTGTATCAGTTATGCATTACATTCCGTGAAGATCGTAAAACGAGGTTAAGTGCAGAAATCCAATTAAGATTACAACAAAAGCTTAAATGCAGCATCCAGTCAAGAGATCAAATATTTCGTTAAGAAACAGAGACAAACATCGGGTTGAACGTAACGTTAAATCATCATAACAGTAACACGTTGAATGTATCATTCAGTTGAGATAATAATAACAGGTTGCTCGTAACATTTAGTCAGTAAAGCAAAATATCAAGTTGAAAGTAACATTTGGTCAAGTAAGCAACAGCAGATTGGCGTAGTATTTCCCCAATACTTCATAAACGGGGTGAACATAACATTTAGTCCAAAGAGTATCAGCAAGTTGGCGTAGTGTTTACCAAATGCTTACGCAACATGCTGAACGTAACTTCGAGCCAGCTCGCAACAACATGTTGGGTGTAGCATTTAGCCAGGAGGGCAACAATATGCTAAACGTAGTATTCAGTCCCGGCAGCAACAGCAGCTTCAATGTAGTATAATGTCAAGAGCACAACTACAGGTTGAACGAAGCATTCGGTCAACAACACAATTTAAGAACATATTTAGTCAAGTGGAGACAGATTGATGTAGCATTAAGTCAAGAGAACAATAACGGGTTAATCCTTTACCTGATTAAGCCCTCGCTTGCTATTCACATCAATATACCTACCTGTAAATAGTGAAGACCCAGATGAGACAGCTCCTGCAGGAGCTGTCTCATCAGGGTCTACACTATTTACAAGTTGATTGTGCAACCAGTGCACTCCACAGCAGTGATTGCACAGCAAAATACTTGTACACAGTGAAGATATATAATTATACAACAGGGCATGGGTTATGAAGGAGAAATGTATTTTAAAATTCAGCAAGAGAAGGGTTAAAATTTATGTAAGAAATAATGGCAAAACGATTTATTATCGGCCGAATTTTGTATTGTATATGAGCACATGTTTTATTTAAGCTATAGCAGAGGCTGTACAATAAGATCTATATAATTCCATATACACACAGGGCAGACCCTAATCTAAGTCTGTTCTGTTTCCAACGAATCAAAAGACATCTCTTTGAGGTAAAGAGGTAACCATGAGATGTAGTCAATGGAGCAACATAAAATTGGTGAAGTATTCAGTCAAAAGAACAACAGCAGGGGGTAACGAAACAGTCAGGCAAGAAAACAACAACATATTGAACGTGATTTTGTATAGCCTTGCTCTTGTCCACCTGCCCTTACGGACGGAAGTATGCATATCTGTACGCACGTACCGCAATTCTTGTTTGTCCAACTTCTCGTACACATACATGTACATTGTATAGTGACAAAGTATTTTGAGACATTATTGCCGTGGCGCATCCGTGTCCTATGGACACAAATGTCTAGTTTCGCATTACATTAAAGGGTCAACAGCAAGTTGAATGCAACAGTAAACACAAACTGAAACAGTACTTAAGCGTTACGTTCAGTGAAAACGGAAATTGAGCATTGAACTTAGTCAGCAACATGGTGTTTTACCATAACATTCAGAGGCGAAAACACTGATTTAGATTTGTATATTTTAGAGAGACAATGGTACAGCAACAGAGACTTGATCTTATTAAAATTTTATCTAGTATATTGAACTTCCATGTATACGATACTTTCTAAAACATATTTCCGCCAGAAGACACGTGACTAAGTTACAGTAAGATGGCAGTCGGTCACGAGGTCATATGTTTGTTTCCTTTCCTTACAAATAAATGAATAAATAAAACGCAGAGGCACATAGTCGAGAGTGTAGAGGTGTTTGAATAATATAGTTATATGCTGCTTTTATTTCATTTTGAAATTGCTAGCGTATTAGCAAATTTTCGACTATGCTGTACTGCTAGTCGAAATTATAACAATAAAACAAAAACAAACCCGTTGTAATTGACAAATATGATGCTACTTGAACTAGGGGTGATGTTATGTAACGACATGCCAAAATACGTCAAACGATATAACAGAACGCTGTGCTAGTTAAAACATTAACGTGTAGTCCCGAAATGTCTACAAATAGCATTTCAATATTATATAAATATTAAAGACCCGTGTATTAGACATCCATATTATCATCGTGGGACGATATCCCAAGAGTTGAACATAAGAACACCACGCACATTGGCATGCAACAGTATTTTTATTTCACCGAGTCACAATATCATGTAATTTTCAAAGCTATATATACATCTGTATAAGAATTTTGACGAAATGTCAACTGTCGTATTTTGCGTAAATATTTGTTCAAATGCAGATATTTAGATATTCTAGCACTTGTAAAGTTGACCGTGGCAATATCTAAACACCTTCGAATACTATTATGTAAGTAGGTTGTTCGATGAAGAGAGGTATGTTGATCTGTAGCAATTTGAACATTTTACCTACATACGCCATGTTTGCCTTTAACCTTAGGCAGATTGGACGTACATCAGGCTTACCTACTATACAACAGGTAAGTATTATAATTGTTTAAAACTATTTACAACCATTAAGTCCAATTATACCAAAGGGATTCGAACAAGTTCCGGTTCAAATATCCGTTCAAGAGTAGGAAGGGCAAAAATAGAATATTTTAATCTTCGAAGCCTTTCTTCGCCAATGTTACTTATACGAAACGTATACGTAAAAATCCCTGTGAAGAAGATCTAAGGAAGTATAGTACACCACATCCTTCAATGGACGTCACAAGTATTCTGCTTCTTCATTATCAACCACTAAAATTAAGACATTAGCTGTGACGGAAATGACAGTTTATACATTTTGCTGCATGTTCCCAGCTTTGCATCAATGTTACTTACCGTTTGAACTAAATAGATAGGGTCTATTCGGTTCTTTTAAGGTGTACTTGCAGTCGCTTCAAGGCTATCAGTACGGTATCGTGTTGGGGGATTTCCCTTCTCTTTGATGTTGTATAACCCTTTGCCTCATGAATAGTATTGTAAGAAATAGTGAATGTATGAATATTAATTAGCAGAATTGTTATAATCATGTATGAACATATGATGCTGTGATAGTAGCAGGAATTGAATAATCATATCTATATAATTCCATAAGCAAACAGAGCAGACCCTGATCAGACGGCTCCTACAGGAGCCGTCTGGTCTGGGTCTACTCTGTTTGCAAAGGTGTAAAACTGTGCTTTTTCGGGTAAAGGGTTAACAATGGTTGAGTGCGACTGGCATTGGTAGTATCTGTACTAGTGGGATGCTGATTTGCCAAGGATTTTGACAGAGGGTTACACGATCAAACGAATTCTCTTCTGATAATTGCCCAGTGCTATTTTAAAGCTTTTTTATCCTTCATCACGCTTGGCAATTATCGTCTGCAGTTAAATGTCGTCTGCTTTAATTTACAAACAATATTATTCTGTTATTTTAAAAAAAATACTTTTTTAAAAAAAGGAGGCAATGAGTTGGGTTGGCAATGACTGGTTGTTATCAATTACTCTGATTCTAATCGGATAGCAAAGGGTATCGAGAGTCACATACAGAGTCGTTAGGTGAACTGTTCGTGGGTGATCACGCCAAGTATATAATGAGTAGAGGCTAAACGCTTGTTAGAACAGAATAGAACAGCAAATAGCAACGCGATTTAAATGAATATGGTTCTCTATTTGTCTTGATGTTTGACACTGAACAAAAACGCATTAAATAATGTTTTGTTGGAGATATATCATACGGACACGCACACAAAAAAACAATAAATATCACATGCTGGTGTATCATTGGTGTCCAAATGCCACAGGGTCAAGTCAGCTGTTTACTGTAATAATAATCAGTGAGGGTGATGCATATTGTCTTCAATAGTTACATACAATTCTTTTGTCCCGTTCAGTCATCCTTACACTACTAAATACGCCTACTAACTATTTTACTATATATAGCTTTCAGCAAGAATGTCACGCATGTGCACGTCACAGAATACAATTCGTCGTAGCTGACGCACACGTTTGTGGTTCCTCTGAACCCCTTACTAAGTGCCGTCCCTTGTTTTACAGGTAATTCCAGTAATACAAATATGTAGTGTAAGACATTAATTTTAATTTTCCTTCATTCGTGGAAAGAGATTTCTCTGCTCTTAATCAGGCATGAGTATTTAGGTTCTTTGCTCTAAGCAAGAAGAGTTTTTCCTTTACCTTGAACAGCAAGACTGCACTGGTTTTGATCACGTGACCAGTTCACATGGTGAGCAGTGATGACTTTGTACATGCATTCAACGATTTAGAGGTGCATCCAGGTACAAAGCTTTCTAATACGATGTTTCAGCCTTATTCACGTCCATTCCGGTTGACAAAGCACTTACAGTGGTACAAACGAAGTTCCAAGGCGGCACTCCTGCTTTCAGCCTACGGTCTATTTTGTTGATTAATATGCTTAATGTTTAATGTGTTTCGTCTTGATATGCGTCCTGTTATGTTTTGTCTTGTGGCTTTACCGTTTCTTGTTAGATGGTGTTTGGTGCGGTGTCATTTCGTGTGTGGCTCTCCCTGTTTGACTATTTTTCCATATTGAATGACAACACCAGTGTTTAGGCAGTTCAGAGTTGATCAAATCACGGAGTTACTTGAATAATGCCTCAGTAGTACATTCTTCGTCTATCAAGGCCAACTCTTCCAACAGAAACAAGGGGTAGCCATGGCTTCTTCCGTGTCCCCGATCATGGAGAACTTGTATACGGATTATTTTTTTTAGAAGTATGCTTTGGAGTCGGCCAAACGTGGATGACACAATGATCAAGATCCATGAATAAGACGTAGAGGACTCAGAGATCACATTAACTCCATTGACGACCATATCAAGTTTACATCAGAGAAGGGGGAAAGTGGGTCTATTCCGTTCACGGACACATGTGTACATGTCGAGGATGATGGATCGACGCGAGTGACGGTGTACAGAAAACCCACCCAGTCAAACCATCACCTTGAACATGAACGGTCTGTGGTTCGCACTTTGTTACACCGGGCTGATTCACTAGTGTCGGAGGAAAAGACAAAGAGAAAGAGATTGAACACTTCAAGACAGGTCTCAGAACGAATTGGTATCCAGAATGGATTTTCAGACTTCCGAAAATGAAAACAAAGAGGGTAGAAAAAGATCAAAGGGGAACATAAAAGAAACCGAGTGCGGGAATGCCATACATCCGAGGAACATATGATAACGTTAACGATCGCACCGACACAATGAAAAAGTGTGGCGTGATATACCATATAAAATGTGACAATTGTGAAAATGATTATGTGGGCGAGACAGCTAGTCAGTTAGACCCTCGAATAAAAGAACACATGACAAGAACAGCATCATACATAATTATATGAACACTGTAATACGACATGTCATAAAAGTACAAAAATGAGTCATGCAGGAAACACCACATACAGAACAAACAGTCGCCCGAACAGCAACACAAGGAAACAGCAAATGTACATGACTATAAAAACAACAAGAGACGCACAAAGACAAAACAAACATACAATAGGAGGAAGATGGAAGTACCGCCTTGGAACGGTCAGTGACAAAAGTCACTGGGGGGTTAAACCGGTTTATGGGCGCCCAACCTCACACTTATTCCATCCCTACCCTAAAAGACAAACAGTGTAAATAAACGTATCCCCTCTCCGACTAATCTACAACAACCGCGACGGCAAATACAGTGGTAAAGTGCATGTATAACGAAAACATTTAAGTGAACATACTGTATCCACCTATCGCTAGTGTACTCAATAAGCTCAGACTGGAGAATACCAAAGTCTTGCCATTAGAAGAGATTTTTTGGAAACGGAAAGTTAAAGAAGCTATAGAAATCAAACAGCGCAGGCCATCGCTAAACAGGGATAAGGGACTGGAGCTACCGCGGGTGTATGACGGTCTCCTCGTATCACGTGACTCCTCACTGGTCACGTGATCCAAGCCAGTGTAGTCTTGCCGATGAATGGGATGTGACATCTCCGAAAATTCCAAGGTAAAGGAAAAGAAAAAGCCTGTTTGCTCTGAGTAAAGAACCTAAATACGCATTTCCTACATTGTTTACTTCATGTATTTCATGTTTCATTCATTTGTTTCGCATAATTCATATTTGTTTGATGCGCACTTTACCGTATACAATTCGCGTAGCTGACGCACAAGTTTGTGGTTCCTCTTAAACCCCTTTTCTAAATGCCGTGCCTTGTTTTACAGGAAGGCAAGCAGTCCCCACAGAGAGCCCGAATGCTAAAACTCCGAGGTTTGCAAAGAACCCGGTGACACACTGAATAGGAAGTATTTTAAACGAGTGTCCTGTGAACAATGCTGGTTCCGTATTGGCATAAAATGATTTTGTTTGATTGTATTAGGTTTTACGTCGCTTCTGCATTATTTCAGTTATATCGCAACGTCTAGCCAATTACAAGTGGTGGAAGAGCCCAAAAATTTGTTCGTGTACGGAACAAACTGCATTGCCGCATGCACAGAAGAATATCCAGATAGACCATCCAGAGAGAACCAATTGTATTCCGCAAGCCAGCTAGAAGGGTTTCTCACATAATTTCAAATGCTCAGACCGGAATTCTAATCACAGCGGTACAATATCTGAACAATGCTGATATCCCACAGACATCTAATGAACAAGAATGGTGTCAGATGAGTGTCCTGTGAACAACAATGATATCGCATGGGTGCCGGTGGAAGAAAGTATATTATATGAATGTCCTTTGAACAATACTGATAGCGCATAGGCGTCTAATGAACGGAATTGATATCATACGGCTGTCCAATGTTTAAACGAATGATGTTCCAATGATGTCAAGTGAACATGATGATATAGCATGTGTGTCTAATAAACAATATTAATGTGCATTTTCCGTCCAGTGGACATGGAAGCTATTCCATAGACGTCCATTGAACAATATATAATACGATTGTCCAGTGAACAAGATATGTTACGGGCGTTTGAAGTGAACAATTCATGTGTATAAATAGCTTGTTGCCAGTGGATATTGCTAAACCGAGAAATGCAATAACACAATCGGTATTAAATTGAGAGTTGTTTACGATATGCCTAGCATACATTGCAGACATGTTATTTATTTATTATACTGGAGAAAATACAAGGATATAAATGAAGTATAGTAGAATCGTTCTTAACTACACAATCCTTACCCCGTTTAGAGAGAAAAATAATGTCTGCTAATTCATTTATATTTTCCCTTTCGCGGTTAGTAGGTTAAGCGTTAATGAATAAACATGGGTATAAATGCAGGTGGTAGCTTAATGCAGGGCGAAAGTAATACAGAAATATAGGAACTTTCTGCATTACTCCGCTCTGCATTAAGCATAAGAATGTTAGGTTGGCTAAATGATATCATGTGAACGTCACGTAAACGTAAAGTTAGCTAAATGATATCACGTGGACGCCACTTAAACGTTAATCAGCTAATTGGTATCATGTGGATGTCACGTAAACGTAAAGTTAGCTAAATCACAAAATAAAAATCAGACAGGACATTTGGAAATGACACAGCAACAATAGATGCACAAATGAAATGCGCGCCCACGCACACACACACGACCTTCATAGCATGTAGACATCATGTGTGTGTATAGTTAGTTAAATTCTGGCATGTATAGTTAGCTACATGATATCAATTATTATACTGCAAAGTAAAATCCTCGATTTTGATTGGTCAATTAGCCATGTATAAAAGCCGTGTATCCCTCTAAATTCTGATGTATATACGGAGTCATGAGCAACAATGGAATTCCCCTGTCGAGGGCCTCGATTTATTGCTACAACAAACTAAAAATGGCCGACTAGCTTCACTTCGTCGATTCGATCCAAACAACCGTTCTCAAACGAAATAACAAGAGTTTGGGGCGGAATAAAGTTATCCATTGACAAACATTTTTGTTATAGTTGTTGTATAACAATGTAAATGAACCCGATACGTGCCGAATGCCTTATTCTGCTCTGGTGCTGCACATGTTGTCAAAGTGCTTGTGCACGTACCGATAAGCCTCCAAACCCCCGCTTTTACAAAAACATACCACACCCAATTCGATTCAGATTTTATTTATGCACATGCACAGTACACGTACCTGTAAATTGCAGTATAGCCGCTCCTTCCAACGCCCATTTGTTTGAATATTATAAAACCGTCATTTTGACGTCATCCAAATGACGTCGGAATTGCGCCAATTATGTTTAACCGTTCTCATGCTAAAAAATAGTGTCTGCTTAAACGCTAAAAGTTTTACTAACGCCTGATTCTTTCAATCATTTGAGAAAATAATGCTCTTGGAAGATCCCTTTCTATCCACAATTGTAATGAGTTGGTTATTATACAGATATTACAAGCCCTTACCTTACAGCATGAGGCCCCTGGGGGGAAGCAAAACGACGCCTACATTAACAACGCTAATTAACTGCTACAAATATTAAACTTTGCAGTATTAATAAAATCGTTATACAGATCATTGGCGGGATATCTGACTTTTTATTTCCTGCTGAGGAAATTCATGTTGCCCGAGCCGTCAGGAAACAAAAAGTCAGATACCCCGCCAATGATCTGTATAACTAATAATGGACGTCATGTACACGTTTAGTTAGGAAATGATATCACGCGTGCGGACGTTTTTGTGAGCTAGAAGGACGTCGTACGAATAACAAGTGAACAAATATCGTGTTAAATGGACGTTCAGAGAACGAGAGAAATACTGATATTAAATTGAATGCCTTTGAAAACAATTTGAAAATAATCAATGGTAGTCCAGCAAACGAAAATAGTATGATCTCGACTTTAAGTTTACATGGAATACATGTATATCCATACAGATATATTTACATTCGCCCTGCAACGTCCTTATATAACCTTATTCTAAAAAGAAAGTTGCATTTTCCCATGAACGTTCATTTCAATACCGGTTTGAGTCGGTTCTCCTTTTCCCAGAATTCCGCTGTGTAAGCGCGGAGTAATACTGTACTGACCCAGTTATGACCTATTTTAAGATTTATCAATGGGGAATCGATACGTGACAATGTAAAAAAAAAGAAAGTTGCATAAAATCCTGTAATTGAACGTGTACATGATGATACAACACAGCATGTTGTCAATGGGTGTGAATCAACTGTAGCAGACATTAACTGGAGCCCCCATGAGTTTTAAGCGCAAAACAGAAAATGGATTGCTTCTAAATGTTCATTTCGTCCGTGTTTTGCCGTTGAAGCGGCCCTGAAAATTTGAAATGTGGCATCTTCTTACTGAGAATTATCGCTTGAATACATAATATTGCCAACTTTAACAGCCGTGGCGTATCAAAATATATTATCAAGTAATGAGTGAAGCATAAATAAGTCAATGTCCTTACCGTTAACAAAGAAAAATCCGAGAATAAAATCCAACGTTGTGACCCGCTTTCGATCAAGCATGGCGGGTGAGTAAATTGGCTTCGACACCGCGACCTTCATTTAAGAAGATGCTTTAATACCAACATTTCGTAAATATATATGATTTGAAATATCTCGATAATCTTTTCTTTAAACATAGCTGGACAATTTACTGATTAAAATCTTGTATTCATTCTATATTTATAATATGTGTTTGGGACTATTTTTCATACCATATATAGAGATCCTACTACGTTACAAACGAACCTGGCAACGACCTAGATAGCGGCTATTATGTGTCCGTTATATAATATTTAAAAAAAATCCGTTGAAATATAAGAAATACAATGGAATATAAATATAAGAAATAAATGACGTGCTCCCGGTGTTCATGAGGTTATGCAACGCATAGCTTTACGAGCAAAGATTCACGTGAAGCCCTTCGGGCTTCACTAACTTTGCTCGTAAAGCTATGCGTTGCATAACCTCATGAACACCGGAAGCACGTCATTCATTTCTTAAGTGCATGAAAAAGATATCATATGGACGCTTGGTGAAAACAATGATACCGCATATATACTCTGATAACAAATTGAATATCACACAAACACCTGGTAAGAAGAATGATATGACATTTACATCTTGATAACAAAATGAATATAACACCGACACACGGTAAAAAGAATGATGATATGACACAGACATTCTGGTAACATTCTGAATATCACACGGACACCACGCCGCTTCCGAAACGGCGTGTGAATAAAAAATATAATGCCACTCGAGTCTAAAAGAAATGTATTATGTAATAATATACAGACAACCATGCGACAGGGGAAATGTCAACAAGGATTAAGGGAACGTATCCTAATTAAACTAAGTATAGTGTCGACACAGATTAAAGAGATTCTATGGGAGAAGTTTGGAAATGGTTTACATATTTTGCTGATAGTTAAGTTTAATTTAAAGTTATCAAAATCATACCAATTTAATTAAACAGCTTTTCAATACTATAGAGGGATTAGATTGGGTGTTTGAATACACAGGGTAGTAGTTAGAGTAAACAATATAAGTAATGCCCGTGATTTGTCTTAAACCATAACCCTATAGGCTAGTTTCAGACCCATTCCATCATAAACTACTTTTAAACCCCAACTCATTGAATAAATCTAATCGAAACGACGTATTTACTTAAGAAAATACTTGGTAAGATGTTTTGCTTCGGTTATATATGTAACGCGATACTATATGCATAAGTTACTAATAAACTATGTCTTTGTCTATTTACTAAAGAAAATGATTTTTTAGAATTGTGTAGTTTTGAAACCATTGTGATAAATAGAGCATTTGCTCCCATACAGCAAATGCTCAATTCATCACAATGGATTCAAAAAGTGACTATTACAGAGGCGTAAAAATGCGTCATTATGCGGGAATTGGTTAAATCGATAAAATGATAAAACAAGGTAGTTCCTTCCCTTTGATATGTGATCTGTCAAATGTTATATGTATATATGAGTGAGACGCGTGTGTTTTACATTTACTGTTACGAAAACGTTTTTTCCCGGAAATATACAAGTTGAAAGAAGAAAAGTACATAGTGCCAAGTACCAAACAAGAGTCTTTGATGTTAGGCATGATGCCGAACACACTTTCGTCTTTAGCCTTGGATACATTTATTTTTCTTAAAGGCAGACATCGGAGTTTGCTGTTGCAAAATTACTCATTAGATTATGTTCACGAAACGAAACGCCAAAATTTTAGTGGCGGGAAATTCTGGCGGGAAACAATACCATGACAATACCAGGACATACATAATCAACTGCAAGTTTCCTGCCAGATATTCTGGTACTTTTTATATGTCCGAGACAAATATTAAAGAGGAAAACATTGATACGTTTTCGATATAAGGCCTTGAATTCATATATGTTATTGTATGCTTAGCTGTAACGTTAACCCATCCGCTCATAGGCTATTTTTAGACTCTACCTCTTTGAATAAATCTACCTAAAAGGAACCTTTTACCAGAGAAAAGAAACACTTTTAGAATTGTGTAGTTTTGAAACCAATGTGATAATTAAAACATTTGCTCTTTTGGGACAGATGTTCTATTTATCACAATGGTTTCAAAAAGTGTGTTCTACAGAGACGTCAAAAGGCGTCAATATAAGGGGATGGGTTAATTAATGTAATTTCGTATTTTTTGAAAAAAAACTCAACACCGAAGTCTGCCTTTAAACACAGTCTGGTTTAAAAACCGATAATTTTGTGTGGTTTGGGTGATTTTTCACATTTTATCTAACTGTTAAGAGTTTCCTGAAATCAGTTCGTAACGGACAAAACTGTGATAAGAGTTTTTATATCTATAATAATCTGTGGGGATTGGTGATGGGATTGGAGATAACCCTAGCAACCAGTTTGGATCCATATGAAAACCAACAAATACTGTGGAACCTCTCCACTTAACTCTTTACTTAATGAATATTCATGTACAAATAATTATATCATGATTAATAACTAGAGTATTTTTATTATGGCTCATGAACACATGCATCTTCGACCATGAGAGAAACTGTAGAATAATATGTATATAATTTCATAAGCCAACAGAGTAGACTCTTGTAGGAGCTTTATATGACCTGGGTCTATTCTGTTTACAAAAGACGTAGACGGGTGTATTTATGGATAAAATAATTAATAAATTAATATAATTATATTTTATATGTCTTTTACGGCAGGTTTTAATACAACTCTTACAGGCTTCCTGTATAGCGTTCGCCCTGCATTAAGTTCCCACCTAACTCTATGGCCAGGAACTATTCCTCTTTTTGGCGGTCGGTGTTAGATGGGGTTTTATTGTAAACCAATATATCATTATTATCCATACGGTTTGTCACTGTGATATATTTAATTTGATAAATCTTTTAAAATTGAAACATGTGGTCATTTTGCTACAACACTCACTCCGTTTTAATGTGGAAGTTAAAAAGCACGTGTTTATTGTATGCAAAAGTAGAAATTTTCAAGGCGGTAAACTTATTGTTTCTTAACCTTTTACTCCATAAATACTCCTTTCTACGCCTTTGCAACCAGAGTAGACCAAGGTCAGACAGCTCCTATAGGAGCCGTCTGATCAGGGTCTACTCTGTTTGCTTATGATATAATATAGATATGATCCTACAGTTTTTTGCCATGGCTAAACATTCCTTAAAACAAAACTGATAGAACGGCGAATTATTCGAGGCTTCACCTGTGTCTAAACTGTTATCACAAATTCGCTTCAAACGTTACAAAGATAAATGCTTCAGAGGAAACAGAAATGTCTGCATTCATTAGACACTCCGTACAATATCTCATTAAAAACGGGTTGCATCACATAAATCTTAGGAAGTGATTAGGACATCAAATTAACCGTTTATCTCATGAATATTTTGTAAGACATAATGAATATATGAATATTAATTAGCTATAATTCTAGTGATGTTATTAACATGATAATATTGTGCTATGGCAGAAACAGTAAAATCATATTAACCCTTTCCCTTAAATACCCCTATAGGAGCCGTCTGATCAGGGTCTGCTCTGTTTGCTGATGGAATTTGATATATATGTGCCTTTACTTTCTAAAATGGCTGCAATGTTCCACCTTCCATAATCATTATAACCATTTTTTCATGAATATTCAGTAGGTATTGAAATTTGGAATACACATAGAACAGGGAAATGGTTAATATCATGTCATATGCAAACGTAGTAGATCCTGATTGATCATAGGGGTTCCTACAGGGGATGTGTGATCTGGGTATACTCTGTGTGCATGGACGTTAATCTTTCGGGTAAATGGTTAAAAAGACAATTAACAAGTTATTATGGTATGTATCTGTCCTTCTTATATAAAGACATTTTCTTCATGATGAATATATTTGTATAAGAATAAATTATATTATGCTTATTAATTAGCTCAGTTTTCATAATGGCATAAATTATGTACACATGTATTTCTGGCTATATAAAGAGAGCTTCGTTATTACAGATATGACGACTCCTATATGAGTCTATTCTGTTTGCAAAGGGCGTTAACCCTTTCCATGTTCTATATTTATTCCAAACTTCTATACCTACTGAATATTTATGGACAAAATAAATAATGAAATATGGAAGGTGGAAAGCTGTAGCCATTTTAGAAAGTAAAAAACAGATTTATCAAATTCCAATATCAAACAGTAGACCCTGATCAGACACTCCTACAGGAACCGTCTGATCTGGGTCTACTCTGTTTGCAAATGCATGAAAATATATGAAGGAAAGGGTTATAGGGGCATTTATATACAAAGTTACGAACGAGTTATAAAGGCAATTATCGAGTTATGGTGGCATTTATAGACTGAATACTTAAAGTTGCAGAACTGTAGACAGTACCTCGAATAATACCACTAGAACTAATGCGTCACCTGTATTAATATGGCAAGTGTGTGTCCAGATGTCCAGATAAGGTGCGAAAATTAAGACATTTTCAAGAATAACTTCTTTATTTCTCCGCCAAACCCTATATTGTGATCACTCTTTGGACTCGTCTCTTCGCCAAACCCTATATTGTGACCACTCTTAAGAGACGATTCTAAAGAGTGGTTACAACATAGGGTTTGGTGGAGAAACGACGATCTTAGTGTTTGAATGCGTACCTTTACCTATTGCTCCGATACCGTACCTTTACCAGTCCTCCCACCGCAATCATACACATATACAGTAACCCTTTCCTCCATAGGCTATTTTTAGACTCAACCTCTTTGAATGAATCTACCAAAAAGGAGTATTTAATACACAATGGTTTCAAGAAGTGGCTATTACAGAGGCGTAGAAAGGCGCATTTATGGAGGAAAGGGTTAAATGATCTGTAGCTTGTAAATGTTTTACCCACCAAACGTAACCCCTTAAATGTGGGAAATGAGTGTACTAGTATTTGCAAACAGTGTAGACCCATGTCAGAGGGCTCCTGGTCAGAATCTGCACTGTATGTCACTCAAAATCCTCCAGTAAATTAAAGCCTTTTACACAGAATGGGCCTTTTTATAATCACGGATGGATCATTCGCCTTTGGATAATCAGCATTCAAACGATTAAAAGTACTTTTGTTCTGCTCAGTGTCTTTTTCTCATTCAACAAGTGCATGTTTATGTCCCTTAGTGCAAATCACCCCACTGAGTGTTCACTGTGAATCAGGATAGATCTTCCAAAATGTAACATCCATTCTGTTCACAGGACGTGACCGTAATGAGGCGCGACATGTAAAGGGTTACCTCGGTGCTTTGCTAACAGATCTGACCCAGACCAGCCGCCGCTCTCCCTTCGTGTTTGCCAAAAAGTATTGACCGAGACCATACTGCGCTCTCTTTAAGTGTCTGGCAAGCAGTGTTGCCACAGACCATTCTTGTCAGTGTTGTCCCATACCCTACTTGCCAGTGTTGCTCCAGATCATATACAGTAAAACTCCTCTAACCTCCACGTTGAATTTAGTATAAATATCAGTCTTGGAGACAGATGGCAGCTTAATGCAGGGTGAAAGTCATGCATAAAGCTCCTCTAGGGGCTTTCTGCATGACTTTCATCCTGCATTAAGCAGCCACCTGTCAAAAAATATCTAAATTATTCTCTACTAGAATTCCGGTTTAGAGGGGTTTTACTGTATCGCAATCTTTTTGCGCTTTATACACAGTGTAGACCAATACAAAACGTTGCTCTCTTTTAATGTTATGCAAAGTATTGACTTAGATCAGACACCACTCTGTTATGGTGCTTTGCAAACTGTATTGACTAAAACCAGGCGTCGATGTCTCTTGCGCTTTGCATACAGTGTTGACTCAGACGAGACTACTCTTTAATCTGAAATGTTAGTGTTGAACCAGACCAGTCGCCACTCTTTTTTTGTAAAAAAAAGTGTTGACTCAGACAATATCCTATCTTCTCAAGTAGTTTGTGTTAAATGCAGGTGGCTGCTTAAAGCAAGGTGAAAGTAAAACAGAACGCTCCTATAGGAGCTTTCTGCATAACTTTCGTCCTGCATTAAGCTACCGCCTGCCTTTGCCACTGTGAATTATGTCCCTTTTTGGTGGTCACATTAGAGGGGTTTTACTGTAGTTATACAGTCAGTCTGTGTCTACATTGTTCGCGATAGACCAGTGAGCAAATAGTTATACAGTCAGACTGAGTCTACATTGTTCGCGATAGACCAGTGAGCAAATAGTCATACAGTCAGACTGAGTCTACATTGTTCGCAATAGACCAGTGATGCATTTATATCATGGTACGCCCCGTATAGATTTGCAGATCAAAGCTAATTACTTTATCAGTTATGTAATTAATCTTGCTGCGATGGTAATGATAGTAAAGATTGCATGTACGTCAAAATGAATTAACCCCTGTTCAACGTGATTGTGTTGAACTCCCAGGTGTTAACAAGGTCCTTGTAATCACCTGACTTCAAGCCAGGAGAAGTCAATGGTTCGATCCGCGAGGGTGCGAACAGCGTTGTAGAGGGCATGCTGGCGACATTGTCGACTTTTTTGTTCGAACCAGAGGGGGTAAATAGTTTGGCCTTCGTCAGCTATGCTATACCTGTTCGCTCTCTGATACAGTTCGTAGTAAAAGCTAGGCCAGAATATGTTCCAGTCGCATAACATTAACATTTATGTAAACTATAACAAATCCGTGCTTAGTTTGGATTCAGTTTAGACGCAAAAGTCCTCGAAATCTGTTTTGGAATCTGAGCCATTTAAAAAATCCACCCATTAGCTGTTTTCAATGTTTAGCAGATGACATTTATCTAGGAGCTGGCGACATTTATCAGCCGGCGAAAGGATATCTCGGACCGTCTTTAAGCCTTATCATGTTAAACGAGACATCATTGGCCATTGTAGATATCTTGGATCCAGATGAGACGCCGAGTTACTCGGCGTGTGATCAGGATCCAAACTGTATGCCACACGGTTAATAGTTTCCTTAAACCTTGAACGTATCGGGAGAAAATAAAAACTATAATTTATCTGAGTTTGGGCAACCATCATTTTTGACAGCAGAGCAAGGGTTAAGGATATCGCGGTCCGTCTTTAATCTTTATACAGCAGGTAAAATTTCCTCTTTGATGTATGAACGTCTGGATGTGTAAAATACACACTCTGTTTATCATTCATAATTATTCATAGCGGACCGGTGTTTGTAAACTGTTCAGAGTCGAGTGCCGTGAATACGGAGCGGTGTACTGACAAATCAGAGTCGTGCGAAATTCTCAATTGAAGGGTGTGACTATGCGCTAAGGGCGGGACTTAAGCAGCTTTAACTGGTGCGTAAGCCTTCAATGACGAACGGTTTATAGGGCGGAATAAAAACACTGTTTTCTTTATTTTCATTTCAATTTAAAAGGCATAGCATTGAATATAAATGTCAGTGCTTTGAGGATGTAGTTTGGATTAATAGTAGGAAGGATTAGAAGAAATTAACAACAAAAAAGTTGATACGTATAGATTATTAAACTTGGATATGTAATGCTTAGGAGAAAAAATGTGAGGAAAAAATCGACGTGATAAATTATAAATGAAAATTGTTCCTGAAATGATTTACTAATTATTCATTCTTCGTACATGGATTTTAGGTGAAAGTATGTGAATTAATGCATTTTGATATATGAAAGTACAGCGAAAAATGCATGCTACTAGATAGTCATACTTTCTAGAGGAGAATGACATAGTTTATTGTGTTAGTGTACAAATGGAAACAGTCTTGTAATGGACATGCACAGATAGGCATGTTCAAAATGACTTAAACAAAATTTGATTTCAGCTACACACTCTTTAAGAAAATGACGTTTTGTCACGTGTTGCCATGGATATGCACGATATGTATCGTAACTATGGTAACCTCCTTCTCAGTGCATGACCCTAGAAGTTCGAACGATATTCGCCTCAATTTTGACCAGCTCGAGCGTCTCGGACAGACGGACAGTCTCATCAAAGCGCTTAAAAATATTGCACAGACCTCGCACGACTGTGGAATACGGGAAGTGCCGAAATTACGGCGGAAATTTCTTAGCAATGACAGCATCACGTGCAATGATGGCTCACCGGCAGGGTAAGTTTTGCGTTCTGTACCTTGTTGCACTTCATTTTAAATATTTTGATGTCATGCATTGTCGTCAGTAAATGCGTCGTCTGCTCCATTTTTCGTTTTTCTTCCATTTTCTTTAAATAACAAATTATGAATATCAAACGGTTTGGACCCTGATGAGACGCCAAGTTGCTCATCGTCTCATGTGGACCCAAGCTGTTTGCATAGGTAATCACAGATTAGCCACTGGCAGCCAAAGAGTTAACGTCAGCCAAAGTGTGTTTCACATAATTTGGGTCAACTTAAAATGATGCTTGGAAAACAAGAATAAGCTTAGCCCAAGTAGCAAGAAAATTAAACATTTGGGACAGTGTAAACTAAACAGCGTAGACCTCACTAATGTAGTATAGTAAATCCCCATGTGGTCACTTTGTGTCGTTAAAAGCAGGTGGTTGCTGAATGCAGAACGAAAGCATGGGTGAAAGTTCCAACAGGAGCTTCCTGCACAACGTTCGTCCTGTATGAAGCTATCACCACCCTTTAACCATTCTCTTGCTGAATTTTAAAATACATTTCTCCTTCTTTACCCATGCCCTGTTGTATAATTACAAATATCTTCACTGTGTACAAGTATTTCGCTGTGAAATCACTGCTGTGGAGTGCACTGGGTGCACAATCAACTTGTAAATAATGCAGACCCTGATGAGACAGCTCCTGTAGGAGCTGTCTCATCTGGGTCTTCACTATTTACAGGTAGGTATATTGACGTGAATAGCAAGCGAAGGGTTAATTAAGACTCAGAATTATACGTATTTTTGTGGTCGCATTAGAGAGTGGTTACTGTAGTGTCATCCATTTTGAGAAGTAGAGATGGTGACGAATATTTGGTCTGCACCTTTAGCATAATCTCCTAGCTACCATTTCGGGTGATGATGCTAGTGATGACGCAATTTTCCTAAGATTATATTATCGAAATGACGTTGACGCTGACAATAATTATCTAAGAGCAGACGACTAATTGGTCAAAGCAGATGACATTATTCCTGCCAACATTTGTGCACATAGAGTGGATCCTGCTGAGACTTCGAGCTATCTGCAGGCATACATGAGATTTTGTTTTTAAATTCTCCACCAAATCCTATATTGTGATCGAGACGATTTTAAAGAGTGATAACCCAACCCTATGCTGTGACCACTCTTTAGAATCGTCTCCTCGAGACGATTCTAAAGAGTGGTCATATCATAGGGTTTGGTGGAGAAATAAAGAAGTTATTTCTAAAAAAGGTTTACCTTACACATCTTATCAATTGTTTCACCAAAATGTAACCTGATTGGCACTCAAGCAGCGTTTTTTGAAAAATAAGTAAAATAAATAAACAGTTTAGGACTAAAGCAGCCGACCAAACTGCAGAAGAAAGTGAAGTAAACTAGTTCACTGCCATATTTTGTCGGCTGTAATTATTTATCGTCTGTCAATTTACTTTTCATCTATTTTGTTTAAAAAATACTACAGCATCAACGATTTGGATCCTGATGAGACGCCGAGTTAATCGGTGTCTCATCTGGATCCAAACTATTTGCATAGGTAATCGGAGATTCACTATTGGCAGATAAAGAGAGACTGAAGCAGGCGACCAAATTGCAGACGATATTTACTGAATGTTAACATGGCCTATGGTCGTAGCAGGAACTACAGCGTTCTAAGTAAAGGTAAATGTGAAATATAATTAGCAAGGGCAGGTAACTGCAACAGCTCTTGGTATGCGCCAAGTTATGATGGGGGCTGTATCAATCGAAGTACAGTAGCGTCTATTTCAAAGCGATCACTCCGTGCATAAACATATAGGACAATTTCCAAGTAGGTCACTGATTTAAACTCCTCTCATGCTAAATTCATCTTGATTGGTATTTGCAAACAACTTCAATCCAGATGAGACGCCGAGTTACTCATCTGGATCCAAGCAGTTTGACACTCGGTTAATAGTTTCTCAAAAGTTAAAGATAAAGGTGTGTACCCAAATACTAAAATCGTCATTTCTCCACCAAACCCTATACTGTTACCACTCTTTAGAATCGTTTCTTCGAGGCGATTCTAAAGAGTGGTCATGGTAAAGGGTTTGATGGAGAAATAAAGGAGCTGTTCATGAAAACGTTGAAATTGACGCATTTTATCTTGACCTCTGCCGAGAGTCTCATAATACAAGGTAAATTAGTCCAAACCGAGAGTCTCATAATACAAGGTAAATTAGTCCAAACCGAGAGGCTCAGGTAAATTAGTCCAAACCGAGAGTCTCATAATACAAGGTAAATTAGTCCAAACCGAGAGTCTCATAATACAAGGTAAATTAGTCCAAACCGAAATCTGCAACTTATGCTTTCTTAATATGAGCGGTTTCTTGCAAGAAGAAATACAACCTTTGACATTGGTAGTAGAGCAAGCAGTACAGACCGTGATTCGAGAGCTCCATCAGGGGTCTTCTGATCTGGGTTTACACAGTTTGTTTATGTTACATAAGATATATGTGGCCACGGAAGTATAACCTGAGTCTCTTGGTGAACTCTTCCAAAATGTGTGCTACAATGAATCTGGCCTCGAGGTTGTAAAATGTTTTGCTTGAGTCTGAGATCAATAAGACTTTGAGCTTGATTTTGATACTTTAGAATGAATCCAGACACTAACTCAAAACCTCTGGCCCCGAGTTTCTTTTTGAAAGTGTTTCTGTAATAAATCACCCAGGTGATTATTTTATTAAGTAAAACATGCAGACCATGACTAGGAAGTCCCTTTAGGAAACCATCTAGTTAGGGTCTACACCTTTTATCCGGGTCCTCTTTCAGAGACACTGGGCTTGATACAGAACTAATCAAGAAAGTTTGCTGTACACACATCCTACATAAACGATCACGTGACTTAACCATTCACTCCATAGAGAGAGACACATATGCAACAGAATAGACCCAGATTAGACTTTTAAACATTATCTACTGTGTTTGTTTATGGAATAATATAGTATATATTTCTAGTTTCTGATATGGTAAAATGTCCCTGTTCACGATGCCGCAATAACAATTCAGTTAACAATCATATAGTCATTATTTATGACATAAATATGCATCAGTCATTATTTCTGACATAAATATTTATGAAGTAAAGGGATAAAAAATCCGAATCAGATTTCATTAGATTGATCAGTATAGAGAGACTTACTGTATAATTATGTTACCTTGGGGTGTTTGAACCATTCCATGTAGAACATTACAGTAAAACCTCTCTATAACGGTCACTAAATTGTGTTAATTAGTTGGTATTTAGGGCAGGTGGCTGCTTAAAGCAAGGGGAAAGTAAAACAGAACGCTCCTAGGGCAGGTGGCTGCTTAAAGCAAGGGGAAAGTAAAACAGAACGCTCCTATAGGAGTGTTCTGTTTTACTTTCCCCTTGCTTTGAGCAGCCACCTGTCTTTAACACAAATTACTTGATGTAATTTAGTGGCCGTTATAGAGAGGTTTAACTGTAGTTACAATAATTGACGGTTAACGTGGGTTGATGTGAGGAACTTAGCCTCTACAGTAGAACATGTCTTAACCCTTTCCCTGTTGTATATTCATGTAAGAAATAATGACGTCATAAATATTAATTAGATTATTTTTTATAATGGCATATGAACACAGGACGTTTCGGCTCAGGCAGAAGCTGTAGAATCAGATCAATATTACACTATAAGCAAACAGAGCAGACCCTGATCAGACGGCTCCTATAGGAGCCGTCTGATCTGGGTATACTCTGTTTACAGGTGCGTCAAAATGCGCTTACATAAGGGAAAGGGTTAAGCGGCCACCAAGGAGATCTAATTATGCGTCTGTAAGGCAGGTGGTTGCTTAATGCAGTGAAAGGTAACGTAAAAAGCTCCTATAGGAGCTTTTTGTATTTTACCCTGCATTAAGCGACCACCTGCTTTTGAAGGGCCCCATGTTCAATAAATGAATGGCCGCTTAGGGTAGATTGAACACTATGTGTGGAGCTCTTCTGGAATGTAAAGTTAACACTTATCAATACGATTGTAACATTGACGCCACTGTTGCAATGTTGCCGACTTCTTCTTATTCATCCAGGTTCTTGAGAAACTATTCACAGAGTGTCTAACAGTTTGTATCCTGATCAGAAGCCGGGTTACTCGGCGTCTCATCTGGATCCAAGCTGTTCACAAATACCAACAAGTAGCAGGAAAACAATATTAACGCAAAACGCAGCAAATGATCTGTACAAAAGGTAGCTGAAAAAAGTTTAGCTCGGTCATTAGCAATGGGGTACTAGGATAATTTTACGCAGAAAGCTCCCGAATGCGTTACTTTCATAGCGACCAGTGTCGGACACTCGCTAACATATTTGACCCAGAGTAGCCGCCGAGTTCTCGTTAACTCATTTAACTCTCTACACCCTTTTAATGCATTTCAAAGTTTGCAAACAGAGTTGACCCAGATCGATCAAATGGTTCCTGTAAGAGCTGTCTAATTAAGGTCTGTTAAACTTTTGCATGGACTTAAATCGATTTGATTCTACAGTTTATGGCATGGTCGAACGTCCCTGTGTTCATTTACCATTATAAAAATCTAATAAATATTCGTGGTGTCATTATTACATGACTGTTCATTGAGTAAAGGTGTTCTATGTTTATTCCAAAGTTCAATACCTAATGCATATTCATGAACAAAATAGTTATAATGAAATATGGAAGGTGGATCATTGTGGCCTTTTTAGAAACTAGAGAAGCATCTTTATCAAATTATGTTGCAAACAGAGTAAACCCTGATCAGACGGCTCCTCTAGGAGCCGTCTGATCTGGGTCTACTCTGTTTGCAGATGCGTAAAACACGTTTATATGAGGGAAAGGATTAAAGGGACAGATGCACACAATATAAACCCAGATCATAAGGCTTCTTCAGGAACCTTCTGAACATTCGGGGTCTGCATTGCTTTCTTCATCGGCATTGCTTCAGATAAAAAAAATGTTTGGGCTAATGCGCTTTGTAAATGGAGCTTAACCCTTTGAATGTGAAATACGAGTGCACGGGCACTAGAAGAACCCCCAGATCAGGGTCTGCACAGTTTGTCTTTCAAAAACGACTAACAATGTTAACCCTTTCATACTGAATGGACTTTATCATTAAACAATGGTGGACCATTCTACTTCGAAAAATCTACATTCAAGTGGTTAAAAGCAGAGCTATAGATAAGATGTGTATTTGGAAATATAAATAAAATATTTTTTTATATTTCTCCGCCAAACCCTATCAAGCAGCTACTCATTAGAATCACCTCTCCGATGCGATTCTAATGAGTAGCTGCATGATAGGGTTTGGAGGAGAAATAAAATAATTAGACGTCGTACACAACCCTGGTTAAAGTGTACAGTGACCGATATAGAGGGGGTCTATCTTCTGTAGTCCAAAATGAACGTAAACAATCACATACACGTAGGCTAACTAGAGCGGTGTGTGTATGGGCCTCACCTTGTCTTCATAAAGTCACTGTTGGCAATACATTACAACTTGTAGGAGGAGATGTGGCAGAAAAAAATACCTCTGATGTTTGCGAGGTGATAAACTTTCCGCTTTTTTCCCTTTACCGAGCAAGCTCTTGTTTACCCCTAAGAATACAAAGTTTATTTCATAGCCTCTTTCATCTTCACTTTACGTCCGTTAATTACCGTGTAAAGACACACATTATAACAGCTTACGTGTGCTGAGAAGAAAACAAGGCAGAGCTAGATCTGATAAAACGTTGGTTCACGGTAGAACATTTCCATAGCAACCACTGAAGCATTTACCTGATGAATATTCATGTAATAAATTAAGACAGCATTAGTATTGACCCTTTACCTAAAGAACGTCATTGCATGAATTGATCACTTTATGAATATTGATTAACAAAAGTCGAAATTTTCAGGGATTTTTTTTATTAGACAATCACTGTAGAATCAGATCTATATGATTTTATAAGCAAACAGGTCAGACGGCTCCTACAGGACATTTCAATTACTTTATAAAATGGCTTCAGTACTCCATCTTCCGTTATAACTATTCTGTCCATGAATATTTATCGGGCATTGAAATTGGGAATAATCATAGAATGGAGAAAGGGTCAACCGGTATTGCTGATTCACGAGTGCGTTTTACGATATACGTTGTTTAGGGAAATCTGAGTTAACATTGTTTGCAAAATCTAAAGGTTGGTTTTCGTTTTAAGGGATCTTGTAAGCTGTTAGAATGTGTATAATACCGCTTTGCGTATAGATTTATTTTCAAATGAAAACGAACAATAGAAGCAGTGACAAAGCCAATGTATTAGATAACAGCAAAGGCTAATGAGACCTCTTAATAAATAACGATGGCCGGTTTTGAATGCAGACCGAAAGTTATTCGGAAAGCTCCAAATGGGAGCTTTCTGCATAACTCATCCTGTGTTAAGCTACCACCTCCATGTACACTGTATTTATATTTCGTTTTGGTGGTCGTATTAGATATGTTTTGATAAGTTACATAGCCGAACATGGACAACATGCAACGCATGTACAGGGGTCCAGATTAGATGCGTAAATTAAAACATTCTTTATTTCTCCATAAATCCCTATGTTGTGACAACTCTTTAGAATCGTCTCGAAGAGACGATTCTAAACAGTGGTCACATCATAGGGTTCTGTGGAAACATGACGACTTTAGTACTTGAGTATGGTTCGGTGGAAACATGACGACTTTAGTACTTGAGTAGGGTTCGGTGGAAGCATGACGACTTTAGCACTTGAGTAGGGTTCGGTGGAAGCACGACGACTTTAGCACTTGAGTAGGGTTCGGTGGAAGCATGTCGACTTCAGCACTTGAGTAGGGTTCGGTGGAAGCATGACGACTTTAGTATTTGAGTAGGGTTCGGTGGAAGCATGACGGTTTTAGCACTTGAGAAGGGTTCGGTGGAAGCACGACGACTTCAGCACTTGAATAGGGTTCGGTGGAAGCATGACGACTTTAGTATTTCAGTAGGGTTCGGTGGAAGCATGACGACTTTAGTACTTGAGTAGGGTTCGGTGGAAGCATGGCGACTTTAGTACTAGAGTACGCACAATTATCTATAGCTCTGTACATACATGTAGACAGATTTAGCAAAAAAAACACACTTCTTGCATTCATAATTCGTTAAATAATGGGACTCTCAATGTAAAGATCTGTATTATATATTGCTTGTTTCAACTTGGGTCAGTTTAAAGGTCAACTTAAAACTGTTACAAATGTTTTAAGTGCAAACTAGCCTCTATCTTTCTTTGTCACGAAAACAAACTGCCCGCTTGCAAATCCACGCCAAACCAGTGACTGGAATAATCACAATAATCCGTTTATGAGAGACTAATCTAATCGTTAATCCAATTAATAACAAGTGCTTGACGAGGGCTTCATTGGCCGGCCAGATGTGGTCGTTGAGATGTAGAACTTCAATTATATCGAGGAGTGCGAGTCCTGGTAATCGGGTTTCTGATAAATACAGAAGATGCACTGCTAAGGTGCGTAAATTAAACCAATCCCTCCTAGACCTTTTTTAATCCAACCTCTTTGAATAAATCTACCGAAAAGGAATATTTATTAGAGAAAAGGAAACACATAGAATTGTGTAATTTTGAACCTATTGTGATAAATCGAGCAAATGCTACATTTATCACAATTGTTTCAAAAGTACTTTTACAGGGGCGTCAAAATCGTCAATAAGAGGGAATGGGTTAAAACCTCTATCAAGAACAACTCCAACAAACTCTATGGTGTGACCATTTTTTAGAATCGTTTCAAAGAAACCCAATGGTGAGACCACTCTATAGAATCGTGTCTTCGAGAGGACTCTAAAGAATGGTCACACCATAGTGGTAGATGGAGAGAAAAATTAACATTTTAATATTTGAACACGCATCGTACAGTCAAACTCATATAAACCTCTAGTAGATAAGAATTTAAATACATTTAGGCAGGTGGCTGCTTAATGCATGGTGAAAGTCGTGCAGAAGCTTTCTGCATGAATTTCAGCCAGCATTAAGCTGCCATCTGTGTCCAAGACCGATATTTATACTAAATTAAACGTCCGGCTTAGATATGTTTTATTGTAGTCTATTGTTCTGATGTCACACTGTGGTTATAGATGTAGCTTGATCCATGTAGTGAACAATCTTGCGGAACTCGATGTCAGTGGTCTAAGATAATGGTCACCAAAGAGGGGACATGGCGCCGATTGTACAATACATGGTTGGATTTAACCCATGATTCCCTATACATGAGGAATATACAAGACAGTGTAGACCAAGGTAAGAGGGCTCAATCAGGAGCCCTCTAATTAGGTTCAGCACTGTTTGCTACACCAAGCAGGCCAGGTAAAAAAGTCCAATTTGAATCTTTAACCCTTTCCCTCATATTGATGACTTTTGACGACTCTATAAAAGTCACTTTGTGAAACCATTGTGATAAATAGAGCATTTGCTCATATAGGAGCAAATGCTCTATTTATCACAATGATTTCAAACTACAAAATTCTCAAATTTTCCTTTTCTCTAATTAATGCTTCTTTTAGGTAGATTAATTCAAAGATGTTGTATCTAAAACTACTTTTAAATATGCTATGAGGTAATGGGTTAAGTAGATGACAGTGACTGCAGACGAACATTATCTGGCCAAAAATGAGTTTAAACGATATTCATTTATACGACACAGTATCCGAGCTACAGGTAAAGGTACGTACCCAAGTACTAATATCGTCATTCTCCATCAAACACTATACTGTAACCACTCTTTAAAATTGTCTCGATGAGACGATTCTAAAGAGTGGTCACAGTATGGGGTTTGGTGGAGAAATAAAGGAGCTATTGACGAAAATGTTTAAATTTACGCATCTTATCTGGACCTCTGAATATGATTCCATAAAAATGGACGAATAACTTTATTTTCTGAAATAATGAGCGGCAAACTTCAAAGAATCGCCAAACTGACCAGTCAAAAACCGGATGGCAATAGTCCATGGCACAATGCCCGCGAAAACCAAGGTCTTCATTTAACCCTTATTCATGCTAAAATATTAGCTTTTAAACCTTGATATGCTGTAAGTCTTGTCCCCTGCCGTAGGTGGAATGATACATATTTGACGCTGTCCGTCCACGCGTTCGCCCCTCCGTCCGTGCGTCTGTATTTCAATAACTTAGTACAGAGGTCGGCACTTGTTTGGCGGGAAATATCAGTTCAACGAATTTGCCGGAGAACTTCTTCTGATATGTTCAAACTTTGAGCATTTTTGACAGCTTTGATAGCTTAGATCCGGATGAGAGTAACTCGACAGCGTATATCTGGATCCTAACTGTTGGCAAATGCAAGCCAGGGCCCACTTAGCACTATAAGGGTGAATTTGGCGCCAAATGTAACATGAGTATTTATATGAGATTAACACCAATGAAACCACAGATTAACCATTATGCTGATAAGTGTGAACTGTCATTGGCAAACTGATCGGGTCCTGATGAGACGCCGAGTAACTCGGTGTCTCGTCAGGATCCAATCTGTTTGACACTCGGCCAATTGTTTCTCAAATGATTGAGCAAATCTGAGGTCAGTATTATTTTTTCCCCAGAAAGTTAGAAATCGAGCAGATATTATTTTTGCAGCAAGAGAAGGATTAATGTGTGGTCATTGCACTTTACGTGTATACAGTAGAACCTGTCTTAAGCGGCCATAAAAAAGACGTCTACTTACGGGTCTGTAAGGCAGGTGGTAGCTTAATGCAGGTCAAAAGTAATGCAAAAAAACTCCTATAGGAGCTTATTGCATTACATTTGCCCTGATTTAAGCAACCGCCTGCTTTTAAAGATTAGTATGTTTAATAAATGAATGGCCGCTTAGGACAGGTTCAACTGTAGTCATTGGCCTGATGAATATTGATGTCAGGAATAATTACTTCATGAATATTTATTAACTGATTTTTTATAACGGTACATGATGACATGATTGATTGACATTATGCTTAGAAGACACTAGGTTAAGAACAAATACCAATAACAAGAACTGCTCACAGAAATGATCAAATACCGGATAGTAATTTTGACCTACTTAATGCTTCGTAATGCACGAGTTTAGCCAAATAATTTATCATAAATTATGATGATGATGAGGATTATCATTATCATCATCATCATCGTTGTCGTCGTCGTCGTCTTCGTCATCTTCTTACCGTCATCATGATAATCATCTCGTCGTTAAATGGCACTGTATGACATATTCAGTGTCGACATGATGACAGCATCGTCACCGCCACCAGCACCACCATCATCACAATCATCATCATCATCATCATCGTCGTCTTATCGTTCAATGACACTGTTTCATTGTCAGTGTCGACATGGTCGCATCGTAAGACATTTGAAGACGGGAAATAAGTACACTTTCAAACACAAGACCAGAGTGTTCATAGAAAAGCCTTCATCTCATGCTCTGCACTGTTTGCCAATCACTACCCATCTCCTACACATTATTTCAAGCCAATTGAAACCCGTCATACTGAATGGACTTTATCGTTATACGGCGATGGACTATCCCACTTTGAAAAAGAATCACCATTCAAAGGGTTAAATGTTGACGATATAAGCCTTGATAATGTATCATTCGTCAATGATTGTTTGGCTCTGGGTTTTATCTATCAACCCTTTGCTTGCTGTTCACGTCAATATACCTACCTGTAAATAATGGATACCCAGATGAGACAGCTCCTGCAGGAGCTGTCTCATCAGGGTCTGCACTATTTACAAGTTGATTGTGCAACCAATGCACCACAGAGCAGTGATTGCACAGCGATATACTTGTACACAGTGAAGATATATGTAATTTTACAACAGGGCATGGGTAAAGTTTTAAAATTCAGCAAGAGAAGGGTTAACCTTTAACCCGAAAAATGCGATCTGGCTGGCATTTGTAAACGGTTTGGATCAAGATGAGGCGCCGAGTAACTCAGCGTCTCACCGGGACACCGACTGTTTGACCCTCGGTCAATAATTTTTCAAAATTTTGATCCAATCCGAAGTGATCAATATTGCACGAGATCCAGGGTTTGGGCGATATTATTTTTATCACAGCGGGGTAAGGGTTAACTCTGTCAATGCGCGAAATCGAGTCATTATTGCCCCTTGTAAACAGTGTAGACCAAGATGAGAGGAGACATCCTCTCATCGGCTTCTGCACTGTTTATCATATTATACTGTTTTGTTTTGAAAATTCCTGAATATTCATGGTAAGCTTGACCTGTCTGAATTTTAGAATAGTCCATTTGAAAATTTAGCGTTGAAAGGGTTAAATGCGAAAATAATTACAAAGAAGACCTTCCTTATTGCTGTTTTTCTACCTTGGAAACCCCTCGGTAATGACCGCGTCCTGAAAGGACTAAAATGAAACAAGTACACTAGATCTCTCGTATCCCTTTGATATTTTCGTTTTTCTTGATTTTCATTAGTTCACGGTAGATCATCAAAGACGCCGACATATGTATCTTTCAGCCAGATCAAAGGTTGTTTTTCCCGTTTGAAGTAGAGGCGAGTTTTCGCGAGGGCTATTCGATTATCTGTTTGTTTACAGCGAAAATGTACACACGGCACATTATAATGAACGATTTTTTCCTTTTTCGTGATCAAAATAATATACATGCAGTAAATCTCCTCAACTGTGATCACTCAAAAGAAGTCGACTTCTAGGTCTGTGAGATACGCGTGACAAGTGAAAGACATATGAAGTTTTCTGCATTGTTTTCGCCCCGCAGTAAACGGTCAGGGAAAAGGTCAGGGAAAAAAAAATCAAGGTCAGGGAAAAGTCAGGCAAAATTTTAATTTAGTCAGGGAAATTTGAAATTTTGGCAAACGTCAGGGAAAAGTCGGGGGTTGAGAAATCGGTTTGGAAGAGGAATAGAAAAGACAATGAAAAAGAAGCTAAATACAGTCTCTTCGTTCTAAAGTCTCTGTTTTCACTATACTGTGTATTATCCAAAAGCATTGCTTAGAAAAACCTCATTTGAATTTTAATAAAAATCTATACGACTGTACGTGCCTAGGGTATAGGAGAAAACTGAAAGGCGTTTATGCGCCCCTTGCCTGCTGAGCTGTTTCGGTTTTTTTCTATGTTTGGGACCAGTGGTCAGGGAAATTGGTCAGGGATAAGTCAGGAAAAAGTCAGGGAATTTTATTTTCTATAATTTGCGGGAACCATGTAAACTGCTACCTACTTTTTAAGCTAGTATTTGACAATCACGGCTTTCCCACCTTTTGGAAACAAAGTAGACCAAGGCAAGACCGTATCGTTTAGAGCTGACACATCAGAGTATGTTCTGTCTGAATTTCTACTGTTTGCCAATACAGTCAATCTATATTGTATTTTAATTCAAGAGGTAATTTAATATTCATAGTGGGAGGAGTCACGCATGAATGCCCATTAGTTAAGGGTTAACTGTCATGACAAACTTAACCCGTTACGAACATGAATCAACTAATTATGTTTTTATAGTTATATATTTATAATAGCGTTTGTCACATTTCATAAATATTGTTATACAGTAGAACTGCTCTAAATCGCATGTTACATTCAGTATAAATATCGGTCTTAGAGACAGGTGGCAGCTTAATCCAGGATGAAAGTCATGCAGAAAGCTCCTCTAGGAGCTTTCTGCATGACTTTCACCCTGCATTAAGCAGGCACCTGCTTAAAAGTATGAACATTCTACTCTACTAGAATCCCGGTGTAGAGGGTTTTAATGTAAGGGTCAAATGCACTATGTATTGCTGATATGCTGATAAAACCGAAGCTGGAACTGTTAAATTGAATACATAACAATGCCAAAATGTATTAAAAAATCATATCTAAGATATCCTTTAAGCAAACAGAACAGACCAGATAACCGTCTGATATGGGTCTTCTCTGTGTGCAGAGTCGTTAAAAGACGTGTTTATGGAGTAAGGAGTCTAATAAAGTCTTTAGTAGTATTATCCCAATGTATGTTCATGAAGAAGCAGATGTAGAGAGGTTCTATGGTGCACAACACGTACAGAAAGTCTGATTTGCGAAAAAAATATTGTCATTGGCGATACGGCGGCCGCTAAAGTAGCCCAAATATACGAAAACCCAACCTTTGTTTGCAAACCGTATAGAACCAGGTCCGCCAGATCCGTTCATGCTCTGCACTGAGACGCAAGTCGGCAAAACAGAATATATTCTGATAGGTGTCAAACAGTGCAGAACCTGATACCGTGTTTTAAACACGTCGGCTGATCTGGGTCTACACTGTTTGCAAAGTCAGATATTCGGGTTTCATTCATCTGTTAAAACTTGATGGCGGTAGATAAAAGCTATCCCCGATGCATTACAGTGAAAAACACACATTTACTCCAACCCTGCAGGCTCCTAGTGCAATTCTAACGAGACATTGGGTAATGGTTTGCAACGATATTTATGAAGAAAATTTCATAATGTCCATTTAGATGCAGATTCTGTTCAAATATCCCGTCTGCGAATTAATTTTGGATGGCTTCCCAAGCTAGTTATCTCTGCCTGTGTTCTTAACTGATTTCTACCGCTTCCTGTTGTCTCGTCATCGCCCCGAAAGGTCGACATAAGAAAGATCGGCAGAACAAAAAATCGCCAATGGCCGAGTAAAGATGCGTCAATGATGGAACGAGGATGTCTCATTATGGTCGGCAAAACTACAGGTCGATTGAACGAAAGGTCGACGGAACAAATCATCTCCAATGGCCGGGTGAAAATGCATCCATGACGGAGCGAGGATGTCTTATATATGTTCGATAAAAAGGAAAGGTCGACAGAACAAAATATCGCCAATGGTCGGGTGAAAATGCGTCAGGCGCGGAGCGAGGATGTTTCATATAGCGACAAAACGACAGGTCGACAGAAAGAAAGGTCGACGGAACAAAAGATCGCCAAAGGCCGAGTGAAAATGCGCCAAGAGCGGAGCGAGGATGTCTCATATGGTCGACAAAACGAAAGGTCGAGATAGAACGAAAGGTCGACAGAAGAAAATATCGCCAATGACCAGGTGATGATGTGCCAAGCGCGGAGCGAGGATGTCTCATATATGGTCGACAAAACGAAAGGTCGACAAAAAGAAAGGTCAACAGAACAAAAGATCGCCTATGTCCGGTTAAAAATGCGTTAAGGGCTGATCGAGGATGTCTAAGATATGGTCGACAAAACGAAAGGTCGATAGATCGAAAGGTCGACCGCAAGATCGCCAATGGCTGGGTGAAAATGCGCCAAAAGCGGAACGGGATTTTTCTCATTCGTGGTCGACTAAACGAAAGGTCAACCGAACTAAAGATCGACAAAACGAAAATGCTTCAATGACAAGGGGAAATCCACCACCGAGGCGAGGACACGGCTAATAGAATGATATTCCTTCATCTCAACCGTCCCGTGTCCCATATTATCGTATTGCCGCACCTACATTTGTCGTACCGGCATGTTGCCTCATCGGAAACACGAATCAACGATACTGACGATGTGAAGGAACGATGTTCAATTTTCCATGTATTTGCCCCGCCATTGACGTGTCCTTTTTGCTCTGTCGACATTTTGTTCCGTAGGCATTTCTAGACAAAGCCGTGATGAAATGTAAAAGCAGGTATCTATCGACCACAAACTATACATTTTAGATGCATGCTCCGCATGAAATGTCTCCGACAATAGGTAAACTTGATATACCAACCAATAACGTCAAGATGGTTTCTTGCAGTTATTTCTGTCTTACATAGTTATACGATTTTGGAATGTGCGTATAGTTATACGATTTTGGAATGTGCGTGTTTTACAGATCTGTAGATAAGCCTACGATATGGACTGATCTATCGAAATACCATATATCTCAGTCAAACGCTATCTTGTTGCTATACTTATTAGAAGTGCAAGAGATAAATGTGCGTATTCTGAGTTCTAAAATCGTTATTTCTCCACCAAACCCTATGTTTTTACTACTCTTTAGAATCGTCTCGAAGAGACGATTCTAAAGAGTGGTCACAACATCGGGTTTGACGGAGAACTATAGGAGTTATTCTTGAAAATGTGATAATTTTCGCATCTTATCTGGACCCCTGCATTAGAATTAGAAACAATGTCAAGTGCACAGCAAGTTTCCTGCATGAAGTAGCCACCCATTTTAACACATTCCCTCATATTGACGACTTTTGACGACTCTGTAAAAGTCACTTTGTGAAACCATTGTGATAAATAGAGCATTTGCTCCTAAGGAGCACTTGCTCTATTTATCACAATGGTTTCAGAAGAACAAAATTCTAAAATGTTTCCTTTTCTCTAGTTAATGCTCCTTTTCGGTAGATTTATTGAAAGAGATTGGATCTAGAAATAGCCTATGAGGGAATGGGTTAAAGATAGCCATGTTTATTCATAAAGTACCGGCTACAAAGAGGTCCTGTTGTATACATGTGCCAAGCCCCTCCGATCCAGGGTCCTGTGGCCATCTTGGGGCGGTTTAGGGTTGGTCGAGAGAAGTTTCTGTCAACAAATCATGGTCCAAATCTGGCACGATCTATTAAGAGCAAATAAAAACCTTTCACTTTAGTAGGTATTATGTTCGTTAAACCTATTATTGTGGTCAATTATTAGTCGTTACGTTAGTATAAAGCCGCTAAACCCTTTGATGTTCTATTTAGATTAGGGATTGGACTCGTTGGCCTATTTGGGTTATAGCTAGGTACAGCAAAATGCTGCGAGTTTATATCTACATTAATCCCTTGAATGCTGGAAAGTTAAAGTGGAATGATCCATCTGTGTTTAATGATATAGTCCATTTGGTATGAAAGGTGTCAATTTGTGATGGGATTTTGAATGACAAACGGTGCAGACCCTGATGAGAGGGCTCCTCTTGGAGCCCTCTGATCTGGGTCTACACTGTTTGCAAATGGCAGAGAACTCGTTTCCCGCATTCAAAGAGGTATATCTTTGAAAGCTAAATAACATTCGACCGAAATGTTTTCACTTCTCATAAAAAAGAAAATACTGTCATTTCTTTCCGTTCAAACAATAAGAGTTTCAAACATGTTATTTCTGATTAGGTATCGAGCTACTCGGCCTGTGGTCCCGGTTTAAACTGTATGCTTAGGTTTGCACCTAGTTTCGGAAGGGTTAAACCCCTGATAGAGATGACTTTTGGCACCATTGCAAACAGAGAAGATCCAGATCAGAAGCTCATGTAGGAGCTGTCTGATCAGGATCCGCTCTGTTTGCTTATGGAATATATAGATCTGATTCTGAAGCATCTGTTCCTGTCCAAAACTTTCCTCGTTAACAGAGTCCCTTTTAGTGACGCATTTTGGTGCCACTATAAGAGTCAAATTTTGAAACCCATTCCCTCATATTGACGCATTTTGACGTCTCTTTAAAAGCCACATTTCGAAACCATTGTGATAAATAGAGCATTTGCTCCAATAGGAGCAAATGCTCTATTTATCACAATGGTTTAAAAACTACACAATTCTAAAATTCTCCTTTTCTATAGTTAATGCTCATTTTCGGTAGATTTATTCAAAGAGGTTAGAGTTAATAATGTGTATGCTATTCAGTCAGTACTAAATTCCTACATCAGTATTCATTGAGGGAAGGGTTAAATAAACAGAGTTCGACGTCGGTACAGCTGTATAGTCGTTGATATAGATGCAGAAAACAAACAAGGGCAGTCTTTTGGGTCTACACAATTCTGGTGCAGACTTGTTCCTTGGTGACACGTGCAAACATTCGTAGACATGTTTGTTTGCACATTGAACGCGTGTGAATGTTAGAGATCAGTACGACATTGACCTAATCTCTTGCGATTCATTCACATACAGTTAAACCGCTCTAAACCGGAATTTTAGAAAATAAGAGTTTGGATATTTTTAGACTGGTGGCTGTTTAATGAAGGATAAATTATATAGAAAGCTCCTTTGTGATTTGTTTGTACCATTATTAAGCTACCATTAACCTTTTTGTATTCATTTTACTTCATGAATGCTCATACAAGACTGCTCCCAAAATGAATATCGATGAATTATTTATTGTATTAGAAATATAAAATGAGGAAATGTATTACCACGACCAACAGTATAGAGTCAGATCTGTCACGTGTAAGCACACAAAGAATGCCATTATCACACGGCTCCTATTGGAGATTCTGATCCGAGTCTTCTCTGTTTGCGAAAACGCGAAAGGGTTGGATATACATGTATGAAGTAAATGGCAGAGCTGTAGATAAGAGGTGTATGTAACATTATACTCAGTGAATATTCATGTCAGAAATAATGACATCATGAATCTTAATTAGATTACCTACATGAGCCGTCTGATCTGGGTCTACTCTGTTTGCAAATGCACAGAAAGGCGTATTTATTTAGACACTATTACTCACTAGAATCGTCCAGTCTTTGTTTAACTTAACCCTTTGAAGCTTTCCCTGTTTTACGTTTATTTCAAATTTCAATACCTACTTAATATTCATAGACAAAATAGTTATAATGAAATATGGAAGGTGAAACATTTTAGCCATTTTAGAAAGTAAAGAAACAGATCTTTCAAATTATAATTAACAAAGCAGACACTGACCAGGCGGTTCCTATAAGAGCCGTCTGGTCTGGGTCTACTCTGTTTGCAAATGCGTCAAAACACGTTTATATGAATTTACAGTAAAAAAAATTGAGTGTTAAAGGCATGCAGATGATAGCCTAGTGCAGGACGAAAGTATGCAGGTAGCTATTGCGGGAGCTTTCTGCATAACGTTCGCCCTTCACTAATCTATCATCTTGTTTTAAATATATAATATATATTTAAAACAAGATGATATACAGTAAAACCTCTCTATAGCGACCACTAAATTGTGTTAATTAGTTGGTGTTTTGGGACAGGTGGTTGCTTACAGCAAGGTGAAAGTAAAACAGAACGCTCCTATAGGAGCGTTCTGTTTTACTTTCACATTGCTTTAAGCACCCCCTGCCTTTAACACAAAATACTTGATGTAATTTAGTGGGCGTTATAGAGAGGTTTTACTGTAATAGTGAAGTTTTTTTACTGTAACTTCTGTTATGTAAATAGCATCGATTGTCAAACAACAGGGTTTACGATAATTTGAGCTGTATGACCAAATTTAGTGTCATGACCAAATTCATTCATAAGAACTTTCGCAAGACGGGTCCCCACTGATAGACACACGTTTAAAAATATTCTTAGTTTCTAATCTGAGATAAGTCCTCGATTTCTTGTTGATCAAATATACGAGTACACTTTGGGCAAGTGATTAAGAAATTTACTTGTATTTTTCATTGAAAGTTATATTTGAATCGCGTGCTCTTCGCTCGTTATTTTTCCTTATGCTACAGTAACATAATCAAACCTTATTCTAATATGAAAATTGTCGTCTGCTGACATTCATATCTACTGCACTATAGAATATGATCATATTTGTTCAATTGTTGTTTATTGAAAGCTTTTGGCAGAATGTAAAACAAACTGGATCTTAATTAGACAACATGTCGCTTTGTATTAACTAGATCCAAGATTTTTGCATTTGTGTACGGTGTCGCCAGTGACAGGAGAAGGGTGAAGAAATTATTCATTCTTAGATATCCTATTCGAGGGTTAAACATTTAGAATAGTGCAGAACCATTCATAATTCACTAATGGGCGTGTACAGTGCTCCCTCCCTACAACGGCCCTCCGAATAACGACTCCCTCCTTACAACAACGCATTTCACTGTTTCCGAAACAACAAGGCTCCAGAAACAACTTTTTCCATCGTATTTTCTTTATGCCTCCATCAAACCCTATGTTGTGACCACTCTTTAGAATCGTCACTTTGTGACGATTCTAAAGAGTGGTCACAACATAGGGTTGATGGAGGCATAGCAGTTTTAGTTCTAGACATACACCTTATCTGGGGATCTGCAGACAAGCTAATTGTGTTTTGTTTTCCCTCCCTATAACAACTCCTTCTGAACAACACATACAATCTTCGTATCCCAAAGGGTGTCGTTGAAGAGAGGGAGCACTGTATTATCAACAGATTAACTTTGACCCTTTTATTGCAGAATTCTAGAAGTAGAATGATCCGTCATTGTTTTATGATAAAGTCCATTCACTGTGAATTAATTAAATTTGTACGAAAATGTTGAATAACAAACAGTGCATACCCTGATTAGAGGACTCCTCTAGTAGCCCTGTGATCTGGGTCTACACTGTTTGAAAGTCCAGTATACTCGTCCACAGCCTTCAAACAGTTAACAAGATACGGGTGACCGATGTTTATAATTTTCAAATAGTTTTGATCCAGACTATATGTCGAGCGAATCTGCTTCTCATCAGGATCCAACTTTTTTGACACTCAAGTAATATTCTCATGAAGAGGAGTTTATTTTAACTTATCATTTGAAAACAAAAGTTCAGTCATTGGAGATGATATTTGCGTAACAGGTTAACGGTTAAATTAGAGCAGGCATAGTTTATCAATGATCGAAAAACTTATTACTTGACTTAAGTAAAATTGTTCCCAAAATTGCTGAAAGAAAGTGATTCAGTCATGTGCCCTGAGTTTAAGAACTTTAGCCTTCAATGTTTAAAGGGCATTCCATTTAAGTAAAACCTTTCCCTATAACGGTACAATGAAGGCATTTTATCCATTCTCGTGCTGAACAAAAAATAAATTCGGCTAAAATCCTTACCTGTTACATTTTTTACGCACCCCCGATTCGTTTATGCTTTTAAGAAAATATTTACCGAGAGTCAAACAGCTTGGATCCTGATGAGACGCCGAGTTACTCGGCGTCTCATCAGGATCCAATCTGTTTGCAAATGCGAGTCGGGTAGCATTTTGCATGTACAGGATTAATCTGTAATTATCTATTTTACCTATTTCAATGGTGAAACTGTGTTGACTATTTACAAACAATTTCGATGATTGAACGGACTGATCGCGTGCTTGCATAAATAAATTAGTATAAGATCAGAATGAAATTGAATATATTAAACTTTTAATCACATTGAACAAGTCAGGCGATTTGGTAAAAAGACGATACAAAAACGGCACCGCCTTTAACCTTAATTCAGTAGTTGAAATAATTATCGTCGTCTGCTCAATATATCGCCTGATGGTTGTTTAAATGTTTAATTTGATATTATTGGTCAAAACGGGCAAACAGCCAGGACCCTGGCGTAATGCCGAGTGACTCGGTGTATCGTTTGGATCCAACATATTTTCAAAAGACATACATTTGGAAGGATTAATGTTCACCCTTTCTCTCATATAAACACTTGTTCGCGCTTTTACAAATTGAGTAAACCAAGATCAGACGGCTCCTGTAGGAGCTGTCTGATCTTGGTCTGCTCTGTTTGCTGATGGAATGACATAGATCTGATTCTACAGTTTCTACCACGGTAAAACAATACTCTGCCAATAACGCTATTAAAATGCGGCTAATTGATATTTGTACGGTACACGTACTTCTTACATAAATCCCCAACAGGGAAAAAGTCAACTGAATTAAACTTCAGTAAACAGGAATTTCTAATTAATATCAGTGCCGGTCTTTAAGATTGACGCAGCTTAATTAATGCAGGGTAAACGTCATGAATAAAGCTCCCAAAAAGGGAGCTGCTTTTTGCACGACTTCCTCACTACATTAACCAGTCACCTCCTTAAATGAACTAAATTACTATTTTATTAAAGTTCGTGATTAGAGAGGGCATTGCCCTTCATCAAATTTAGTAAACTGTCGTCTGCTAATATATTTTCGTCGCTAACATTTTTTTTTTAAATGCGAGTAACTGATAAATTATCCTAAAACATGCGAGCATTGGTGTCAAATTGGTTTGGTCTAAATTTGACACCCATGTTACCCAATGTCCTATTTTGATCAAAATTGTATACCAACAACACCAGTTCACCCAGATTACATTAAAAAAACCTCTAAACCGGACGTTAAATTTAGTATTAATATCGTTCTTGGAGATAGGTGGCAGCTTAATGCAGGGTGAAAGTCATGCAGAAAGCTCTCTGTATGACTTTCGCCCTGCATAAAGCAGTCACCTGCCTAAAAGTAGCCATTTTTTCCTACTAGAATTCCGGTTATGAGTGGGGGTTATTATCGAATAGTAATAGTCCATACAATAGACGCATATTTTCACTAACGTCAAACAAATGGTATGTGTTATGTTCAACCATTCTTATGAACATTGTCATTCTTACACCTGAAAGAGTTGTCTTCTCCAGAATTTTCAGTCGGTTTTCTTGTGATATACTTCTTTTCAACGTTTAAACAAAAAAATGCTTCTTGCATTTTTACCCGTTGTAAATAGAGACTATCACCTTAACTTTTTTCGCTGCCATGTATTTCGTCCGCAATTTTATCGTCTGCTTCAATTTTCATAGTTCAAACGTCTTTCCTTTTGTTTCGAAAAAACCGATTTGGAATGGGCCATCTAGTTACTTGTCGTCTCATCTGGATCCAATCTGTTTACAAAGATGGTCAGAGATATGGCATTGGCAGCGAAGGCGTTAATGTCGTTTAATGCCCTGTTGCATTTGTTTCAAGGATCTACAGTAAAACCTCGCTAATACGACCATTCAAAACATGTTTCAATCTCGAGACTTAAAACAGGTGGTAGCTCGATGCAGGACAAAAGTTATGCCGAAATCTCCTATAGGAGCTCTCTGCATTGCGTTTGTCCTGCATTGATCACAACATTACTTCATGTTGATTTTAACCTACATGTAGGATTTATCTTGTGTTAACCCTTCTCTGGCTGACTTTTAAAATACATTTCTCTTTCTTTACCCATGTCCTGTTGTATAATTACATATATCTTCACTGTGTACAAGTATTTCGCTGTGCAATCACTGCTGTGGAGTGCACTGGTTGCACAATCAACTTGTAAATAGTGCAGACCCTGATGAGACAGCTCCTGCAGGAGCTGTCTCATCTGGGTCTTCACTATTTACAGGTAGGTATATTGACGTGAATAGCAAGCGAAGAGTTAACCAGTCCAGTATCCGCAACACGCACTTGCAAACAACCTGGGTCTGGACGTGACACCGAGCACCGAGAAACCCCGCGTCTGATCTGGATCCAGGCTGTTTGACACTGGGTCAATAGTTTCTTAAAAGCTTTATCGAGTCTGATGTTGTAAAAATTGCATCAACTCAAAATGTGCTGACGTTATTTCTTACAGAGGTGTAAGGATTAATTAATTCTGTTAACCAGGACATTCCTATGAGATGAAATATTTGGTATTCAGTTGACAAAAATACTTTCTAACACGATTGTACAACAATAACGAACGTACAGTGTGAAGTTGTCAAAGATAAAAGGCCCTGCGGTAATTATGCTTTTTGTAGTGACATAGCAACTAGAGAGAAAAAATTAGACCATTTCATAATATTATAATGAGCTGGTAAATTATATCTTCATTCTCTGCACTGTTGAAATATCAAAACGAATCGTGTATAAATGTGTATGTACAGTTGAGTCTCGCTAAACTCACCACGTAATTATTAACCCTTACAACATTGAATTTTCAAAATGGACTATTCCAAAATCCAGACAGGTCAATCCTATGCTGAATATTTAGGGATTTTTGAAAGAAAAGTGTAACATGACAAACAGTGCAGACCCTGATGATAAGGCTCCTACAGGAAACCCTATCATCTGGGTCTACACTGTTTGCAAAGGACATAAGTGGCTCGAGTCCCGCACAGTAAGGGTTAACATAAAACTCTTATAAAGTAGATGGTTGCTTAATAATGGGGAAAAGTAATGCATAAAGCTCATGTACTGTTTTGTCCTGCATTAAGCTACCTCTGTTTTGTAAATTAAGAATTAGACTTAAGTCTTCTATTGAGTGGTTATATTAGATATTCTTACTGTAATTTATTTTCAGTACTGATAGTGTCCGTAATTACATTGAAACTGGTTCAGTTGAACCATATTTTATTTAGTTTAACTATTAATCCTTTTGAGTTGAACTATACTCTGTTGAGCTGAACCATATTCTATTCAATTGAAACTATATTCGTTTTAGTTGAACAAACACGTTCTATTCAGTTGAACCGTATTTTATTTACTTGAACCACATTCTATGTTGCTGAACCATATTCTGTCCAGTTGAACCATATTATATCTTGTTGAACCATATTATTTTTAGTTGAACCATACTCTATTTAGTTGAACCGTATTATATTTAGTTCAACTATATTCTATTCAGTTGAACCATATTCTATTCAGTTGAATCGTATTCTATTTCCAGACAGAGAGAAATGAACACTTATTGGGAGCCAAACAGTTTTGTTCGCAATATGGTGCATTATAAGTTATAATGCGTCATCTTAAGAAAAACCGCTTGACTCCTAATATGAGTTTATCTATAATTTCTAACAGATAGCATTTCCGTTGCCTGTTAACCCTTTCCCTGTTCTATGTTTATTTCAAATTCCATTACCTAATGAATATTCGTTAACAAAATAGTTATAAAGAAATATGCAAGGTGGAACATTGTAGACATTTTAGAAAGCAAATAAACAGATCTATCAAATTCTGTTAGCAAACAGAGTAGATCCTGGTCAGACGGCTCCTCTAGGAGCCGTCTGATCTGGGTCTACTCTGTTTGCAAATGCGTGAAAAAACACGTTTATATGAGGGAAAGGGTTAACTATCCATGAAGGACATCATTAATATTCATTACAGTAAAACCCCGATGGTTCGAACACTAAAACAAGCATCAGTATCTGTCTTTAATTAAGACATATGATAGCTTATTGCAGGGTGAAAGCCATGCAGAAAGCTCCTAGATGATATTTCTGCATGACTTTCACTCTGCATTAAGCAGCCACCTGCCTGAAAATAAATTCTTTATTACTGAAATTTGGAAGTATAGTGTTTTATTGTATATCGATCTTTATAATGGCATATGGAAACAGGACATTTTTGCTCAGGCAGAAACTGTAGAATCAGATCCATATTGCACTAAAAGCAAGCAGAGCAGACCCGGGTCAGACGGTTCTAAAGGAGCCGTCTGATCTGAATCTATTCTACATGTACATGTACTTGCAAAGGCGTGAAAAGGCGTTTATGTGAGAAATTGGATTAACCCGTTACTTCATGAACACTATTTGTACTGCCATGGCTTTAACAGCTTCCTTCATATTTATTATAAGCGAAATTTCATACATTTGCAAGCAGAGTAGGGTCAGCTCTGTTTGCTAATGGAATTTGATAGATCTGTTTCTTTACTTTATAAAATGGCTACAATGTTCGTCCTTCCATATTTCATTATATAACTGTTTTGTCCATGAATATTCAGTAGGTATTGAAATTTGGAGTACATATAGAACATGGAGCATTTGTATCATATAAGCAAACAGTACAGATCCAGATCAGATGGATCCGTCTGATCTGTGTCTACTGTGCAAAAGCGTAAGAAGGTGGTATTACATGTATAGTCTAAATGGTTAACCAAACAGATTGATCGTTCCAAATAAAACTATTAGTACTGCTTTAACTATAGTTATATCACATTTCCTCAACCTTGCATTTAATCGAATTTGTCTGATCTTGATCCAAAATTCTTGCGAAAGTACTGTTTCCTGACTTATTTACAGAAAGACCAGTAGTTATTACAGAGTAACAGATAAATGTACGTACTCAGATACTAAATCGTCATTTCTCCGCCAAACCATATGTTGTGAACACTCTTTAGAATCGTTTCTTCGAGACGATTCCAAAGAGTGGTCACAATATAGGGTTTGGTGAGGGAAATAAAGGAGTTATTTTGAAAAAAAAATTACGCTTCTTATCTGGACCTCTTGGTTATGCAACCATCAAAATTAAGTCTAATGATTGGTATTTAAGGTAGGTGGTAGATTAATGCATGACAAACGTAATGCCGAACGCTCTCACATGAGATACCTGCATTAACTCCCCGCCGCCTTGCATTAAGCAACCAATTGCTCTTTTAAGTCTATTATGTTTAACTCTTGCCGTGCCAATTTCTTATATATGATAAGCTCGGAACTTGGTGCCTCATCAGGATCCAAACTGTATGTGGCTGTTTTAAAACAAAATATAAAAATATAAAAAATGAAAAATTTGTAGCAGACGACAAAATTAGCAGTGAAGAAGTTACTCAGTCAGTAGTCGCTTAATCGGAGGTTTACTGTATAGCCAACAACACATTGAGGTCGTTGTAAGGTTGTTCAGCTGGAGTCATTTGTCGCATTAATCTTCGCCTGTGTTCTTGTGTAATCCTGTGGCTTCTAGCTCATACATTATGGAGAAGATGTCTTGGCCATGACAGTTTGTTTTAGAGACTTCTACGTGTCTCTTTACTCTGTCGTGTGTAACCGACATTCATGAATTGGTCCACGTGCCTGGCATACCATCGTAAATGGTGCACACATACACAATAATCCGCCAAACATGCACACCTGTTTCTCATAGGATATAGGACACCATCCTAAAAAATAACAAACAAGTCCTACATTTGGCCCTTTAAGGCAGGTGAGGCTCGTCGTTATAACAACCCTGTTTGCGGTTAAGAGTTATTTAGCGTTTGTCAGTATGTACGCAAACTGTAATATATTGCTTCCGAGGTATAATTCTTAAACAGTTCGGTGAGTTTATGTTCTATGTTTGAATACTCCAACACAACATTAGATTAAAGAGTCCAATATTATTATCAAATAAGTGCGTTTTGTTCCCTGTTTCTATCATTCTGTTCGAAGTTGTGGACAAAGCAATAATGCAGCTGTTGTTGTCGAATTCAGCTCTTGGAAAGTCAACTACATTCAGATCGACCACTCAGTGAACAAGCATGGGTGTTTTTAAAAGCGGGTGGCTCCTTTAGGAACTTTCTGCATAACTGTAGTTCTGCCTTAAGTCACCACCTGCTTCTACGACCCAAAACTATACCCATATTTGGTGGTCGCTTTAGAGGGTTGCATTGTACCAACCATTGCTTGACACCGCTAGTTACATCAGAATGTTTGGTGGGTGGTGTCAAGGACGAACATTCTTCTTGTCAATATGGCAGGAGTGTTACGACTTTTGATGGACACGTATTCTCTGTTAGATATCAAACTGTCCTGTCTCCAAGGTTATTCAAATCTAAGTTATTCCCAAGCATCTGATTTGTCAGATTTTTAGCGAACTCAAAATCTGTCAATAATAAACTAAGCCACAAACAATTGAGACCTGGACAAGGTTGAATGGACAGATGTTAAAATTCTTCTTGAGTTGACGTACGCTCTGTACAGTTATTGATGTTAGCTTCCAGCACATGGTATGTGTTCCAACATATAACCACAACACATATCCACAGTAACAGCGTCATTTGCTAGAGAAATTAACTATATCTATGTCGGTGCAACATCGTGCGAACACGAAAACACAAACATTCCGACAATCCACGACGGAAACTCATCCCCGAATAACGAAAACCCATGTTATATCTGTACTCATTTTTGTTCTTGAGCACAGGTCTATGACTCGTGGTATATGAGTTGTCGTTGTAAAGAGTGTTTAGGACGTGGAAGTAAACATACCCGTTTACCTTACTAAACAACATTCAAAAATTAAGACATTGTTATAAAACTGTTTGGAAAAAATCAACCCAACAACCATCGAAAGCTGAAGTTTCTCGTACTTACCCTAAAGATTGAGACAAATTTGGGCAAATAGTGCATGCCCGGGCAAATAGTGCATGCCCGGGCAAATAGTGCATGCCCGGACAAATAGTGCATGCCCGGGCAAATAGTGCATGCCCGGATCAAACGGTTACCAAAAGAACACTATTTGCTATCATGCCAGTCTACACTATTTGCTATCATGCCAGTCTACACTATTTGCTATCATGCCAGTCTACACTATTTGCTATCATGCCAGTCTACACTATTTGCTATCATGCCAGTCTACACTATTTGCTATCATGCCAGTCTACACTATTTGCTATCATGCCAGTCTACACTATTTGCTATCATGCCAGTCTAATCCAAACTTATGAAAATTATACCGCTTTACAAAACGGTGGATGAGGGGACTCGAATGCTTAGTTAGAGTAGTGTGCAGCAATTAGCTTTCAGATCTTATGTTGCAGAATCTTAACCCTGTACCTGATGAATAATCATGTAAGAAATAATGACTGTATGAATATTTCGTTTGATTAAATTTTAGAATGGCTGTATAAAAAACGGGCATTTGACCATGACATGTTGGACTTATGATAGAAAGTATTGTTTTATGAAACGTACAGTGTCTGTAATTTTGTAAGAAAATGCGAGAAAACAAAATGTCATCTGTTTGACGTGTTAAGTTGTTGGTCAGCAAGATTATTAAGGCGGTCACAGTGGTCAAACCTTTGATGTCCTGTCGTAGTGGACAGTCGCTGTATTGATCAAACGTGGACAGTAACACGAAACGTTGGCCACTCAAAGTAAAAAGGCCAATTAAGCTCTTTGATCTTCAGTTAGTGGACCGGACGGTTTAATATAACAACACGTTTAAGCAGCCTTTAACCCTTTCCTTAATATGAACGAGTTTTCACGCATTTGCAAACAGAGAAGACCCAGATTATACGGCTCATATAGTAGCCGTCTGATCAAGCTCTGCTCCGTTTGCTAATGAAATTTGAAAGATCTATTTCTCTACTTTCTAAAATGGCTACGATGTTCCACCTCCCATATTTCATTATAACTATTTGTCCATGAATATTCAGTAGGTATTGGAATTTGGAATAAACATAGAACAAGGAAAGGGTTAACTCTTCTGGTGCTGAAAAAAAATGTCTGCACAATCTCTGATTTGCTGAATATTTCACTGACTTCAGATTCGTTCAATTTCTTCTGAATCTATTGACCGATTGTCAAACACTTTGGCTCCTGGTGAGTTACTCGGCGTCTCATCTTGGTCCAAGCTGTTTGCAAATACCAGCCAAGACGTGCTTGTCATGAGAAGAGTTAACTTATAAGAATATCTACTGGGTCCAAGGTTATAAAACTTCCCAGTCTGAGTCTGAGATCATTCTCAAGTATCTGATTGGTCAGATTCTGAGCAAGTTCAGAATCTGACCAATCAGATGCTTGAGAATGATCTCAGACTCAAGCAAAAAGTTTTATAGCGACCATATACTGAATAATCTCTATAAATAATAAATCTAATAAAGGTCTATAATCTTGAGCAGTTGTTTGTTTAGTGTATGACGAAAGTAACGCAGAAAACTCTGTTGGGAGTTTTCTGCATTACGTTTGGCCTGCATTAAGCTACCACCTGCCTTACAGACCCATGAAGGGGTCACCTTTTGTGGTTCTGCATTAAGAAACGGCATGCTCTCAAAGACTGGTGTTTATTCATACAGCGGAAGAGCTATACAGTAGAACCTGTCCTAAGCGGTCATAGTCATAGGAATCTTAAAAAAAAGATGGTTGCTTAATGCAGGGCAAACGTAATGCAAATTCTTGATTACTTTTGACATGCATTAAACTACCACCTGTCTTACGGACCCATAATAAGACCTCTTTTTGTTGGGCGCTTAAGACAGGTTCTACTGTAGATAAAGGTGCGTTTTCAAATACTAAAATGTCATTTCTTCATCAAACCATATGCTGTGAGCACTAATGGTTTCAGCATAGGGTTGGGCGGAGAAATTTAGGAGCTTTTCTTGAAAATGTTTTAAAATACGCATTTTATCTGGGCCTGTTACAGTGGCCGCCATTTGGAAGACTTGCCTTGTCCCTTTGAGTTCTCTGACCAGAGTTGATTGTTTTACGCACATTTTATTTACTGGATAGTACATGTGTCTAACAAGAGTTGTCACCGCATTCAATTTTATGGGTATTAAATCTGTATCCCGTTAACCGCGACCTAAGCCGCACCCAGATGCGATGAGTAACTCGGCGTCTCATCAGGATCCATACTGTTTGACGCTGTCTTGATCAGTAGTTTGTCCAACATATGTTTATAACAGTCGGTCTCTAGTTTCTAAAAAGCTTGATCGAATAAGTAGTTGTCAAAAATGCACCAGATTAATATTTGAACAAATGAGTTTCACAGCGGGGTAAGGGCTAAAACGAAAATTGATCAAGAAAACGTACCCTCAATACATTGCGGTACAATTTTGCGGTATTTGTGTGAGGTTGGTACGTTGTACGCACCTATGAACCATGTAGGTAAAACATTTATCGAGTAATAAAATTCATAGAATTCTAAGTACAAATACTTTGAAACCTTGTCAACGGCGATGTTAACATGAAGTCATATAATTTAAAACATTAATTTCCCCAGTTAATGCCGGATGAACATGCAGGTAATGGAGTTATGTGGTCAAGGGTTGTATTTGTCAGTTAAAAGTACAGTTGACCCTTTTTCTGGTTGCATAGTTATACCTGTCACACTGATATTGCTTAATTGTTTTCTTAAATCCGGTTAAGGCTTTGAATGCAGGACATGAACGTATTGCTGCATTTGCAAACACTAGATCCAGATAAGAGAATTCCTAGATGAGATACCTTATCAAGATCTGTTATTTGTCATTCTGAAACCTCTCATAATTATACTGTTTCACACTGAGTGGACTCAATCGTTATTTGAACGAGGGGCACGAGTCTATTGGCATTTGCAAAGTGTTGGAGCCGTCTGATCAGGGTCTACTCAGTTTGCTTATGAGCTGGTATAGATATAATTCTATAGTTCCTACTATTGCTAAAAGTCCAGTTTCCATGTGCTATTATAAAAAATGAATATTCATGATGCATGTCCTTCTTATATGAATATTATTGAAGTAAAGGGTTAACAAACTCCTGTGTTAATAAATCATGCTGTCACTTTAGCGAAACTTTACTGTATTATGTTCTCTATATATACATACACAGTGTTAACCCATTACCTCGTAGGCTATTTTTAGATACAACCTCTTTGAATACATCTACCGAAAAGAAGCATTAACTAGAGAAAAGGAAACTTTAAGAATTTTGTAGTTTGAAACCATTGTGATAAATAGAGCATTTGCTTCTATAGGAGCAAATGCTCTATTTATCACAATGGTTTCAATAAGTGGTTATTACAGAGGCGTAGAAAGGCGTATTTATGGAGGTAAGGGTTAAAAGAGTAAAAACTTTTTCCAGATCAGATTTTGAGCAGCATTCACCTTTATGATGTTTAAACACCTTGTCTGACTTTTCTTCAATAAAAGCAACGGTTTTTATGCTGATCATATGGCTATGAATATAACATGTTTTATAATCTAGAATTGGAAGTTGCCCTCTTTACGTTTCGTTTTAAAGGAATATTCAGACTTTCCAACAGTTTGGATAGTCACGATGTGCCATGTGGATCCAACCCGTTTGTAAGAGAAATCGTGAGCCAATCACGGCATATTAAAGATTGACCCTTTCCCTGTTCTTAGTCTATGTTTAATCCAACATACACTACCTGAAAACTGAATTGTCATGGAAAATATAGTTCAGTGTAGCCATTTAAGAAAGTAAAGAAGCATATCTTTCAAATTCCATTAGCAAACAGAACAGACCCTGATCTGGATCTACTCTGTTTGCAAATGCGTTTAACCCTTTACCTGATAGAAGCGGCTTTAAGCGAGTTTAATATATTCCTCCGCTGAAGAAAATAGTTCCAATTTTTAAAATAATGAACATATAGCATCATACATAGTTTCTATATTCTAGGAGGTGGTAGCTTAAAGCAGGCTGAAAGTAAAGCAGAATGCGCATTAAGGCGCATTCTGCTTTACTTTCAACCTGCTTTAAGTGGTCACCTGTCTTCAAAACTAGAAATAGGCTATTGGGTAAAGGGTTAAAGAGTCTTTGAACTCTCTTAAATCAAAGAGACGACCAGTTCCTGAGACACTCGTGGGCTATATGAGATTACTAATAATATATTTGGACAAACACTTTTCCTTTAGAATCTCAAGCAGGCCATACTTAAATTTCTTTACTCGAGTATAGCTTTACAAGATTAGACTCTTAGCGTGATTGATGCAAATTTGTGACGGTCAATGCAAACAGCTTGTACCTAGATTTGTACGACATGCCCCTTACTGTCTGACACTGGCAATAGTCTGTTTTAAAGAAATGAAGAAATAGGAGAAAGTAATGTTTGAAAAAATAAGCAGGCGTAAGTGTTTTGCACACTACAAGTACTTAACGGGCAAGGAGTCTAATCTTTAATCCTTCTCTTTAACCTTTGGCTTGCCGAAAATTGAAATTCATTCAACGCATTTAAATCGTTTATACCTCAATTAAATCACACCCTTGCTGATAGCGTAGATATTTGCTTTTGTAAATAGTGTAGACCCATATGAGACAGCTCATAGAGGAGCTCCTAGAGGAGCTGTCTCAAAAGGATCTGCACTATTTGCCATGATAATGCTGTGACTACATTTGAACCACCTTTAGAATGATACATTTAATTAATATGTATAGTGGATGGATGCACATTTGAATATTCAATATTCGAGAAGGGTTAATTTAAAACTGACTTGGATATAAACTATTTGAACATGACATTGTATAATCAGTACATCACGTGTGTTAGTGCTGCATTGATTACAATTACATGTACTTCATTCATGAAAAATGAGGACAAGCAATACTATTGATTTAACTATAACATTTTTGCTTGACAAAATAAAGATAAACAACTTTTGATGTCTTTTCCAGGTACTTCATAAGGAAATCGTATGGAAGCAAAAAGTGGATTGTTTTTCTAGAAGGTGAGTGTACGGGCTTTTTTATTGTCACATCGATTGGACTCTTGTCACGTGTCTTAGCTGTAAAGCGGGTATGAATACTTGATCCAAAGGTGAATAACCTCCTCCATTCAATCACAGTAAAGCAGGGGAACGCTCAGCTGACAGCAACCTTTACAGTTTTATGCAACTGTTCATAAATTTAAGACCGAAATGCTGCGATTACTGTTATTGAAATATTTGGATGTTAACAATTGCGATAAATTGCATAATATTTAACCGAATGTACTATAAATACCTGTCTGACAAGTTGTTGTTTTAAAGGAAAATAAATTTACTTTTAGGGCAATGGTAAACAAAATGTATTAGATGGATTCATGTCTTTAAACCCAGTCCCGATGTCTCACCTGAATTCAAGTTGTGTGACACTAGGCCAGTAGTTTCTTAACCCTTTACTCTATATATAGATGTGACATTTAAAGCCTTTGCAACCCAGAATTATATCCAGAGCAGATGACCCATGTATGTCTGTCTGATCAGGTTCTGCTGTGTTTGCTTATGAAGTCGTATAGATCTAATTATACAGTGTCTGTATTGGTAAAACAATACGTGTTCATATACCATCGTATAACGTTATCCTTTACTCCATAAATACGCATTTCTACGCCTTTGCAAACAGAGCAGGCCTAGATCAGACGGCTCCTATTGGAGCAGTCTTATCTGACCAGGGTCTGCTCTGTTTGCTAATGATATAATGTAGAAACACTTCTATAGTTTCTAGCCTGGCTAAATATTCCTGTGTTCATGTGTCTTTATAACAGATAAATCTAATTAATATTAATGATGTCATTATTTCTTACATGAATATTCATGCAGGAAAGTGTTAAGCTAACTGATATACATTCATTGTTTCTTATATGAAATTCCATAGATTAAAGGAATAAAAGCATGGTCGACTCTGAAGTAGTCAATTTGCTCCAGATCCAAATTCGACCCCTTCCCTCGTATAAGCACCTTTTCACGCATTTGCAAACAGAGTAGACGCAGATCAGACGGCTCCTGTAGGAGCCGTCTGATCAGCGTCTGCTATGTTTGTTTGTGAAATTATATAAAGCGAAAAAATCATTTTAAGTTTTTACATTATGAAAATAAGTCATGAAGTGACTAATCCACGCATAAGTATTCATTAGGGAAGGGGTTAAGGGGACATTTTAGCAGTGTAAGGGTTAAAAGATCGTTACACGTTTTCCGAATATTTTGGATCCAGGTGAGATCTATTGTAACTTGGCGTCTCAGAAAGACTCGGAACTCTGATAAACTGTATCCATGCTCATAAAACTATTTAGTTGAGTCTGAGTTCGTTCTCAAGTTTTTGATTGGTCAGATTTGAGCCTTGGGCTCAACTCTGACCAATCAAAAGCTTGAGAACAAACTCAAGACTCAACAAAAAGCTTTATAAGCATGGACCCAGATCGTGCTTATGCAAAGAAATCGGAGATAACTTTGATAATTAGAAATAGGATACAAGTTTTGTCGCTTAAAATAAAGTGAACCATTTGCATGCTTGAGACGTACTTGTGATTACCTGTTTAAACAGTTTGGACCCAGATGAGATTTAGATTCACTCGGTATCTCATCTGGATCAAAACTGCTTGACTGTCTGATTGTATTTCGGAAGAGAAACAGAAGAAAACATAACTTACAGAATTGTAGCAGACGAGAATTTCACGCAGATGACAAACACGTGCAAAGAGTTTAAAGAATAAAGTAAAAAGATCAAACGCGAACTGGAGACAGTGTTGATTTGGTTTCAATGTGTATTGTGCTTCAGGCGGCTGGTATTGTTTTGATACGGTGAGCTGTCAGATGAGATGGGCGAACAGCATGAAGAAATACATGAGTTCAAAGGGATGGCCCAAGAGAAAGAAAGGTAAGAAGATAACGATCACCTTGTCAGCAACAGGTCCCACATTGACAGCCAATAATATACTACAGTAAAACCTCTCTAAACTGAACGTTCAATTTAAGTATAAATATCGAGTCATGGAGACAGGTGGCGGATATATGCAGGGTGAAAGTCACGCAGAAAGTTCCTCTATGATTAAGCAGAGACCTGCCTAAAAGTATCTAAATTCTTCTCTACTAGAATTCCGGTTTAGAGAGGTTTTACTGTAGTAGACATTCGAAATTATTTAGATACAGTCCCCTTTAACCATTTTCTTCATATAAACGCCTTTTCACGTATTTGCAAACAGAGTAGACCCAGATCAAACGGCTCCTATAGGACCCGTCTGATCAGGATCAACTCTGTTTGCGAATAGAATTTGATAGATCTGTTTTCTTACTTTGTAAAATGACTACGATGTTCTACTTTCAATATTTCATTAAACTATGTCTGTCCATGAATATTCAGTATTGAAATTTTGACTAAATCTAGAACAGAGAAAGGGTTAAAAGTACTTTTCAGAGAAATCTTGGTGAGACGACAAATAGCTCAGCGTGTCACCAGGATCACAAGTTTGTTTTCTGGTATTGCTTTATTTTAGCAAAATTGGAAGAAAAGTGTAGCTTGAATAATGGATGAGACGACAATCTTGCAGACTTGCAGTACTTCTATTTTAAGTTTTCAAAAGTTTGAGGCTTCCATGTTTTGTTTAATTGAATCCTTTACTCCATTAATATTCATGAAAAATGTTTATCATGAATATCAATTAGATTCATTTTTAAAATGGCCATGACTTGTTTTGCAAAAGCAGAAACTGTAGACTCAGATCTATATTATTCCATAAGCAAACAGCAGACCCTGATCAGACCCTGATCAGACGGCTCTTATAGGAGCCCTCTGATCTGGGTCTACTCCGTTTGCAAAGGCGTAGAAAGGCGAATTAATGAAGTAGAAGGTTAACCCTTTACCTGGTATATAATTATATAAACGTCTTTTGCACTCCTTTGCAAACAGAGAATACCAAGATCAGAGGCTGCTGTAGGAGTTGTCTGACGAGGGTCTGCTCTGCTCGCTTAATATGAGATGATATATATATAAGTAATTAATTACTGTTACAGTAAACCCCCTCTGAAAGTTAGTATCAATGCCAGTCTTTCAGACAGGTGGCAGCTTAATGAAGGTTGAAAGACATGCAGAAAACACCGAAAGGAGCTTTCTGCATGACAAAACACCGAAAGGAGCTTTCTGCATGACATCCACTCTGCATTAAGCAGCCATCTGTAAAACAATAAAATTATTTTTCTTTACTTAAATTTCGGTCTAGTGAGGTTTTACTGTAGAATGTGATTGTATTTACTATCATCTCTCGCCGTAGGCAGAGGAATATAGGCTTGGCGTCACCCGCCCGCCCGTCCGTCCGTCCGTGATTCCAGAGTCATAATTATCTCAGATATCATCAGAGTGTTTCTATGAAAACATGTACATGTTTATTACTCTAAGGTAATACGGCCCTGCATGTATCACTGACATTAACCTTGAAACATCAGTGTGACGTGTAGTCCTTTGTCTCCCAGAGGAGCTTTCTGCATTAAGCTGCCACCTGTCTCCATGACCGGTATTTATACATGTACTTAATTGAACGTCCGGTTTGGAGAGGTTATACTGTAAGTCTCTGACAATATGGACTGATCCTGATCGGTATAAGTCTGACAATATGGACTGATCCTGATCGGTATAAGTCTGAAAATATGGACTGATCGGTATAAGTCTCTGACAATATGGACTGATCGGTATAAGTCTCTGACAATATGGACTGATTGGTATGAGTCTCTAATGACATGGACTGATCGGTATAAGTCTCTGTTGATATTGACTGATCGGTATAAGTCTCTGTTGATATGGACTGATCGGTATAAGTCTCTGCTGATATGGACTGGTCGGTATAAGTCTCTGCTGATATGGACTGGGCATCTCATCAATATTCAAACTATCCGACACTCTGATTGTATTTTTAAACAGAAGTTAAAGGACATTCAGAATGTACTTTTAGAAGTGAGGCAAACAACATTTTTTCAGACGAAAGTTATTTTGTGTCGAAATAGTAAATGGGTACATGTATAAGAACATACGACAAGGGCGCCAGATACTAGAATGGTCGCCACCTTTTCTTCCCTTCGGCCCTTTTATTTTTAATAATTAGTTAAAATTGGTGAAATGTACTAGAAATCCAGCAAAAGAAATACCCTTGTAACTCGTTTTGGCGCCAAATAATTTTCGTCTGCAAACATGCCGTCTGCTTTAATTTTCAAAGAAGGCTTTGCTGTGTTTCACAAAACATAATCGGAGTGTCGAACAGTTTCGATCCTCATGAGACGCCTAGTTACTCGGTGTTTCATCTGGATCCAGACTGTTTGCTGGTTCTCCCAATATAGCACGTCATATTAACATTTTCGCTGACAAATTCTGTCGTCTGCTATCTTTGTCGTCTGCTACAAAATTTCATTTTTTTGATTTCTTCATTTTTGTTTCAAAAACATAGTAACAGTAACAAACAGTTTGGATCCTGATGAGACGCCGAGTTACTCGGCGTCTCATCTGGATCCAAACTGTTTGCATAGGTAATCACAGATCCGGCATTGGCAGCGAAAGGGTTATGGGCTTTCCGTTTTGGTGAAAGTGTTAAGACTTGTTTTAATCTTGTATGCATTATGGGCGAAAACATTGATAATTTTTGCAAGTACATTGTAGTTCAGATCTAAAAACACAAGGCGCCCATACATCCTGTTAGGATCCAGACTGCTTGACGTTCTGTGATAGAGATATCAATTATCTACTTTGCGGGAAGACACAAACAATTACTCGATGTCTTACAATTGAAAAACTTAAAGTTGTCCACATGAATCAAAAATATAATTCTTTTTAATATGGCGCCAAAGTAACCTTTTGAAATTTTATCGCTTTTGCGATATTAAGGGGAGGTAACTTTTACAGTAAGTTAAACCCTTTCAACACTATTGGTCAGTTTGTAATTTCTATTGCAAATAGGCTGGTTCACCATCATTCAAATTGTTTTGACACTGATTTTAAAAATAACTGGAAGAAAAATGTACATTAAGATATGAAGCAGACTATCTTTTTGACCAATCACAGTCACTGTTGAAAGTGTAAATGAAACTTAATTCTTTCACTGCCGCGTATTGTCGTCTGCAAGGTTGTCGTATGCTTGCATTTACAAATTTTACATTTTCATTACTTTTCTTTCTAAAATAATGTCAACATTACAAATAGCTTGGATCCTGATGAGACGCCGAATTACTCGGCGTCTCATCTGGATCCAAACTGTTTGCATAGGTAATCAGCGATTCGCCATTGACAGCGGAAGTGTTAAATGTATCAGTATTACAAAGGTCTTACATTTCGTATCCCTATACTGGTGTTTCGTTTTCTAATACTTTGAGACTCTAATTGGTGACTGTTATTTTTTTTAACGCAATGCATTGTCTTCGTCAAAATATGAATTTAATTCAAATTATTTACTGTAAAACCTCTCTTTATCGGCCACTAAATTACATAAAGCATTTTGTGTTAGAGGCAGATGGCTGCAGCCACCTGTCCTAAATGCCAACTAATTAACACAATTTAGTGGCCATTATAGAGAGGTTTTACTCTACGTTAACAAAAGTGTCAATTAGTCAGTTCTTATCAAGACTGGCGCCAAGTAGCACGGACATGGAGTTTGCATCTTGTTGGATAAAACCTGTTTTGCCACCAGTGTTGGGGTTAGTTTAAGAGGCATTGGCCAGTTTCTCCACCGGTGCAGGCGAGAATAGGGCGCCATCAGAGCTTTCGAATATATTTCTGCATTTTACTGTAAATCTTATATAAAAACCACATTTAATGAAATCCGTCCATTCAGATAGCAAATCGCTAAAAGATGCATTTCAAGTTTCGAATGGGAAAATATGCATTGTCATATACAAAGAATGCAAACCCTCTGATCAGGATCTGCACTGTTTGTGATTGCCTACTACCACGACACTGTCCTTGTATGATGAAACAGTCATAAGAATACAGACAGAGTTCCAAGTACAATCATACCCATCTAGACCGGAATTCTAACAGAGAAGAATTCAGATACATTTAGGCAGGTGACTTGAGTTATACAGGAGCTTTCTGTATATTTTCACCATGCATTAAGCATTCACCTGTCTCTAAGACCTATACTTATACTTAATTGAACGTCCGGTTTAGACGGTTTTTACTGTAACAGGCAAACCAAGTTCCATGTTTTCCAACCTACCGCTAATTCGGCTGTTTTACCTGACCCATTGAGCTGTACCCTCATTTTCTAAATATAAAGTTCTGACACAAAGGGTCTTGACCTCCGTGATATTTCCAACACTGACATACTGTTCAACCGCATAAATATGCATTTAAATTATATGAAAACCTGGCAGCTCAGTAATATTTACTCTTTACCTGATTTTAAGGATTTTGTCAGGTGCCAATGTGAATTATTTTGTAATGAAAACAGTGTGTGCATCGTTGAATAGACTCATAATGTAAAAAACCTTCAACCCTTGACCGATATACTTTCTCTACCCCTTTACCCCATAGAAAAACCTTCAACCCTTGACCGATATACTTTCTCTACCCCTTTACCCCATAGAAAAACCTTCAACCCTTGACCGATATACTTTCTTCATCCCTTTACTCCATAGATACGTATTTTAACGCATTTTGCAAACAGAGTAGACGCAGATTAGATGGTCCCTGTAGGGGCCGTTTGATCACAACCCTCTGTTTGCTTATGAAATAAGTTTCTGTCTTTCTTAATTTCCCTTGTTATTGATGCCATTATAAAACAAATAGTTCCAGTAAAATCCCTCAAAACCGGACACAGTAAAATCCCTCTAAACCGGACACAGTAAAATCCCTCTAAACCGGACGTTCAAATTAGTGTCAATATCGATCTTTGAGACAGGTGGCAGCTTAATGCAGGATGAAAGTCACGCAGAAATGTCCTCTAGTCTTTTCTTTGTTCAAAGTATGCCATTGTAAAAACGAAGCTAATTAAATTTCTTGACGCCGTTATTTCTTGACTGACTTTGCCGCTTTGTAAATAGAGTAGATCCACATCAGACGTTTCCTATTAGAACTGTTAGAACTGCTCTATTTGCTTGTGAAATAATATAGATCTTGTTCTAGGTTTTTTTAAATGTCCAAAAAACTCTTGCGTACATTTGCCATTATAAAAATTCAGCAAATCAGTATTCATGATTTCATTATTTCTTACATGAATTCACATGGAGTAAAGTGTTGATAAAACGTGGCGTGTTTTCATTAAACATACAAGCATTCAGAATGTGTTTACAACAACCAATGTTTCTGTCACCTTTGGTTTGTTTGTGATAATGTATTTGCGCTCTATGAATCCTAGATGTCGATCGAATGAATAGTTTAGGTAATAAAAACAACAAATATGACCACTTTTAACCCTTTACCTTACGGGTATTCATGTAAGAAACGGAGCTACAGATAAAGGTGCGTACAAAAATATTAAAATCGTCATTTCTCCACCAAACCGTATGCTGTGACCACTCTTTAGAATCGTCTCGAAGAGACGATTCTACAGAGTGGTCACAACATACGGATTAGGGAGAAATAAAGAAGTTATTACTGAAAATGTTTTAATTTACGCATCTTATCTGGACCTCTGAGAAATAATAACATAAGATTTTTATGATGACATGTGAATAAGAGAAGATTTAGTCACACCGGAACTGTAAACTGAAATAAACAATACACGAATATCTATACTAGTTCGTAAACAAACAAAGCAGACCCTGATCAGACGACTACTACAGGAGCCGTATGATCTGGATCTACTCTCGTTACAAATGTGTCAACCCCTTCCCTGACCTATATTTATTCCAAATTTCAAAACCCACTGAAAATTCATGCACAAAATAGTTATACAGGAAAATCCCACTAACCTATTATATATTTATACTAAATTTAGCGTCCGGTTTAGACGGGTTTTACTGTAATGAAGTATGGAAGGTGGAATATTGTATATAGCATTTCAGAAAGTTAAGAAACAGAACTATCAAATCACATTAGCAAACAGGACAGATCCTGATCAGACAGCTCCTATAGGAACCGTCAGATCTGCATCTACTTTTTTTGCAGATCCGTTAAAATGTGTTTATTTGAAGGAAAGGTTTGAAACGCGTATCTATAGAATAAAAAAGTTATTATGAAACGAAATACAATCAATGTCATGTTCAACTCCTTCCTTCATATAAACGCATCTTCACGCCTTTGCAATCAGAGTAGATCCAGACCAGACTGCTCCTGTAGGAGTTGTTTGATCCCGAGTCTGCTATGTTGCTTATAGTATAATATAGGTCTGATTCTACTGTTTCTGCATTAACCGGAATTACTTGTGTTTATATGACATTATAAAAAATAACCTAGTTAGCCCATTCCCGCATAGGCTATTTTTAAACCCAACTTCTTTGAATAAATCTACCGAAAAGGAGAATTTACTAGAGAAAATGTAAAATTTAGAATTGTATAATTTTTAAACCATTGAATTTGTGATGAATAGAGCATTTGCTCCATTGGAGCAAATGCTCTATTTATCACAATGGTTTCAAATAGTGACTTTTACAGAGGCGTCGAAGGGCGTCAATAGGCTGGAATGAGTTAATTAATATTAATTATGTATGAATATTCTCAACAGGTAAAGGGTTAAGCAATACTGTTACTATATTGGATTAAACGTTCAAAGTCTGATTGGAGAGCTGATAGCATTTTAATCTGTATAGTTCATAGGTAGACCAGCTTTTCGTGAAATAGCCATCGATTAGTTAGGTACAAATATAGTGAAACACGTCCGTGATATTATCAAACAGAAAATTATCTTCAAAATCTTGCCACACGGTTCATTTTTTCATAATATGACCTTAAAGACTTTTTAATTAGATCATTCGGTAAGCCCACCCGAATAGGGCTTTGGCCGATTTCGACTGCGGGTAGCCTTGTGAAGGATATGTATCCGAGTGAAGTTGAGATTATAAACGATAAAACCAGCTTAAAGAGCTTCTGCTGACTGATCCTGTACATATAGGCCCTGTAATCATTCCTCTGAAAGGGATCTCATATCGTGACGGTAAATTGCGATGAAACATCTAATTTGTTCGACAATTTCCTAAACCGTCGATCTCCGGCGAAAATTAGATTGGCGAAATTCCTGGACACGTCGTGGTCGTTTGTTAACAATACCAAGGCGGAGAAATGATCAAAAGATTTAATTAGATCATGTTGTGCCGTACTGAATTAAATATGATAAGCTTATACAGTAGACCTCCTCTAAGGCGGCCATTTCATAAATAAACATAGGTGTTTTTAAAAACAGGTGGCTGCTTAATGCTGGATGAAAGTATTGCAGAAAGCTCCTATAGGAGCTTTCTGCATTACTTTTCATCCTGCATTAAGCAGTCACCTGCCTCTTATACCCAGAATAGTACCTCTTTCAGGTGGTCGTATTAGAGGGGTTGACTGTATATGAACTCCGCGCGAGATTACACTTCAGAGGCAGTTTATAAGTCCACAAAGCTTTGACTATACACACACAGACACACACACCTGTGGTGCACAACCAACGGGTAATGACTCCTCGTGATACGGGTCGTGCCATGGGGGCCCCTAATCTCCCGACCCCGCCGGAGAGAAGCAACACAGTGGTGAACGAAGAACACTGCGAGATACCAGAAGTCACTGCTGGAACTTTGTTGCAGTATAGGTAGAAATATGCAGAGAATTCGTTATTTGACCCTTTCATGTAAGAAATAATAACAAACCCTTTCATGTAAGAAATAATAACAGAAAACTATTGTATCAAACATATAAAAATGAAAATTATTGCCATGGCAAACAGTAGATAATCTCTAATACAGAAGAACTTGTCTTAAGCGGCCATCAAAAAGAGGTCTAAATATGGGTTTGTAAGGCAGGTGGTAGCTTAATGCAGATCAAAAACTTTGCAAAAATCTTCTATAGGAGCTTTCTGCATTAAGGTTGACCTGCATTAAGCGACAATAAGCTTTTTAAGACTCCTAACAAACAGAGCAGTCCCTAATGAGACGATATTTTTGCTGTAACCAGTACGAAAAATACCAAAACATATTTCACCCTTTCCCTATCAGTAATAATGACATAATGAATTTTTATCAAATGAGAATGTTATGTCGTTGTTAACAATGGGGTTTACTATGATAGAATATGCAAAATACTTCAGAAGGAAACATTGCAGACCCTGATCAGACATCTACTACAAGACAAAGCTACAGATAAAAGTGCGTACTCAAATACTAAAATCGTTATTTCTGCACCAAAACCTATGTTGTGACCTCTTCGAGACGATTCTAAAGAGTGGTCACAACATAGGGTTCGGTGGAGAAATAAAGAAATACTTCTTGAGAAATTTTAAATTTACGCATCTTATCTGTACCTCTGAGTCATGAGCTGTCTGGTATTGGTCTCTCTGTTTGCAGACATAAAAATCGGTAAAACGTGAACAAGAAACGTGTTTCAAATTCAATCCTATATTGAAAGTAACTAAATTACAAATCATACTAAATATACCCCCAAGAAGCTTAAAAAGTTAAATTAATGTAAGGCAAGCAAAAATCCATTGTGTCACTTCAAACGAAATGTTGGTTGGCCTCATGTCATGTTAATCTGTAAAAAGATATCACTGAAAATCCCGGTTACTTTCACTGGTTCCGCAGATCAACATATCGATCACACACACAGTAGAACCTGCTTTAAGTGGCATTTCATTGATTGAAAACGGGAATCTTTATAAGGATGTGATTGCTTAATGGAGTGCAAAAGTTATTTTCGAACTACATTAAGTTACCACCTGTCGTAACCCCTTTACTCCATAAATACGCCTTTATACGCCTTTGCAAACAGAGTAGACACAGATCAGACGGCTCCTATAGGAGCCGTCTGATCAGGGTCTGCTCTGTTTGCTTATGATATAAGATAGTTATAATTCTGCAGTTTCTGTCAAAGCCAAATATTTCTGTGTCCATGTGCTATTATAAAAATTAATCTGATTAATATTTATGACGTCATTATTGATGGAGTAAATGGTTGCATAGTAGTTGGAGAAATTGTTCGGTTTATTGACAAACGCTCGTTGCCCACATTTTCTGTCTAGAAGCTAATATGATAGTCCGCATAATGCGACCATATACTTTGTAAACATAGGAGTCGTTAAAGTCACATGGGTGCTTAATTAAACCATTCCCTCATTTTGGCGCCTTCTGACGCCTCTGTAAAAGTCACATTTTGAAACCGTTGTGATAAATAGAGCAAATACTCTGTTTAACACAGTAGTTTATAAACTACATAATTCTAAAAAAATATTTTCTTTAGTAAATGCTCCTTTTCGGTAGATTTATTCAGAGGTTTGATCTAAAACAGCCTACGAGGTAATTGGTAAATGCAGGAAATATCTGCATAATTGTTGTCCTGTATTAAGCTACTGCCCGTTTTAGAAGTCCAGAATTAGTGGTTTTTATTTTGATTTTATTCCTTCGTGGGTTATTTTTAGACACAAATCTCTTTTGAAAAAAACTACCGAAAAGGAGCATTTACTAGAATAAGGGGAACATTTTAGAGTTGTGCAGGTGCAAACTATGATTTTATCCTTCCCCTGTTGCATAGACATGAAACAAGTAAAGCATTATGAATATTTAGTAAATTATGTTTATACACAAGAAGTTTTAGTATTGACAGAAACTGTTAATTGGAAAAGTAGTAAAGTCAAGCAGGCAAAGCCACACACAAGACGCAACAACCACCAAAACACCGATGGATAGCATGACACACACACACACACACAACCGCACACCCAAACGCACACTCACACACGAGATGAACACAGAAAACACCAACAAACACACAAGAACTAGAGACAAACACTCCACACATGAACAAAATCACAAGCACAAAGACGTAAGGCAAACAAAAGGAAGATCTATTATAATTTCAGTCAGATCTATTATAATTTCATAAGACCTGACCAGACGGCCTCCATAGGAGCCGTCTGATCTGGGTCTAATCTGTTTGCAAAGGTGTCAAAAAATATTTATACGAGGGGTGTTCCAAACATAATGTCACTTGCATCGGTGCTCATATAGCGGAAGTGCTTTTGTTCATTTTAATTTGCTCTGCCCTTCAAAATACTCTCCGCCAGCCAGAATACACCTTTTTAGCCGGTCAATCCATTTTTGGAAGCATTTTTCATACTCTTCAATGGGGACACCCATCAGACACTGATAAACAGCAGATCCAAGGGCATTTCTCGAATTGTATCTCCTTCCAGATAAATGATATTTAAGTTTTGGAAAGAGAAAATAGTCGCAGGGGGCCAAGTCTGGCTAATACGGAGGGTGCGGAAGGACGGTAACCTTCTCTGACTCCAAAAAGTCAGTCACAATACGTGCCTTGTGAGCGGGTGCATTATCATGCAAAAGTCGGACATACTTAAGTCCTGTTTTGGGGCGGCTACTTTTGTAGTAGTTCTTCAATTTTCTCAGAACAACGTTTTTATAGAACTTGCCTGTGACCGTTCTGCCTTTTGGCACCGGGATTTGAATAGCTGGACCCTTATTAGTGAAAAAAAAATAGCATACAAAACCTTCTTTACCGTTCGTATTCGTTTGGCAATACTTGGGCGTCTGGCATTTTTAGTGGCCCATATTCGGTTGGAAACCTTCCGCTTTGGTTCAAAATAATACACCCAGGTCTCATCACCAGTGACTATAATTATTATCAAAAGCCTTTTTACTATATTTTGGGTACATTTTGAGAAGTTTTTTTGCCATTGTTACACGCGTCTTCTTTTGCTCATCCGTTATCAAATGGGGTATCCATCTTGCATTTATCTTTCTAACTTTTAGGTGTTTCTTCAAAATTGCATGAACTCTTGCTAACGACAAGTTTGTCATTCGAGCCAATTGTCTTACGGTGAATCGAGCATCAGTTTTGAGGATATTTCGGATTTTTTCTATGTTACCTTTGGTCGTAGTTGTTGCAGGACGACCTGGGCGAGCAGCATCTTTCAGTTGCTGCTGCCCAGCACTAAATTTAGCTACCCACCTACAAACAGTCCTGTGGGACATTTGGCCCTCCCCATAAATGTCACACACCTCGCGGTGAATATCTACAGCCTTTATGCCGAGTAATGACCTACCTTTTATATAGGCCCTAATTTCAAGAACATTTTCAGCTCGTTTTCCTGTCATTTTGTGTATAGTCTAACGAATAGGCTATGAAACGATGTACACTGTACCGAGGCAAGTGAACGTGTGGACGAGATATTTACCTGTGTCACGAGCCAGTGATCACTCAATCGACACGAGGTGGTTTTGTGCATGAATTGCACGATTTCCGCGAAATAAAGCACAGATGACATAATTATGGAACACCCCTCGTATGAGGGAAAGGGTTTTATGTAAACGTTCCCCCCACACACACACACACACCTGTGGCAATGAGGGGTCTTGTTCAGTAACCTCCCTTGAATACTCTCTCAAAAAATGTAGGTCCTGCTAGTTGGTTTCCTCCGATTTTATCGTTGGTCTCTTTGCACTGAATATCAAATTTAACAATAAGAATTATCAAATTAGTACATTGTTGCATACTTTCTTTGACTATATCTTTATTATATGTTTTAATGTTTATTAAATTTATTATTGAATATTTAGTGTTTAAGGAAATGACTCTTCGTTAAATATCAAACCCATTAACAACAGAGTAATCCAACTAAATGAACCTATATGTACATCTTTTTTTTTCATCTGTCAAGGGAGATGATTCACAGCCGAACAATATCCCTATTAAGCTACTTTAACCCTTTCCCTCATATAAACGTGTTTTCACGCATCTGCAAACAGAGTAGACCCAGACCAGACGGCTCCTACAGGAGCCGTCTGATCAGGGTCTGCTCTGTTTGCTAATGGAATTTGATAGCCATGTTTCTTTACTTTCTAAAATGGCTACAATATTCCACCTTCAATATTTGATTATAATTATTTTCCATGAATATTCAGTAGGTATTGAAATTTGGACTAAATATAGAACAGGGAAAGGGTTAACCCTTTACTCCTTGATTATTCATGGCACATACCACCCATTATGAACATTAATTAACAAAATATTTATATTGTTATGTAAAACAAGTGAACGCATATCCATGCCAAATACTATAGTATCAAATCTAAGATAGTGTATGACCAAATAGAGCAGACCCTGATCAGATGACCCCTAGGAGCCGTCACATCTAGGTCTACTCTGTTTGCTAAGGTGCAAAACAAGCGTCTGTACTGAGAAAAGGGTTAAACTAGCAAGTTTGCCTGCTCGCCAAGAATGCCTTGTTCGCACGTATACAAATGTAGTTAGTCCCGGTCCATTTCTAACACTGAAATGACTACAGTAAAACTTTGTGAATCCCTTCAACTCTTTTGGCACTAAATATGTTTTTGTCTGCAAACAATGTGACCTGCTTTTAAGTTCCTTAAGTTCATATCTAACACGTAAGTGGTGCACAAGCAGTTTGGATCCTGATGAGACGTCGAGTTAGTCGGTGTCTCACCTAGATCCAAACTGTTTGTAAAACAATTGCAGCAAGCTCTGGTGGTAGTGAGTTAATTCCGTCACAGGTTTTTATCATAACGGTATCTATAGGTTGTCGCTAATGTCCCAAACAATTAACCCATTTGCGCCCAGTTGATTATTCCATGTTTATATATTGGATTAGTCCATCTTTTATCTAAGGGGTGTCTGGCCTAAATTTTCAATTTCGTTTTGTTTTATATTGAAATTCCTATCAGCAAACAGTGTAGACTCTGATCAGACGCCGCATTATGCGGCGTCTGATCAGAGTCTACACTGTTTGCATACGCCCCATATATGGGATCGTGGGAGCAAATGGGTTAAACGTTTGCTGTATGGTACACAGTGTTAATTATTTATTTGATGAATATTTATGTAAGGAATAATGATATAATAACATATGTATGGGCTGATTTTTTTATAATGGTCATGACAGAAAGAGTACAATCAGACATACATGTATTTTAATAAGAAAACGGAGTCGACGGAACAGAGGATTTCTACATGAGCCGCCTGATCCGGATCTACTCTGTTTTCAAAGACGTCCAAAATGTGTATATATCCGGTAAATTGCTAATGTAATTTAATCTATTCTCACCTTGTACCGTCAGGATGTATATCGCTTGACACTTAGAAGAAGAAACATTTTGTACGATTAAACCTGTCTTAAGCGGTCATCGAAAAGGTATATTTATGAGTTTGTAAGGCAGGTGGTTGCTAAATGCAGTTTAAAAAAATGTAGAAAGCTCGCATATGAGCTTTCTGCATTACGTTTGCCACCTGCTTTTTAAGAATCCTGTGTTCAGTAAGTGAATGACCGCTTAAGACAGGTTTTACTGTACAGATAATTGTAAAAAAACAATCTTTTCTAACCCGCATTGTATCTCAGAACCTGGCTCGAAGTTGCAATTTGTTTGGATTCAGATCTTATGTAAAATTATCCACCATCTGATTTGGGAAATGTCCGACAAGTAGAACAAGAGAATATCCTCTGAAGTTGGCAGGCGATTCTTTCGAAGCAGATATTAATTTTGCAGTTCTAAAGGCAGGAATTCATTCCAAGAATCGTTTTGTAATTAATTAATTCCATAGATTACAGAGCCCTTTCAAGTTTAATTAAGTAATTTTAAATGGTTCAAAAGCTCCATTTCATATGTATGGTACGTTCAAAGCCTAATACTTTCACATTACCCTTTACCCTTACAGTGGGGGACACGAGTCACTAAAGTCCTTTGCAAACAGTGTAGACCCAGATGAGATGGCTCCTAGAGGAGCCCTCTCATCAGGGTCTGCACTGTTTGTTATGTTTACACTTTTCCCGAAATATTCACTGTAAGCTTCACCTGTTTGAATTTTGGAACAGTCTATTTGAAAATTCAGTATTGTAAGGATTAACACTTCACCTCATGCATATTCATTTATCAAATAATGACATCATGAATCTTCGCTGATTTTGTTTTTAGCTCGTCTGTTTCGAAGAAATCGCGTAACTCCGGCGTCCGCATCGTCGTCGTTGTCGTCCGAAATCTTAACATTGACCATAACTTCTTCAAATTTTAATTTACAACCTTCATTTTTGGTATGCATGTTCATCTTGACAATGACGACACGAGCGTTGACACCCGCTTGCGGTGCTCTTGTTTAAAACAAATGTTTATGACAGAAACCGTAGAATCAGGTCTATATAAACTGAGCAGACCCTGATTTAGACGATTCTAGATCCGTTTGAACTAAGCCGTTTGAGCTGGGTTTACACTGTTTGCAAAGGCGTGAAAAAGGGGCGTTTCTATCAGGTAAAAAGGCATATTCTGTAACGCATTCTTTCACTGACGAATTGCGGTTATGTGAGCACTATATGAACAGTTTTGATCCAGATTGGACTTTGAATGATTCAGCGTCATATCAGGATCCAGACTGTTTGATGCCATGAGTATATACTTGAAACAATTAGGAAGAAATGAAAAGTCAAAACTTAAATAATAAAACCCGGTAATTGTTTTGCAGACGACTAAATTTGGTAGCGAAATATTTAATTTTATGTTATGAAAACGCCTTTTCACGTCTTTAAAAACAAAGCAGGCCCAGATCCGAAGGCCCCTGTGACGATAAAGGTGTTAAAAGTCATATTGATGGAGTGAAGCGTTAACCCTTCGCTTGCTATTCACGTCAATATACCTATCTGTAAATAGTGAATACCCAGATGAGACAGCTCCTGCAGGAGCTGTCTCATCAGGGTCTGCACTATTTACAAGTTGATTGTGCAACCAGTGCACTCCACAGAAGTGAATGCACAGCGAAATACGTGTACACAGTGAAGTTATATGTAAATATACAACAGGGCATGGGTAAAGAAGGAGAAATGCATTTTAAAATTCAGCAAGCGAAGGGTTAAGACGGATGACAGCTTAAAACAATATGAAAGTAGTGCTGAATATCTGCGTTTCTTTCTACCAGCATTAACCTATTCCCTCATATTGACGACTTTTGATTTTGAAAAATTGTCACTCTGAAACCATTGTGATATATTTATCACAATGGTTTCAAACAAAAAAATATAAAATTTTCCTTTTCTCTAGATAATGCTCCTTTTCGGTAGATTTATTCAAAGAGGTTGTATCTAAAAATGTCCTATGAGGTAATGGGTCAAGCTACCACCTGTCTTAAACCCTTTTAACCATTTCCTTCATACAAACGCTCTTTACACATTTGCAAACAGAGAAGACCCAGAACAGACGGTTCCTACAGGAGCTTATGACGTGACATTGACCAGACTCTACATATGTCAGAGCAAACAATTCCATTGAAAATATTACATAGTGAAGTTTCAGCTAATAAATATTCGTGATATCGTTATTTCTTACATGAATACTGTACCGGGAAAGGTTAATAAATATTCGTAATCTTGTTTTCTAAGTTCATATACCCTTATAGGGTGACTAGGCATAAATATTTTACCTTTAAATCCTCTACTCAGTGAATATTCATGTTAGAAATGATGACACCATGAATATTAATTAGCGGAATTTTAATGAATGGGTTAGATAGAATACTTTCCTTTTTATCCATGTACGTACTTCGGAACAGACCCTGAAACAGGTCGATTCTATATGACCCTTTGATCAGGGTCTTCTCTGTTTGCAAAGGCATGGGAGGGTGTACTAGTTGATAAACCCATTCCCACTTGGGCTATTTTTAGACCTAACCTCTTTGAAAAAGCCTACCCAAAAAGGAGCATGTACTAGAGAAAAGAAAATATTTAGAATTAACCATTGTGATAAATAGAGCATTTGCTCCTATGGAGCAAATGATCTATTTATCAGAATGGTTTCACAAAGTGACTTTTACAGAGGCGTCAATATGCGGGAATGGGTTAAGGAACCGCGTAAGTGTTAATAAACCGCTTTAGATAAGTTCCACTGTAATGCTACGCTCTATATATATGATAAATGGCGAATAAACTGACCTCAAAATGGCAGCTAACAGACAGCGTCACTTGCCAATAACTCACCTGATCATATACATGGGTCATAGGCAAACTGTGTAGACCCAGATCAGAGGGCTCTTGAAGGAACCCTCTGATCAAACGGTTTGGACGGTTTGCTATATCAATCAATGTATGGGGATTTCACTAGCATATATTTATCTTGCAAGGAAATGAATAGGTTCCAAATTTCATTTCGGACTACATCTAGTTTATTGTATATACCGTAAAACCATAATTCACAGTGGCAAAGACAGGTGGTAGCTTAATGCAGGACGAAAGTTATGCAGAAAGCTCCTTTAGTAGCTTTCTGTATAACTTTGACCCTGCATTAAGCAACCATCTGCTTATAACGACAGCCATGTTTATTCATTAAGTGGTCGCATTAGAGGGGTTGTATTGTACTATTGGCGTTTAAAAGTTAAAAGCTATAATTTTGGTTCTCTCGTAGATGAACTAAACAACCCGCTTCGCTTTCGTGTGAACTTGTTTAAAACGTAAATCTTATCATTCATCCCCAATAACGAAACTATGATAACCTTTGCAAACAGTTTGGATCAGGATGAGACGCCGAGTAACTCGGCGTTTTATCAGGATACAAACACTGTTTGTGACTAATTATATTTCTCGAAACAAAAAAAGAAGAAAATTCAAATTTAAAACTTTAGCATACAACAAATTCTGCAGACGACAAAATATGGCAGTGAAAGTGTTAACCGAATTCACTGATTTATGTTTTGTCGTTTCTACTTTTGTGGCCTACGAAAACAAGTGTTACAAATACGCTCAAAGCTAAGATGAAAGTGAACTTGCCAGATGGTGATGTTGTTAAGACGTCAAGAAAGGTAGCAATGGCACATACTGCCGGGACCCTTCCTCCTTTGAACCATCTGTGGCGGTAGAAAACGTGCCGAGCTTTTTCTTATATCAGGCTTTTAACATATCTACAACATATGTAATTTGTATTCTAACCCTTCTCCTGTTAATAGTGACCGGACTGACATTTACAAACAGCTTGGATTCACATGAGACGCCGAGTAACTCGACGTCTCATCAGAATCGAAGCAAGTTGATACTCGGCCAATCGTTTCTCAAATGCCTGATGAAATCAGAAGTGGTTACGTGCCCCAGATCCAAAGTTGAGAGTACATTACTATTTTACATTGGGTAATGGCTTGGAATATTATGATTGCACATGGTACAAATGAAACTCGTAACAAACTGCCATTTCAACGTTAACCCTTTCCCTGTTCTATGTTTATTCCAAATTTCAATACCTAATTAATTAATATCCATGGACAAAATAGTTATAATGGAAGGTGGAATATTGTAGCCATTTTAGACCTATCAGATTCCATCAGCAAACAGAGCAGACCCTGATCAGACTGCTCCTATAGGAGCCGTCTGATCTGGGTCTACTCTGTTTGCAAATGCGTGAAAGTCTGGGTGATGTTTTCTATCGCAAATATGTTTACTGGTGACTTAACGATGATGTCTAATATAAGTATGCACCTGCTTATTGCGGAGCGAAGGTAATGTAGAACGCTCCAAAAGGGAGCTTTTCTCTATACGTTTCATCCTGCATTAAGCTACTTGGCGACCGAAAAATATCCTTCCTTAAGTGGTCATTGACGTTTTACTGTAGTACCAAAATGAATGCTTCTAGTCATTTATAAAACGGATATAAAGTGATATCCATGCGTCTGTGTGCCCGTTTGTAAGAAAATCCATGTATGTTGTTCGAATAAACAAAACTTTTTAATGGAGCCTCCGAACCTTCTATTATATAGTGACCCAGATCAAACAGGATTCACTCGCATGTACTTGTGTTGTAAAGGGTGTTTTCTTTTGGCAGAGAACTCTTTGAGATAATGCTTAACCTTTTACAGATAGATAATTAGGCTTATTCATGCACAGTGGAACCCCTCTAATGCGACGACTTAATGAATAAACACGACTCGTTAAAAGCAAGTGGTTGCTTAATGCAGGACAAAAGTAATGCAGGAAGCTCCTCTAGGAGCGTTCTGCATTACTTTCGTCCTGCATCAAGCTATCACCTGCCTCTAAGACCCAATTATACGTCATTTTGGTGGTCGCATTAGAGGGATTTTTGCAAACAAAGTAGACTGGGATAAGACGGCTTCTGTTGGGTCTGCTCTGTGTCAGGGTATGGAAATATATAGATTTCTACCAAAACCAAAACCCATGTGTTCATATATATGGTACACCTTTATAAAAGTTCAGCTAAGAAATATGCATGATGTCATTATTTCTCACATAACTATTTATGGGGTAGAGGTTTAAATAATCAATGTATACGAATTCGGCGGGTGAGTGATATCTGCAAGCAGTATAGACAAAGATCTTAAAAATATAACTACATTGTACATACTTTACTTTTGTTAATTCAATTATTACCGGTCGAGTTTTATTAGCGGATTCAATTAGCGGATTTCATTAGAATCGGATTCCACGCCCGCAGAAAATACCGCTATTCTATATGTATACAATAGATTATTGTATACATGTATAATAGCGGTGTTTTCTGCGGGCGTCGAATTCTTTTGTACAGAGTAGTGGAAGAGATGTTCATTTAATAGTTCTAGAATAACGACTATTTCCAGATTGACAGTTATATGTTGTAATACGTAACATATGAATTAACCTATTCCCATATGTTGACGTCTCTGCGTAAGTCACTTTTTGAAATCATTGTGATAAATAGGACATTTTCTCCAAAGGAGCAAATTCTCTATTTATCGCAATAGTTTCAAATCTTAACATTTCTAAAATGTTCATTTGTTCTGGTAAATGCTCCTTTTTATATTTATTCAAAGAGGTTGGATCTAAAACAGTCTTTGAGGGAATAGGCTAATGTCTAAGAAAAAAAACCTCGATTCTTGATCACAAACGTTGGACCCTAGGACCCCGAAAAACGAGACATCATTGTACTGATTTACCGACTTTTACTCCCTGTTAGCAATCAGCAAAGCGTAAATGTCCAACATGGCAAAAGATCAAAGACACATTTAACCCTTATAATGATATGCGTGTCCTGACTGGTATTTGCAAATACCTTGAACGAGATGAGACGCTGAGTAACTCAGCGTCTAATCGGGATCAAAACTGCCTGACACTCGGTCAATAGTTCCTTAAAAACTTGAACCAATCGGTAGTTAGTAAATCCTGTCATATATTAGAGCTTGAGTGAAGCATTATCTGTATATATAATCTCGCCATTCTGACAACTAAGGGATGTACAATGACATAAATACGCTTCCGTAGAGCAACCTCAGTGTCCGTCAAAGGTAGATCAAAGAAACAGGTGAACAGTTTCGTTTGCAAACAGCTTGGATCTTGATGAGATGTCACGTAACTAGGTGTCTCATCCAGATCCAAGCCGCTGGATACTTGCACACTAGTTCCTTACTAAAGCACCATGCTGTAAGTCGAATATCGCCACTCTGACAAGCTAAGGGATGGACTTTGACATAAATATGCTTCCGTAGAGCAACCTCAATGCCCGTCAAAGGTAGATCAAAGAAGCAGATGAACAGTCTTACCTGCATTAACCATTAGTATGCTAAAAATAGTGTCAGCTCAAACTCTTAGGTTCTTAAAGTTTTACTTACTTCCGGTTCGTTCACCATTTTAAGAAACGTATCACAGTTCGGATCCTGTTGAGATGCCGAGTTACTCAGCATTTATTCTAGATCTAAGCTGTTTGGTAATGTGAGCCCGGCAGCGCTAGGCAGGTTTAGGCTTAATACTGGTGATTATCTGAGACAGGTAGCAAATAATAACAATCTCGTAAACAGACAACACGTGGGAACTTGAGCAGAGAATTCCACAACGAGTTATCTCCCCTTTCAAAACGTGCCAAGAACGCTTTTGTATGAACAATCAGATTCCAACCTTGATGCCAATCAGCAGTTTACGGTGACGCAAAACGTTATTTAGTTTTTCCCAAATGCACCTTGCATAACTTTCCAAACAACTTAACTCTTTGCGCGCTAGCGGCGAAACTGTGATTACCTATGCAAACAGTTTGGATCCAGATGAGACGCCGCATAATGCGGCGTCTCATCAGGATCCAAACTGTTTGTCATCTTGACAATATTTTTGCAAAAAAATGAGAGAAAGTTTAATTTAAGAATTGAAGCAGACGACAAGTGTTACAGACGAAAAATTACTTAGCATGCAAAGAGTTAATTAACCATATTCCTGATCCCAAATATCTGCCTGCTAAGTGCGACCTAACTGGCATTTGGAAATAGTTTGGATCCAGATGAGACGCAGAGTAACCCGGCCTCAAATCGGGTTAAAATATGTTTGACCCTCTGTCAATAGTTTCTCAAAAGATTTGTCGCATCGGAAAGTAGTCCTAAAGCACAAGTTCCAAATTGGAGCAGCCTCCAGTTTTTCACAGCGTGGGTTAATACTGACCATACATGCACTTGTTTTCCAACTATTTTGTTTGTTTCATTTCAGTGACTGGCATCCTGTCATGGAACCCAGAGGAAAATCCATATTATTTTCATTCCAATGTTGTGTAAGTTACCAGGGGTACAATCATATTGTATCACTTCGCAATCTAGTACATTCATTTATTAACATATTTTCCATCATATTCATAAATAATGTGTCGAGGCCAGACTGTACAGTAAACCCTCTCTATTACGGCCACTGAATTGTGTTAATAAGTTGGTATTTAGGGCAGTTGGCTGCTTAAAGCAAGGTGAAAGTAAAACAGAACGCTCCTATAGGAGCGTTCTGTTTTACTTTCACCTTGCTTTAAGCAGCCACCTGCATTTGTCACAAAATACTTGATGTAATTTAGTGGCCATTATAGAGAGGTTTTACTGTATTATGGTCAAAGCTCAGTAGATATGTGTGCCCTTCATATATAATAGAAACCGGCATACTTTTCTTTGGAAACAATACTCGTAGTAGCTGCTTTATATATTCGTCGCTTCTTTATTATATTCAATCAAACATACACAATAATATATATGTCATATTGCCGTGTGCCATTCGTCGTGCAAAAGTTGTTTTTAACCATTTAACGTCCATATTAGGCCTAAATAAGGTCAACTCGTATTGCCCGATTGGGATTCGAACCCACAGCTTTGATGGGCTAAGCGAGTGTACACTAAATGTCACAACAACATTCGCTCCAGATATCCTGCAAATCAAATAGCAATTGGGTTGCTTCATAGCGGGTATTTTGGAAAGTTTTCTAATTGTCATCTGAAAACCATTTTTAAACAAAATAAATAAAATGAAGACATTAGATCTCCGCACATTTTAAAGGAACAAACCCCAACAGACATATAACTCGTGATTGATAGAAACAGTGATTTGCCTTTTCAAGGCGGCGTCTGATCTAGGACAGCATTGTTTGTTGTGGTGCATACTGGCAACATTGGTGAAGAAAGAGTTTAATGGGTTGAATTCAAAACCAGACGGACTCGAGTAAACTCATCGCTGTCTTTTTTCTTCAGATATATTCCATACTGCTCCAGTGACACCTGGAGCGGGACTGCTCCCATGGGCACCAATGGCAACGGTGAGTATCAAATAAATTACAAAATACATCTGAACCTCTTATCTCTAAAGTTACCACTTAGTGAATACACATGTGCATCTTTTCAAGCAGGTGATTGCTTAATGAAGGATGAAAGTAATACAGAAAGCTCCTATGGGAGCTTTCTGCATTACACTCATCCTGCATTGAACTTCTACATGCCTTGAAGACACATACTTAGAGCTCTTTTAGTGGTCGGTTTAGAGAGGTTTTACAGTATCCCTTATTTAGTTATACATCTTGCATGATATAATTTTGAACCTTTCAAACAATAAACAGCGTGTATTCTGATCAGTCACCGTATATTACTTGTCGTGGCTGTTTTTGGTCTACAGTGATTCGCGGCCAGTTTTAGGATATTGATTTTTCTTCAGGTGTTCAGATTTTATCCCATATAGAAAGTATAATTCAAAATTACAATAAGCATATATAGTTACACAGCACTACCCTAATGATAAAAAGTAGATTATTTTAAATACGCATTTGATAAACAAAAACGTGTATTTGGGCAAATTCGTATGCAAATTCGTATCAAATGAATATGCATGATGTCTATATTTCTTAATGGTTATTGATAATGTTAAACCTTGTATTTTCAGAGTTTGCTTTCATGGGGTCGCTTATACTGGAGCAAGTCATTAAAGATCTCATTCCAAGAGGACTGAAACGGGCAACTAAATTGATACTCACGGGAAGCAGGTATGTTGGCCATTTTTGCTTTGGACTTTTGCGCTAACGCTTTACTCCATAGAGACGCTAAGCCTTTTATTGCATTTGCAAACAAAGTAGACCCACATCTATAGGAACCGTTTGAACAGGGTCTGCTCTATTTGCTTATGGAGTAATATAGAACTGATTCTACAAGTTCTGCCATGACCATTTTTTTCTGTGTTCACGTGCACTTATAAAAAGCCACGTAATATTCATAATTAGATTCAATATGTCATTACATGTATTTCTTATATGAATATTCATGGAGTGAAGGGTTAACCCTTATCGTGCTGTGTATGAATAATACTGACACACAGTAGAGGCTGTCTTAAGAGACCTTATATTGATTGGACACGGGTATCTTAAAAAAACCCAGGTAGTTGCTTAATGCAGGACATATGTAATGCAGAAAGCTCCTACTGTCTTACTTTTCTCTGTATTAACCCATTCCCTCATATTGACGGCTTTTAACGCCTCTATAAAAGTCACTTTGTGAAACCATTGTGATAAATAGAGCATTTGCTCCTATAGGAGCAAATGCTCTATTTATCTCAATGGTTTCAAACTACAAAATTCTGAATTTTTCCTTTTCTTTAGTTAATGCTCATTTTCGGTAGATTTATTCAAAGAGGTTGTTTCTAAAAATAGCCTATGAGGTAATGGGTTAAGCTACATCTGCCTTACAGACCCCTAATTAGACCCCTTTTAATGGACGCTTAAGACAGGTTCTACTGTAGCTGTTTCCTTGCTTATTTTCGATTTGTTCAAGCTTCTGATAAATTAATGACCAAGTGTCAAACAGCTGTGATCCTGACGAGATCAAACAGCTGTGATCCTGGCGAGAAGCCGATTTGATTCTGGATCCAAGCTGATAGCTAATGGCAGGTCGTAATAGGCAGACTAAGGATTATACAATGTTAGAGAAAGCGAACGATTCCCAGGACTGAAAAGCACTTTTGCCAAACTCATTAGAGACTCATTTGTGTTGAAAAGGAACTATCTACCAATAACTACATGTTATATTTTATGCTGAACAATCTCAATAGTATTTTGTCTTATTTATTACGTATCATTTATGTGTAAAATTGTCTTTTGGATTAGATCCTCGTTTAGAGCTGTAGATAAGAGTGGTATTGAGGAATTTTAACCCATTACCTCATAGGCTATTTTAGACCCAATATCTCATAGGCTATTTTAGACACAGCCTCCTCGAATGAATGTTTTAGAATTGTTTTAGTTTTGAAACCATTGTGATAAAAAGAGCATTTGCTCCATAGGAGCAAATGCTCTATTTATCACAATGGTTTCAAAAAATGACTTTACAGAGGCATCAAAGGCATCAATGTTGAGGAAATACTCTTAATATGTGTCTGCTAATTTCCTATTCTGTTGGTCCCCATTAGCATCGCTTCTCCAAGACGAGTCCTATAAGTAATAAGTACGAACAATATAGGATTTGGCTGAGAAATAAGAGACATTAATATATATCAGCACCTCTCTTATCTAAAGGTGTTTTTTTTTTTTTATATCTTTGCCTCATGAATATTTATACAAACATATATGACTTCATAAAAAGGATAAAGGCTTTTTCTATAATGGAAGAAACTGTATTTAATGTCTTAAGCAAACAGACAAAACCTGTTCAGACATCTCCTGCATGAGTCATCTGATGTGGGTTTAATCTATTTGCGAAGCCATCAAATGCGTATCTATGGAATAACGGGTCTGCATTGTTTGTCATTCAAAATCCTCTGGCAAATTTAAGGATTTCATACTATTTCACTTTGAATTTGTTTAGGGTTGAAAGTGTTAAATTGAAAGTGTTAAATGTGTGTTTCAGTGCGGGAGGTACGGGTGTACTCATTAATCTAGATAGGGTAGCCAACCAAATGGCGGAATTAGCTCCGGGAGTAGAGGTACGGGGAATCGCAGATTCAGGCTGGTTCCTGGATTATCCCCAGTACAAGAACAAAGATTGTGTGGAGGCATTGTCCTGTGCGCCGATGGACGGGACGAAGCGGGGAATCAAGTGAGTATACTTCTGCGTTTTCTATCAAGAGTTGTCATTCTTGCAATTTCCAACAATTATGGAGATCGTGGTGGGAAGCCAAACTTCAGAATGAGATCAACTTGATTAAAACTAAGACATTAATATTTATATAAACCCTTTGAACACTACGGACCAATTTGTGACGGCTTTTGCGACCAGTTTTGGTCCACATAAGACGCAAAGTAACTTGGCATCTCATTAACAACCTGTTTGATACTATGTTAATGTTTATTTTCAAAATACATGTAAAACCCCTATAAACCGGACGATCAAATTAGTATCAATATCGATTTTTAATACAGGTGACAGCTTAATGCAAGGTGAAAGTCATACAGAAAGCTCCTCTAGGAGCTTTTTGTATGACTTTCACCCTGCATTAAGCAGCTACCTGCATAAACATATCTAAATTCTTCTCCACTAGAATTCCGGTTTAGAGGGGTTTTACATGTAAAGCGAAGAAATATTCCCTCCATTATGAATTTTATTTAATTTAATAGCGGTTTGTTTGCTCGAAAATGAGACGTGAAACTATCGGGAAACACGCAGAACAATGCAAGTTCCCCTTGATGACTATGTGTCTCGACTTGTAAAACTGTCTCGTATGTTCTCGTTTATTCTTCTCTTCTATCAGCCTTGAATGAGACTCCAACGTACCATACGCGGCTTGTTAGTCGTCATATTTGTTTACTTTCTTTTAGGGCAGACGTGACGATCACGTCACAGCAGCTCATTTGCATATAGTGGACGATCAGGGATCAAGGGATTCCCGTAGTAAACCCCGTTCATGTCTTCGAAAAGAAACTCTGAGCATCGCGACTTATTTGCTAGTGTTTTAAAACCATGACTTTTATCGAACAATAGGCCTGTTCAGTTATTGATGTCATTGAAACATGTACACATGTGTAAATATGTATGCACGTTCGGATCCACGCACACACAGAGCAATGCGAGAGTGGATAGAAATGTAGACGCGCACACGTACGCACACCACACGACTCCGCGTGACACCACAACACAACACATGGCAGACAGACATGGTTTCACAATGTTACTTTTATTGAGGCGCAAAAATGCGTCACTAGGGGACAATGTGTAAACAACAGTTTGCAATATAGTGTCTTTAAAAACCGTTCAAAGGTACAGAAAAATATAAGTTTCTATCAAAGAAGACATTGTTGGTTCCTAATTAGCTCTAACCTTTAGCATGCTATGGCCCATTTTGTGAAAACCTTTGCAAACAGCTGGGATCCAGATGAGACGCCGAGTAACTCCGTGTCTCATCAGGATCCAAACTGTTCATTACTAAAAAAGTAAATATGTAGAAAAGGGCAATAAAACGTTTGTATTTCAAATATCGCAGGGAAAGTTTTAAGTGGACAAACAATTAAGTTTATGATTGCACTTTACGTTTAAGGTATCCGTCCGATTATTGAAGCCGATATGTTTCCGGAAGCACATGATATAAATTCATTGCCCCCACACTGCTTCTCACACTGTGCTTCGCATGTTTTATTGGGAATTTCTAGCGTGTACGGACGTCTAAACGGTCTTATTTTATTCAGAAATAGGTCAGATTAGTTGCTAGTGGAATACCTGACGCTTTTTTAAACTTCAAATATCGAAATTTTCAGCTATAAGAAGGCTATGGGCCGTTTAATTGTGTTAAGATTAATTGGGCTGTGTGACCCTAATTTCGAGCTTTGATAATGTTGATTTTCGCCTTTGATGTGCCGATAATGAATAAGACAACGATGTGTTATCGCAAAGCCGTAATTACAGTAAAATATCTCTAAACCGGACGTTCAAATCAGTATTAATGCCAGTCTGTAAGACAGGTGGCAGCTTAAGGCAGGGTGAAAGTCATGCAGAAAGCTCCCGTAGGAGCTTTCTGCATGACTTTCACACTGCCTTAAGCAGGCTCAAAACATTTCTTGTGCATATGACGCTATAAGCTAATTAATATTCACAAACACACATTATTTCGTACATGAATTTTCACTTAGTAAAGTTTTAACATTAGCAGAAGACACTTTTAAGGCAGACGATACTCACCCAGACGTTCAAAGAATTCCTGTTGCAGTGGTAGTGGAAAATACAATAAATACTTGTTGACACTTATGGCCACCTGTGAGCTGGCCACGGCTATAGCTGAACCAAGTGGTAACTGTGATGTAAATAGGACATTGTTGTTGAAATTCTTCACCTAGAAGTTTGTCGTCTGCTTTGAAACGTTTTTTGTTATTTAAAATCAAAAAACAAAAACACTTTTTATCATATTGTGCACTTTTCAGAACAATAAGATCATACACGCACCTGAGGTGCACATGGTGATGTTATTACTATGCCGAAGCTTGCACTGGATCAAACCTGTATAAACACTCGAGAGGTTTGCAATCATGTTATGCTAAGGGCAGAGATCAAACGAAATTTAACCTTTATAAGTGCATTAATGGCGAATCTGCAATAACATTGCAAACATTGGATCATGTAGAGACACCAAGTAACTTGGCGTCTAGACGGGATCCAGATCATTTGATAGTTTGACCATTAAAAATCAGTATAGAGTTTATTTAAGAAGTGAAGTAGACGGTTCTTTTTGCAGAAGACACGTTTGTTCAGCCTGCATAAGGTCAAACAATTGCAACTAACTAGGTGTAGAGAACACCTGGCCAAGATTGCGCACACTTCACAGCTACAGCCCTTCTTAACCCTTTGAATGCGGGAAACGAGTGTTCTGACATTTGCAAACAGTGTACACACATATCAGAGGCCTCTGAAAAGGTCTGCACTTTCAACATCCTCTAGAAAATTTAGCCATAAATACTGAAAATGACTCTTATATTGTTAAACACTGATTGGCTATTCCCTTTCAACCCTTACATTGCGGGACACGAGTCACTAATGTCCTTTGCAAACAGTGTAGACCCATCACCAGGGTCTTCACTGTATCAGTTTATCATGTTACACTTTTCCTTAGAAAAATCCCCAGATATTCACAGTAAGCTTTCCCTCAATTTTGGAATAGTCCATTTGAAGATTCATCATTATTATGCTTAAATATTCTGTATTCATAGGGTTACGAATAGGCGACAGATAATCATCTTGTTAACGACCCTCTGTCTATTTAACCCTTACAACGCTCAATTTTCAAATGGACTATTCCAAAACTCAAACAGGTCAAGCTTAAGGTGAATATTTAGAGAATTTAAAAGACAACTGTAACATGACAAACAGTGCAGACCCTAATGAGAGGGCTCCTCTATGAACATTCTCATCTGGGTCTCTGTATACTGTTTGCAAAGGACATAAGTGCCGCGCACTGTTATGGTTAACTCTTTCGTTGCTATGACTGATGATTGTCGTCTGCTGTACTTTTTATTGATTCATGATTCTTCCCTTTTCCCTTCGAGGTATACGGCGTCTCATCTGGTTACAGCCTGTCTGTATACAGTAAAACCTCTCTATAACGGCCACTAAATTACATCAAGTATTGTGTGTTAAAGACAGGTGACTGCTTAAAGCAAGGTGAAAGTAAAACAGAACGCTCCTATAGGAGCGTTCTGTTTTACTTTCACCTTGCTTTAAGCAGCCACCTGTCCTAAATATCAACTAATTAACACAATTTAGTGGCAGTTATAGGGAGGTTTTACTGTAGTTGATTGCAAATTGACAAGCCCTTCATACAGACGTTACAAAAAGAGTAGACTCCAATCAGACGGTCCTATATACAGTAAAACCTCTCTAAACCGGACATTCAGATTAGTATTAAATGTCGATTTTTAGGACAGGTGGCAGCTTAATACAGGGTGAAAGTCATTCAGATAGCCCCAAAGGAGCTCCCTGCATTAAGTAGTACTGTCACCCTGCATAAAGCAGCCACCTGTCTAAAAGTATCTCAAATTCTTCTCTACTAAAGTTCCGGTTTAGAGGGGCGCTACTGTAGATCTGATCCTGCAGTCTTTGTTTAACCCTTTCCCTGTTCTGTATTTAGGCCAAATTTCAATACCTACTGATTCGTACTGAATATTCATTAACAAAATAGTTATAAAGAAATATGGAAGGTGGAATATTGTAGACATTTTAGAAAGCAAAGAAACAGATTTATCGAATTCTATTAGCAAACAGAGCAGACCCTGATCAGACGGCTCCTAAAGGATCCGTCTAATCTGGGTCTACTCTGTTTGCAGATGCGTGAACACACGTTTATATGAGGGAAAACCAACACATCAAGAGAATGAATATCTGTGAAGTGCCCAAATCATGCATAAATGTTCAGTAGGGAAAGGGTTAAGAACGACCTTCATTTAATGCAGCGTCTGTGATAGGTGTATGCTTGAGGAGAACCATTTAAGCTCCATGTTATATACAGTCAACTGGTCCAAATGTTTTGCAATATATCTATCCATTTGTAATAGGGACTGGGAAAGGGGGTATCACAAAAACAAGTGGGTCTACTAAGATCAAGAAGCTTATGCGTACGTTCTCTACATTGCAGATTATGGAGAGGGCGTGTCCCAGAGCCCTGTATGGAGGAGTATCCAGAATCGGAACACTGGCGCTGTTACTTCGGGTACCGCATGTACCCATCTCTCAAAAGTAAGTAATATATACATACCTCAGCCTGAAATCTACAATGAACAGCGTGAGCGCCTACAACGAGCCCTTGATAAGAGGAGTGTCGGGATGGGGGATTATTTACTTTATTTCTCCACCAAATCCACCAAATCCTATCTTGTTGGTACTCATTAGAATTATCCGATAAGCACTGACAAGATAGAGTCTGGCTGAGAAATAAGAGATGTTGATGAAACACAGTTCGCCTCTTGTATAGAGCACTCTGATATGAAGCTTTTTAATTGGCATACACCCTGACAAAACTGATTTTGTTGGATCAGCCTGTATCGCAAGAATTTTAGAGCTCGTAACCGTTTTTCTAAATTTCTATAAATAATATAACACCATAGGTTTTGCACATATGAGTATGAGCAAAAGTAATGCGTGCATGACGTCAGAGAATACTTTATATTCAACCGTGCAATATCACTTTATAATTACACCCTTTCAACTTATGAAACAATCTAACAATTCAAATAAATATTTCGCTGAGAAAGTTAATTTGCTGCTGAAATGGATAAGTTGCTGATGAAGTTAAGACATTTTATTTGATAATTTCCCTAACCATAAATACAGATATACCCTGTAAAGCGACTGCCTAAAAGAGTTATAATTCTGGGCCATAAAGTCTGCTGGTAGCTCAATGCAGCATGAACTTTCTGCATTACTTTCCTCCTGCATTGAGCAACCACCTGTTTAAATGATACCAATGTCTGTTGAATAAAATGTCACTTTAGAAGGGATCTTCTCTATAAGATCATGGACATGACTAATTTTCATTTCAGCTCCATTATACGTGATACAGCATTTGTTTGACGAGGCGCAGATTCTCGTCGACAACGTGTTCGAGCAGACTCACATCAGGGGAGACCACTCTGCAGCTCTTGTAACGAAATCCCAGTGGCAGTATTTACACCACCTTGGTCAGGAGGTGCGCCGTACACTTGAAAATGTGTCGTAAGTTGCTTCTCGATTTTGCTTGAGTTTACCGTCTTGTAATTAGGTATTATAAGGTTTGTTCGAAATAATACGATAATACTTTGTTGTACAACAAGAAATGATAAGTATTGACGAAAACGGTTTATTTTGTAACTTATGGTCACTTTGTTTCGATATAAGTTCAATATGACAATCGTCTTAAGAATGATTGACATAATCAAAGCAATCGTTTATGATTTTATTGATATATGCATTTATTGTAGAAACTCATGTTTTTTACAGAATATTTTCATTTTATCAAAGGTTTGCCCACACACAGATTCGTTTTCGATGTGTGATGTAATAATTCACACAATGTATTCAAATTCCCATGAAACATTTATCTATTTGCAGTGCTGTGTTTGCGCCATCTTGTCTTTCGCACGAGGTTCTAACGCGGATAGACTGGTTCAACATCAGCATTAATAACATAAAACTGGGCCAGTCCATCTATTGCTGGGAGAACAGCTATAAATACGACAAGTGCATGCTGAGCACCAAAACGACCAAGTAAGTGCCACTCAAAAGGGGCGTAATCCTTTCACACATGAAAATGCATTTAACCCTTATGTTTATTTTAAATTTTAATACCTACTGAATAGTCATAGACAAAATAGTTATAATGAAAAATGGAAGGTGGAATATTGTAGCAAAGAAACAGAACTAAAAAATTCCAATAACAAACAGAGCAGACCCTAATCAGACGGCTCCTATAGGAGCTGTCTAATCTGGGTCTACTCTGTTTGCAAATGAATGAAAAAGTGTTTATATGAAGGAAGGGGTTAAGAAATAACGACATCGTTATTGTATACCTGTACTTATTTGCTGATTTTTTTATAATGGCATATAATATGAACAAGTGGTATTTGAATCTGATCTATATAATATTCCATAATCAAACAGCAGAACCTAATCAGACGTCGGATCTGAGTCTACTCTGTGTTGCAAATGTGTCAAAATGTATTTCTAAGGAGAAAAGAGTTAATGATAATATAGAAATTTCAAATGGGAAAGGCTATTAAAGATTTGATAGAGTTTGATAAAAACTTTGGATATTAAAACTTATGTGTTATAACATGAAGGGCGGTTTTAAGGGACACATCAACTGGCATGTTTGATCCGTCTAGATTACTCACTCAGCGCTTAGGTATCCTGAAATTAAACTAAAAATGTGTAACGATTTTACTTTCAGCGCGATAGAACCAATCAATGATACTCCTCAAGGCGATTCGCCCAGCACCGGAGGTTCAAAGTCAGACAAGAAGAAAAAGAGAAGGAAGAATAAAAAGAAACGAAAAAAGAATAAGAACAAAGGACGCAGCAAGAATGACGCAAGCCGACGGAAACGAAAGAGAAGTAAGAACGCTATAGAACTTACGCTATAGAACTTCCCGAAAAGGGAACATTACTATGGTTATACGACAGAGAGCCAGAATCTGACCAGACACATGAATTAAAATACAGCAGAACCTGTTCTAAGTGACCATTTATTTATTGAACATAAAGAGTCTTAAAAACAGGTGATTACTTAATGCATTAAGCTACCACTTGCCTTACAGACCCATAATTAGACCTCTTTTTCTACTGTAATTGTTTTCCCCAAAAGTAACTAAATTAGAACAAAAGTCAGCCATGAGGTGCCACTGAAAGTCTGCAATAACACAGAAGCAGAACTGAAGTACGCGCGCAGATGTTATATACGTACACACAGAACATTCATACAACTTCCTTTCCTGCTCAACACCGATATCCTGTCTGCGTTATATGACCAATAAGACGAGTCTCATCAAGATCTGAAATGTTTGCCACCCGACCATATTTCTTGCAAAGAAATAGGAGACATTTTATTTTAAGAATTGAAGCAGACAAAATTGTTGCACGCGAAAAAATACTTGCAAGGATTTAATGCCCAATTAAATGTTATATGCTTTCACTGTACATGTATATACAAATATTTTACATTACCATTAGCTTGTGAACATTTTGTCGTATTACTTTTTTTTCTTTCCTTTCATATTTGTTTCTGTCGTTTCCAGGACGTCGAAAGAGCCGAACCAGGCGACATCATAGTGGAAGTTGTTTCCACCATCTTATAGACTCATGTCCACTCCCACAATGCAATACTTCCTGTCCTAAATATAGAAACAGGTTTACTGGCAACGAGATGGATTTCTTCAAAATGTTTATTCGATATGGCATAGACAAAAAGGAAATTGCCGAACTTCTGAACAAAGACCCTTCATCTGTTGAACGTATGGATGATAATACAATCACATCACTAATAATGAACTATGTTGCTAAAAATGGATGAAACCACGTTCTAAGTGTCTACTACCGGGTTCAGTACGCCAGGTATGGTTATGCAAGGATTTGTCTGCAGGTCAACCTATGGGAAAGGAAACACATATCAATTGTGTGGAACTGAAAGAAGTGTATTCCATGGTTGTATGTGAAGACAAAAAGAATGGTTGTGGCATATGAAAACATGCGTTTTTATTATAGTCTCAAACTAAAAGAGACTTTGGAAAACGGTGAGCAGCAATGGCTGCACAGCCTGTGGTCAGTATTATAACAACAGTGTATAACAAAAGGGTAAACAATGTCAAGTGATCATGTTTAACAATTATCTGTTCTTTAATTAGGGCTTTTAACTCATCGGTACATTTGACAAGACTCACGGGAGTTTTTGGCCATGGGAGAAACTTAATTCACGTCTATATAACAGCATATTCCGACGGAAACTGTAGGATCTGATCTATATTATATTATAAACAAACAGAGTATCCCCTGATCAGACAGATATCCTGCAGGATATACTCTGTTGGCAAAGACGTTAAAAGCAGTATTAATAAGGGTTAACCTAATTAATTTCCGTGAAAGAGATAATGTCAGCATGAATTATTATTTAACACTTTCGCTGCCAACTTTTGTCGTCTGCAAACTTTGTCGTCTGCTACAATTTTCAATTTTCATTTTTTTTCTTTTTTTTTCGTTTCATAAAATACTAACAGTAACAAACAGTTTGGATCCTGATGAGACGCCGAGTTATTCGGCGTCTCATCTGGATCCAAACTGTTTGCATAGGTATTGACAGATGCGGCATTGGCAGCGAAAGGGTTAAATGATTTTACAATGGCATATGACATATGGAAAGTATAACCATGGAAGGAACTAATCAAGTAATGGTTTAATTAGTATGTCTGTGATTTCCTTTCGTACATAACTTGTGTTAGTACACCACATTTCACAAATTAAAAATGCTGTTGGTTCTTGTATGATAAAGTTAAGGGCAGACGTTGGAGATTACTAATAAATTACTTTCATGAAACACACACGTATGCTTAAAACATTATTATCACCAGAGGAAATTCGATTATTTAATTCAAGGCCTGGAAATCGTATGGCACTAGCTAACGGCCAGCGAGTGTCCCGTTTAATTTTCTGACAACATTGCATTTTGACCGAGATAATAACTAAAGAATCAAACATTCATATTCATAGTATAATAATACAATTTACATTCGAATTTCTTATAGGGTTACTTATAAGAATTGTCCATTAATGTTCTTAAACGTTGCTCTCTAATTTCCGTTTCCGTTTTCGTTTATGTATTATTTTGTTAGCTTGTTTCATTTTTACAAACATGTTCATACTCGTTTTCATATTTCCCATAATTTAAAGAAGACAGACATTAAGTGTAACATTGTCAGGTTGTCCGAACTATGGTATTTCAGAATCTTTAACCTATTAAAAGTCATTTTTGAAACCATTGTGATAAATAGAGCAATGCTCTATTTATCACAATGTTTTCAAAACTACACAATCCTAAAATTCGTTTTCTATGCTCCTTTTCAGTAGATTTATTCAAAGAGGTTGGGCCTTAAAAATAGCCGATGAGATTTTCGCATTTGTTTTAGATATTAACCCTTTACCTGTAAGAAAATATGACAACGAATATTAATGAGATGAATTTTAATAATAGCATATGGACACAACAACGTTTGGCCATGACAGAAACTGTAGAATCAGATCTATATCATTTTATAAGCAAACAGCAGCCGTGCAGACCTAGATCAGACAACTCCTACAGGAATGGGTTAATCTAATGCATGAGGGTCAGTCTTCAGCTGTGGGTTGTTCCCCCTTTCTGATAAACCCAAATAAAAGAAGTTGGTCTTTTTTTCAGTACTCAGTTACTTTCACTGTGTCACATTCTTAGAAATGGTTTGATATCTACAAATTAGCCAGTCATGAACTTTGTAAAGACGGCATAGAGAGATGTATTACGAAAATTCATAATACCACATGGCTTTTTGAGATCAAATTTACTAATGCAGTACAGAGAGGTCAACTTTTAATAGGACTAACATATACAATGTATTAGGAGTGTATCCAGGGGACATAACTAAATGGTTAAGAATATTATAATTAAATTATCATATTATGGTCATCATATGATAATGTATGAGCCATAATCATTTGAAAATGAAAATCGTTCGTATCATATAGACTTACTTGTTTATCGTGTGTATATTACTTACGGCGCATTATAACAGAACTGTTAGCTAAATTAATAAATACCCTACTCTCTATACTGTATATTTACGCTTACCTCAGCAGGTTCCTGTACGGACCGTCAGAGCAGGATCTTCTCTGTTTGCTTATGATATGATATAGATAGGATTCAGATCTACAGTTTCTGCCATGGCCAAAAATTCCTGTGCCCATGTGCTTTTATAACAATTAATCTATTTAATACTCGTGATGTCATTATTTTTACATGAATATTTATGGAGTAAAGATTAATGCTCCACAAACAACAAAACTGACTTAGAGTGTGATTGGATTTAGTCATTCATTACAAAAGACCTCCTCTTCCGTTATTCATTTATGACATTTGAAAATACATGTAAAGACTGGCTACAACGACCTCTTAAAAGGAATAACTATTCATGTTAGAGATAATGACATCATGAATATTAATTACATAATTTTTTATAATGACATTTTTATATGAACACAGGACACTTTGGCTCAGGAAGAAACTGTAAAATCGGATACATATTATACCATACGCAAAGAAAGGAGACCTTGATCTGGGTCTATTCTATTTACAGAGGCGTTAAATGGTATTTATGTGATAGAAAGCGTTAACATTTAGCCTGATGAAAACAATAACCTCTAGAATATTAATTAGCTTAATGGACACAATATATTTTGCTCATGGCTGAACTGTAGAATCATATCTATATCATTCCATGAGCAAACATGAGTCATTTGATCTGGGGTTACTGTTTGAATAATAGTTCAAAAGGTGTGTCTTTTAGTTAATGGTCAATGAAGGTGGTTGACGATGCAGGATGAATGGGAGCTTTGTGCTTTATTGTTCTGCAGAAAACTGCTACATATTCTTGCAAAAGACCGCCATTATGCAAACGGTGAAGGTTGTTTTTTATTTGGCTATTTACATATGGTTATTTTCTTTGGTTATGTACAAAGTCAACTAATAACACAAGACAACACTCTGGGCAAATGGTTTTTTTAATTGGCAATCAAGAAACTTTTCTTTGGTTATGTACAAAGTCAACTGATAACACAACTTAAAGTCTAATACAACACTCTAGACAAATGTTTTTTTTTTAATTGGCAATCAAGAAACTATCACGAATGATTAGAGAAACGCCGACTTTATTTTATTTTTTACAAAAATTTGGTGTTTTTCAAAAGCACAGTCACTTTTATGTCAAAAGTTTATGGTGAGTTTTATCACAAGGCTCACAATGGAAAAGCCGAAAATTTTAACTATCGACAGTCTCAGGGTAATGTTTTGCTATATCAGTAAAGATCACATGATTTTGGTCACGTGACAGAACGTTGTATTATCCATATAAATACGAGTATTTGTGACTATTACCTCCAGAGGGCTCTGTATGTCTAAGCCATACCAGTAGCATTATTTTAATCCTCTACTCCATGAATACTCATATAAAAATGACATCACGAATATTAATAAGATTAATTGTTTTAACATCACATGGACACAGGAATTGTTGGCCATTGCAGTAAACGCAGAATCGTACCTATATTGTATCATAAGCAACTGAGCAGACCTTGATCTGGGTCTAATCTGTTTGCAAAGGTGTTAAAAGGCTTATTCATAAAGTGTAAGGATTAAATTTACATTTATGCTACTATTTTTGTCAGGTACATTATTTGAACCAATTCCAGTTAGGGTAGCCCCACTTAACCATTTACTCCATAGAGACACCATTTTACACCCGTACAAATAGGGTGGACCAATATCAGATGACCATGAGCATCGATAAAGGGTCTACTCTGTTTGTTAATGGACTTACATAGATCTGATTCTACATTTTTTCCATTGCCAAAACGTTTCTTGCTCATGTGTCATATTGAGCTAATTAGTTTTAATTCATACATTATTTCTCACATGAATATTCAGAGAGTAAAGGGTTAAAAAAAGTTCGTATTAACAGATGTTTCGGGTAGATTTGAAACAATGTGTTATACTAGGCACTTATTTGTTCGATAACACCTTTAGATGTATATTTACTGCTAGCGTCCATTTTTTTTCAAAGGAATTATTAACCTTTTCTTTATATAACCACCTGGTTAATGCCTTTGCAAACATAATAGAGCCAGAGTAGACGGCTTCTGTAGGAACATTCTGATCAGGGTCTGCTATGTTTGTTTATGAAATTGTAATAGGTCTGGCTTTACAGTTTCTACCAATACCAACAAATCCGGTGTACATATGACATAAAAAAATAGTTAAAACCCCTGTAATACAACCACTTAATGACTAGACATGGCTGCCTTTATAAGTAGGTAGCTGCATTAAGCTGCCACCTGCATTTGCCACTGTGAATTATGACCCTTTTTGTTGGTCGCATTAGAGGGGTTTTACTGTACATGTAATTAATGTTCATGATAGTATTATGCCTTACATGAATATTCATGGAATAACGGTTTAACAACCTTTACTACAACGGAGCCCCAGATCTATTTTATTCCATAAGCAAAATTAGCAGACTCTGACCAGGCAGCTCGGAGAGCTTGGTCCACTCTGCAATGCCTTAACTCTTTACTCCATAAATAAGCATTTCTATGCCTTTGCAAACAGAGTAGACCCATATTAGACGGCTCCTATAGGTGCCGTTTGATCAGGGTCTGTTTTGGTTCCTTATGATGATATAATTTATATATATGATTCTCCAGTTTCTGTCATGGTCAAAGATTCCTGTGGCAATGTGCTACATTGTCATTTCGTGTGTGGCTCTCCCTGTTTGACTATTTTTCCATATGAATTATAACAAATAATGTAATTGATATTCATGACGTCATTATATCTTACATGACTATTATTCATGGAGTAAAGGGTTAAGTGTGTCTCTATTAGATAAAGGTTATATTATGATAGTGTTTGTCAGTATTTGGAAATGTGATTCTTGTTTAGGTTTTATATTGTGAGATATATACAACTGAAACCATCATTTAACCATTTACCTCATACATACGCTTTTTAACACTTTTGCAAACAGAGTAGACCCAGACCTTACGATAGTTTCAGTAATTTCCGATCTTTAGTGAAATGACCCCCTGATGTATAAAATATGAAACTCTAATGTATAGATGTGTAAACCATATTTCTTCAATAACCATAATATGAAAACGAACTTACAACACTTACGGACTATTGCTAACTATAGGAAAGAAATACTTTTACAGGCCGACGTGTTTCAACTATTACTTAATATATATACATTTTAATGCCTTTGCAAACAGAGCAGGCCTAGATCAGGCGGTTCCTGTAGGAGCTGTCTGATCAGGGTCAGTTCTGTTTGCTTATAAATAATATAGATGTAATCCTTAGTTTCTACAAGTGCTCATACGCCATAACAAAAAATAAACCTTTAATTAATATTCCATCATGTCGTTTTTTTCTGAAATAATTATTCATGGAGTAAAGGGTTTGAAAAGGATCAGGCTTACTTTACAGATCATTTACCTGTAGAATTTCACAACGAAGATTGGAAGTAATACAACAGGAAATAATTTGTTTTGTACATATGCATTGTCAAAAGGAGTTTGTTTGTGTTTTTGCCATTTGCTTGGATCCGTATGAGTTGCTTTATAAATTGGTGTAATATCAGGAAAGGAAACAAACTGCTTGATTCTCTGATAGGTGTTTTGAAAAGAAATGGGTCCATGCTTATCAAGCTTTTAGTTGAGTCTGAGTTTCGTTCTCAAGCTTTTGATTGGTCAGAGGCTCAAATCTGACCAATCAAAAACTTGAGAACGAACTCAGACTCAACTAAAAGTTTTATAAGCATGGACCATGGAAGAAAGCTTGTTTACCTCTTACTTGATTGAGATGCTTTTACAAACAGAATATACACATGCCACTCGGCTCCTGTAGGACCCCTCTGATCAGGTTCTGTTTTGTTTGCTTATGAATTATATAGATCCAATTCTACATTTTCTATCAATGTCAAATGTTCTTTTGTTTGTATGCCATTATAAACATTCGGGTAATTAATAATGATATCATTATTTCTTATTTGAATATTCATCAGGTGAAAGGGTTAAGAAATGGCATAAACGTTCTTCAGTCAAACATGGCCAAGTCTGGCAAAGGTTGAATGTCTTAAATTTGAGATACAGTCGGACTTCTAAAACAGCCACTCACTGAATACTCATAGATGTCTTTAAAAGAGGTGGATGCTTAATGCAGGACAAAAGTAATAAAGAAGGCTCTGTAAACTGTCTGCATAACCTTTGTTATACCATTAACCCATTCCATCCTACTGAGGCATTTTGACGCCTATGTAAAATGGAAAAGTAGTAAAGTCAAGCAGGCAATTTTTTGAAACCATTGTGATCAATAGAGCATTTGCTCCATAGGAGCAATTGCTCTATTGATCACAATGGTTTCAAAGCTATATAATTTTTTAACAATTTCCTTTTTCTAGTATATGCTCCTTTTCATTAGATTTATTCAAAGATGTTGGATCTTAAATAGTCTAGGAAGGAATGGGTTAAGCAATCACATACATAAAGGTCCTTGAATTCTTTGGAGCGGCTGCTGCCGGTGGTCTAACTGTACTGTGGGCAAAATTTATCAAAGTTAATATGAGTCATATGTGTTTGCGATGATCATATTTTCTTTACGGGTATTTTGCATGTTTTCATTTTGTAAATATATTTACTGATCTTTCTGTCAATAAAAATGTAATTGTGTTGGACGATGGTGTCATTTTTTATTTGTCTTGAATTTCCTTAAATGATTTGAAATGGATTCCGTAAACAAACTAGAAACTGTAATTTCTGTCGGTCACTATCCGGCATCGTTAACCCAGTATTGCATGAATATTCGTGTCGGATACAAGGACATCATGAATATTGGTAATGTCTGTAATAGCGTATGAAGGAGATTTTAACCATGGCAGAAACTGTACATTCAGATATTTATATTCCTATAAGAAAGTTAGACTATCACATTTACAATACAAATTTATACATTACTATTTAACAACATTAGGTATTATTCAGCTTGCCACTGTGTCACATGAATTTTATTTAGATAAAACGACGTTAGACGCCTTTATAAACGCGATCAAATTTTGGATATTTCGTCAATCTAGATTTACGTGTCCTTGATTTACAGAAATTATACCATGAAGTCTTGCTAATGTGACCACATAACCCATTCCCTCATATTGACGACTTTGGACGACTCTGTAAAAGTAAAAGTACATTGTGATAAATAGAGCATTAGCTCCTATAGGGGCAAATGCTCTATTTATCACAATGGTTTCAATACTACTAAAATCCTAAATGTTTCCTTTTCTCTAGTAAATGCTCCTTTTCGGTAGATTTATTCAAAGAAGTTAGATCTAAAAATAGCCTATGAGGTAATGGGATAATGTGTCAACGCAGGAGTCTGTAAAACAGGTGAATGCTTTATACAGGACAAAAGTAAAGCAGAAAGCTCCTATATAATCTTTTGTATAACGCTTGCCTTGTATTAATCTACTACCTGTTATAAAAATATCCAGAATTATACTTCTTTTAAATGGGTTTATTAGCGAGACGTTGCTGTACCATGCCCGTATACAGTACCACTGTACGCATAATCAACTACATGTATAACTAGTCTGCAAACATTAATTCAGTTCTAGGAATGGTGTCAATTTGAAAGATAACATCTTGATATCGTTTTCATTGCAAGAGCATTATGCAACCAGCACTGTCCTTCCTGCTACACTGTCCCTTCTACACTGTCCTTCCTGTTATACTGCCCTAACAGCTATACCGTCCTTCGTCGGGACCTAGAAAAGGAAGACATCTCTACGAAGATTCCTTCATGGATGACTGCGATATCAATGTGTCGTATCCGATCCGTTTGAATTCAATAGATATATTCTGATTATATTTTCGAGAACCACTGGCACAAGATAAAAAAGACTACAGGTGCACAATGTTAGCACAAGTACGCATTCTGTTCACGTAAATGTGTACCACGGTACTGTATGTGTACATTTTGGTACATTTCAAGTGCACTTTGCTGCCAAATGGGTGAAGTTGCGAGGCCTAAACATGCCAAAGCGGTACTTGCAGAAACTCGTATGGAACCCGAACTATATCCTATAGGTTCACAATGTTAGCACAAGTACGCCTTCTGTTCACGTAAATGTGTACCACGGTACTGTATGTGTATTTTTTGGTACATTTCAAGTGCACTTTGTTGCCAAATGTGTGAAGTATGGAGGCCTAAACATGTCAAGCGGTACTTTTCAGATATATGTCAGTATATCTTCACATGACCCTCAACTCTCAACTGACCTATCGGTATAAGAGCGAGTTTGTCTATAAGACGGGAACTAGCTTACTCTAGGACGGCAGTAATGCAGAGAGCTCCTAAAGCTTTTAAAATTCATTAATTTTTATCTCCATCATCTTCCCTCATAAACACGACTGTTGTTTTTACACCTTTGAAAAATGTGGAAGTCGCCTGACCAGGGTATGCTCTGTTTGCTCATGAACTTATGACAGACTCTACAAATTCTTCCAGTACCGAAACTATGCTGTATACATATGCTAGTATACACATTAAACTAATAAATATTCAAGATGTTATTATTTCTTACTTGAGCACTGCAGAAGTATTGACCCATTCCCTCATATTGACGCCTTTTGAAGCCTTTACAAAAGTCACCTATAGGAGCAAATGCTCTATTTATCACAATGGTTTCATACTACAGAATTCTTAAATTTTCTTTTTCTCTAGTTAATGCTCCTTTTCGGTAGATTTATTCAAAGTGGTTGGATCTAAATATAGCCTATGAGGGAATGGGTCAAAGGGTTGTGGTCTCTCTACTGTATGAATATGGAAAAATAGTCAAACAGGGAGAGCCACACACGAAATGACACCGCACCAAACACCATCTAACAAGAAACGGTAAAGCCATAGGGGCCAACTTTAACGTGCAGGCAACACAAGGGTTTAAACTGAATACATAGTATAATATTTTTTATTACATCTGTTACTTTACGCTACGCTAAATCTGGGACTATCAATGCAATCAGTTTGGATCCAGATGAGATGCCGAGTAACTCAGCGTATCGTCGGGATCCAAACTGTTTAACACTGTGACACTTATTGTTTTGTTTTAAAAAACAAAAAAAAGATATGGAAGAAACATAACTTTTCGAATTTGGCAATGGACACTATTTGCAGACGACAACTGCTTAAAGAGCTAAATTTTAAAGATACGGTTCAAGTGCCAGGCTTCCGAGTGATACAGTTAAACGTTTCCAAAGCGACCATGTTAAAGAGGCTTACTTCTAGGTCTCAAAATCAGATGGTAACTTAATGTAGGACTAAAGTTATGCAGAAAACTCCTATAGAAGCATTACTTTCATCCTGCCCTGCAGTAAGCAACCACCTGTTTTAAAGACAAGAACATCTAATCTTTAAGTGGTGACTTTAGAGAGGTTCTACTGTAGATGCGTACATCCGTACTCAGTGGACATACCAACAAATTCCTTACCGCTTCATATACCGCCTGCTGTAAATAGATATACTGTTCATTTCTTTACTGAAATTAACGCTTAGATATTCCGTCAGTATACCCCCCCAAAGAGCAATATATCTGCAACTGACCAGCTTCTACTGGGATTTTTGTTAATCAGCTGTGAGTGTAGGGGACTTTGTTTTCTCCGTAATAACAGGGAATCATACGCAATCATAGTGAGTGTATTAAGTATATTACGCATATATTACACACGCATAGTGTGTGAATACAACATCTTTGGATGCACATGCAACAAAGGAAATATAAAGGGCTTCTTAGAACACAGTTGTCCGTTGATACAGTCAGTCTGTAGAGCGTCTATAGATATGAACGTAATCATCATGGGAAAAGATATGTGGATTACGCTAGTGATACTCTTAGCATTGGCTGGTTCAGGTAAGTAAATTGTAACATTATCTCGCGATATGATGAATATTTATGTAAGAAAAATTCCTGTATAAATATATATTAGCTGAAATTTCATAATAGTAATATAACAAGAAAGTTTTCTACCAAGGCAGAAAATGTCAACTTCCATAAGCAAATACAAAATGGTTAACTCATTTGCTCCCAGTGGATTCTTCCATGCTTATAGATTGGATTAGGCTACATGTATCTTTTCTCTAAGGGATGTCTGGTCTAAATTTTCATTTTTGTTTTGTTTTATATTGAATTTCCTATCGGCAAACAGTGTAGACTCTGATCAGACGCCGCATTATGCGACGTCTGATCAGAGTCTACACTGTTTGCCTACGTCCCTTATAAGGGATCGTGGGAGCAAATGGGTTAATGCACGTCGGTGCACATCTTAGCCCTTTACATAATGAGTATTCGTGACAGAAAGTGAGTGAGTGAGTGAGTGAGTGAGTTGAGAATAACATTGTGAATATCTATTACCTATTTTTTACAATAGCTTGTTGAATAATTATGGTACATTTTGACTATGGTAGAAACTTGTATTTGATCTGAAATATTCCATAAGCAAACAGGACAGACCCTGACCAGACCCTGACTTACTACATATTCAAAATTCAACCTATAATCTGGGTGTCTACTAAAATACAATCATGGTGTCAAACAATTTGGATCCTGATGAGATGCCGAGTTACTCAGCGTCTCGTCTGGATCCAAACTGTTTTGAAGTGTAATCATGGATCCGCTAGCACGCTACAGGCTGGTTTTATTTCCTGCATGAGTAACAATATAATAAACAACAGCTTGAGTGACCAAAACATGTTTGTCATAATATCAGATTTCAAATTAAAACCACTTCAAGGATGTGTGGCTCAGAAGTGCGATAACAAGTGTATTTGGACTATATACAATAAAACCTTTCTTAACCCATCTCTTGCTGAATTTTTAAAATACAGTTCTCCTTCTTTACCCATGCCCTGTTGTATAATTACATACATCTTCACTGTATACAAGTATTTCGCTGTGCAATCACTGCTGTGGAGTGCACTGGTTGCACAATCAACTTGTAAATAGTGTAGACCCAGATGAGACAGCTCCTGCAGGAGCTGTCTCATCTGGGTCTTCACTATTTACAGATAGGTATATTGACGTGAATAGCAAGCGAAGGGTTAAGTGGCCACTCACTGTATAAGCATGGATGTCTTTAACAGCGGGTGACTGCTGAACCCCTTTCCCTCGTATAAACGTATTTTCACGCATTTGCAAACAAAGTAGACCCAGATCAAACAGCTCCTATAGGAGCCGTCTGATTAGGGTCTGGTCTGTTTGCTAATTGGAATTTGAGTGACCTGTTTCTTTACTACATGTATTTAAAATAGCTGCAATGACCCACCTTCCATATTTCATTGTAACTAGTTTGCCCATGAAAATTCAGTAGGTACATGTATCGACATTTGGAATAAACATAGAGCAGGGAAAGGGCTCATGCAATACGGAAGTAATGCAGAAAGCTCCTACTGGACTTTTCTGCATAACTTTCGCCCTGCATTAAACTGTGACCTGCCTATTCGACTTTTTGTGGTCGCATTAGAGGGGTTTACTATTTTAAAGTACTTTTGATATATGTTTACCTGACCCTATCTTACAGAAAATCATTAGAATGGCATCGGAGAGGTTGCATCTTATTTACATAAACTGAATTCTCCGTATGTTTACATCAGCATATAAAAAACGAGATAAGAAGCTTACTTAGACAATATAGTAACTTATTTTTATATACACCATACCCTACACACCACTGTCTCCTCTAGGAACCCTCTCATCTGGGTCTACACTGTTTGCAAAGGAAAAGAACAAGTGTCCCGCACTCAAGGGGATAAGAGTGCATTTGATGTGGGCCCAGGAAATACTTATAGTGCTACTTGTTGTTATCTTCCCGATCAAACACATTGTTCATTTCATACGAACTTATCTGACTAGTAACCAGGCCAGAACTAATCCCAATGCGTGGGGGTGTTGTACATGGGATTGGATGACAAGGTTTTGCAGTATATAATCTAAGGCTATAGTCACAATGGAGACGCATTTACGACCACCTTAAGACAGATTGTTGAGATCGTACGCCAAGCCATTGGTATTCGTACGAAGGTTCCACAATCCATTCCAACCTGTTGTGTGGATACGTGGTCTATGTCTAGTCGCTGGTAATCTTTAGGCAGTCGCTGGTGATCGCACGACAGTCGTAGGTAATTGTACAAAGGTCGCTGACAGTCGTACGATTGTAGGGAAGATCACCAACGACCAGTTAAAGATTGTTGGAAACCTTCGTACAACGATCGCACGATTACCCTCCCATCTAAGGTAACCTCTTAAACAGGCGACCAGTTCGATCGTAAGGAGGTTGATGTGCATGATTAACAACCTCACTACGACTGAAATTGGTCGCACGACTAGAACTGATTACCGACGACTACTGAAGACCACCCGCGATTATCAGTGATTTGTCATGCGACAAGAGGACACTTGAATCGTAAACAGGTCACAAGTGGTGGAAAGCCTAGTGGGACTGGGCCCTGAGGTTGTTGTACATGATCAACAACCTCTCTACTACTGAAATACGACTGAAATTGGTCGCACGGCTGGAAACGATTACCAACGATTAATGAAGACCACCTGCGATTATCAGTGATTTGTCGTGCGACTTTCGCACGAATATCGGCGACAAATCTTAAACAGGTCTTAAGTGGTCGTAAGGCCTAGTGAGACTGGGCCCTAATGCCATATTCCTAGATATTTACAAAACAGTACCATGCCAATCAATAAAGGAAATGCATATATGAACAACTCTCTGAGAAAAGGTTCTTATTGTACTGTAAACTGTGGAGATCCAGATCAGATATGACGTCTATGAGGAGGTATTGGGTCAAGTGTTGCACTGCATGAAATACAGAGAAAACAATATTACAGATTCGGATGAGGTAAAGAGCCTGATCAACCGGTTAGTCAGCTTGCGTGTATACATTGTTTACAACGCAATAAGGCCATTTCCTCCAGAAAACGGGTCATTTAAAGTATAATACAGTAAAACCTCTCTAAACCGGAATTCAAGTAGAGAAGAATTAAGATACTTTTAGGCAGGTGGCTGCTTAATACAGGATGAAAGTCATGCAGAAAGCTCCTTTCTGCTTGACTTTCACCCTGCATTAAGCTGCCACCGGTCTCCCAGACCGATATCTATACTAAATTTAATGTCCGGTTTATAGAGGTTTTACTGTACATAAAGCTGCCACCAAAAGGAGGTATAATATTGGGCATGTAAGGCAGGTGGTAGATTAATTCAAGTCAAAAAATTGACCTGTATTATGCAACCATCTGCTTTATAAGATTCCCGTGTCCAGTCAATACAAGGTCATTTAACCGTATCCTTATTATAGACGCTTGCCAGTAGGCCTAGACCTATATTGCACGGAGCCATCTGATCAGGATCGGCTCTCTTTGCTTATGAAATTATAAAAGATCTGAACATACAGCTTTAAAAAAGACAAGTATGCACATGCTATTATAAAACATTAGCTAATAAATATTCATGATATCATTATTTCTGACATGAATATTCAACAGGTAGCATTAAAAAAAGACAGTTTGTACTTCGTCATTCGAATAACGATATGCAAAATGTTTCGCTCTTGAAGACTTCGCCAAATGAATGCATACTATGCAGAGAAGGAACCTGTAAGTTGAAACTAAAGTTCTTTTCCGCTGTGACCCATTCTTTAAGGAAAAATGGGAAAACAATTAAGGAAAACAGTCTAAAGCTGTTTGACTGCTATCCAATAATAAATGAAACATCTGGGGGGAAAAGAGACGGGATTGGTTGTAATAGTGATTTTTTGTTTGCGATGTCAATACAATCAAACTCTTATACATATGAATGACACTAACAGACCTTTATCAGACAACTCCTACAGCAGCCGTCTGATCTGAGTCTATTCTATTTCAAAGTCGTAAGAAACGGGGTTATCAATAAAGGGTTAACCCATTTGCTCCCAGTGGATTCTTTCATGTTTATAAATTGGATTAGTCCATTTTTTATCCAAGGGATGTCTGGTCTAAATTTTCATTTTATTTTTTATTTTATTATGAATTTCTTATCAGCAAACAGTGTAGACTCTGATCTAATGCGGCGTCTGATCAGAATCTACACTGTTTGCCTACGTCCCATATAAGAGATCGTGGGAGCAAACGGGTTAAATGCTGTGTGTATTTTTGTAATGCATATGCTACTATAATAAATACTTACTTACTTATATTATATACTAACTTACTTAATAAATACAACCATGTTATTTTTCATAGTGTTCCCAGAATGTCCACAGACCGTGAGTAAGTATTGTTTATGTCTTAAGCAGGATAACCGCATGATCACAACATGATACGTAGGTCCTATAATACTAGCAAGTCAATAAAATACGAACCCGGATGTTGCATATCTGTAAACTATTTGTTTCTGATGAAGTAAATATTCCAAAATAGGGAATTAATATAATACATAAATACTTAAACTGCTCTGATCTAATATTTCGACCACTAAGGGCCTTTGTCAAAGATTATCATGTCAAAATACACGTCACATTTTTGTTACATGCATTCAGCCATAAAATCAAAGAGAATAATTGTCTTTGATTTTATGGCTGAATGCATGTAACAAAAATGTGACGTGTATTTTGACATGATAATCTTTGACAAAGGCCCTTAGTGGTCGAAATATTAGATCAGAGCAGTTTAAGTATTTATGTATTTGTTTCTGCTTCATGCGTTCTATATCAAAGGCTATTCTGTACTTCAGTGAAAATGTCGATTTAATGCAGGTCTAAAATAATGCTTTAAGTTCCTATAGGAGCTTTCAACATTACTTTCGACCTGCATTAAGCTGTCCCGTGTGTTTCTAGATGTGCATAGTGATACATTTTAGAACAGTTCTGTATTGTATATATTGGAATGACCGAAGTTTTACTTCGATTTATCTTGAAGTTCGAGTTATATGAGCTGGAGATATCGAAGCTCAGCTGTACTGTATGTCGATGAACTTCATGCATGCACTTTAGCAGCAATGTTATTCTGTCTCAAGGGTCGTTTCGCTTGAGAGAACTATCTGTCTCGCATATCCTTTTGTGAAAATATATTCTATTTCAATGGTTATTCCTGTTGTGCATCATTTATATTCATGTAGCTCTACTTGAGACGTCTGTCTCGAAAGTGCTTTTGTGACAATACGATTCTATTCCAAGGGAAATTTCTGTTGCGTGTCCTTTAACCCATTCCCGCATAGGCTATTTTTAGATACAACCTCTTTGAATAAATCTACCGAAAAGAAGCATTAACTAGAGAAAAGGATTTTTTTAGAATTTCGTAGTTTGAAACCATTGTGATAAATAGAGCATTTGCTCCTATGGGAGCAAATGCCCTATTTATGACAATGGTTTCACAAAGTGACTTTTACAGACTCGTCAAAAGTCGTCAATATGAGGGAATGGGTTTATTGCCATGTGGTTGAACGTCAATGGTGACTGTATGTCACATGCTCTCAGCGACAGTGTATTTCTACTTCAAATATCAAATCATGTCGAAAGTCCTTTACCCCATTACTCTATAGGTACGCCTTTTAACACTTTTACAAGCAGAGTAGACCCAGATCAAACGCCTAAACCCATTACCTCACAGGCTAATTTTAGATTCGACCTCTTTGAATAAATCTACCGAAAAGGAGCATTAACTAGAGAAAAGGCAAATTTTAGAAGTTTGTAAATGCGCTATTTATCACAATGGTTTCAAGAAGTGACTATAGAAAGTTGTGACAAGAGGCGTATAAAGGCTTATTTATGGAGGAAAGGGTTAACACCTTTACAAACGGAGTAGACCCAGATCGGATGGCTACTATATGTGTCATCTAATAGGGATCTCCTCTGTTTGCTTCTGGAATAATATACTACAGTAAAACTTCGATTATCCGAACACTAAAATACGTATTATTATCGATGTTTAAGACAGGTGGCAGCTTAATGCATGGTTAAAGTCATGCAGAAAGCTCCTCTAGGAGCTTTCTGCATGACTTTCACCATGCATTAAGCAGCCACCTGCCTAAAAGGGTCTAAATTCTTCTATACCGAAAATTCGAATAATCGAGGTTTTACTGTATGTAGGTCTTATTCTAAGTACAGCTTCTACCATGGCCAAAAGTTCGTGTTCATATGACATTATAAAAAAAATGTCTGACTAGTATTCATGATTATATTAGTTCTTACATGAGCATTTATTGATTAAAGGGTTCAGTGGCATTTTTTTTTCTTCAAAATTCTTATTGTGGTGCTTGTCTGTTGGTCGATTTTATGAATTAAGTATCAGAAGACTTTACTTGTTTAAATCATAAAACTTCACGCATTTTGATAAAATAACAACCATTCTTTTCTAAACAATTTATTTAAAAAATTATTCTGTTAAACACCAGCACGGCATTCAACAGGTGGAATACTCTTAATTTGCAATTATCATATATTCTAACTCCCTATAGGCTTTAAAATTTGTTATCAGTAGTTAGAATATTGCATTCACGCCCTCTTTCACATACTAAAATCGTCCATTCTTCACCAAAGCCTATGCTATGGTCATTCTTTAGAAACTCCTAGAAGAGACGGCTGTCAGAATATCAGAACGTACGGCTTGGTGGAGAAATAAAGAATGCATTCTGTTTAATAATTAATTCAAGCATCGTATCAATATTTCTTCTTATATTATTTTTTACAAGAAACGAAAAAGATTAAATTCTTCAAAAACTAAGTGCTCGTAAAACCATTATTTAACCCCCTTTCCCCATGTAAAGGCATTTTCACGCATTTGTAAACAGAGTAGATCCAGCAGATCAGACGGTTCCTGTAGAGGCCGTATGATCAGGATCTGCTCTGTTTGCTTATGAAATTATTATTATCGGTCTATTACGACATATGATCTCTGCAAAGGTACTTTCTACTATTATGACTTTCATTGTACATTAACCCTTTCCTCCTTTACGCCTTTCTACGGCTCTGTAATAACCACTTCTTGAAACCATTGTGATAAATAGAGTATTTGCTCCTATAGGAGCAAATGCTCTATTTATCACAGTGGTTTCAAACTACTAAATTCTAAAAGTTTACTTTTCTCTACTAAATGCTCCTTTTTGGAGGATTCTTTCAAAGAGGTTGGGTCTAAAAATAGCCTATGGAGGAAAGGGTTAAGAGGCCATATGTTGTAAAGACTGATAATGAACTTACTTGAGTTTTGGGATTGTGAGGGTTGTATTGTACCTAGATTCTCTTTAATCTATAAATACTAGACCTTTGCAAACAGAGTAGACCCAGTTATCCTGCATTAAGATACTAACGGCCTAAACGTTCTTTTCAATTCTTCTTTAACCTTTAGCCTGCTATGGGCGGATGAGTGATTACCTATGCAAACAGTTTGGATCCAGATGAGACGCCGAGTAACTCGGCGTCTCATCAGGATCCAATCTGTTTGACACCCTGGTTGCATTTTGGTAGAAAAAAGTATTATAGCTTGAATTTCGAAAATGTAGTAGGTGGAAAAATGTGTAAAAATAAATTGCTCAGCAAGCTAAAGGTTAATAACAGATCAGATAAGCGAGGTTTTATTGTAACGTACTTGCCATACCCCCAATCTCTATAGATTAAAATCGTCTCTCCTTTTGTAATGAACAAATTTAGAAGACCAAAGTCAAATGGCTCCACATGGGCTGTTTGATTAGGATCTATACTATTTGCTACTATGTCATTCTAATTAAAGTTATAAAGCTGGGATCAAATTGCAATATTAAGCTTTACAAACTCATGGAGAAGAGTGTTTCTAAGATGTTTGAATTCTTAGGGTAATTCGGGGATTATCATCTCATGGCTGACAACGAGGGAAAATATGAAAGTGAAATTTACATTTATGACAGAGTTGTCGTCCTTTTCAGCGCATGTTCGCATGTGTTTAAATTACATCTATGACAGAGTTGTCGTCCTTTTATCAGCGCCTGCTCACGTGTTAAAATTACATCTATGGTGGAGTTGTCGTTATTTTCAGCGCCTGCTCACATGTGTTTAAATTACAATTATGATAGAGTTGTCGTCTTTTTCAGTGCCTGCTCACATGTGTTTGGATAGTCAGATATCTGGTTCAAGTGTATACATCGACACATCCGCTGCTGCTGGGACGCAGGATCTGTTGGAAGTTGTGTGCACGTGCACGGCGACAATAGCACAGGCTAAACTTGTTACACTTAATGTAACACAGCAGAATTCCAAGTGTGGTTCGAAGCTATCGTTCAAGTTCAGCTCTGTCGATGGAGCGTTAGAAACAAGTGACTGCATCTCTACCTCTAAACTCTCTGTGCAAAAGCCAGAAGAGGTTCAAATAGATCTTCACAAAACAAAATCACCATTTGGCAGTGATTACTGTATTCAAATGAAAATAGGTGAGTATAAAATACAGGAAACCTAATCTAAAATAGGTGAGTAGAAAATACAGGAAACATAATATAAACCGCACGTTCAATTTAGTATAAATATCGGTCTTGGAGACAGGTGGTGGCTTAATGCAGGGTGAAAGTTATGCAGAAAGCTCCTCTTGCATGACTTTCACCCTGCATTAAGCAGCCACCTGCATAAAAGTATATCAAATTCTTCTCTACTACAATTCCGGTTTAGAGGGGTTTTACTAGAAATAGTTCGCTGCCATGGTCGAATATGTTATCACAAAGGTGAGGAATTTGGATCTAGAAGCGACACCGAGTAACTCGGCGTCTAATCAGGAATCCAACTGGCTGATACCGTGGTAAGTAATATTTCAGAAAGAAAGGTGGGTGAAAATTAAACGAAAACGGTAGCAGAAGAAAATATTTGGCAGCGAAATGGTAAACAAATAGTTTCACTCTTTACATCATTGACAAAAAGCCTGTAAGAAATAGCGAAAGTTTGAATCGTAACCCTTTCCTTGTTCTATAATTATTCCAAATTTCAATAGCTACAGAATATTCATGCATAAAATAGCTATAATGAAATACTGAAGGTGGAATATTATAGTCATTTTAGAAAGTAAAGAAACAGATATATCAAATTCCATTAGCAAACAGAGCAGACCCTGATCAGATGGCTCCTCTAGGAGCCATCTGATCTGGGTCTACTCTGTTTGCAAATGCGTGAAATCACGTTTATATGAGGGAAAGGGTTAATAGCTGAATTTGGTAACACAGATTTTGACCGTAACACAAACTGCCTGCAGAATCATGTATATCATTCATAAGCAAACAGAGTAGACCCTTATCAGCTGAATATTTATGACGTAAAATGTTGCTTTGACAAAATTTGTAGAAGCAGATAATTAAGCCAAAATAGCAGACCCTGGTCAGACCGCTCCTACAATAATCGTCTAATCTGGGTCTACTTTGTTCGCATAAACGTTGATAGGTGTATGAATGGTGTCCGGGGTTAATTACATACAGTATGTGTAGTAATGTCTCTACATAGCTGTAATCAGTGTCAGAATGTCACATCGTTTGCAAATATAATCCTGGATTCTCTCCTTGCAGATTTAACACTTTCCCTGTTCTATGTTTATTTCAAATTTCATTACCCTCTACTGAATATTTATGGACAAAATAGTTATGGAAGGTGGAACATCGTTGCCATTTTAGAAACTAAAGAAACAGATATATCAAATTCCAATAACAAACAGAGCAGGCCCTGATCAGACGGCTCCTATAGGAGCCGTCTGATCTAGGTCTACGCTGTTTACAAATGCGTGAAAAAGTGTTTATATGAGGGAAAGGGTTCCCATCCCATCATATTTAATATAATTAGGATGAGGTGTTTTGGCATTTGAACACAGAGATTTTTGACCTCGACAGAAACATTAGAATTTGATGTACATATGTACATCATTTCTTGACCAGACAGAGCAGACTCTGATCAGACGATCAGACGGTCCCTAGACTCTGATCAGACTCTGATCAGACGGTCCCTAGACGAGCCGTCTGATTTGGGTCTGTTATTTGAAAAATCTATGGAGTAATGGGTTAATAGACACACATGTTTATGCATCAATTTTCTATGACATCGGCGTCTCCTCTTGACCAAATTGTTCGATAGTATAACTCTGTGAGAAGTTTCAGTACTAATTTCGACCCAAAGACGATCAATCGGATAGTGTATAGTGGTCACAATGGACAGGTCCAGATGAACACACTGTCAATTATTTCGCTATCATGTTTAATAGAGATGTGTGGGGCTGACCAGTACCAATGTGACAAGACAGGCACGTGTATAGATAAGGCCGACGTCTGTAACGGTATGCCACAATGTCCGCACGATGATGACGAGACCAACTGCGGTTCAAAAGGTATGTTTCGTCAGCACGTGCTTAAGACACGCCCTTTTGTTTAACCATTTTGTTGTTAAATATTCATGTAAGAAATAATGCATCATGAATATCTATCTGCTGATTATTTATATAGAGGATCTTACATAAGGAGTGTTATTATTCAGAATAACACCGTTTGTTTGGAGCAAATTGATTATAGAGTTTTGGGTTGTGCTGGGTCCGTGTTTTCGGTTGTACCCGAAGTGAAATTTACGAGGCTTTGAATTCGTCAAGGAACCGCCTTTCCGAATTGCAGCCATCAGGAAACCGGCGAACGAAAATTGTTCCATCAAAATCGGAAAATATACAGACTGTCGTAACGATTTAATTTCTTATATTGTCGTTATCATGCATTTGATTTGCTTGGTTTATAATGTAGGTGATTTGCAAAACTAGATGATTGTCCGTTTATTGCTATTTTCATGGATAGACTGGAGTTGGCGTGAACCACAGATATATTAACAAAAGTTTCTTTTGGCCACAAGCTTAAGCTTTCAGAATATTGAACACCAAGCGAAACTCTTTACTAATAGAACTGCAAAATACAGTGGCCCAAATTATAGCAAATTTCTATAGCACAAACCCTATGCCAATATCAGGCACTTAGCCTAAACACAAGATAGCACATAAAGTAGCACTCCAGCAAAATAGCACAAAACGTAGGGACCCGAATGAGGCATGGTGTCCCGTCTTTATAACTAAATGTCTTATTGTTATGTGGCGCCGCAAAATAGCAGTATGGCACCTTTATAGCAAAGCACAAACAAATGTCTTAATGTTATGTGGCGCCGCAAAATAGCAGTATGGCACCTTTATAGCAAAGCACAAACAAATGTCTTAATGTTATGTGGCGCCGCAAAATAGCAGTATGGTACCTTTATAACAAAGCACAAACAAACGTCTTTATATAGCAAAACACAGCCAACTGGCGGGTCCGAAATAACATGGTGCCCCTAACAAATTCAGGTAGGTTGACTGAAGCTGATTTTGATGGAACAATTTTCGTTCGCCGGTTTCCTGATGGCTGCAATTCGGAAAGGCGGTTCCTTGACGACTTCTAAGCCTCGTAAATTTCACTTCGGGTACAACCGAAAACACGGACCCAGCACAACCCAAAACTCTGTAATCAATTTGCTCCAAACAAACGGTGTTATTGTGAATAATAACAATCCTTGTTTGGTATGCAAATTATAATCAAAAGAGAGAAAGCGGGATTTATGGGTAAGTCCATCTGATCAAAAAATCTGTCCAACCTGCGATAACCGCTTCCTCTCTCCTAGTAGCCATAGGAATCAATTTCCGAAGTGTTCATTACAAATTGTTTTTATGAAACGAGTTTGCCTTAATAATATGTAACGAGCTTTAGCGAGTGTCATATTCATTATAGTAAACGAGTCTCGTGGCAACAATTTGTAATGAACACGAATGTAAGATTCTTTTGAACATAATCCTTAAAAATGCCATAGCAAAATTAAAACAGGCTATAGCTGATGGCCATTTCTGCCATTGCTTACAAACAGCGTAGTAATACAATGGACGTTGCGATTGGCTAACGCTTAAATGAGTGATACGATTGGCTAATAATTGCTATTTGCATAACAATGCAATACTAGTGCATTTCCGCGATTTACGGCACTCTGTTACGACACTCCCGGCATATTATGTGATAAAATGGATTATGTACACATGGTGGTTTGGTATTGGTACATGTAGAAACTGTAGAATAGGAGCTAGTATAAGTCCATAAGACGCCGAATTACTCTGTGTCCGTGCAATGGTCCATCATAGTATAACGATATGTTCCGTTCTGTGTGAAATGATATAATTTCGAGATGAATTTGAATAACAAACAGTGCAGACCCTCCTGTAGGCCCTCGAGATCAAGATATACACTACAGTTGAACTTCGATATCTCGAACTTCAAGGGACCATATAACTTAGTTCGAGATAAGAGAGGTTCGACTCATCCGATTTATAATCTGACAAATATCTCAAGTTCACAGCTTAATGCAGGTCTAAAGTAATGCTGAAAGCTCCTGCAGGAGCTTTCAGCATTACTTTAGACCTATATTAAGCTGCCATGTGTGTTTCTAGATATGCCTAGTGATATATTTCAGAAAATATCCTGTATTGTAAATTTTGGAAGGACTGAACTTTTAGTTCGAGTTATCCCGAAGTTCGAGCTATCCGAGTTCGAGATATCGAAGGTCAACTGTATTTGCAAATGCTATCATTTATATGAGTATAATTATGTTCGCTCAATATTCATTTTCTCATTTAGATTTAATCCTTTACCTGCTGAATATTCATGTAAAATGACATCATGAATATGTATAAGCTGAATTTTTTTATAATGCATATTTGTCAAGGTAAATTGTAAAATCATAGCTATATCATGGCATAAGCAAACAGGACAGACCGTGGTCAGACGGTTCCTACAGGAGCCCTCTGGTCTGGGTCTAGTCTATTTGCAAAAGGCGTATAAAGCGTTTATATGTGATGGAATGGTTTAACAAAATACAGTAAAACCCCTCTAAACCTCTAAACCGGAATCCTAGTAGAGAAGAATTTAGATACTTCTAGACAGGTGACTGCTTAATAATGTAGGGTGAAAGTCATGCAGAAAGCTCCTAGAGGAGCTTTCTGCATGACTTTCACCCTGCATTAAGCTGCCACCTGTTTCCAGGACCGATATTTATACTAATATCAACGTCCGGTTTAGAGGGGTTTCACTGTATTTTTAAAAAAAAAAAAAAAAAGAGAAAACTCAAATATAGTAAATAAATAAAACTTTAAAGCATCCGCTAAATATGTATTGACCCCGTATTTAAAAGAACAATGACGTATTATAAACTCATTAAACCAATGATTGGAATCTATCAATCAGAAATACATTACAGTACAGTAAAACCTCAATAATTCGAAATTTAAAAAAAACAATAACTAAACAAGTATTAAAATAGTTAATAGCAGCAATCTAGGGTTTGAGCAGGGTAATTATATTACATGTAAAACCTCTCTTAACCGGCAGTTACATTTAGTAGGAATATCTGTCTTGGAGACAGGTGGCAGCTTAATGCAGGATGAAAGTCACGCAGAAAGCTCCTAGAGGAGCTTTCTGCATGACTTTCACCCTGCATTAAGCAGCCACCTGCCTAAAAGTATCTAAATTATATCTACTAGAATTCCGGTTAAGAGAGGTTATACATGTACATGTATAACGTTGTTTTGTTTTAACGTTACAGCTTGTGCGGAGGGGGGTCACATATGTAAGTCCGGAGAATGTTACGAGGCAGGCACGCAGTGTGATGGAACCGAGGACTGCTCGGATGGCAGTGATGAGTATGGCTGTGGTGAGAGAATATATTATATATTTCGAACAGCAGGCAAACAGGATTGGGGGGATTGGGGGTAACCCATATTCTGATGTGAAAAATAATGTCTGCTAAAATTTGGATCTGGTGCAATTTTGACAACTTTGGATTCCATCAAGCTTTAAGAAACTATTGACCGAGTGTCAAATAGCTCGGAGCCTGATAAGAAGCCGAGTTACTCGGCGTCTCACCTGGATCAAAGCTGTGTACACGTGACACCTTGTAGGCGACGGGTTAGACGTGCGCATGCTCACGCCGCAGCATTTTCAAGCAGAACGCGATGTCTGATCAAGCTTCCATTTTTACGCAAAAGGTCGACCCTCAATCTGCCCAGCCTACCTGACTGGTATTTGGAAACAATTTTGATACACATGAGATACCGGTCAAATGGGCGAGTCATCAAGATGCAAGCCGTATGGTCACTCGGTCAGTAGTTCCTCAAAAGCTTGAAAGACTCGCAAGTAATACTTACTACAGATCAAAGTCGGTACCATACGGTCACCGCCATATAAATATCCACACGGTCTACTAAGATTACTGTCTGCTTTAAGTGCCTTCAATTTAATCTGAACAATCATAACCACGGCATGAACATTATGGGTATAACTGAGCCGCCGAGTTATTCGATGTTTGATCTTGATCCAGACTGTTTGCAAAGATAAACACGTATATATATAGTCCATGGCGGTGAAACAAGTCAGTCTATTTACTATGCGCACGTGCCTAAATATATATCACTAACCACAAATAGATTATATAGTATTAACCAAACTATAATTATATCATTAACCATTACCAAATAATATTTTTATTTATCACATAATCTACCATGCGGGAGTGCCGTAACAGAATGCCGTATTTCGCAGAATTGCACTAGTGCATTTTTTATGCAAATTTTATGCAAATTAGCAAGCCAACCAATCGTAGCGCTCATTTAAAAAGCGTTAGCCAATCATAGCACTCCATGCGCGTCGTCTGTTGTATTGCTATGCTGTTTGTAAAGCAATGGCAGAAACAGCCGTCAGCTAGTTTGTTTTATTTTTGAGGCATTATAAGGATTATGTGATAAAAAGAATCTTACATTCGTGTTCATTATGCATTGTTTTTATAAAACTCGTTTACTATAATACAGTATAGGAAACTCGTTTCATAAAAACAATGTGTAATGAACACTCATGTAAGATCCTCTATATATTATTAATCATTACCAAACTATATATTATTAACCATTACCAAACTCAACTATTACCAAATTATATATATATTATTAACCATTACCAAACTATATATTGTTAACCATTGCCAAACTATATATTATTAACCATTACCAAACTATATATTATTAATCATTACCAAACTATATATTATTAACCATTGCCAAAATATGTATCATTAACCATTATCAAACTATATATAATTAACCATTGCCAATATATGTATCATTAACCATTACCAAACTATATATTATTAACCATTGCCAAATTATGTATCATTAACCATTACCAAAATATATATCATTAACCATTACCAAACTATATATTATAAACATTACCCAAATATATATTATTAACAAAATTAAATATATAATATTAACCATTACCAAACTTTATATTATTAACCATTACCAAATTATATATCTTAACCCTTACCATGTTACATATTGCAGTACCAAAATATATTATAAATAATTCTCATTTTGATTTGAAAGAATCCTCTGCCACTGTAACTTTTGGAAAACATTTTTTAAACAATCAATCCAGACTCTAGAGCTCTCATTCAGTGAACCTTTACTACATGAATATCCGTGTAAGGAATATTAAGTAGCATAATATTTATAATTGCGCACGATTAAGAAACGTTTCGATCAAGCGGAAACCCGTAGAATCGGATCTATATACATGTATTTCACATAATAAGCACAAACAGAACAGATCCTGGACACGCACGCAAACACACACGCATTTTACTTTCAGAAGTGATGACATAATAACTGTTAAATTGTACCGCAGATTACAAATATTTTTAATGTTTGAAGAGTCTGCCCATAACCTTAGAATAATTAGAATCCCTTTTAAAGCGGACGCTCAATGACCAGCAGTTGGTTTCCAGCAGATCGTTGCTTGACACTTTACTCCAAGAAATAATTACATCGTGTATATTATAATGTAGTTAGATTATTTTCTATAATGGTTTATACAGATCAACGGGAAATGTTGGTAATGGCAGAAACGGAAGAATCAGATCTATATTATTTCATAAGCAAAACAGAACAGACCCTAATCAGACAGCTCGTACTGGGGCCATCCAATCTCGGTCTTCTCTGTTTACAAGGACGTAAAAAGGAGTAATTGGGGAGTAAAGGGTTAATGCAGGACGGAAGTCATTCTGTATTTTCTAACAGTATCTGTTTACTTTTGTTTTAGGAGGAAACACAAGTGCTGTAAGTACGACAAAAGGTAAGTTAACTAATTATGTCCCTTATTATCTACGGTACAATCGTCCAGGTCAGACTTAGAGCCCATCCATGTGTCATTGTGTGGGTGGTAGAGGAGCATCACAGACAATGACTAAACTGGTATAAACCATGGACATCCTTGAGGGTTGGAGAGGGGCATCACAGACAATGACTAAACTGGTATAAACCATGGACATCCTTGAGGGTTGGAGAGGGGCATCGCAAACAATAAATATACTGGTGTAAACCATGGACATCCTTGAGGGTTGGAGAGGGGCATCGCAAACAATAAATATACTGGTGTAAACCATGGACATCATTGAGGGTGGGAGAGGGGCATCGCAAACACTAAATATATTGGTGTAAATAAAAATAAGCGAAAGCTCATATAAGACGTAAGCGAATTTACATAAGAAGTAAGCCAATTTTGTAGATATAAGTATCCAGTATGCTAGGTGTCGTCCATTATTTGCCATGGTGAATCTGATATCGTTTTTGTAGACAATTTGTGTTTAGATGAAATGACGAGTAACTCGGTATCGCATCAGGATCAAAACATATACATTGGTCATGTTTTAAATAAAAGGGAAGAAATATCCAACGATGAAAACTGAAGCAGACGACAATGACCACGATATCTGACAGCGAAAGTGTTAATATAAATTATATAGAATCAGGTTATGTTTAAAGTAAACTTTTATTTTAAGAATAGCTGCTTTATTTCTTCATCAAATCCTAAGTTGTGACCATTCTTTAGAACTGTCTCTTCGAGACGATAGTAAACAGTGGTCACGTTCTAAAGAATGTGCACAACAAAATAGTTGGTGGAGAAATGATGATTTAAGTATGTGAAACGACCCCCTTATCAATGGGTATGTGTGTAATATCATCGCCATTCCTGTAACCACAACTTTGACTTCTTTATAATAACTAACCCATTCCCACAACCTCTGTAAAAGCCACTTTTTGAAACCATTGTGATAAATAGAGTATTTGCTCCATAGGAGCAAATGCTCTTTTTATCACAATGGTTTTAAAACTACACACTTCTAAATAGTTTTGGTTTTTTATAGTAAATGCTCCTTTTCAGTAGATCTATTCAAAGATGTTGGGCCTAGAAATAGCCTATGAGGGAATGGGTTAAATCATCGACCGAGAGGTGTACATTTAACATTTCTCAAAAGTGTTCTCCTATTTCATTTAGCCCCAGTTCTGGATCCTATTATAACGGTCAAATGCTTCAAAAGTACGAAATTCACTACTACTACTACTTCTACTACTACCACCACCACCGCCACTACCACAACCAGCACCACTACAACGACACCAACCACTACAACAACCGAAAGCACCACTACAACACCCTCCCCGACCACCACCATTGCGTCAACTACTCCAGTGTCGTCATCATCACCTGCAACAGAACCTCCTACACGGACTTCATCAACAGCATCTTTACCGGACGATACAGGGGGAGAAGCGATTTCTAGTAGCTCTATTTCGACCTCTGCTCACATCGCTCAAACGATGGCCCCGAAAACTGGAACAAACAGTCCGTTAAAAAGGCCAGGTAAGACCAATCTCATTACTTTTCTACCGACAAAATTATAATTTAGCAAGACACTGTTTTTAACACGAAAGAAAATATGCATTTTCAGTAACAGCTTGGCATAATTCAGCTTTTACTAATCCTTTTCGTGAATTGCCGTCCAGTTATGTATACAAGTGACAAGGAACGACAGCGTTGTGCTATGCAGACATGTTATAATTACAATGTATCATCAAACATAACCGGAGACATACCTGTATTTCATAAGACTCTGGCGGAGCAGTTCCGGTTGAATTCTTTTTTTCAAACGTCAACTTTTTCGCTGCCGTCCGTCACGTCATTGACATCGAGCTTTGGCAACGACACAATCACTTCAGTCACGAGTCGCGATCATCTAAGCAAGGATGTCTTCCTGCTTCAAGCAAATAATTTGCATACATAAGAATACAACGGAGGCGGAGCACTGTCCACAATATGGAAAATGTACCTGTGTTATGTATAGAGATAAATGCTTAGTTTTCGGCGTGCCAAGACAAAAACAAGGGATTTACGAGAAGAATCCATTCCCCAAGGCCCACAATGAAAAAACAACTTCCAGTTGAGTAAAGAGCTGACAAACACTGATGAGAATGTATGGATATTGGAATATTATGATGAGGATGCATGGACTGACAACGAATATAAGTGTAGAATTTTATTTGAAGGCAGACCTCCTCCGGAAATAGGCTCTTGTAGAGCACACAGTTCAGACCGACATCTGTCGCTGCGCCTGAGCAGAGTCTGAAATATATCACCGATGTTTGTATAATTATAAATCAGCTGACGAGTGGTAAACAGCACAAGTCTTGATCTGATGTCATGTCTATTAAAAGTGTACGCTAACAGGGAATTCATGATTAAACTTTGAAATTAGTCTGGATCCAGATGAGTAACTCGGCCTCTCATCAGAATCAACTGTTTGGCGTCTGGGCATTTTTGAAACATTGAAGTGAATCTTTTTCTCCAAGAACCGGTTTAGAATAAACGTTACATTCAGAGCGTGTACTTAAGAAGACTGAAACTCTGCTTGTTGTATGCAGTAAAACCCCTCTATACAGGACGTTCGAATTAGTACACACATCAGTCTTGGAGAAAGGTGGAAGCTTAATGCACGGCCAATGTCATAGGTCTCCTATATTAACCCTACGCTCGGGGTCTTCACAGTTTGTCCCATGAACAGGTATCTAGATCGCCAACTGAGCTTAAAAGGTGGACGTGTTTTTGGTTTTGTTTTTTGCTTGGGCGATTCGACATGTGGGAGTACAGGCAAAATGGGCTAATTTGCAAACTAATAGGAGCTGTCTGCATGACATTCACCCTGCATTAAGCAGCCACCTGCCTAAAAGTATCCAAAGTTTTCTCTTCTAGAATTCCGGTTTACAGGGATTTTACTGTATACATTTTGGTAAACATTGGTGAATTAACTTGTACATGTAGTAAGTTTTTATTTGGAATATAAACCCATAACAAGATTTATTTGAATAAGCCAAGTAAAGTAATATTCATTTAAGTCAGACAAATACGGTTATGTTAAATAAATGTGTTCCCTTTTACGGGAAAAATCTAATGGGGTGTTTCATTTATTTCAAGAAATATGAATTATTTATACTCCAGGGCATAACATAACATGTAAACTTTGACTGTCTTATATTAAATAAGACGGTCAACGTTTGCATGTTATGTTATGCATGTCTTATTTATAACTTTATCATTTTAAAGCATTTTCATGTCATATAACTACGAGCTTTTTACACATATCTTCTATATATAAGGGGATCAATATACGCTTCCGTACAAATTACCAAGTTAAAACCTTACTTCTAGCATAAATTATTATCTAGGCTAGAAAAAGTGCAACTGTGTGAATAAAGATATGTAACTAGTGAATTAAATTAGGCTGTTAAATTATGAGACTTATAGTATATTGAATCATTTAATTTGTCGAGAGAATATGTTTACTCATACATGCGTCTCAAATGTAATATGTAATTAGAAATAAAGCTTAAGCAAAATAAAATAAAAATAAAAATATATAAAACCCCACAACTAGAGTTATAGTTTTATTTGAATACAAACCACGCTATATGTAGTTTTATTTTAATATGAAGCACTAGTTTGTATGAATATAACAAGCTTTATATACCCACAACAAGCTAAATATAAACCCACAATAGTTTTATCTGAATTTAAGCCGATAACTTGTATTATTTGAACAAGCTTTATATACCCACAACAAGCTGAGTATAAACCCGCAATAGTTTTATCTGAATTTAAACCCACAACTTGTATTATTTGAATATAGACCCACAACTAGTTTTATTTGAATTTGAATATAGACCCACAACTAGTTTTATTTGAATATAGACCCACAACTAGTTTTATTTGAATATAGACACACACTTAGTTTCACTCGAATATAAACCCACAGTTAGTTTCGCTTGACTATAAACCTACTACTTATTTTATTTAAATATTACCCTACGACTAAAAATGATTTTTTTTATAGAAACCCACATGACTATTTAATCTGTTTTGTCAGTAAATGTTAAGCAGCATGCATGTTTAATATAAAGCAACATCCATGTTTAATTTAAAGCAATATGCATGTTTAATATAAAGCAACATCCATGTTTAATTTAAAGCAATATGCATGTTTAATCCTTCACCTAATGAATATTCATTATAACAATATGAAGGTTAATTAGCAGATTTATTTTTCATAACGGCAGTATGAACAAAGGGTTATTTGATCATTGCAGAACTTGTAGAAATAGATTTACAATAGTTCATTAGAAAACAGATCATATCCTGGTCAGAATTATATATAGGAGTTTGCTAATCTGGTGGGGGTCTACTCTATTTGCAAATACGTAAAAAGCGTCCGTATTGATCAAAGGGTTAGTATAGCCATAACAACAGATAAAGGCACGAACTAAAAATTAATATTGTCATTTCTACACCTATGGTGTCGTTGTTACAGCACATGGTTTGGTTCAGAAATAAAGGAGCCATTCTTGAAAATGTTTTACTATATGTAGTTCATCTTAGCTGGACATCTAGTATAAAGCATTATTCTTCAGTAAACTAAGTTATGTATTTATTATAGTTCACCTAATGATGACATATTTCTCTGTTACATTTGTTATGCCTCAATATATTGATAGGTGTGGTTTTATCTAGTCTGTTCATGAGCAGTTATTAAAAGTGCAACACTACTAATGCCCCCTAGCACCGACTTAAGCGGTATTTATTTTTCAAAACTAATAACATCGAAACTAATGATCCCGAAGGACCAGAAAATATTACAATATTGAGAATGAAGTACGGGACGAATTTTTACGGCCGCCACGCAGTCAAATTTTAAGATCAAATATCAAATTTCTGAAACTTTTACATTGGACATAACTTTTGAACTATAGAGATATAGACACCATATATGACATGTTGCTGCATACTAACATCATTAAGCTTGCTGCAACTTTCAAATTGTGTTATATCAAGATCACATTTCAAGGCCAATGGTCAAAATTGTAGAATTGTACCATTATGACTACTTATGGGATCGATATTTACACTGCATAAATTATACTGTCTTCCATGAGCAACTTGAGTCACAAGAATGGTCCCTGCACGCAGTCACCAGAATTGGGCTGGCTATTTGACACCATGCCAAAATCTCCCAAGTCAATGTTTAAATCAACTGACTGTGACAAAGAGATGATCACAGATTTGGTCAAGAACACAACTAATGTTCTGGAAGATCTCTATAACCATATTGGAACAAGCAACCAGCACACCCGACTGCTGCGGAGTGATATGTCCGGTACGCACGTTTATTTCAACGAAATTGCCAACGAAAAGTCGGAGAAGTCCGGGAAAATCCAAATGGGCACTGTCATGATCCAAACTATCTGTGTGCATATGCCATTATAAATCTATCTATGTGTATATGCCATTATAAAACTTCAGCTAATTAATATTCTTGAAATCATTATTTCTTACACTTATCTATGGAGTATAGGGTTAAAAAACAAAGCTATACTTTTTTGAGTGGCTGTTGAAGATGTGTGTTACCATATGATAATTTATCGAAAAGTCCCTAAAACTTTGTACTTTGCATAACTAGTGCTTGCTTAACCCTTTCGCTGCCAAACTCTGTCGTCTGCTAACTTTGTCGTCTGCTATAAATTTTCATTTTTTTTATTTTCTTCATTTTTGTTTCAAAAACATAGTAACAGTAACAAACAGTTTGGATCCTGATGAGACGCCGAGTTACTCGGCGTCTCATCTGGATCCAAACTGTTTGCTTAGGTAATCACAGATCCGGCATTGACAGCGAAAGGGTTAGTAGTCATGATGTTATTATTTCTTAACATGAATTATTCATCAGGTAAAAGGTTATTACATGATGAAAATTGGAAAAATGTGAAACGGCTTTCTTCAGAAACATTTTCATGCATTTGCAAACAGAGTAGTTCCAGCACAGGCGACATCTGTAAGGCCCGTCTGATCAGGATCTGTTCTGTTTACTTACGGAATGATATAGATCTACAATATCTACCAAAGGCAGCTTATACATACCTTCATTAATATTCATTAGGTAAAAGCTCAAGTTATGATAGAAGAAAACATCAAGCAGTAATTTATCACAAACATATCAAACTGATGTTGTTGTTGTTTTCCAGAGGTCTTGGCGGGTATAGTAATTGGGGCACTGGCGGCCATTGTTATTACAACTGTTATTATTTATGCAGTACACCGCAAACTTACAGGGTAAGTGTTTAGGACTTATATAATTAACCCATTAACCATTTAGATCCAACCTCTTTGAATAAATCTACTGAAAAGGAGCATCTAATAAAGAACCAAGGAAAGGTTCAGTATTATGTAGGTTTGAAAGCATTGTAATAAAAAGAGCATTTGCTCATATATGGAGCAAATGCTCTATATATCACAGTGGGCTCAATAAGTGACTTTTACAGAGGCATCAAAAGGCGTCAGTATGAGGAAATGGGTTAATACCGACATGCAAAACAAAAGGAAACTAATACAGATACTGTAACAGGCATTTCCTTATACCCTAACCATTTCCCTCGTGAATATTAATTTAAATAAGTATGACTATATGCATATTCATGGCCTAGTTGTTATAATAACATATTAACAATGAAATATTTGGATGTGACAGAAACTTCAGAATCAGATCTATACAGCTCCATAAGCAAACAGAGCAGACCCTTATCAGATAGCTGTCTGGTCTGAGTCTACTATGTTTGCAAAGGTGTCAAAAGCCGTCTATTTGAGGGGAGGGGCTACGCGTTTGATAAACAGCGAAATAGTTCTGTCGAAATATCTGATGTCTTAACCCTTTCCTCCATAAATACGCCTTTCTACGCCTCTGTAGAAATCACCTGTTGAAACCATTGTGATCAACAGAGCATTTGCTCCTATAGGAGCAGATGCTCTATTGATCACAATGGTTTCAAATTACAAAATTCTAAAAGTGTCCTTTTCTCTAGTTAGTGCTCCTTTTCGGTAGATTTAATCGAAGAGGTTGGGTCTTAAAATAGCCTATGGAGTAATGGGTTAAAGCAAACCCTATATGGATGGTACTCATTGAAATCGCATCAGAGAATCACATGCTAGGAACCAACAGAGATTATGTAAAACATTTAAAACAGAAATACAATTCTGATCATGTGAAGCTCTGTTGTGACGTAACTTTTACCTGATGAATAATTCATAATAGGATCATGAATATTTATAAGGTGAATACATAATGGCAGATGAACATTCACACCCATTTAGTATTTATGTCTAACAAACTCGTTGACTAAAATAAATATGACACTAGGCAGGCAAACTCGTGTCATATTTATTTTAGTCAACGAGTTTGGTAAAATTCAATAGTAAATTATCACTCATATAATATTCTTTATTTGCGCATTAAAGAGGAATTCGCGAAAGCACAATAATAGAGTAGGACATGACGTCAGACGTCTTGTGCGCGACTATAGGCCTATGATGTGAGTTTGTTGTAATTTTCAGCGTATTTAAAACTTCAGACAACCATAAATGAAACTGTTCTTGTATTAATTCTTGTGACACATATCTACGCATTTTCAAACAGAGTATTCTCCTGGTCAGATGCTCCTATAGGACTAGTCTGGTCAGATTTTGCTCTTTTTGCTTATGGAATAATATTATTCTGATTCTACTGTTTCTGCCATGGTAAAAAAGGTACAGTAAACCCCTCTATAACGGCCACTAAATTGTGTTAATTAGTTTGTATTTAGGACAGGTGGCTGCTTAAAGCAAGGTGAAAGTAAAACAGAACGCTCCTATAGGAGCGTTCTGTTTTACTTTCACCTTGCTTTAAGCCACCTGCCTTTAGCACATAGCTACTTGATGTAATTTAGTGGCCTTTATAGAGATGTTTTACTGTATATCTAACAGGGATCAGATCATTCCTGTGCAAATTGTTGAGATTTCAGTCACTGGTTAAGGAAGTGGTGGGTTTTAGCTCCCGTGACATACTTATACGCTGCGAGCGTAGACAGTTCTATAATATATTAACAGTTTATCCTATAGGAGCGTTCTGTTTTACTTTCACCTTGCTTTAAGCAATCACCTGCCTTTAACACAAAATACTTGATGTAATTTAGTGGCCGTTATAGAGAGGTTTTACTGTAATTTAGTAGCCGTTATAGAGAGGTTTTACTGTAATTTAGTGGCCGTTATAGAGAGTGTTTTCTGTAGATACGTTTTTAACGCCTTTGCAAATACGGTAAACCCAGATCAGGAGGCTCCTGTAGGAGCTGTCAGATCAGGAACTACTCTGTTTGCTTATGAATAAATCAAAGTAAGCTAATGAATATTCATGAAGTGATCAATTCATGCACAAATGTGTGTTAGAGAAAAATGAATTAATGTTAGACCGTAGAAATATGCATGTGGGTTGTTTTCCAATCCCTCTGGGTTGGATGTGTCATTACTCTATAGGCTTATTAATATTCATTAGTTTGTAGAAAAGTAGCCAATCAGCATAAAATAACATGACCATTATAGAACGCTACTACGTCATCACTTCTTTTCGGAGAAGAAAGAGAAGACAATTCAGTTAAACACATCCTACCATCCTGCTCCTCATTCTTTTTAACACTGGCTTCTTTACTTAGCGATGTTTTCGTACAGTTTTGTTTAAAACATAAATGTTTTACTTTTGCCTTTATTTTGTTTTTGTTTCACGTGGCATTTGGATTAAATGCCCAATTACAGACTTCAGTAGGCCCTATTGAGTCCATTTTTTTCCCCGAAACTTATTGATAATGGTATTGAATGTTGCATATCAAAAACCAAAACAGAGTAAACAATGGGCGGAGTCGTACATGAATATTAACGTTTTCGCTGCCAATGCCGGTGTAACGAAGTAAAGTGACCCCCCATAGAATACTGACCCCCCGGTCAGTATTTTTTAAAAAATAGTGACCCCCCGGTCATAGTATTTTGACCCCCGGTCATAATATTACGACCCCTGCACACGAAGAAAACTGACCCCTTACGAAGAATTGCGACCCCCCATAGAATAGTGACTCCCTGTCTTTGTTTCAACAAAACATACGCCCGCACGCACGCACGCACACACACACACAACACGCATGTACATAAACAATTACACACACGAACGCATGCACGCACACATACTGGTACACATATGAACGCACGCACACACATATACCGATACTTACACATACACTTCGAAACACTCTCATACATGCAAGCACACAAACACTCACGCACACACTCACACGCACGTAGGAACACATGTATATATGAAGAGATCACTTAATGAATTGTAAAATGTTGTATTGACTTCTATCTTGACACTTTACAAAACGTAAATAGCTGTTAAAATTTCAATAATCTAAGTTCTAACTTAAAATTTCATGGATGGAACATTGTGTCAGTCACTGTAAAACTAAACAAAACTTCATTTGGCAGTGGATTTTTGTATGGTCAATGCTGTGAGCAATGCCTTATATCATATCCATATTTTGAATACATTTGTAATTTATCACCTATTGAAATTAATTGAAATAAGTCTCATCGAAGTGAGGCAACATAAGTGTTCGACATCATGCCTTTTGAATTATTTTAGCGAAGTGGGAAATAATATTTTTGTTGTTGTTGTTGTGTTTGCTTCGTCTACCACCACCACCACCGTCACTACTACTACTACTACTACTACTACTACTATAATTACCGCTACTACTACCACTACTACAACTACTACTACTACTATTAATCCCACAACTACACATACTACTCCTCCTACTACTACTCCTATACCTCCTCCTATTACCTACCTACCTTCACACATACCCAATAAAAAACCCATCCACCAAAAACCCAGCCACCCACTCAAGCACAAACCCAACCACCCACAAACCCATCCACCTACTACTGCCGCTGCTGCTGCTACAACTGCTACTACTACTATTCCTACTTCCTAGTACTACTTCTGCTATTGCCTACTACATTCCACCTATACTACTTCCACTACCTATACTACTGCTACTACTACCTATACTACTACTACTTTAAATACTACTATCTACCTACCTACCTACCTACCTACCTACATACATACCTACCTAACTACCTACCCTACCCTACCCTACCCTACCTACCTACCTACCTACCTAGTGACCGCACGGTCATAGCATTTTGAGCCCTTTTTATCACTGACCAATGTGCACAACGTTCATTAGAACAAAGGTATTATATAGAAAGGGGGCACTTTTACTGAAGAATATCGACCCTGGTCAATATTCTTAAAAAAGGGCAACCCCCGGTCATAGTGCTTTTTAATCTATCTCCAGTATAATTAAAGAAAGTTAAACTTTAATCGAAAAAAAATAACCTTGGTCATTATTATTATAGATGAAGTAACCCCCGGTCATAGCAATTTGAGCAGCGTTTATTATATCATGACTAAAGCGCGCACTGCTAATTGAACCCAAATATTTTGTTCATAGGGATCACATTTTCTGAAAGAAAATCGACCCCCGGTCAGTATCTTATAAAAAAAATATCGACCCCCGGTCATAGTGCTTTGACACACGTTCGTGATATGTTGAACAACTCCCGCGAACTTAATCTACCGCCAGTATAATTTAGGAAAGAGTTTAACTTTACTCGATTTTATTTAACGTTGGTCATAATTCTTACAGATGTAGTGACCTCCGGTCAAAGCAATTTCAGCCGTGTTTATACTGTAATGACTAAAGCGCAATCCTAATTGACCCCAAGTATTTTGTGCATAGGGGGTAACATTTTCTGAAGAATATCGATCCCCGGTCAGTATTTTTTAAAAAATAGCGACCCCGGTCATAGTACTTTGACACACGTTCATGATATGTTGAACAGTTCCCGAGACTTTAATCTACCTCCTGTATAATTTAAAGAAAGGGTTTAACTTTACTCGTAAACTATTTAACTTTGGTCATAATTACAGATGTCATGATCCCCGGTCAGAGCAATTTCAGCCCTGTTTGTCATATCATGGCTAATGCGCGCCTTGCTAACTGAACCCAAATATTTTGTACACAGGGGGTCACATTTTCTGAAGAATATCGACCCCCGGTCAGTATTTTTTAAAAAATAACGACCCCGGTCATAGTACTTTGACACACGTTCATGATATGTTGACCAACTCCTGCCAACTTAATCTACCTCTGGTATAATTTAAAGACAGAATTTAACTTTACTCGATTTTATTTAACCTGTGTCATAATTCTTACAGATGTAGTGACCCCCGGTCATAGCAATTTCAGCCGTGTTTATCCTGTAATGACTAAAGCGCGCAATACTGATTGAACCCAAGTATTTTGTGCATAGGGGGTCACATTTTCTGAAGAATATCGACCCCCGGTCAGTATTTTTTAAAAAATAGCGACCCCGGTCATAGTACTTTGACACACGTTCATGATATGTTGAACAGTTCCCGCGACTTTAATCTACCTCCTGTATAATTGAAAGAAAGGGTTTAACTTTACTCGTAAACTATTTAACTTTGGTCATAATTACAGATGTCATGATCCCCGGTCAGAGTAATTTCAGCCCTGTTTGTCATATCATGGCTAATGCGCGCCTTGCTAACTGAACCCAAGTATTTTGTACACAGGGGGTCACCTTTTCTGAAGAATATCGACCCCCGGTCAGTATTTTTTTAAACAAAGCGACCCGTCATAGTACTTTGACACACGTTCATGATATGTTGACCAACTCCTGCCAACTTAATCTACCTCTGGTATAATTTAAAGACAGAATTTAACTTTACTCGATTTTATTTAACCTGTGTCATAATTCTTACAGATGTAGTGACCCCCGGTCATAGCAATATCAGTCGTGTTTATACTGTCATGACTAAAGCGCGCAATACTAATTGAACCCAAGTATTTTGTACATAGGGGGTAACATTTTCTGAAGAATATCGACCCCCGGTCAGTATTTCTTAAAAAATAGCGACCCCGGCGGTCACAGTGCTTTGACACATGTTTATGATATGTTGAACAGTTCCCGCGTACGTAATCTACCTCCAGTATAATTTAAAGAAAGGGTTTAACTTTACTCGTAAACTATATTTTATATCTTGTACATAGGGGGTCACACTACCTGAAGAATATCGACCCGGTCAGTATTTTTTAAAATAGTGACCCCCGGCCATAGTGCTTTGACACACGTTCATGGTATAATTATATGTACGAGTCATGCAGGGCACAGCACATACAAAATACACGACCGCCCAAACAGCACCACAACGACAAACAGCAAATGTACATGAATATAAACGACACAAAGAGACGCACGGACATAACAAACAAACAACAGGGGGAAGATGGAAGTACCGCCTTGGAACGGTCATTGACAAATGCCACTGGGGGGATAAACTGGTTTATGGGCGCCCAATCTCACACTTATTCCATCCCCACCCTAAAAGATAAACAGTGTAAACAAACGTATCCCCTCTCCGGCTAAACTACAACAACCGCGATGGCAAATACAGTGGTAAACGATGCAGTGACCTCCGGTTATAGCAATTTCAGCCGTGTTTATTATAGCATGGCTAATGCGCACCATGCTAATTGAACCCAAGTTTTTTTGTAAATAGGGGGTCACATTTTCTGAAGAATATCGACACCCGTCATTATTTTTCAAAATATAGCGACCTCCAGTCATAGTGCTTTGACACACGTTTATTATATATTGAACAGTTCCTGCGAACTTAATCTACCTCCAGTATAATTTAAAGAAATATAAAAAAGAATATTTAACCTTGGTCATAATTCTTACAGTTGTAGTGACCCCTGGTCATAGCAATTTCAGCCTTGCTTATTATATCATGACTAAATCGCGCAATGCTTATTGACCAAAGTATTTTGTACATAGGGGGTCACATATTTTGAGGAATATCGACCCGGTCAGTATTTTTTAAAAATAGCGACCCCCGGTCATAGTGCTTGACACACGTTCAATCGTTCATGATATGTTGAACAGTTCCAGAAAACTTAATCTACCGCTAGTATGATTTAAGAAAGAGTTTAACTTTACTCGATTTTATTTAACCTTTTTCATAATTCTTAATGATGTAGTGACACCCGGTCATAGCAATTTCAGCGCGCAATACTAATTGAACCCAAGTATTTTGTTCATAGGGGGTCACATTTTCTGAAATATATCGACCCCCAGTCAGTATTTTTTAAAAAATAGCGACCCCCGGTTATAGTGCTTTGACATACGTTCATATGTTGAACAACTCCCTGCGAACTTAATCTACCTCCCGTATAATTTAAGAAAGAGTTTAACTTTACTCGATTTTATTTAACCTGCGTCATAATTCTTGCAGATTTAGTGACCCCCGTCATAGCAATGTCAGCCGTGTTTATCATATCGTGGCTAATGCGCGCCATGCTAATTGAACCAAAGTATTTTGTACATAGGGGGTCACATTTTCTGAAGAATATCGACCCCCCCCCCGGTCAGTATTTTTTTTAAAAACCAATAGTGACCCCCGGTCACTGTGCTTTGACACACGTTCATGATATGTTGAACAGCTCCCGCGAACTTATGTGTGTGGCTTTTCCTGCTTGAGTTTACTACTTTTTCATTTAATCTACCTCCAGTATAATTTTAGAAAGGGTTCAACTTTACTCGATTTTTATTTAACCTTGGTCATAATTCTTACAGATGTAGTGACCCATAAGTATTTTGTACATAGTGGGTAAAATTTTCTGAAGAATATCGACCCCAGCCTGTATATTGTCAAAAATAGCGAACCCGGTCATAACTCTATGATTCATGTTCATGATATGTTAAACAACTCTAGTATTTATTTTTTAAAAAGGGGGGTCAACGTTAATCGAAATATACCTTTTCCTTTGTCATAATTCTTGTAGATATAGTGACCTTGTTTATTATACTAGACTAATACGCACTACAATTCAGGTTGACCACCAATTGTAATAATGTTTTCGCATCATAACCAGTTCTGTTATAAAAATTTCTAAGTCGTTGTACTATCATCTAGAATATCTGATGTATTACTTCATACATGTACACATGCGCGCACACGCATGCGCCCCTCCCATACACACTACACGCATAGACATACTATCAACATACTAGCACGTGCGCACATTTATACTCACATACACACACAAATACAGACAAACAATTATTTTATTACACTTCAGGTTGTTATTACAATTCAGGTTGACCACCAATTGTAATAATGTTTTCGCATCATAACCAGTTTTGTAATAAATATTTCTAAGTCGTTGCACTTTCATCTAGAATATCTGATGTATAACTTCATACATGTACACATGCGCGCACACGCATGCGTCCCTCCCATACAAACTACATGCATACACATACTATCAACATACTAGCACGTGCGCACATTCATACTCACATAGACACATAAATACAGACAAACAATTATTTTATTACACTTCAGGTTGTTATTACAATTCAGGTTGACCACCAATTGTAATAATGTTTTCGCATCATAACCAGTTTTGTAATAAAAATTTCTAAGTCGTACTATCATCTAGAATATCTGATGTATTACTTCATACATGTACACATGCGTGCACACGCATGCGCCCCTCCAATACAAACTACACGCATAGACATACTATCAACATACTAGCACGTGCGAACATTCATACTCACATAGACACACAAATACAGACAAAAAATTATTTTATTACACTTCAGGTTGTTATTACAATTCAGGTTGACCACCAATTGTAATAATGTTTTCGCATCATAACCAGTTTTGTAATAAAAATTTCTAAGTCGTTGTACTATCTTCTAGAATATCTGATGTATTACTTCATACATGTACACATGCGCGCACACGCATGCGCCCCTCCCATACAAACTACACGCATACACATACTATCAACATACTAGCACGTGCGCACATTCATACTCACATAGACACACAAATACAGACTAAATATAATTTTATTACACTTCAGGTTGTTATTACAATTCAGGTTGACCACCAATTGTAATAACGTTTTCGCATCATAACCAGTTTTGTAATAAATTTTATTACAATTCCGGTTGTCATTACAATTCAGGTTGCAACAACGCACAATGTTAATTGAACCCAAGCATTTTGTATATAGGGGGTCACATTTTCTGAAGAATACTGACCCCGGTCAGTATTTTTTTAAAAATAGAGTCACCCGGTCATATTGCTTTGACACAAATTCATGATATGTTGAACAACTCCCTGAAACTCAAATCTATCTCCAGTATAATTTAAGGAAAGGGTTTAACTTTACTCGAAAAATATTTAACCTTGGTTATAATTCTTACAGATGTAGTGACCCCCTTTCATAGATGTTTATTATATAATGACCAATGCGCCCAATGCTAATTGAACTCAAGTATGTTGTAGAAAGCATGGGTGTAATTTTTTTCTGAAGAATATCGAACCCCGGTCAGTATTTTTTAAACAATAATGATCCCCGGTAATAATGCTTTGGCCCACCTTCGTGATATTTTGAACAACACCAGCAACTTTAATTTGCCTCAAGTATACTTTAAAGAAAGGGTTTCACGTATTTCGAAAAAAATATTTATCCTGGTTATAATTGTTACAGATGTGTGACCCCTAGTTATCATTTTGAGCCCCGTTTAATATATCATGACTAATGCGCACAATGGACGCCAAGTAATACGACTTGTAATCATTGTTCGTACAGACTAGCACACACACGCACGCAAGCAGGCACGCACACGCGCGCGCATGTACACACACACACATGCACGTAACAATCACTTATAGTAAATAAACACCCTTCCGCACGCACCCACACACCCCTACACAACATCGGAATACAATTTAATTTATAGAGAATTGTGTCAATTATTGTCGAAGAGATGCTGTTGATTTTCTTATATAAAAGGTCAAGCACGTGTGACATATACCATAGCAATATAGTGTGTACATTTGTAACAGGCCATTGTCCTCTGCAGATAATAAACATTAGATTAGTTGTTCATAATGTTTTTACTTTTGTTTTAAACGAGCTTTGTAGAAACCACACAGCAAAGATTTGTTGCGTGTTTATTTTTGTCTAAAAGGACGAGTTTAATAGATCCAATAAATCACGAACACGAATCTTATATTCTATTCATAACATAACCTAGAGAAGATAGTTTTCCTTGTGTGTTCGTCACCTATATGTGGCTGCCTAGTAAGTCAAATGTATGACATCGAAAATATCAGCACCTGTTGAGTTTCAAAACAGTTTGCCAATCAGACTGAGATTAATCGTCAACTTTTATCCTTTTATATTCAATTGAACTTAATTTGCGTTTGTGTTCGTTTATATTGGGAATTATTACTCAAGGGTACAAAATAAAATACACAAGTAGTAGTATTTGCCTTTATAAAAAGAACAGTTTACTTACTGTAAAGATTTGAAAACATGATTTGACAAGTAAGGTCGGTCGCTGTTAGAAGTATAGAACCATTTATTAGATCGCACAGAAAAGGTTGTTATACTCAAAATGCATTGTAAATGTCCCCTTAAAATAAGTTATATTACCACTACTTCTACTAATACAACTACTACTTCACACCCACTGTCACTCATCTGCTAGTGTCAACATTTTTCAAAATATTGACAGTTTCTAAATAATAAAGTGTTTCCGTTAAATTTCGTTTAACCCCCCCCCCCACACACACACACACACACACACGCTACCACACCCACACACGCACACACACACACACACACCCGATGCTGCAGCAACAAAAAAAACTGCAGCCGCAACAATATTAGGTATTCAAGTATTTGCAATGGTTACTAATTTGTTAGTAATAATTGGGGCGGGGGTCAATATTTTATAGATATATCGCGGAGGGGGTCACTATTTTTCAGAGGGGAGTCGATATTTTTCAGAAAGGGGGTCGCTTTTTCTGAAGAATAGTGACCGGGGTGGGGGGGGGGGGGGGGGGTCAGTATTCTATGGGGGTCACTTTACTTCGTTACCGGATCTGCGATTACCTATGCAAACAGTTTGGATCCAGATGAGACGCCGAGTAACTCGGCGTCTCATCAGGATCCAAACTGTTTGTTACTGTTACTATGTTTTTGGAACAAAAATGAAGAAAATCAAAAGAATGAAAATTTGTAGCAGGCGACAAAGTTAGCAGACGACAGAGTATGGCAGCGAAAGGGTTAATGAAGTAAATGTTGAAGCGGTCGCTATTCTGGGAGGAGAGCTGTGCTGTACATCCTCAGCGATCGAGGCCCTTCTTGTAGCGTCGTGGATGCAGTCTTTCATGGGCATGCTATCTACGGATTTGACAGGCGTATTTCTATACTGAAGCCTTCTTTTTTCAGATCTAAATCTAAAGACATCACGAACCCTTCAGAATTGTGGATACAGAACAAAGAAGAAAGAGAACTGGAACCCCTGAATTCACCTTTATAACAGACTTATGGTTTAGTTTTAAATCAAATGCGTGCTCAAAACTCAACGAAATGTATCTCGGTGGTTAGACGTCAGCACGTTTTATTTCACAGGAGTGTAATTAACCCTTTCCCTGTTCAATATTCATGTACGAAATTATGACATCATGAATTCTTATTAGCTGAAGTTTTATGATGTAAACTTTTCAAGGAAAATGTTTGCTTTGACACAAACTGTTAAATCAGACATATATCATTTCAAAAGCCATGTCAAAAGCAAACAGAGCATACCCTGATCAGACGGCTCCTATATATTATACCAATCCGCAAACACAGCAGACCCTGATCAGACGACTCTTACAGGAGCCGTCTGATATGAGTCCATTCTATTTGCAAAGGCGTATTTATGGAGTAAAGGGTTAAAACATCTATAATTATCGATCACGTGGTCGCTTAGAGGGGTTTACTGTACCTGTGTGTACTGTGTTACCATGGAGTTTGGTCTTCTATAAAGTCAGGCTGCTCAACCTTTATCCCTTTCCCTGCTGAATATTCATGTGAGAAACAAGGATTATGGATATCATAGATATTTATAAGATGACACTTTATAACGGCATACTACGCGGTATTATGGAAACAGAAGGTTTTGGTATTGTTAGAAACTGTGGAGTCAGGTCTATTATAATTTCAATAGCAAACAGAACAGACCCTGATCAGATGGCTCCTATAAGAGCCGTCTGATCTGGGTCTACTGAGCTTGAAAAGGCGTGACTAAGCGTTTTGTATGAGGGAAAGAGTAAATCCAACTACTACCATTTTATGTCAGTCTACTACTTTTGCTATTTAGTGACCGCCTTCGTCTTGCTGGTATAATAAAATTATGTCACTAGTGATGGGCCATCACCAGTGACATATACCAGCAAGACGAAGTCGATTGGATGGGCCACGACTGGACAAACGTTTATATATTTTTTTTATTATTAATCTCTTACTCCATAGATACGCCTTTCCTTTGCAAACAGGGTAGACGAAGATCAGACTGCTCCTGTAGGGGCCGTCTGTTCAGATTTTACTCTGTTTGCTAATGGAGTAATAAATATCTCATTAGTGGCTACCATGGCCAACCATTCCCTTGATTAGATGTCTTTATGAGAATTCAGCTAATTAATATTCATGATGTAGTTATTTCTTACATGGATATTCATGGTGTAAAAGCTTAAAACTGTTTACATATGTTGATCAGTTAAGTGTTGGTTGTATGTTTGACTTCTGAAGATAGTTTGCGCTCATTAGTATAATCAGGGGAATTGTGGGGGGGGGGGGGGGGGGACGCGGTGGTATTCAGTCCTTGATTGTCTGGGGGAAACAGAATACGAGTTGTTCTTTGGTTGAAATTTGATATGTGAGTGACTGCATTTTGCATTGTTATCTGAGTGGTGAAAATAATACATGTGTATATTGTTTAAATGGAAACTATACCATTTGTTATTTCAAAGATCATTGTTAGGCGTGCATCTGTTCTATCAGCAAGGTTTCTCCATTTTAAGGTATTTAGTATGTTACTTATACTAGAGATATTCCTCTATTATCAAACCTATCAACCCTCCTTTGTACTATTTCTATGTTAACAATAGTTTCATTAAGGTAACGGTTCCAGAGTGTGAATGGCGTATTAATGTTCCGATGCTAACATATGATGTAGTGTCATCTGCAAAAAGACGTATTGCAACAGGTGTAACAATGATGTAAAACAAGAAAATTCGCTGAACTGATATCCCTCGCCAAAACAAGTTAATGACCAGAGGGACACAAAATTACGATCCAATGTGTTCCAAGGTGAATGTGAATGGTACTTGCAGGACCACATTTGTTATGGTACTAAACCTTTACACAAAGTGTCATTGAAAAACTCCAAACAGTTCCTGAGGTATGACGGACAAAAGGGTTAATTACGTATTTCGCAAAGAACCATATCTGGTGTTCAAAGCCCATTATGAGTGCAACTTGCAGGGTGGCATTTCCTTATTGTTCTAAACATTCACACTACGTTTCATAGAACAACTCCAAACTCTATCTGAGATATGACTCCAGGCAGAAAAAAGGTTAAGTTTATGGCAAAGGGCGACATTTCCTCGTGGTATTAAAACTTTACACAAAGTTCCATAGTACAATTCCAAATAGTTTCTGAGGGATGGCTCCGGGAAGACAAAATTGTTACCTTTTAGGCGATCAAAGGATCATTACTCTGGTGTTCCAAGTTCAATGAGAATAATACTTGCAGGACCTTATTTCCATACGCTGCTTAACATTTACATAGGGTTTCATAGAAAACTAAAAAAACTGACAAATGGCTCTGGACAGACAAAAAACATTACACTGTTTCGCAAACAAATGGACATAGCGCATGTGTTTCATGGTCAAACTGTATGCTAGTTGCAGGGCAACATGTCCCTATGCTAACTTAAACTTTAAGCAAAGTATCATAGAAAAAAAACAGTTTCTGAGAAATTAATCCGGACAGACAAAAACGTTATACTTTTTCATAAACAAAGGGTCATAACTCTGGTGTTCCATGGTCAATATAAATAATACTTGCCGACCCGCATGTAATATCATATGTAAACTCTTAAAAGTTGTGTCTCACAAGATCTATGCATTCTGAAGCCATGTTGTAAGGGGTACAAGCTTGTACTCCAAGTGCCATGATTGCACTTACTACAACATGTATACTCCAGTATTTTGCAACAAAAACAGGCCAGTGAAATTTGTAATTGTTAGCCTTTCTTGTATATGGAGAGACATGTGTTGTACGCCAGTCAAAGTGCACCTCGACAGTATTAACTCTTTCGGTACCAATGTCGCCTGTTGGCACCATTGAAAACAGTGCAGTCCCAGGTCAGATGCCGCCTTTTCAAGGCGGCATCTGACCTGGGACTACACTGTTTTCTGTATTATTTTAGACCAAGCATACAGGCTTTTTAAAAACAAATGTTTTACTAATCTACCTTTATTGTTTAGTTTAGAATTATATTTAATATGAAATTATTATTGCAGACGACACTTTTCAATTTTGCACCAAAAGAGTTAAACTCTTTACTTCATGAATGTTCATGTTCAACGACACAGGAATGTTTGGCCATGGTAACTGCACAATCATATCTACATAATAGCATAAAATTAAGCAAACAGAGCACCTATAGGAGTTCTCTGATCCGGATCTACTCTCTTTGCAAATGCATAGAAAGATGTAATTATGGAGCAAAGGGTTAACGAAGTATCACATATTAGGCATAGAGTAGGCAATATTACATGAACATAACTGTTTCTTTAAATCGTGATTTCATTTCATTGTGACCATTTGCCTTTGGTAAGAAGCTTAATGATACCTCGGGTGTTATTATCATGATATGTGTTTCCTACATTATTTAGAAGGAGGCTGCGCAGCTGATTGGCTTCATTTTTGTGACCAAGTTTGCTTTGCTGTACAGTGGTACTTGTTTGGAATTCCTTTTTAACTTTGAAGGTGTGATGTTAAACTGCATGAAGACAGTATCATAGTCTTATAGATTTCCAAGGACTGTTTCTGTTCGGGATTTTGTTTGTAGGGTTTGTTATCATATGATTAAGTGTATTTTCATTTCCTGCATTGCTTATCGATTAACTCTTTACTTCATATTTATAAACAATTTTTCACACCTTTGCAAACAGAGTTAGCCCAGACCAGACGTCTCCTGTAGTAGCTATCTCATCAGGGTATGTGCTGTTTGCTTATGGAATTGTATAGATATGATTCTATAGTATTTGTCTCAGTCAAAACTTCCTTTGAATTTTTTACATTATAGACTAGACATTATGTTAATAGATATTCATACTGTGATCAATTCATGCATATATGTTAATCTTACATGGCTATTAATTTGGTAATGGTTAATTAAGATATAGTTTTATTCTTACGTAAATAAACAAGAAACATTTGATATTTATATTCTTAAGTTTCACCTAACCTTTTTCTTGATAGTAACGCATCTTACTCCATGGCAAACAGAGTAGACCTAGATCAGATGGCTCAAGTAGGATCCGTCTGATCAGTCTGCTGCGCTTGCTTATGAAATGATATATATATCTGATCCTACTGTTTTTGTCTAAGCTAATAATTCCCTTAGAAATTTTACCTTCTAAAAATTAAGTTAATAGTTATTCATGAAGTTATCAATTCATGCAAAAAAAAGTTATTTAGGTAAATACAGTAAAACCTCGATTATTCGAATTTTCGTTATAAACGAATTTAGACCCTTTTAGGCAGGTGGCTGCTTAATGCATGATGAAAGTCATGCAGAAAGCTCCTAGAGGAGCTTTCTGCATGACTTTCACCATGCATTAAGCTGCCACCTGTCTTAAAAATCGATAATAATACGTATTTTAGTGTTCGGATAATCGAGGTTTTACTGTAGTTAATATTTAGGGTCTTCAGCTTTGTTACACTGTTATAACAATTTATTATGTGTTCAAATAAACCAATTCCCTTATAGGCTATATTTCGACACAACCTCTTTGAATAAATCTACTGAAAAGGCGCATTTACTAGAGAATTTTAGAATTGTGCAGTTCTGAAACCATTGTGATAAATAAAGCATTTGCTCCAATGAAGCAAATGCTCTACTTATCACAATGGTTTAAACAAGTGACTTTACGGAGGCGTCAAGTTGAGGGAATGGGCTAATGTTGAGAAATGGCATATATTTATATTTTAAATTGAATAAAACTTACACAGACCATGCTTGTTGTCCAGCAATACCTTGTACTCCAGCTCATTAACACCTCCTGATTTCGGTCTGCCCTGTTTGTTTATGAAATAGCATACATGTTTCTTCAGTTTCAGCCAAGATAAAAATGCCCATGCCCATAGTGCTATTATAAAGCTATTCAACTGATTAACATTTTGACATGAATATTCATGTCATAAAGTAAAGGGTTAACCATTTTCCTCATATAAACATTCGTTCATGCCTTTGCAAAAAGGGTAGGCACACGGTCTGCTCTGTTTGCTTACGGAAATATATAGATCTGAATATAGTTTTTATCTAAGCCAAAAATTCCCTTAAAAAATTTACCTTATAAAATTTAACCCTTCGCTTGCTAATCGCGTCAATATACCTACCTGTAAATAGGTGAAGACCCAGATGAGACAGCTCCTGCAGGAGCTGTCTCATCAGGGTCTGCACTATTTACAAGTTGATTGTGCAACCAGTGCACTCCATAGCAGTGATTGCACAGCGCAATACTTGTACACAGTGAAGATATATGTAATTATACAACAGGACATGGGTAAAGAAGGAGAAATGTATTTTAAAATTCAGCAAGAGAAGGGTTAAGTTAATGAATACTCACGAAGTGATCAATTTATGCATACATGTTCATTAACCCATACCCTCATAGGCTATTTCTAAACCCGACCTCTTTGGAAAAAATCTACCGAAAAGGAGCATATAAATTAGAGAAAAGAATATTTTAGAATTGTGTACTTTCGATACCATTGTGATAAATAGAGCATTTGCTATGGATAAATGTTCTATTTATCACAATGGTTTCAAAAAAGTGACTTTTTCAGGGGCTTCAAAAGGCGTCAATTTGCGGGAATGGGTTAAAGAAATGATTAACAATGAGTGATTGTCAAGTCCAGTCCAATCCTTGGAGAAAATTATTACTACACCAAATGTAAACACATACGGAAAGTTCACCTTTTGTAATGACCTACGCAAACAGTGGTCCATAAGAATTTGAAAAATCACTTGGCATCTGTTCACCATCTGGTAGCATTTTTTAAATTGCAAAAACATTTTTTGCAGACAAGTACCTGACACTTGCAAAGAGTAAATTCTTTGATTGCTAAGCATGCCCCAGTTGATATTTGCATAGTGGATTCAGATGGGACGCCATGTAACTCGGCGTCTCATCAAGATCCAGGTTGTCTGACACTCTACCAATAGTCTCTATAAAGCCTCTGACACTCGATCAATAGTCTATAAAGCCTCTGACACTCGGTCAATAGTCTATAAAGCCTCTGACACTCGGTCAATAGTCTATAAAGCCTGACACTCAGTCAATAGTCTATAAAGCATCGGACAATCGGTCAATAGTCTCTATAAAGCATCGGACACTCGGCCAATAGTCTCTATAAAGCCTCTGACACTCGGTCAATAGTCTCTATAAAGCATCGGACACTCGGTCAATACTCTATAAAGCCTCTGACACTCGGTCAATAGTCTCTATAAAGCATCTGACACTCGGTCAATAGTCTATAAATCCTCTGACACTCGGTCAATAGTCTATAAAGCCTCTGACACTCGGTCAATAGTCTATAAAGCATCGGACACTCGGTCAATAGTCTATAAAGCCTCTGACACTCGGTCAATAGTCTATAAAGCATCGGACACTCGGTCAATAGTCTCTATAAAGCCCCTGACACTCGGTCAATAGTCTCTATAAAACATCGGACACTCGGTCAATAGTCTATAAAGTCTCTGACACTCGGTCAATAGTCTCTATAAAGCATCTGACACTCGGTCAATATAGTCTCTATAAAGCCATCGGACTCTCGGTCAATAGTCTATAAAGCCTCTGACACTCGGTCAATAGTCTATAAAGCCTCTGACACTGTCTATAAAGCCTCTGACACTCGGTCAATATTCTATAAAGCATCGGACACTCGGTCAATAGTCTATAAAGCCTGACACTCAGTCAATAGTCTATAAAGCATCGGACAATCGGTCAATAGTCTCTATAAAGCATCGGACACTCGGCCAATAGTCTCTATAAAACCTCTGACACTCGGTCAATAGTCTCTATAAAGCATCGGACACTCGGTCAATACTCTATAAAGCCTCTGACACTCGGTCAATAGTCTCTATAAAGCATCTGACACTCGGTCAATAGTCTATAAAGTCTCTGACACTCGGTCAACAGTCTCTATATAGCCTCTGACACTCGGTCAATAGTCTATAAAGCCTCTGACACTCGGTCAACAGTCTATAAAGCCTCTGACACTCGGTCAATAGTCTATAAAGCCTGACACTCAGTCAATAGTCTGTAAAGCATCGGACACTCGGTCAATAGTCTCTATAAAGCATCGGACACTCGGCCAATAGTCTCTATAAAGCCTCTGACACTCTGTCAATAGTCTCTATAAAGCATCGGACACTCGGTCAATAGTCTATAAAGCCTCGGACACTCGGTCAATAGTCTCTATAAAGCATCTGACACTCGGTCAATAGTCTATAAAGTCTGACACTCAGTCAATAGTCTATAAAGCATCGGACAATCGGTCAATAGTCTCTATAAAGCATCGGACACTCGGCCAATAGTCTCTATAAAGCCTCTGACACTCGGTCAATAGTCTCTATAAAGCATCGGACACTCGGTCAATACTCTATAAAGCCTCTGACACTCGGTCAATAGTCTCTATAAAGCATCTGACACTCGGTCAATAGTCTATAAAGTCTCTGACACTCGGTCAACAGTCTCTATAAAGCCTCTGACACTCGGTCAATAGTCTATAAAGCCTCTGACACTCGGTCAACAGTCTATAAAGCCTCTGACACTCGGTCAATAGTCTATAAAGCCTGACACTCAGTCAATAGTCTGTAAAGCATCGGACACTCGGTCAATAGTCTCTATAAAGCATCGGACACTCGGCCAATAGTCTCTATAAAGCCTCTGACACTCTGTCAATAGTCTCTATAAAGCATCGGACACTCGGTCAATAGTCTATAAAGCCTCGGACACTCGGTCAATAGTCTCTATAAAGCATCTGACACTCGGTCAATAGTCTATAAAGCCTCTGACACTCGGTCAATAGTCTATAAAGCCTCTGACACTCGGTCAATAGTCTATAAAGCATCGGACACTCGGTCAATAGTCTCTGTAAAGCCCCTGACACTCGGCCAATAGTCTATATAAAGCCTCTGACACTCGATCAATAGTCTATAAAGTCTCTGACACTCGGCCAATAGTCTTTAGAGCCTCTGACACTCGGTCAATAGTCTATAAAGAATCAGACACTCGGTCAATAGTCTCTATAAAGCATCGGACACTCGGTCAATAGTCTCTATAAAGCCTCTGACACTCGGTCAATAGTCTCTATAAAGCATCGGACACTCGGTCAATAGTCTATAAAGCCTCTGACACTCGGTCAATAGTCTATAAAGCTTCTGACTCGGTCAATTGTCTCTATAAAACATCGGACACTCGGTCAATAGTCTCTTAAAGCATCGGACACTCGGTCAACAGTCTCTATAAAGCATCAGACACTCGGTCAATAGTCTCTATAAAGCCTCTGACACTCGGTCAAGTCTCTAAAAAGCACCTGACACTCGGTTAAGTCTCTATAAAGCCTCTGACACTCGGTCAATAGTCTCTATAAAGCATCTGACACTCGGTCAATAGTCTCTATAAAGCATATGACACTAGGTCAATAGTCTATAAAGCCTCTGACACTCGGTCAATAGTCTATAAAGCCTCTGACACTCGGTCAATTGTCTATATAAAGCATCGGATACTCGGTCAATAGTCTCTATAAAGCATATGACACTCGGTCAATAGTCTCTATAAAGCATCGGACACTCGGTCAATAGTCTCTGACACTCGGTCAAGTCTCTATAAAGCATCTGACACTCGGTCGATAGTCTATAAAGCCTCTGACACTCGGTCAATAGTCTATAAAGCCTCTGACACTCGGTCAATTGTCTATATAAAGCATCGGATACTCGGTCAATAGTCTCTATAAAGCATATGACACTCGGTCAATAGTCTCTATAAAGCATCGGACACTCGGTCAATAGTCTCTGACACTCGGTCAAGTCTCTATAAAGCATCTGACACTCGGTCGATAGTCTATAAAGCCTCTAACACTCGGTCAATAGTCTCTATAAAGCATCTGGCACTCGGTCAAGTCTCTATAAAGCATCTGACACTCGGTCAATAGTCTCTGACACTCGGTCAAGTCTCTATAAAGCATCTGACACTCGGTCGATAGTCTATAAAGCCTCTGGCACTCGGTCAATAGTCTCTATAAAGCATCTGACACTCGGTCAAGTCTCTATAAAGCATCTGACACTCGGTCAAATAGTCTCTATAAAGCACCTGACACTCGGTCAATAGTCTCTATAAAGCCTCTGACACTCTGTCAAGTCTATAAAGCATCTTACACTCGGTCAATAGTCTATAAAGCCTCTGACACATGGTCAATAGTCTATAAAGTCTCTGACACTCGGTCAATAGTCTCTATAAAGCATCGGACACTCGGTCAATAGTCTCTATAAAGCCTCTGACACTCAGTCAATAGTCTCTATAAAGCATCTGACACTCGGTCAATAGTCTATAAAGCCTCTGACACTCGGTCAATAGTCTATAAAGCCTCTGACACTTGGTCAATAGTCTATAAAGCATCGGACGCTCGGTCAATAGTCTCTATAAAGCCCCTGACACTCGGTCAATAGTCTATAAAGCATCTGACACTCAGTCAATAGTCTCTATAAAGCATCTGACACTCGGTCAATAGTCTATAAAGCATCTGACACTCGGTCAATAGTCTATAAAGCATCGGACACTCGGTCAATGATCTCTATAAAGCACCTGACACTCGGCCAATAGTCTCTATAAAGCATCTGACACTCAGTCAAGTCTCTATAAAGCATCTTACACTCAGTCAATAGTCTATAAAGCCTCTGACACTCGGTCAATAGTCTCTATAAAGCATCGGACACTCGGTCAATAGTCTCTATAAAGCCTCTGACACTCAGTCAATAGTCTCTATAAAGCATCTGACACTCGGTCAATAGTCTATAAAGCCTCTGACACTCAGTCAATAGTCTATAAAGCCTCTGACACTTGGTCAATAGTCTATAAAGCATCAGATGCTCGGTCAATAGTCTCTATAAAGCCCCTGACACTCGGTCAATAGTCTATAAAGCATCTAACACTCAGTCAATAGTCTCTATAAAGCATCTGACACTCGGTCAATAGTCTATAAAGCCTCTGACACTCGGTCAATAGTCTCTATAAAGCATCTGACACTCGGTCAATAGTCTCTATAAAGCCTCTGACACTCGGTCAACAGTCTCTATAAAGCATCTGACACTCGGTCAATAGCCTATAAAGCCTCTGACACTCGGTCAATAGTCTATAAAGCATTGGACACTCGGTCAATTGTCTCTATAAAGCCCCTGACACTCGGTCAATAGTCTCTATAAAGCATCTGACACTCGGTCAATAGTCTCTATAAAGCATCTGACACTTGGTCAATAGTCTATAAAGCCTCTGACACTCGGTCAATAGTCTATAAAGCCTATGACACTCGGTCAATAGTCTATAAAGCCTCTGACACTCGGTCAATAGTCTATAAAGCATCGGACACTCGGTCAATAGTCTATAAAGCCTCTGACACTCGGTCAATAGTCTATAAAGCATCGGACACTCGGTCAATAGTCTCTATAAAGCATCTGACACTTAGTCAATAGTCTCTATAAAGCATCTGACACTCGGTCAATAGTCAGTCTTTATAAAGCTGGAATGAATCGGAAGTACATATTGAAATAAATTTGAGATCAAGCAGACGTCATTTTTAGAGTAGGCAAGGGGTTAAAAGGAAATCCTTTTTGTCATTTACAAAATACAAATGTAGTACAAATGTACATGCATTGGGGCATTGTCCCCATTGGAGAAAATTTCTTTGAGAGGAATGATTCGGATACCAGAACTGTATGTAAGGTGCATAATTAGGAAATTATAAGTAGCATATTTTTCATATTTCTCCACCAAACCCTGTCTTGATGCTACTCATTAGAAACACCTCTCTATGATCTATATCATACTATAGCAAACAGAGCAGACCCTGATGAGATGGCTCCTATAGGAACCGTCTGATCTGGGTCTACTGTGTTTGCAAAGAAGTAGAAAGGCGTATTCATGGAGTAAAGAGATTTTGATACATCAGTATGTCTTATCTATGTTCTGGATACATGAAAGATTGAAATTACATAGCACAGTAAAACTTATCTTAATCGGACGTCAAATTTATTACAAATAACGATCTTTGAGACAGGTGGCAGCTTAATGCACAGTGAAAGTCATGCAGAAAGCTCCCCATTAAGGAGCTACCCTCCTAAGAGTACATTTATCTAAATTCTTCTCTACTGATATTTCGGTTTAGAGGGGAGTTACTGTAATATATTTTATTGTAATGTTTGAGAAATTTGATTCTGGGTCATAATTCCATGTAAAAAGACTCAAGCAAAGCGTGGGTCAATAATTCGTTTATAACGCGTTATTATTCACTAACACACAAAGTTTCTGCTAAATGTCTGAAGGAAGTCTCTATATCTGAAATGAGACAAATAACAATGAGTTATCATAATGTCCCTGGGAAAACTCATCTGAAAATGAGTCAACCAGAAAAAGAATCGAACTTAATCTATAACTCATTATTTTCTAACCATGTTTAACCCTTACATTGCGGGACACGAGTTACTAATGCCGTTTGCAAACGGTAGGACACGGCGTCTGCTTAGAATGGTGTCTGCTTAGAATATCAGCTTAGAATGGTGTCTGCTTAGAATGATATCAGCTTAGAATGGTGTCTGCTTAGAATGATATCAGCTTAGAATGGTGTCTGCTTAGAATTTCAATTTAGTTTTGCATTTTCAGTTACCTCCGATTCTTTCAGGGTTTTGTCTAAATGATTGAACAAGTGTTGAACATTTTTTATCCTGATAAGGGTTGAGACATGTGCAGGTCGAAATTTAGATACATATTGCTTGCCTTTAACCCTTTACCAGATAAATATTCCTTTTCACACCTTTGCAAACAGAGTAGACCCAGATCAGATGGCTCCTGTAGACTTGCACAACTTTCAGAAGCAGAAATTAAAACACTTGAATTGTTTCACAATTTTAATCATGCAACATCTTTAACAATTAATCAAAGAAATTAACAGTACTCACAACTAATCCCTTTGAACGCTGAATGTTCAAAGTGGAATATTCAATGTTTGTTTAACCCTTTCCCTGTTCAATGTTTATTCCAGTTTTCAATACCTACTGAATATTCATACACAAAAATAGTTATACACATGTAATGAAATATGGAAGGTGGAACATTGTAGCCATTTTAGAAAGTAAAGAAACAGGTCTATCAGATTCCATTAGCAAACAGAGCAGACCCTGATCAGACGGCTCCTCTAGGAGCCGTCTGATCTGGGTCTACTCTGTTTGCAGATGCGTGAAAACATGTATATATAATGGAAAGGGTTAAATCAAGAAAGTACATTCAGTATGAAAGGGTGTACTTTATATGAAGAGTTTGAATGACAAACAGTACATACTCTGATCATAGCTCTTGTAGCCCTCCGATCTGAGTCTACACTATTTGCAAATGACAGTACACATGTCCCACATCCAAAGGTTTAAATGACTAGAATAAACAGACAGATTTTCTCTGTTCCATACAACACAAGATTAGACAAAAAACGAAAACCTAGAAATGTATACATATTGTGTCATATAAAGATCGGCCATTATATAACGTTTTATAACCCAGGTCAAATACTATCGGGAGTTCTGTAATAAACAAAACCAGTGTGATGGATGGATTGATGAATGGATTGATGGATGAGTAAGTGTAAATCTGAATGCTCCCCCACTCCCTATAAAGGGGCTGGCACAAAGAACACCATCCAGAGCACTACAAGTAGGTGCAATAAAGGTTTTCAAAGAGAAATAACTCTATCAATATGAATATTGGAGCATTATTGCCCTTTATCCCATAAATACGATATTCTACGCCTTTGCAAACAGTAGACCAAGATCATGGACAAAAAATTCTGTGTCCATGCGTTGTTATAACAAATTAATCCAATTAATATTAATGATGTCACTATTACTTTTGCCATGAATATTCATGGGGTAATGGGTTAATTTATTGTGGCAATTGTTATAGTCAACAAGCAAATTCATAGAATTGATATCCCCTGCCAAAGGTATTGCCTAGTAAAAGGGCAAACAGATTGTGTTTACTTGCCTCTGATGCACACCGAAACCTTAACCCATTTGCACCCAGTTGATTCTTCCATGTTTATATATTGGATTAGTCCATTTTTTATTTAGGGGGTGCCTGGCCTAAATTTTCAATTTTGTTTTGTTTTATATTGAAATTCCTATCAGCAAACAGTGTAGACTCTGATCAGACGCCGCATTATGAGGCGTCTGATCAGTCTACACTGTTTGCCTACGTCCCATATATGGGATCGTGGGAGCAAATGGGTTAAATAGATATTTTGACCAACTTTATAATATTAGGCCAAAATACTGCTTTCTACGGCAATCTTTAATAATAGTGTATATGTTTTGATACTGAATAAGCATAACAAATATTCATGTTGAGTTTTATTGAATTCTGTCAATCTGTTACAGAGATATGGTATTGGATGGCGTATTTATGGAGGAAAGGGTTAAATACTCAGTCTACATGTGTCTGTTCAAGGTACATGTCCTATGTTCTGAGTCAAATTTTCTTGCTGACATTTCATGAATTCAATCATCAGATGTGGTTCAACAATACATCTACCATACAACTCATCTTCTACAACGTTTTCGTCCTTAATATGAACCGTTTCATAATCAAAAGCTTCATTTGAATCATCAACAGCACCTTCACTTTCCTCGCCTGTATCAGTGTCTGACATTGCTTCACTCTTTACTGGAACATTTTCAAACCTGTCCTCTTCCTCTTCAGACTGCTCAGCTAATTCTATCTTTATGTTCAGAGCTGCTAGGTCTGCCTTGTTTCCATATTCAATCTGTTCAGATTCTAAATGTTCAACATATTCTGCTCTGATACTATCACACCAACTTTTAGCCATACAGTGTATTCCAAAACTCTCAGCATTGTCAATAACAACATCAGGTCCCTTCTCTTGTTCACCAAAACTCTCAGCATTGTCAATAACAACCTCAGGTCCCTTCTCATGTTCACCAGTTACACTTCCCCTCTTTCTAATAATCTTGCCACTGTTTGACCTTGACCCTGTCTTTGACCCCGTATTTGCACTCCATATTGTTGCAAAGTATGTTACACCTTCTGACTCATATGCACTGACAAACAAAACATTCCTGTTGATTCTCATACTCTCTCTCAATTCAAACAGGAACCCATACTTTGAAACATCATGCCTTTGGAACACATTGGTCTGACATGATTTGTGACGACATCTATCAACTAGTTTCTCTTTCGGTGTCCGGCACTTACTCAAAACAGCACTAATTTTCGGTAAGTCAGGGGTGGAGCAGAATTTCAAATACTCTAGTTTATACTTGTTTCTTGTAGCATCAGCTAGCTGCTCCACAAAGTCTTGGATAGGTAGATTTGTCCACCTCTGATATTGTAATGGTTTCACTTTTAACGTAACCTGCAAGACAAAGAGACAAACAGAGGTCCCGATCAAATGCACAAAGTTTTCAAGAATAGCTCCTTTATTTCTCAACCAAATCCTATATTCAAGTATTTGGAGTACATTATGCTGGACAGCAAATGACCTGCAAATAACGGGCATAATGTTAGCAACACATCAAAGAGTTCTTGGGCATACGTGAGGATAGGTGAGCACAGTGAAAAATATTGCAGCTGCATTTTTCTGGAGTGTAAGTCTGGAATGTAGTCTCTCAGTAAATCATGGTCATTTTGAATTTCCATCAAAGATTGGGTTGCTTTCACAGCCCAATTAACAACATTAATAAACTATTTCATATACTATGATCAGATATTATTCAAAGGAGGCAATTCAGAAACGGATGCTCTAGAATGCACTTGCCTATGAAGGAGATAGACACTACAGTGTCTCTAAAATTCCTAAGTAAAGAAAAAATAATAAAATTCCTCGGAGTAAAAGAGCCATTAGCTCTTAAACTAGGCTAGAGTATAGGTTTGTTGACCATATGATTCATATTAGTTAATGCATAATCAGTAAATCTAAATAGTACCGAACTATCATTGAATCACAATCATAACGGACAGCAATTGACAAATAAATTTCAGGTTTTTTTTGTTTTGTTTTTTTGTTGTTTTTTTTATCCAGTTCAAGTGAAAAAGTAGGAATAGGTAGGAGCTTTTTTGGAAAAGTAGAAACAAGTAGGAGCAGTTTAAACTAGAGAGTTCGGAGGAACACATGTGTCACCTGCTCGCCACTGACACAAAAACTGTTGATATGCTGGAGAGCGAAAATCAGAACAAAGGGGAATAACTCAAAAAGTATTGCATGCAGAGTGATTGACCTTAATTACATAAATGGTCCTCAATGAGAGGAAGACACGTGCGAAATATGAAACCTCTTTAATGATTAGTTTAGAAATGACAACCAAAAAAAGGAAGTGTGATGAAAATTAGAACAAAGGGGAATAACTCAAAAAGTATTGCATGCAGAGTGATGGACCTTAGTTACATCAATGGTTCTCAATGAGAGGAAGACACATAAGAATTTGAAAGCTCTATAATGATCAGTTTAGAAATGACAGCCAAAAAAGAAAGTGTGATGAAAATCAGAACAAAGGGGAATAACTAAAAAAGTATTGCATGTAGAGTGATGGACCTTAGTTACATCAATGGTCCTCAATGAGATAATGACACATGTGAAATTTAAAAGCTCGAAAATGATTAGTTAATGACGGCCAAAAAAAGAAAGTGACGGACAGACAGATGGACGGACAGATGAACACACAGACGACAGAAAAGTTTATAGGAGCTGTCATCGCAAAGGCGTGAAAAAGCATTAATATGAAGCCAAGGGTTGCTCTATGTATTTATATGAAGGAGAGGGTTCAACAGGGTAACTTACTTTTTCATAAACTGCTGTAATTGTGACCTTGTCCTTTGGCCCATACAAGAAGGACTGCGACCTGAGTTCATATCCACTACCAGTAAGAACCTTTACGCTACTCTCATGGGCCAATACATCCCTGACAAAGGAGATTTTTTGTTCCACACTTTCACAGTACTCAAACACGCAAATATGTCTGACCTTTCCATGCAACCTATATGGTTCAAGATACAGTATTCTTATGGAATGAAGCCTTATCATGGCCAAATATTGTTCTAATTCTTTGAGATCAACATCAATGAAAACTCCCCACTCTTGCTCCAACCGGTTCTGCTGCCAAATGAATGTGAACAAGACCTCATGTCCAAGGGTCAGGACATTGACATGACTGATTCTGTAGCCTTCACATTTCATAAGCTTCAGGTGGTTCTCCAGCTCTGAATGAGGTAGTAATATTCGTACACACTGAAAACTATCAGATGATACCACAAAGTAGTCGGTGGATTCTATGCCTGGTAGAGTCTGCTGCCACAGTGGGAGTCCAGGAATAGATGCCAAAGCAAACTTGACCAGTCCGTCAAGGTCCATATCTTTTGACCAAGAGTTCATAAGGAGTGACCATGTAAGACCATTGTTATCATGGTGAACAGTAGTAGATGTTCCCTCCATAGCACCAGTATGGCCGAAACTCAATCCTCTGTCCTCTATGTCAAGGCCCAAGCCATACCAAGCTTCTTCCTCAGACCTGGTAAAACTGTTAGAAATAATGAAATATTGTCCTATGTTGTAATTGTTTATCCCTCAACTCCATGACGATTTATGTAAGAAATAATGACAGCATGCATATGAATTAGACGATTCTTTATATTGGTATATGAACACAAAAATGTTTGGACATGGTAGAAACTGTAGAATCAGATCTACGTTGTGTCATTAGCAAACAGAGCCGAACATGATCAGGTGGCTCCTACATGTGCCATCTGATTTGGGTCTACTCTGTTTGCAAAGGCATTAGAAGGTGTCTCTATGAAGTTGAGGGTTATTGTTCAATTTTATAAACAGAGATTCTTAAGTGTAATGTCTGTAAAGTCTGTAACTCCAAAGTTATCAGGGGGAGACAATTCAAAAACCCACAGGTACACACAAACTCATGCTGGTCAACATTCCTGTGAAGTTTGGTGACTCTAGACCTAGCAGTTTCAGAGATACTCACAACACAAAGTTTGTCTAAATTTAAGTCATCAGGGGTTATAACTGCAAAATTATCAGGGGGAGACAATTCAAAAACCTGAGGTGCACAACACCTCATGCTGGTCAACATTCCTGTGAAGTTTGGCGACTCTAGCCCTAGTGGTTTCAGAGATACACGCGCCACAATGTAAAGTTTCTAATTTTCTGTCATTAGGGGCAATAGCTCCAAAATTATCGGGGAAACAATTCAAAAATCGCTGGTGCACAACAACTCATGCTGGTGACCATTCCTGTGAAGATTGGTGACTCTAGTTCTACTTGTTTCAGAGATACACGTGACACAAAAAATTATCTAATTTTAAGTTATCATTTCAGGGGCAATAACTCAACAATTATCAGGGGGAGACAATTAAAAACAAGAGTGTCATGATGGCCCTGATATCGCTCACCAGACATAGAAGCTAGGTTTTCAAAGTTTTCACTATGTTTCTATAGAAAATTGGCCACCCCTGCGACGAGGCTTCATATGAAACCAAGGGTATTTTATAATTCATGTAATTTTTTGTAGAGGACATCAAGTTGATGCTATGAGCCAAATATTAAAGCTGAGATACTTCCTGTTTCAGAGGAGGAGGTTTCTAATGGTTTCACAATGTTTTTATAAAAAAAACCAAGAGGGCCATTGACAGAGTTAATTTTTCAACAGACAATATTTCTAACAGATGACAGAAACTAAGTGTTAACCCTTATCACTGCTGAGCATGACTTGACTGAAATTAGCACAGTTTGGATTCTGATCTGAAACATATGTAACTTCATATGTGGTTTGTACAAGAGAGCTAATTGTAAGATTGGTATGTATTGAAAACAGTGTGAACAAACTTAAACAAGCAGACAACAATTCTGAAGCAGACAACTTAAAGAATGCTAGAGTATAGAACACTAAGTCTTGAACTTGTATTAAGCTGAACTTCACAACAGATACACTGATAGGTTGATAGCTGGCAGCTTAATGCAGGGCATACATATGAAAAAAAGCTTTAAGAGCTTTCTGCATTTTGAGAATTATCCACATAGTTTTCTCAATCTAACATGAGTGCGTTTATTGGTCTAAACACAACTTCTACTCTACTGATTAAGGGTGATTACATAACTGGCTAACTAGTCTCAGTGCACTGGTTTCATCTGAGTTAAGGGGAAACCTTTAAACTGTAGTTTCTGATGTGGAGAAGTCTATACACACAGGGCAGGGGCAATTTTAACCTCAGAACTATGATATTTACAAAACTCATAAAGGTATGCTAAGTAAATCTATACACCAAATATATGCTCTGAGACATGTAGTGTTTGACAAGAAGATTTTTAAAGTTTTTCCTATGCATAATTAGTGACCCCAAGGGATGTTTCAGCAGTAAGCTACAAAAAACTGGCCATCCCTGGGGTGGGACCAATTTTGACGCTAGGGACATAATTTATATAACTTTTGTAGAAGACCTGAAGTTGAAGCTATGTGCCAATATGAAAGCTGAGAACATTTCAGTTTCAGAGGAGAAGATATTCAAAGTTTTCACTATATGTTTCTATTGAAAACTTCACACCTTAGGGGAGGGGCCAATTTTGACTCCAGGGGCATAATTTATATAACTTTTCTAGAGGACCTATAGGTGATGCTATGTGCCAAAGACGAAAGCTGAGAACCCTGTAGATTCAGAGGAGAAGATTTTTAAATTGTTGACGACGAACGACGGACACATTGTGCTCTGGTGAGCTAAAAAACTTATGTGGGTCAACATTCCTGTGAAGTTTGGTGACTAGCCCTAGCGGTTTCAGAGATACGTGTGACACACATTTTCTCTTATTTTAAGTCATCAGGGGCAAAAACTCCAGAGTTATCAAGGGGAGGCAATTCAAAAATCCCAGGTGCACAACCCACGCTGGTGAACATTCCTGTGAAGTTTTGTGACTCTAGTCCTAGTGGTTTCAGAAATACGTGTGACGCAAGTTTGTGACAGACAGACTGACTGACGCCAAGACAGACAGACAACACTGGCAAAAACAATATGTCTCCCCATAAATGGGAGAGGACCCTAATAAGACAGCTTATACTCTGACTGCAAACCTAAAAATATGTGTGAGGTAATACTTTACTAGTACAAACAGGACTATGCTGAGAAAGTTTAACCCATTCCCTCATATGGACGCCATTTGACCCATTCCTTCATATTAACACCTTTTGACACATTCCCTCATATTGACACCTTTCGATGACTCTGTAAAAGTCACTTTTGAAACCATTATGATAATTGGTACATTTGCTTCATAGGAGCAAAAGTACTATTTATCACAGTGGTTTCAAAACTACTCAATTCTAAAATTTCCCCTTTTTTCTAGTAAATACTCCTTTTTTAGTAGATTTATTCAAAGAGGTTGTGTCTAACAAGTAGCTTATGAGGGAATAGGTTAAGGTGTGCATTCAAATATAAAAGTTATCATTTCATCTACAAACCTTTTGTTGTGACCACTCTTTAGAATTGTTGATTCTAAACAGTGGTTATAACATAGGGTTAAATGGAAAAATATTTTAATTCATGCATCTACTCTAAGCCTTTGACTAAGACAATACCTAGACATGTAGCCTTTGATAAACAAACAAACCACGAGCATGTTCGGTATGTACCTTGGTTTCTTTAACATTTGTTTGACACTGTCTGCTGAGAGCAGGTTGGGTAAATCATACTGCATGATCAGACAGTCCAACAGAGTAACCAGGTTCTCAGTGCTAGTAACCCAACCACCATATGACCCAGAGTTCTCCATGGGAAAAGAACCGTACTGAGGTGGAACTCGCCTGTCAGGTTCGAGCACGGACTTCTCAACTGGTGGGTCTTTGTTGTTGAAGTACCTAACCTGAAGAGATATTGCAAGGAAACCAATCAGCTAATCAGATTGCAGCAGCCTATGTGAAAATGCCTGTAATTATCTGAAAAAATGTGCAAAAATTGCTGAACACAGAACCCATGCGAGCTACTTGGATATCAAATACACTTAGCAAGTTTGGTGAAAATTGGACCATTCCTTGAGAAGATATTGTTAGGAAACTAAAAATGGCCTGATGGATGGACAGACGGACAAGCTGATTACTATAGGACACCCGCATCTTCATGCGAGGCCCTAACAGGATTAATCTCATCCCCATACGGCATTGACCTTGTACGTATTCTCCATTTGCACAAGTCCCATATCAAATAATTCTATGTTAAGAATAATGGTTAACCCTTTCCTTCATACAAATGCCTTTTCATCCATATGCAAACAGAGTAGAACCGTCTGATCAGGGTCTGCTCTGTTTGCTAATGGAAAGTGATAAATTTGTGTCTTTAGTTTCTAAAATGGCCACAATGTTCCACTTTCCATATTTCATTATAACTATTTTTTCCACAAATATTCAGTAGGTATGGAAATTTGGAATAAATATAGAACAAGGGAAGGGCTAAATAGGCTAACACTTTACTTCATATTAATGCTTTTTAAAACTTTGCAAACTGAGAAGAGAAGTAGTAGCCTTCTGATCAGTGTCTGGTCTGTTTGTTGAAATAATATAGATCTGATTAAACTACATGTATAAGTTTCATCAATGGGCAAAACTCCATGTTTTATCATAATTCCTCTATTTAATATGCATGATGTCATTAACCCATTCCCTCATATGGACGACTTTTGACGCCTCTGTAAAAGTCACTTTGTGAAACAATTGTGATAAATAGAGCATTTGCTCATATAGGAGCAAGTGCTCTATTTATCACAATAGTTTCAAACTACTAAAATTCTAAAATTCTCCTTTTCTCTAATTAATGCTCCCTTTTGGTAGATTTATACAAAGAGGTTGTATCTAAAAATAGCCTATGAGGTAATAGGTTTTTCTATGCACAGAACAAATTGCATGGTTTCATGCACAGAACATCCAAGTAGAACCACTGACCTACAGCAAGCCAGCTGGAAAGCTTCCTCAAATGAAAAATCCCAATGCCCAGACCGGGATTTGAACCACAGCGGTCAGGTGATAAGTGATTGTCAGTCAAAGACTATAACCACTCGACCACAGAGGCCCCATATTAATGAATACATATGCCACTATAAAAAGGGTAAAGAAAAGGGTTAAACTCTTCAGATATGAGAATGAATGTGTACAAATACAAGAAACCGCCAATGTCGGTATGGCCCGATTGCCGATTAAAGTGATATAGATGAGCAGTCAATCATTATACATTTCTGCATGAGCAGATGCTGAAGGCATAATAAATAGTTAAACATATTCCAATTGCATGTAATGAGGTCCTCATTATGACTCCACATGTTAAAAAGGTCAACCTAGAAATTCATTGAAGCGTAAAAAACAAGATGTTTGTAAAACATGTATACCCCCCAGACCTTTGATCTAGTGACCTCAACTATAGAGGTCCTCTAGTGGTCATGACTAATCACCACAGCAAATTTGACGATCCTAAGCCAAACCACTAATCATTTATTGATCTGAAAACATTTCACAAGTTAAGGTCATGGTGACCTTGACCTTTGACCTAATGACCTCAACAACTATAGGGGTCATCTAGTGGTCACGACCAACCACCACAGCAAGTTTGAAGATCCCCAACCAAACCATTGAGCAGTTATTAATCGGAAACCATTTCATCAGTTAAGGTCATCGTGACCTTATTCTTTGACCTAGTGACCTCAAAAACAATAGGGTCATCTAGTTGTCATGACCAACCACCACAGCAAGTTTGAAGATCCTAAGCCAAACCCATGAGCAGTTATTGATTGGAAACCATTTCATCAGTTAATGTCATGATGACCTTGACCTTTGACCTAGTGACCTAAAAACATCAGGGGTCATCTAGTGGTCATGACCAACCACCACAGCAAGATTGAAGATCCTAAGCCAAACCCTTGAGCAGTTATTGATTGGAAACCATTTCACCAGTTAAGATCATGGTGACCTTGACCTTTGACCTAGTGACCTCAAAAACAAGAGGGCTCATCTAGTTGTCATGACCAACCACCAATGCAAGTTTGAAGATCCTAAGCCAAACCCTAGAGCAGTTATCGATCGAAAACCATTTCACTAGTTAAGGTCATGGTGACCTTGACCTTTGACCTAGTGACCTCAAAAACAAGAGGGCTCATCTAGTTGTCATGACCAACCACCACAGCAAATTTGAAGATCATAATCCAAACCATTGAGCAGTTATTGATCAGAAACCATTTTACTAGTTAAGGTCATTGTGACCACCTTGACCTTTGACCTCAAAAACAATAGGAGTCATCCAGTGGTCATGACCAACTACCACAGTAAGTTTAAAGATTTAAAGATGGACAGCCGGCCGGAAAGGCATTCGCCAATCTATAAGTCTACATCTACACTACTTACTCAGAAACTACCATACCTCCCTGAAGTCCACTAGATCCTGCCTAGTATTCCCTACAAATATATCCTCAATGCCAACTTCCCTAAGAATGCTCCTTATGTAATCCTCGTAGTTCATCTTTGTAACTTTCTCAATCACCAGACCCAGCAACAGGTACCCAAAGTTGGAGTAGGCGTGCTTGGTACCTACGAATGATTAACCATAACAAGATTTACCTTATTGAGATGCCCTTTGATCCCTACAAATGATTAGCTTATGACAAACTTTGACTTTCAAAACTGCAATCAAAGTGCCATAGAGTTATTTATTTGCAAAGGTTAGCTATCACCCATAGTGTTAAACAATTTCTTCACATACATTTGTAAACCCTTTTACATGCTTTTGCAAACAGGGTAGACCCAGATCAGACAGCTCCTGTGGGAGCCATCTGATCAGTCTGTTTTGTAAGTCTTTATTTATTGGTTATTATATAGGATTTAGTTGTTTTACAGATATTGTTTCTCCGCCAGAAATAAGTGTCCTACTAGAGTAGGGGTGTTTATTTGGGAGAATACGGTATTCATGAAATCATCATTATTTCACATGAATATTCATGAAGAAAAGAATTAAACCCCTGTACTCAGGTTTCTTTTGAGTGGCCATTGTAGAAAGGTTTGACTATATATCATGTACGAAAAGTCTGTACCTGTACATTATCTAATAACCCTTTACTCAATGAACATTTGCATAAGAAATACAGGACATAATGAATATTTATTTGATGTTTTTTTTCCATAATGGCATATAAACAGCATATTTTTGTCATAGCAGAAACTGCAGGATCTATATAATCCATAAGCAAACAGAGCAGACTCTGATCAGACAGCTCCCATGGGAGCAGTTTCATCTGGGTCTACTCTGTTCGCAAAGGCATTAAAAGGCATATTTATGAAGTAAAGGGTTAAATAAATAGGCTTAATCATGAACCACAATCTAAAATCTATGAATATCATGTCTTCTTTTTAACCATTTCCCTGTCGTGTATTCATGTAAGAAATAATCATGAATATTTATTTTCTGATTTGTTTTTATAATAACACATGTGCACAGGTTAAATCCATTGTATTTTCATAAGCAAACAGAGTAGATCCTTATCAGATAGCTCATACAAGAGCTGTCTCATCTGGGATCTACTCTGTTTGCAAAGTCATGAAAAAATGTTTATATATGGGAATGGTTTATGTTTACATACATCATCTGGATCCAAACTGTTGGATGAAGTAATTACTAGTAAGCATGTTACAGGTTATCACTTTCCCTGTTCTATGTTGATTTCCAAATTTCAATACCTCCTGAATATTCATGAGCAAAATAGCTATATTGAGATATGCTAGGTAGAACATGGTAGCCATTTTAGAAACTAAAACCAAATTCCATTAGCAAACAGAGCAGACCCTGATCAGATGGCTCCTATAGGATCTGGGTCTACACATTTATTTGAAATAAAGGGTAATTAAAGTAGTAACTTCTCTTATTTGGGTGTTTTATCCCAAGACAAAGGCCTACATGCAAGGTAAGTTAAAACTGGTTCCCTTTACTTCATGAATATTCATGCCAGGCTCTGTGCATTTTGAATATTCCTGAATTTCAAAACTGTATTAAAATATAAAAGCAGGAAATTTATTGCCATGGCAAACAGCAGAGAATCTGCAGCATACAAGCCAAAAAGAGCAGAGCCTGTCTACTTTGTTTGCAAAGGACAGGAAAAGTAAGATTATGGAGTACAGTTAAACCCCTTTAAACCGGAATTGTAGTAGAGAAGAAATCAGATACTTTTATGCAGATGGCTGCTTAATGCAGGGAGAAAGCTCCTCTAGCATTAAGCTGCCATCTGTCTCCAAGGCCGATATTTACACTATAAAATTGAATGACCAGTTTAGAGGGGGTTTACTGTAAAGTGTTAATCAATAGCTCATACCTGGTGGAAACCTGAGGCTAATGGACAGCACATGCATGACCAGTGACCAGTTGTTCCAGACTTCTATGAAGTTTTTATGTGGCCGCCGCATGTACCAAAACACCTGGTCCCCGTCCACATCCCTGTCCCACCCACCAGAGTGTTCTAACAGATGCTTAACTGTGATGCTCCCAATATCTCTCTGTCTGGCCTTGGACACATGGATGTGGGATAAGATTCCTGAAGTACATGGAGATCTATCATAACCCTTTACTTCATGAATATCCATGTATAAATGATGACTATGAATATCAGTTGGCTGAAAATTCATGACATTAAGAACAATGGCATTTTTGACCGGGGTTGAAACTGTAGAATCAGATCTATATGATAAGCAAACAGATCAAACCCTACTCCTAAGGGAACCATCTGATCTTGATCTACTCTGTTTGCAAAGGCGTTAAAAGAAGTATCTATAAGTCGAGGGTTATTCTTAAGCATAATAGCAGAATACCAACTGTTGTCTGAAAATATTGCCATCTGCATCATTTTCTAAAAGTACATTTATCCTTCTTTTCAAAAACATATTGTCAGCGTGTCAAACAGTTTGGATCCAGATACAAGGCCAAGTTGCTAGTGTCTCATATAGATCCAAACTGCTTGAAAATGTTATCTGAATTCGCCAGTAGATTGCTGAAGGAAATTAAGACAGTGGCCTTTAACCCTTTACCCGCTGAATATTCATTAACCCTTTACTCCATAAATACGCCTTTCTACACCCTTGCAAACAGAGTAGCAGCCATCTGATCAGGGTCTTCCTGTTTGCTTATGATAAAATATATAGAATTCTACAGTTTCTGACATGGCTGACACTTTCTGTGTCCATGTGCTATTATAACATTTAATCTAATTAATACAGTGAACCATCATTATACCGGCATTCATAACAATGGAACCCTCATTATACCGGCATTCATTACAATGGAACCCTCATTATATCGGCAGTATGCATTGGAACAAAATTATCTATGTCTTTGAAACAACCACTGAATAAATAGGTGCAATGTGAATAGGACTTAATGCATAACACAAGAAGTGCAAAAAGCTCCCAAAGCTTCTTGTGTTCTGCATTATGCGTTCATCTGTTGGTACTAGTTAAAAACTAGCCATATGGTTCCTTTCATATCTATAACGGCAACATTGTTAAACCAGCAAAAAATCTGGAAATAAACACCTCTGTTGTAATGAGAGTTCCCTGTATTTAATAGGTCATTACTTCTTACATGAATATTCATGGAGTAAAGAGTTGAGCAATAATGGCATTGTGAGTATCAATGAGCTGATCTTTATTACAGTACATAAGCACATGAATCTTCATCATGTTGAATGCAATTTTTAATCTCAAGTTGTCAACCTGTTGCAAATATCTTCATAAAACAAAACAAAACACTTGAGCCGTTTACCTCATTAATATTCATACATTTAGAACTTACAGTAAAACCTCTCTATAGCGGCCACTAAATTGTGTTAATTAATTGGTATTTAGGGCAGGTGGCTGCTTACAGCAAGGTGAAAGTAAAACAGAACATTCCTATAGGAGCGTTCTGTTTTACTTTCACCTTGCTTTAAGCAGCCACCTGCCTTTAACACAAAATACTTGATGTAATTAAGTGGCCATTATAGAGAGATTTTACTGTATCAATTAAATCAACTATTGTATTAACTGTTGTATTACCGAGATTTATTCCGTACTGCAAAGAATCAGACCTGTTGCAGATCTCAATCAGACACCTACTATTACAATAGCTGTTTGATCTGGGTCTACTCTGTTTGCAATGCCTAAAAAGGTGCAATTGTTAACATATTTGTAAAAGTCACATGTTGAAACCATTGTGATAAATAGAGCATTTGCTCCTATAGGAGCAAATGCTCTATTTATCACAATGGTTTCAAACTACTACCTTCTAAAATTTTCCTTTTCTCTAGTTATTTCTCCTTTTCGGTAGATTTATTCAAAGAGGTTGTATCTAAACAAAGCCTATGAGGTAATTGGTTACCCCTTCTTTACATGTTTGCAAACAGAGTACTCATACAGGAGCTATCTGATCAGGGTCTTGTCTGTTTGCTTATGGAATAATAATGATCTGATTCTACAGCTTGAGCCTTATCCAAAATTTCCTGTGTTCATGTACCATTATAAAAATAAATATTCATGATTTCATAACTTTTTACATGAATATTCATCAGGTAACGGGTAAACCCATTCCAGCATAGGCTGGATTTTTAGATCCAACCTCTTTGAATAAATCTACTGAAAAGAAGCATTTACTAGAGAAAAGAAAAAAAAAATTGTGTAGTTTTTAAACCATTGTGATAAATACAGCATTTGCTCCTATGAAGAAATGCTCTATTTATCACAATGATTTCAACAAGTGACTTCAACAGAGGCGTCAAAAGGTGTCAATATGAGGGAATGGGTTAACCCTTTCCTGAATAAATACGCCTTTGTAATAGTCACTTCTTGAAACCATTGTGATAGAGCATTTGCTCCTATGGAGCAAATGCTCTATTTATCACAATGGTTTCAATACTACACAATTCTAACATTTTCCTTTTCTCTAGTAAATGCTCCTTTTCGGTAGATTTACTCAGAGACTGGCTCTTAAAATAGCCTATGAGGGAGTGGGTTAAGGAGCAAGATATCTACTGATTGTTACCATTTCTTCCAACTACTTTTTTATACAAGGAGATGGTGCCTTCCTCACACAGCCGCATGATACCAATAGCTGTCAAAATCTTGCTGATACTTGCAATACGAAAATGAGCTGAAGATGACACTGGCTGTCCTGCGCGACATATTCCATAACCTGCAACAGATTGAAACTTCATCCTTGCACAACATCAAGTGAATAATAGTTATGAATTTGTGTTAAGTTTACAAACAATTATGAGAAAAACTCAGCCTCTTGTCGGGATTATGTTTGACATGCTGATTTAGTAATTGATATGTGCAAAAAAATGAATGTAATCACTAATGAAATATAAGAAATGATCAGGAGCTAACTGATCTGAGTCTACTCTGTTTGCAAAGCTGTGAAAATGCATTTACATTAAGGAAAGAGTTAACCCAAAAACCTTTGTGGAGATAAACATGTACAGTAGAAACCGGACGTTAATTCTAGTATAAATATCGGTCCTGGAGACAGGTGGCAGCTTAATACAGGGTGAAAGTCATGCTGAAAGCTCCTCTAGGAGCTTTCTGCATGACTTTCACCCTGCATTAAGCAGCCACCTGCCTGAAAGTATCTAAATTATTCTCTACTAGAATTCCGGTTTTGAGGAGTTTTACTGTAGTTATCAAAGTTCTGAGGTTGACATTGTAGATCATCAATATATTAGAGTCATCCTGGGTCAACTCGTCCTCGAGTCAACTCGGCCCCTGAATCAAGTCAGCCTCGGGTCAAGTCAGTCGGGTCAACTCGGCCTGGGTCAAGTCAGCCCACAAATATTATTTCATAATTACATTTTTTGAGTATACTCTTTATTTTGAATACTTTAATATTTTGTTTCCTAGAGATACCCAATACTACAGATACCAATGAACATAGTTATTAAGAAATTTCAGAGTAACAGATAAGGACGCATACCATGATCAGTTTCATACATAAATTTTATGTATCTCCACCAAACCCTATTTTGTGACCATTCATTGGAACATTCTCGATGAGACGATTCCTAATGAATTGACGCAACAGAGGGTTAAACCCACTGTTGTTTGGTGGATAAATTTGGATACACACTCTTATCTGTAACTGTGAATTAAATTACACGAGCCTCTGCTCCGGGTCTACTCTGTTTGTAAAGGCATGACAAGATTTTTATAACATTTTATAACATTCATCCACTCGCAAATTGTTCTTATTTACAAACAACTAAAGAAACAGATAAACAATTCAGTATACTTAAATTCACTTCAAAAATATTGATGCCACTCATTTTCACACCCACACCTATTTGTTTGACTTCTCAGTTCGATCTAATTAACCTGATTACTTAATGTCACCTGTTTTATTCGACAATCTCGTGCAACATACTTATCTCCTTTATTACTTTGTTATTACTGACAAAAATATGTGCAAACTTTTGTCGCAATTCTTCAAGGAGCCCACCGATCAGGATCATTTTTGCTGCAGTTTATAAACTTAAATTGACCCTACCAAAAAGGGCTGAGTTTACCTGACCAAGACGGGCTGAGTTGACCCATCCAAAACAGGCCGAATTGACCCAGCCGAGTTGACCCAGGTCGAGTTGACCTTAGGCCAACTTGACCCGGATTCTATTAGAGCAGAGCAGAAGAAGGGCTAGCTCTGAAAACTAGATAAGACTTAACCCTTTGAATATGGGAAACTAGTCTACAGGCATTTGCAAAGAGCATAGACCCAGATACAAGACTCCTAGCAGAGCTCTGAGATCAGGGTCATAAATTATTCTAAAAATATTTAAATCCTTCATAAACAGGACCAGTAAGCAAGATGCATAAATCAAAACATTTTCAAGAATAGCCCCTTTGCTCCTTTATTTCTCCATCAAACCCTATGGAGTAAAAAGTTAAAAGACATAAATGCTTATGCATGTAATGCTCAAGGTATAGGGAGGTTTTAACTGTTCTTTTGTATTATAAAGATGTTGGTTAGTAACTTGGTATCTCACCTTGCCTGTATATCTGTTTACCATGGAGACTAACACATAAGGCAGCACCAGGCACACCTTGCTCTCTCATAAAGTCACAGATGATCTCATCAAACCTGTGCATATAGTCTGGTGATGGCTCATTTGGACCTATTCGACCTACAACAATATCACTACACACTGTAACAGTATAATCTGTTTTAAGGTGTTGACCTACAAAACAATCACGAACAACATCCTTTTTAGCTCAACCCAAAGCTTAACCCAAATTAACCCCTTGATCTCGGGAAATGAGTGCACTGTCATTTGCAAACAGTGTAGACCCAGATCAAAGAGTTCCTTGAGGAGTCCTCTGATCAGGATCTGCACTGTTATTCTGGTATCCTCTTTCAATTTTTACCCTTTCATGATACAGTATAGACTCTGCCATTACACAATGATGGACTATTCCAATCTGAACCGTTAACTTAAAGGGGTTAACAAAGTCAATAAAAATATTTATACGTGTTATGACTGACTGAAACATACCTGACAGAATACTGTACTCATGGTCCCAGTTATTGGGGGTAGGATGTGTGAGTACATAACTCATCTTGTGAAGAGGTGAACTTTACACACTGCTCTCACTAGTGGTCACTATCCCTTTGTCCGTGTACTACATTGTCCCTCCATGAGCAGATCAATACTGTGTAAAAAGAAAAAGTATAACCTGTCTTAAGCAACCATTCAACATAGGATTCTTAAAAGCAGGTGGTTGCTTAATGGTGGACAAAAATAATGCAGTAAGCTTCATATGAACTTTTCTGCATTACTTTTGTCCAGTATTAAACTACCACCTGTTAAAAAGATTTTGGACCTCTTTTTAATAGTCATTTAAGACAGGTTCTATTGTACAATAATCAAATTAACATGTATAAATAAGCCTATATACATGTACATGTACTAGCCAAAATAAACTGCATACTTTACAATCTGGAGTTCTATATTCTAAGCTAATTAACTAAATACATGTACTTCTAATTTGAATAATTATAACACAGATTTCCTTCTCAAAATTCATACATATATAATACCATATATATAATCCCTCATGTGATATATATATTTATGTTATGGTTATCACTTCATTTTAATGAATTTTGTAATGTCATTAAAAGAGTTACAAGGAACACGTGTCAACTGCTGGGAGAAGTGGCTTGAAAGAAGAGGGCCTGAAAGGCCCTGATATCGCTCACCAGACAATCAGGAGAAGATTTTCAAAGTTTTCACTACATTTTGTATATGTTTCTATAGAAAACTAGCTGGCCCTGGAGCGGGCCAATTTTAATTCAGAAAGAATAAATTAATCTATACTTATGTTCAAATTTTCAGATATTTTCATTACACCTTCATGAGTTCATATTATTATTCATATCTTAACTTATTCTTAACCCATCCCCTGTTCTATTTTTATTCAAATTTTCAATACCTACTGAATATTCATGGAAAAAATAGTTATAATGAAACAGGGAAGGTGGGACATTGTAGCCATTTTAGAAAGTAAAGAAACATCTTTCAAATTCCATTGATAAACAGAGCAGACCCTGATCAGACAGCTGCTATAGGAACCGTCTGATCTGGGTCTGCTCTGTTTGCAAATGCATGAAAAGGTGTTTATATGAGGGAAAGGGTTAAGTAAACATATTACAAGTACATGTATATTGTACACAAAATGAAAATAATTTAACGTAATTTGCACTATATTATATCAGGCAAACAGAGCAGATTGATCAGACGGCTACTACATGAGCCATCTGATCTGGGTCTACTCTGTTTGCAAAGGTGTAGAAAGGCATATTTGTGGAGTAAAGGGTTAATTGTCCTATTTACATTGCAGCAGGCCAGATCTAATGATAAAATTTGCATCTGCCATAACCAAGAAGGGAGGCAATCCGGTTGTTATCAAAAAGTGCAAAGGGAGATAACCTACCCTGGTTATTGGTTATTGGTTTAGCCAATTTTGAACCCCAGGGGCATGATTTATATAACTTTTGTAGAAGACCTAAACATGATGTTATGTGCCGAATATGAAAGCTGAGAAGCTTCCAGTTTCAGAGAAGATTTTCAAAGTTTTCAATGACAACTGTATATGTTTCTATTGAAAACTTGCCATCCCTGGGGCGGGGCCAATTTTGACCCCAGGAGCATGATTTATTATTATATAACTTTTGTAGAGGACCGACAGATTATGCTATGTGCCAAAGATGAAAGCTGAGAGCTCTGTAGAATCAGAGGAGAAGATTTTTAAAGGTTCAAATTGTTGATGACGGATGACGCACGCCGACGGATGACAGACATCAGGCGAACACAAATTCTCACTCTGAGCACTTTTGTAACTGGACCTGAACATGATGCTATGTGCCAAATATGAAAGCTGAGAACCTTCCAGTTTCTAAGGAGAAGATTTTCAAAGTTTCACTATATGTTTCTATTGAAAACTGGACATCCCTGGGGCGGGGGTCACTTTTGACCCCAAGGACATGATTTATTATTATATAACTTTTGTAGAGGACCTACAGATGATGCTATGTGCCAAAGATGAAAGCTGAGAGCTCTGTAGAATCAGAGGAGAAGATTTTTAAAGGTTCAAATTGTTGACGACAGACGACGCACGCCAAAGGACTACAGACATCAGGCGATCACAAAAGCTCACCCTGAGCACTTTGTGCTCTGGTAAGTTAAAAAGTGTGACGGGACAGATCTGGGCTAAACTATGAAATCGACAGTTTGTATAATTGCTCTGGGTCTGAACTATGATTAGACAGTTTACCATAATTGCTGACACGCGCCTACTTAAACAGCTAACATCAAATATTGTGAATACATAGCCGCGGCATAGGTGTGAAAAGTTAAGCTTCATATTATAAGGTCGACGAAACGACTTAGGGTTTAGTATATAAATTAGGCAGTGGCTATTCGTACGGTACCGTACGAATAGCCCCAGCCGCTATTCGTACGGAAGTTCCGTACGAATAGAATAAGTACCGTGTACGCTATTCGTACGGGAGTCAATGACACTATGTTTTTAAAAGGCACATATACATCTTGTTTAAAACTACTTTAGTTGTAATTGGTTTCTAAATTGAATAGTCTATTATAAGCAGTATTCAGCTGTAACTGTTTGCAAATGAGGTCACTGATCTACGGCCCTGTCCTTAATTATGTGTAAGCAATTAGTTTAAAGGATTAAAACGGATTTAACTTTTAAAATGCTGCAAAAATAGAGAAAAGTACAAGTAAATACATGGTATATCGGATAAAAACATAGTGTCATTGACTCCCGTACGAATAGCGTACACGGTACTTATTTCTATTCGTACGGAACTTCCGTACGAATAGCGGCTGGGGCTATTCGTACGGTACCGTACGAATAGCCACTGCCTATAAATTAAGGTCGACGAACGGGAAGGTCGACGAAACGACCATCACCCGTCTGCTCTATACATATCAGATTCTTCAGATTCTGCCATGAAAAAAACACTTCTGATCTTGATATAGAGATCTAGCATTTCAAAATTGGTGACATTATAGGCCTATTTGATTCATGAAGTAAAGGGTTAATGCAGACCTCAGTTTATCCGAATTACTGATCCATCCGAAATATGTAATACTTTTACAAAATTATGAAAATCAGAGAGTTTAAAATGAATATTGCAAGGATTTGCAAAAACTCTCAGAAATTCTCCAAATGTACGCCATATTCTTACTATTTCAACGGTTGACAACTTTGCAAATGCGTTGCCTGCTTTGCATTTCGTCGATAATTGGTATAAGCAACCGTTCGTGCCATTGGGACCAAGTAAATACTAAACTATGAGCCGAATAGAAGTTGCGCATATTTTATTTATTATTTACGGGGGTCGAGTAAGAAGGAGTGACCTGTCGTTTTTATTTATAGATGACCCATAGATTGGGATCAAACCATATTAGGCGGGCTCAGCATTGCACTATTTGATTTAATCACTACAATGTATAGGCAATCGGACTTTGGGTCTAACCACAGGGCACCGTCACAATGAATTATGAACCTCGACAGAAAAATGTATATGAATCCTAGATAGACTGTATCTCGTGTTCATACATTTTTTTCTTTCGAAGTTCATAATTCATTGTGACGGTGCCCTGTGGGTCTAACTAACTGCACGAGCTTCACGAGAAATTGGCTCGTCAATTTAAGCAAAACCCTTTTGTATAGAATGGAATAGTTTAAAAAAACCCAAACAAAGCTATAAATAAAAACGACAGGTCACACTTGCTAATATAGTACGTACTATTATAGTACAATGACCCCCACCCGCCCCTTACGTATAAGAAACTGACCCTTAAGTTAAAAGTACATGCATCATTTTAGTAAAGTAAATTCGTGCGTATAGTTATTATTATTTATAATGCCTCCACCAAATGTATATGGGGCATATATTGTTTTTGCCAGAGTTGTCCTTCAGTCTGTCGGTCACAAATTTTGCGACACGCGTATCTCAAAAACGGTTAAGGTTAGAATCTTGAAACTTCACAGGAATGTTGCTCAGCATGAGCATTGTGCACCTCCATATTTTCAGTTCTCCCCCTGGTAGTTTTCCAGTTATTGTCCCTGAATAGTTTGAAATTGCCATAATTAATGACAAATTTTGCGGCATGCATAACTCAGAAACCGTTAAGGCTAGAAGTTGTTTCAGCGTTGATATATCAACGCCGGGTGCCCATTGGGCTGGGATTTGGTGGACATCCCCCCTCTGTCGGAAAAAAAATCTGGATTTGGACATTGTGTCTAAAATTAACTTTGAGCTGTACCACTCCCATCGACATTTTTTAACATTACACATAAATGATCTCATCGATATCTACAAACAATACTCAAGAACACAAACTATTCTGTTGTATCAACACATCCCATTAAAGAAGTTTGGTTCCAAATATGATGATGTCTGGGGTCTGTTTTTATGAAATGGCAAGCAAAATATGCAGTGTTCAATTTTAAAAAAAAATAAAATTCCCGAGTAGAGAACATCGATGGGGTCCGGACCACCATCCCACCCACCCCCCTCTCCACTGGATCCGCGCTTAGAGGCTTTATAATAAGAGAAAAAGTGACCCCCTACGATAAACATGGTGGGTCAAAATATCATACGGTGGGTTTATTATATTATGGCAAGGGAGTCACTATATTTTGTAGTAAAATAGCCTGGGGTCATAGCACTTTATAATACTGTATATATCGAACCCCCCCCCCCCCCGGTGGATATATTTTTTCAAAGGGAGTCCCTATTTTATAGTAAAATGGCTTGGGTGTCATAGTACTATATGGTATATCGACCCCCTGGTGGATGTATTTTGACAATGGAGTCACTATATTTTATAGTAAATGACCGGGGATCATAGTACTATGAAATATATAGACCCTCGGTCGACGTACAACGATAAAGAGTATTATAAGGGGGATCAATATATTATGACAAGGGAGTCACCATATTTTATTGTAAAATTATCGCATTACTTACTAGTTGTGTTATCGACATTGTAAAATGCGGATTTGCACATTAATTTTATTTTATTTTTGCCATACGACTCAGCAAGAAGCGGTTTACGAATTGTCTCAGAAACCAACTTTGTGCAGGCAAGTCTAATGCAAAATCGCAATGATTATTCTTATTACGGTAGGCTATGTATTATCCCAAGATACTCTCATTTACCAATTTTTGAAACATTATGATTGGTAGCGCATGTGAACACTGCCCGTCCTTCAAACCCCACTAGCAAATTTAACCCTTCTCTTGCTATTCGCGTCAATATACCTACATGTAAATAGTGAAGACCCAGATGAGACAGCTCCTGCAGGAGCTGTCTCATCAGGATCTGCACTATTTACAAGTTGATAGTGCAACCAGTGCACTCCACAGCAGTGATTGCACAGCGAAATACGTGTACACAGTGAAGATACAGTGTATATGTAAATGTACAACATGACATGGGTAAAGAAGGAGAAATGAATTTTAAAATTCAGCAAGAAAAGGGTTAAGCCTTTTATATACTCTATAGTTAACCAATTTCCTGTTTAACATTTATTCAAGAGTTTATCACCCAATTAATATTCATGGACCGAATCAATAACATGGAACATGGAACGGGGGATTTTTCCACTATGGTGGAAGCTGTAAATTCAGATCTATAAATTTCCATAAGCAAACATCGCAGACCCTGATCAGACAGCTCCTTCATGGGCTGTCTGATCTGGCTTATCTCTGTTTACAAAAATGAATAAAGACATCTACAGTAGGACCTGTCTGAAGCTGCCATCAGAGTCTAATTATGGGTCTGTAGGGCATGTGGTAGCTTAAAGAACGTCAAAAATAATACAGAAAGCTCCCATAAGTGTTTTATGCAGTACTTTAACTTTACACCTTTTTATCCGCGGTTCCGATTATGTATGATTTTTTTCAATTCTTCATTTGGATATAACTTTTACCACACAATCAGCGAGCTGTGATGACCTTTGCAAACAGTTTGGATCCAGATGCGAAGCTTGGCAATTCGGATTCATCGTGATCCAAACTTTCAATGGCAATATTTGTATTAAGTGTTCATGCTTTATTCTAGCACTGTTAACATATTTACAAAAGTCTTCGTTATACAATGAAAATAAACGTTTTGAAAGTATATCCCAGCGTGTGTATAAAATCAATATTCACCCATAAACTATATCTCAGTCTACTTACCAAAATACCGATTGGTGGCCAACCTAAAATGTAATAACAACCTGAAGTGTAATAAAATAATTTTGTGCCTGTATTTGTGTGTCTGTGTGTGTATGAATGTGCGTAAGTGCTAGTATGTATATGCGTGTAGTGGGTAGGTGATGGGCGCATGCATGTGCGCGCATGTGTACATGTATGAAGTAATACATGAGGTATTCTAGATTACAGTACAAAGACTTAGAAATATTTATTACAAAACTGGTTATGATGCGAAAACATTATTACAATTGTTGGTCAACCTGAATTGTTATAACAACCTGAAGTGTAATAAAATAATTTTGTGTCTGTATTTGTGTTTCTGTGTGTGTATGAATGTGCGCACATGCTAGTACATGCTAGTATGTGCGCGCATGTATACATGTATGAAGTAATACATGAGTTATTCTAGATGATAGTACAACGACTTAGAAATATTTATTACAAAACTGGTTATGATGCGAAAACATTATTACAATTGGTGGTCAACCTGAAGTGTAATAATATAATTTTGTGTCTGTATTTGTGTTTCTGTGTGTGTATGAATGTGCGCACATGCTAGTATTTGTATGCGTGTAGTTTGTATGGGAGGGGCGCATGTTTGTGCGCGCACGTGTACATGTACATGCATGAGTACACATGCGCGCACATGCATGCGCCCATCACCTAAACACTACACGCATACACATACTAGCACTTGCGCACATTCATACACACACAGACACACAAATACAGACACAAAATTATTGTATTACACTTAAGGTTGTTATTACAATTCAGGTTGACCACACCAATTGTAATAATGTTTTCGCATCATAACCAGTTTTGTAATAAATTTTATTACAATTCCAGTTGTTATTACAATTCAGGTTGCAACACTGGTTGATTGACTTCGTTGTTCATGATGATGTATAGGTAAAAAGACGCCGAAGTTCTCTAATTTAACCCTTACAACGCTGAATTTGTTAATGGACTATTCCAAAATTCAAACAGGTCAAGCTTATGGTGAATATTTATGTTAGTTTTTTTCTAAAGAAAAGTGTAACATGACAAACAGTGCAGACCCTGATGAGAGGGCTCCTCTAGGAGCCCTCTCATCTGGGTCTGCACTGTTTGCAAAGGACATCAGTGAATCATGTCCCACATTATAAGGGTTAAATATTATTATACCGTTAGCATCAACCAAATCATCAACCCCTTGGCATTCTCTTCCAAATGCCTCGTACATAGTACATGTATCGGATCTTGGAATGGTGAATAATGTATCGCTTTTTCTAAGACCTTTTCGTCGTCGAGACTCAGTGACATTTTGAAATAGGTGTGTGCGTGTGTGTGTGTTGGGGGGGGGGTATCATTTGATTTGAACTCTTACCCTGTAGTGAAGTAAAAAATATGTCTGCTCAATTGCAAGTTTGACTATACTTCCGGTTCGAACAAGCTTTTGAGAAACAATTTAGATCCTGATGAGACACCGAATTAATTTCGTGTCTGATTTCAAGCAGTTTATAATGTAAATTAGGTCGCGAATAGCGATGTTAAGGTTTAGTTTCAGCTGATGTAAGACATGGAAAAAATATCAAGACAATAAGTCATTATTTTGAACAAAGATGGGTACCAAAAACTAGGAGGATTACCAGTACTTGCCCCGAGGTTATAAAACTTCTGAGTCTGACTCCGAATTCATTTTCAAGTATCTGATTGGCCAGATTTTGAGCAAACTTAAAATGTGACCAACCAGATGCTTGAGAATGATCCCAGAATTTCAAGCAAAAAGTTTTATAACCTCGGAGCCAGATTTTGTTTTTTGATACAGATGACCGTCACGTGTATCTTACACAAAGTGCGATTCTTTTTATCCATTCACCTGGTAAAGACGCCTTTTTATGCTTCTGCAAACAAAATAGACCCAGATCAGACCGTTCCATTGGTCATATTTCAGTTTTGGCAGGTACATGTATGTTGCTTAGGTCAACCTTTACCTAGCTTGTTCAAACCAGATTCATTGAAAATAAAATCACAAAAGGCGCTTTTATACCATTCCCACTACTTTACCATGCATACATAGAGGATCTTACATGAGTGTCCATTACACATAATTGTTTTTATGAAACGAGTTTGCTATACTAATATGACACAAGCTTTAGCGAGTGTCATATTCATTATAGTAAACGAGTTTCATGAGAACAATTTGTGATGAACACGAATGTAAGATTCTTTTTATCACATAAGCCTTAAGAATGCCACAGAAAATGGAACAGGCTATAGCTGACTGCTGTTTTGGCCACTGCTTACAAACAGCGTTGTAATAGAACGGACGACGCACATGAAGCGCTACGATTGGCTTACGCTAAAATGAGCGCTACGATTGGCTAACAATTGCTAATTTGCATTAAAAACGCAATAGTGCATTTTCGCGACTTACGGCACTCTGTTACGGCACTCCCACAAGACAGATTATGTGATAAATGTATGACTCATTTTTATACGCCCACCTAATAAAGGTGGTCGTATATTGTCGTGGCCCTGTCCGTCCGTCCGTTCGTTCGTTCGTTCGTTCGTTCGTCCGTCAACATTTTGTTTGTCCGCTGTTTTCTGGGAAAACTATTTGACAGATATTAATGAAACTTCATACAAATGTTTAATGCATCAAGATCTGAAGCTGAGTTGATTCTGAGGTTCATTTGATTTTTCATTTCAGAGTTATGGCCCTTGTCCTTAAAAAATATGCAAATAGTTTGTCCGCTGTTTTCTGGGAAAACTATTTGACAGATATTAATGAAACTTCACACAAATGTTTAATGCATCAAGATCTGAAGCTGAGTCAATTCTAAGGTTCATTTGATTTGTCGTTTCGGAGTTATCGCCCTTTTACTTAAAAAATAATGCAAATACATGCAAATAGTTTGTCCGCTGTTTTCTGGGAAAACTATATGAGAGATATTAATGAAACTTCACAAAAATATTTAATGCATCAAGATCTGGTGCCGAGTCAATTTTGAGGTTTATTTGATTTGTCGTGTCGGAGTTATGGCCCTTTTACTTTAAAAATAATGCAAATATATGCATATAGTTTGTCCGCTGTTTTCTGATAAAACTATTTGACAGATATTAATGAAACTTCATACACATGTTTAATGCATCAAGACCTGAAGCTAAGTCGATTCTGAGGATCATTTGATTTGTTGTTTTGGAGTTATGGCCCTTGCACTTAAAAAAATAATGCAAATCTATGCAAATATGAGGATGGCCATAACTTTTTCATTTGAAATGATATTTACTTCAATTTTTTTATATGGTTAAACCTTAATGTGAATTTTCACATATATTGCGGGGGTTTTGATATGTCATTTTATTCTAAAGTTATGGTCCTTGAACTTTGTGTGTTTGTTGCTTTGTTTGTCGGTCAACTTTTAGTTTGTCTGTTGTTTTTTAGGAAAACTATTAAAATGATATGAATGAAACTTAAAACAAATGTTTTAAGCAACAAAATTTGAAGCTGAGTTTATTTTGAGGTTCATTCAGTTTGTCTTTACAGAGTTATGGCCGTTGCACTTTACAAAAATCTGCAAAAATGAGGATTAGCTGTAACTTTTTTATTTAATAAGATATTCACTTCATTTTTTTAAAAAATAGTATCACCTTAATATGGAAATCAAGATCTGGAGCACAGATTAGAAAATGTCAACACTTATAAGGCATGTTGAATCAGTTTGCAAGTGGGCGTATTATGTACCGTATGCGGTACTCTTGTTGTACTTTTATTATCACAACAGTGTTGCTTGTGCCGTGTGGTGGCCGTAAAAAGTCTCCCCGTACACGTAATCGATGTTGTTATCATTCTCTTGCAGGATATGCAAGTAACATACACAACTCTCATTCGCCTCTTACATCATCATAAGTATGTCATGCACCTCGTGGTAGGTGTTGTGTTCACAAACAATTTGATGCACTTGGTAGCTACACTAATGTAATTGACGTGTTGATTAACACAATACAGGTGCCCCTCTATCACTTTCCAATATGAATAAAGTTAAAATACCTCTAATAGAACTGAAAGCTATAAATATGCATTCTGTGTCGTCTGTACAAGTACCCAGAAATATTTCTAATTTCTCTTCCCTTCAACCGTTTGTTCGTTTAAAACAACTTAATCTTCAGTCGGCATCATCTTTTCGCATACCATCTCTTTCTATTAATAAATGCTTTTTCAATGGACCAAGAGTTGTACTTTCACCTTTAATATCTGTTATCCAAAATGTTTCTTCTATTCGTAAACGGTCCTTATGCAGGCGACACAGAGTGTATCCAATTATCCAAAAGTGCTTTGCTAAGAGGTGCATATGTTGTAGTAACATTTCTTGTAATTCCACTATAAAATCTACAGTTAATGGTAGAACATTTAATGTCAAGATAAACTCAGACGTTGATTGTACTACTACTAACGTTATTTATGTTTTAACTTGAAACGCGCCTAGTTGCGGTATACAGTACGTAGGACAAACAGGACGTGCTTTAAAGACTCGATTTCGTGAGCATGCATATCAGTGTCGAAATCGTAAACTAAACAAATTTTTATACCAACACTTTCGGAAATCTGGCCATTCTTTTAAAGATGTTTTAGTACAAATTGTTGAGCATATAACATATGATAAGGAGGCTACTAGTAGCTTTAAATCGAAAGCTAGATTTATATCTGAATTAAATTGGATCAAAAAATTGCAAACACCTTTTCCTTTAGGACTGAATGATAATATTTACCAGACTGGAAATATTTCAAAAGAACCAGATATAGATATGTTTTCAATTTTTTCTATTAGAAAACGCAAATCTCGGTCACATGGCATTCGCAAAAATGGTAATATTAAACGAAAATCTCGTTTGAAAATGACTCTTCTTGATCTACATACTTTACGCCTTACTTCGGGTAAACATGCCATGCTTTCTATACTTTCCTCCTTATCTATATGTTCATTAAAAGAAATTGACGAGCAAGCCGATAAAATTATTTTTAGATCAGATCCTCTCATAGGAACGGCTAGTTTGATACAAAGCTTTACTCTACATGTTCTCAGACCGCACATTGACAAATTATCTGAACACCAAAGATTCTTCTTGAAAATTCCTTTTATTAATAAAGGTATTGATTTTATTGACCTCCAAAGTATTTTTAGAGACAAAAATGTAATTGACACTATTCCTAAATACTTTAAAAATACAGAACCACCTATCATCTGCTACAAATATAACAAACCCATCAGAAATACAATTTTCAACTATAATAAAATTGTGGCCGACCTTAATATTAATGATAATATTCCTGATAATTGAGATTGCGCCACCTCAAAATTTTGCTATTCTCCGGCTGGTCATGTGATTACTGGTAATTTTGAGATAATTAAAGATAAACGTCTACGATCTCTTTTGAATAAAGGTCCCAAATATAGAATACCATCCTTGATAGATTTTAACTCTTGTCGAGTTCAGATTGCGGAGGCTTTACAAAATTTTAGTATTAAATGGTGTCGAAGAGAACATGTTGAGTCTAATGCTCTTTCTTGTTGGAAAAAACTAATTTTTGATATAATTGATAAACGCATTTCCTTTTACAGCTCTAATAAACACCTTCTTCCACCTAAACCTAGAACTTCTTTTAGACATCTTAAAAAGGGTTTACAGGATTTCCATTCAAAATACGTTTTTGTTCCTGCTGATAAGGCATCGAATAATGTGATTATTATTTGACGATTACATTATATCGATGTCTTGAAGCAGGAAATTATTAATACCAAGTCATACATTTCAGTTACCACTGATAGGCCATGAGCCAGAGGCAAAAAATTTGGCCATCGGTACCATCTTTGGGGAATAATGCTACCAATGCTTTTTGATAAGATATAAGTGTCTAGAATCAGAAAATATGTGATAGCAGTAAATCGGTGGTAGCTTTTTGTATTTTTTTCACCAATTTTAACCCCATGGTAAAAATAGTGTTTTCTGAATCTAGCATTAAAGGAAAGACATCATTAAATTTCAAACTGATGTCTCTCTCTTGTTACTGCCTGTATCTACTTGAAAATTGAAAGGCTTGTAGCTTTAGTTACACATCTTTCATTTATGTTGTTATTTTTTCACAAAAAGTGGTTTATATAATGTAAATTATTGCTCATACGTACATGGACTTATGTTTACACTCATATGTATTTTGCAGAAGTAAAAATTCTCCGGAGTTTTGCATACCTTCATCATCTTTATAAATAGGCTCATAAAACTTCATATGTATATTCACAGTAATGATGGCAATGAATTGACTTCAGACTAGAACCCTTACATCTAGTATCTCTTAATGCAAATTGTAAGAGTTATGTCCCTTTTTTAAACTTTCATACACTCAAATTCTGCCAAAACTGAAATATCTTAAGAGTTAGCCCCATGAAAGTTCACCAGCATTTCACTATCATTATATCAACGACCAAATTAACGATGAGAACCCCTTGAGCCAGAACCCAGTCATTGTTTAAGCCAAATTATGTCCCTTTATGAAATTTGTTTGTAGCAGGTAAACTATAAATATCCGATCAACCACTTCAGAGCTAGTTTATTCATGATATACTCTTATATTTTCATTATTCATCATAAGCATTAAAAATTGAACAATAGGAAATGGATCCCCACTCTTCCTTATGATGATGTCTCTAATCAAGTATGCACTTTAGTGAAAAAAAAAACACCACAAAGTCCCGTAATTTTGCTTACTACGCTATTCCCCATCTTCATATCAAGTTGTTTATCTGTGAAAGTTTTATGCAAAAACATGTATATGCTTTATAGTGAAGAAATTTGCTAAGACCTGTAACTCTGGATAAAATGGTCAGAACAAACATTTCCTTCGTAACGGTCATTTTCACACCAATGTTGCCAATTTGTGAAAGTTTAAAGCAAAGCCCCCATTGGTGTATGATGAGTTGAAAACATAAACGTTGCGAGACATAATATATAAGAGCATTAAATGGTGATTACCATATCAATCATGCGTATACAGACATTCCGTTTTCACTTCAAGGTAATTTGAAGTAAAACGTATTTTGTCTGACCATCTGTTAGTTTGTACATAGGTACATGTTAAGGCCAGCATTTTAGTTAGCTCAGTCGGTTCAGCTTTCGCTTTCGGACAGGACGTTGTGAATTTGATCGCTGAACGGGTCATACAAAAGACTTTCAAAATGGTACTAAGGTGGCCTGGTTGGCCCGATGTCAGGTAAATGTTACAGGGTATGTGTAGCAGGTATGTGTTGCAGTTTTCAATTCCATACACTATACACGTTAAAGAATAATTAAACCAGAGTTGCTGTATCCCACCCTGTCTCTAATGCATCTATTAGCACATGGTGACAAAGGTCAAGGACTTAATAATCTTTCATTGGGTACTGGTGATAAAGTTAGACAGCAAAGACAAAGTAGTGATAATATATTAAAACATTGAGTTATCAGCACGTAATGCAGAGTTTAGTCGGGTGTGTTCTGGTTAAAAGAAGCTTCAGAATAATGTATTGCACGACATTCGTTTGGATTCATAAAATGTGATATTTAGTATGGATTTTTCAAAAGCAAAAAGCAATGACAAAAACATGAAAGGGACCCTCCAAATCAAAAGTTAACAATCTGTTATATATTTGAAACATAATGGATATAAAAGAACTGATGATATGCTAGACATAAGCAACACTAACACATTAGTAAGTTTTGCAGAAGAAATTGACTAGTGTAAACAATGTCCAAGTACATGTTATCGTGCTGCAATAGTAGATAGGTTAGAGTTTGCTCAAACAGAAATTAATTATCAATGTGGTATAAAACCTTTGTCCGTAAAAGAATATACATTATGTTTAAATTATAAAGGGAAAAATCAATCAAGAACAGTGGTGATGACATCGAAGTAGAGAGTCTGGTCATCAGATGCTAAGCATAACAGTTAAACAGATTAGGAAGCATTTGGGGAGGTTCCTAAGTAAATAGAGTCAACCACTGCACTGACAATAGAAAGATACAGCAAACACTTTTAATATCAGTGAGAAGGTCCCGGTACTTCAGTACTAACTGGATGAAGTAGATGAGCATCTGACCATGCAACTGAAGTACTAAATCAAGTTTGTATAACCTGGTCAGAGAATACAGAATACTTCGTAATGTACATGTATTTGGCTTTTCACGCTGATACATACACCAGCATCCCACTATATTAGAGATGCGGGTCTGGAGCAATGACTCCATGACACCAGGAAGATTACCATCACTATTAAAATATAAGTTCATGTGTAACTTCGCATTGGCACGCCCTTTATTATAATAGTAAGGCAAGCACAGTGGGATTTCCGACCATGAAAGAAAACCTCAAAGCAAAGTCCTTAAATTGGTTAGAAATAGAAGATCTGCTTCAAATTGTTACATGAAGTGCAGACATTTGACTGTCCCCTACATTCACCATAGGTTTTTAGGTCATGTCAGACGCGACCTTTGCTGTGCAATGATGGAGGGCAATCTTCAACAACTATGCAGCGAATACGTTGCATAGCGCTCGCAAAAATACAAACGACCAGGCTGTAATTCAGAATCCAAATTTTCCAAATTATTATAGTTTAGGCAATGTTATTTGTGCATTGGATGGGTGGTCATGCAATCAACATTATTGAATTATTGGGATGTCTGTGTTTTAAACATGTGAATGCCTATAATGACTATTTCTACACTTATATCAGTAGCCGGTGAGAATACATGTGTAACGTGCAAACCCGAGAGACCCATCAACAACAAACCCTGTCGGTGCAAAGCTTAAGCTCACATCAAGAGATGTTTGTTGCGCTATATATTACCTCCACTTCCCAAGATACAATGATCTGGTCAGCCTCATTTGCATAATTACCAACGTTCGACGAACGTTACATTACTCTCCCCTCCGAGGAGTCTCGTCCCGAGACTTGGACCCTGGGAGACCCGTGGGTAAGGCAACTCCGGTCTGGCAGTTGTCTTTATTCCACCGCTGCCACCATTTATAACGTGCAAACCCGAGAGACCCAGCAACAACAAACCCTGTCGGTGCAAAGCTTAAGCTCACATCAAGAGATGTTTGTTGCGCTATATATTACCTCCACTTCCCAAGATACAATGATCTGGTCAGCCTCATTTGCATAATTACCAACGTTCTACGAACGTTACACATGTATTTGTGAGTAGTGCGATTGTTTGTTGTGTATATTTGCTTTACGTTAGTTTTATCATTCATTTGCCATATAGGGCAATCAATGATCCAACAAGAGAGATTGGAGGAGATCAGAATAACGCTCTTGTTCTCTGGATCTTCAACATTCCCGCTCAGAATTACATTATCCTATCACCAGGTTAACATATCTTAGAGCTACCCTCATATGCCAAGTGTAAAGCAAATGCGAAACATGAATCATGTTAAAACCTTTTTATTAACCTTTGGGACAATCCCTTCAACCTCAGTCTAATGGGAATCATGTTGAAGAAGATCTTGCAGAACAATGACATGACATGTTTTCTGTAGCGTATGTGTCAGTGACCACGGCCAGAGAAAACAAACATTTTCAGAGAAAGGACACAGAGGGTTTTTGTTCACTTTTTAACTAAACCGCCCCTTGCTCTAAATTTAAACATGTCATTCAGATGTGCCATTCACCAGCCTACATATTAAAATCCTGATTATAAACGCAAAAATGTAATTGATCTTTATTGTGTTGTAACCGTATTGGATACCTCCGTGCGACAATGAAATCACTAAAAGCATGTAAGTTAGATTGACACAGATGTCCATCAAGAATGACCCATAGTTCATCTAGGAATATAAAATTGTGTACGAACCAATACGGACACCCCGCCACATCCCATCTTACAGGCTACTAACTTATTTGGGATAAAGTGGAAACTGGACCAATAAACAAATAAAGATCAGGTACAAATGAAACTAGAATTGTTTTTATACAAAAACTGATGCCCCACCACACCCCGCGATGACAAAGTCTCCTATATACAAATTTCAAAGTCCTAGAACTGTGGAAAATCGTCGAACCACCGGAACAGAAATGATATAAGCACAACTAGGCATAGTGAGATCAATCCTATTAAGTTTCATGAAAATCCGACAACATGTCTTGGGGAAACCGTTTGTGAAACACTAAGCCCTCGACCTTAGACCCTGAAGGATGACCTTGACCTTTGATCCACTGACCATGGAGTTGAACGCGACACATAGTCTTTGTGTGGTGAACATTTGTGCCTGGTTATTTTGAAATCCATTCACAGATAAAAAAGTTATTCAAGGGACACGAAATTTGGGACGGATGGATGGAAGGACGGACGGACGGATGGAAGGACGGACAATGAGATTACTATATGCGCATTACTGCAGAAAAACATCGAGCCGGAACAGGAATAAGATAAACACAACTAGGCATAGTGCTGATCAATCCTATGAAATTTCATGAAAATCCGATAAAAGGATTTGGAGAAACTGCACGGATAAATTGAAACCGGACGGACGAACGGACTGACGGACGGAGGGGAAACAGACATACGTACGGACAGACATATGAACGCCGCAAACGAAAACAATATGCTTCCCCAGTATACTGGTGGGGGAGACATAACTAGCAGGTACATTGGTTACTAAAATAATAAGAATATCAAGTTTTAAGCAAACTTGCAGATTGGGAAACTTGCGTCTATAAATGGACAGACAGACCGACGGATGAGTGGACGGACATATAGATGGTCGGACATATGGGGTGGACAGATGGAAGGACAGTCAGACTGACAACCTGATTCAGGTATATCATCATAATTTCGTTGTTGGGGATTGATACCAAATGTTGTAAATCTGAAATCGTTAGCTTTACTTTTCAATGCTAATTTTGTCTCTAAATGCGGATATTGTATAGCATAATATAAAACGCAATAACACATAGAAAGCTACCATCGATGCAATGCTATCACATATTTTCTAACTCTATAGATGTATATGTTGTAAAAAATCACAATGAGAATTATTCCCCTGAGATGGTACCGACCAACCCTACTGGCTCATCGACTATGACGAAAAGACCATAATTTCAGACCATGTCAAAAGGTGTGAACAATTTGGAACCGATATTAAAATTACACAACATAAACTTCCTACAATGTATTGGTTACCAAAACTACATAAAAAACCATATAAAGCGCGTTTCATTGCAAATTCTAGTTCATGTACAACTACTAAATTGTCTATACTTTTGACTTCTTGTTTAACGAAGGTAAAGGAACATGTAAAATTCTACTGTGATAAGACTTATGAAAATTCTGGAATAAATCTCTTCTGGTCTATTAAGAACTCTTCAGAAGTCTTAAACAAACTTAAGAACAAAAGGTATCTTGCATCCACTGTAAGCACGTACGATTTTTCTACTCTGTACACAAGTCTTCCTCATATTTTAATTAAGGAAAAGCTTACTAACTTAATCCATAAAGTATTTGCACGGGAAAAAACATCATTCTTGGCATGTAATGCTGAAAAAGCTTTCTTTACTGACGAGCAAATGAAATATTACACCAATTGGACTTGCTCAGAAGTTTGCGAAGCACTTACCTTTCTTTTGGATAACATATTTGTACGTTATGGGAATGCTATATACCGTCAGGTAATTGGTATTCCTATGGGTACGAATTGTGCACCACTTGTCGCAGATTTGTTTTTGTACTGCTATGAGAGAGATTTCATGTTGCGTTTGAATCCTCAATCACAAGAAGATGTTATAAAAGCCTTCAATGAAACTTGTCGATATTTGGATGATATTTTTAACTTAGATAACCCTTTCTTTGATGCTCTGATTCCTACAATTTATCCTAAAGAACTCAAATTGAATAAAGCCAACCCGTCCGACAATTATGCAGCGTTTCTTGATCTAGACCTTAAAATTAATAATGGAATGATTTCTTTTAAAATATATGACAAAAGAGATGATTTTGATTTTAATATTGTAAATTTTCCTCATCTTGACGGGGATGTTCCCCGTGCTCCATCTTACGGGGTTTATATATCTCAACTTATTCGTTTTGCTAGAGCTTGTTCATCTATTGACGATTTTAACAGTCGAAATCTCATTTTAACTGAAAAGCTGCTTAAGCAAGGATATAGATACCATAAACTAAGAAAAACTTTCTCTAAATTTTACTATCGAAATCTCTCGCTTATTGACAAGTACCAATGTAATCTCAAGGTGCTTCTGCGATACGGTATTTCACATCCTGAATTTTATGGTGATGTGATTTACAAACTTCGTAAAATTATTGGACATACCCATTTTCTCACTTTGTTCATCAAATGTGTTAAACAATTCATTAAAAAGGGATATGATCCTGTAGTACTACAACATACTGCATGTTTGGTTGTGAACGCTTTTACAGTTGGCAATCACGCTGGCCTCTTTGCATGTACGCCGACAAGAAAGGTTTAGTACTCTATGAAGGCGACCTCTTAAATCCAGAAATGGAAGGAGAACGTCGGATATCTGTACTATTTCATTTTTGTCGTACCCTTTATTACTTTTCTACAGTTACTCTGTTTGCAGCTCAATCATTGAGTACACTAGCGATAGGTGGATACAGTATGTTCAATTAAATGTTTTTTCGTTATACATGCACTTTACCATTGTATTTGCCGTCGCGGTTGTTGTAGATTAGTCGGAGAGGGGATACGTTTATTTACACTGTTTGTCTTTTAGGGTGGGGATGGACTAAGAGTGAGGTTGGGCGCCCATAAACCGGTTTAACCCCCCAGTGACTTTTGTCACTGACCGTTCCAAGGCGGTACTTCCATCTTCCTCCTATTGTATGTTTGTTTTGTCTTTGTGTGTCTCTTGTTGTTTTTTCTAGTTATGTACATTTGCTATTTCCTTGTGTTGCTGTTTGGGCGAGTGTTTGTTCTGTATGTGGTGTTTCCTGCATGACTCATTTTTGTACTTTTATCAGCTGTTTTTTTAAAAATGGTATATGAACAAATGTTGCTTTGGGTATGGCAGAAACATTTTTAGTTTTTCATTAAATAAGTAGCCGTATAAGGAAAATTAACCCCGCCCCTGACGGCTACATGTTTTATGAATCACAAAACTTGGACAAGTTTGGCAAAGGGTCACCTATGCAACATTCCTACAAAATTATATTGAAATCTGCCAAATGGGTTTTGAAATTTCTACTATTGCCATATAAGGATAATTAGCCCTGCCCTTGAGGGGTTATAATGAATCGCAATGGCTTGAGCAATTTTGATATAGGGTCACCTCAGCAACAATTATACCAAATAAAATTATCTGATTTGAGATTTCACCGAGTTATTTTAGTGCTTCTATGTTCATATAAGGAAAAGTAGCCATGCCCCCAGTTCTTACAAAATCAAAAATTATGTACATGTATATAAAGTTGGTAGAGGATTTCTTGTTTAAGAAAATCCACTATAACCATATAAGGTATTTGTTTTAATTAATCAAAATAGCTTGAAGAATTTTAACCGGAATTCTAGTAGAGAAGATTTTAGATATTTTAGGCAGGTGACTGCTTAATGCAGGGTGAAACTCATGCAGAAAGCTCCTCTAGGAGCTTTCTGCATAACTTCCACCCTGCATTAAGCTGTCACCTGTTTCCAAGACCGATATTTATACTAAATTTAATGTCCGGTTAAGAGAGGATTTACTGTAATACAAAGACAATATAAAACAAAGTCAACATATTTTATCAGAATCCTTCCCAATTTATTTAAGTGATTGTAATTTATGATCTCATCAGATTTGCACATAAATACATGTACTTGTATCCGTAGGGAAAAGTTGTTTCCACAGAAACAACTAGTTTTCTCCATCTTTATACTTTTATAGTTGGTTTAAAGCTTACATAGCATCTCATTCTAAATCAAAACTGTGGTGTTAGATTAAATGAATATTTTCGAAAGAGTTCATTCTGTCTCACATCAAAGTAAACATTATTTCTTGAAGTCAAGTACAAAGGTTATATGTTAGTTATTTCAGGACATCAGAAATAAAAGACATCTATTCTGATTTTTGTTCGTTTATTTAACATATAACAAATTAACAAAAGGGACAGTCATAACGATCCAAAATTATTGCTCACTGGAGTACAGTAAGTCCAGATCATAACAAGAGCTGTCCGCAGACAGTGCGCTCCACCTTTTTTAGTGTTGGATAGTGTAGTGGAAGCCATGATGACTATTTGTGTCATTAATTTTAGGGTTACCTGCCCTTGTGAAATGGGTTCCCCTTGTATTAGTAAACATAAATACCAAATCTGAGCTAAATATATTTGGCAGTTTCTGAGACATGGACCTTAACATAAAACTTAACCAACAATGAAAATTCTAAGTCGAAAAAGGGGCATAATATGGCAAAATTAATTTTAGGGTTTCCTGCCCTTGTGAAATGGGTTCCCCTTGTGATAATATACATGCATACCAAATTTTGACCAAATACCTTTGACAGATTTTGAGAAATGAACCTTACAAACCTTTAACCCTATACTCACTCCATAAACACACCTTTAAATGCATTTGCAAACAAAGTAGACCCAGATCAGATGGCTCCAGTAGGAGCCATCAGATAAGGGTCTGCTATGTATGCTTATGTAATAATATAGATCTGATTCTACTGTTTCTCAGCCAAAGCAAAAATATTCATGTGTTAATAAGCCATTCTAAATACTCGTCTAACTCATCCTCATCATGTCATTGTTTCATACATAAATATTCATGCGCTCCAATTTTCAATACTTACTGAATATTCATGGGCAAAATAGTTATAATGAAAAATGGAAGGTGGAACATTTTAGAAAGTAAAGAAACAGATCTTTCAAAATTAATTAGCAAACAAGGTACCACAATATCTCATGATCTGACATTATACACAATGCCTCAAACACTCTTGCATGTTTGTTGGGGATTTTTTTTTATTATTTATGCAAACAGCTTGGATCCAGACAAGATGGCATCTCATCAGGATCCAAACTATCTTACACTATGACAGCATTATTGAAGAGAAATGGAAGAAAAATTTACTTGTAGCAGACAACAATTTTGGCAGTTGACAATCACTGTCTATGCAAAGAATGTATACCCGTCTGTCACATAAATTGAGATATTTCACAAAGTGTAAATTGTTATGGTAATGTTAGTATCTTTAAAGATGTCAGTGAGTTTCTTTTCCACAGCTGACCACTCCAGCTTGTCCAGGCCGCAGCCTATTTTGGGCATACACAGCGATGTAACACCATTCTTTACACAGTGGGCTTTCATAGCCTGAAGACTCTGCTCTAAGTCCTTGTACGTAGGCTTATGGAAGTATTTGGGCTTTGTGATTAGGTAGTATACATATCGCTTCCCACGTTTAAGAACTGCCACACTACCTACTGGTTTACCTGAAATAATATAATATAATTATATATATGTATACATACAGTAAAACCCCTCTAAACTGGAATTCTAGCTGAGCATAATTTAGATACTTTTAAACAGGTGGCAGCTTAATGCAGGATGAAAGTCAACACTCATGCAGAAAGCTTCAAGCGCATGATTTGGGATATAGGTTTGATTCTGCATTTTGTAAAATGACTAAAATTCTTGTGTTTATTTCTTATATGAATATTAATGAGGTAAAGGGTTAAAATTATGCCATCAAACAAATAATTCTTAGTTACAAATAGATTCTTCCCACTACAATTCATCACCAGGCCATCAATATCTAACAAGAGTGCCAGTGGACACAATATACGCCCGTCGGGGTCTTGTTCAACATTAACTGGGGTTAACGTATTTGCTGAACTCAAATTCTAAGCCCAATTTTGTGACCAAGTTTCAAGGTTGTTAATAGGCATACTTTAACAAAAAACCTTAACCAAAAATTCTAAATTGAAAAGTGCCATAATTGTGTCTAAATGCTTGACAGAGTTGCATTGTATTTACTCTTGCCTACAGATGAAGCTTCTGATGGTGAACAAATGTTTCAAGTTTAAAAGCTTTATCTGAAAGGGTTATGTTAATAAGTGGACTTTAACCAAAACCTTAACCAAATATTCCAAGCTAAAAAGCGTCATAATCATGTCAAAATGTTAGACAGAGCTATGTACTCTTGCCTACAGGTGAAGCTTGTGATGTTGAACAAGTGCTCCAAGTTTAAAAGCTTTATCTCAAAGGGTTATGTAAATAAGTGGACTTTAACCAAAACCGTAACAAAAAATTCTAAGTTAAAAAGGGGTATAATTCGGTCAAAATGCTTGACAGAGTTATTTTCTCTTGCCTACAGGTGAAGGTTGTGACGGTGAACAAGTGTTCCAAGTTTAAAACCTTTATCTCAAAGGGTTATGTAAATAAATGGACTTTAACAAAGCCTTAACCAAAATTTCTAAGTTAAAAAGGGGCATAATTCGGTCAAAATGCTTGACAGAGTTATTTACTCTTGCCTACAGGAGACGGTTGTGACGGTGAACAAGTGTTCCAAGTTTCAAAGCTTTATCTCAAAGCGTTATGTAAATAAATGGACTTTAACAAAGCCTTAACCAAAAATTCTAAGTTAAAAAGGGGCATAATTCAGTCAAAATGCTTGACAGAGTTATTTACTCTTGCCTACAGGTGAAGGTTGTGACGGTGAACAAGTGTTCCAAGTTTCAAAGCTTTATCTCAAAGTGTTATGTAGATAAGTGGACTTGTTCCACATAAATTGAGGTTAACATTTTTGCTTAACGCAAATGCTAAACGCAAATTCTAAGTCCAATTAAGCGACTTTGACCTTGGATAAACGAGCCGAGACTTGGCAGGCTACTGTAGCATGTCTAGATAAACATTATGATTAAATTTGGGAAGGATCCACCATGCGGAACTTGAGTTAGAGATGTTACAGACAGACAGACCGGTTAAATTTTTTGCTAAACGAAAATTCTAAGTCCAATTGTGTGACCTTGACCTTGGATAAACAAACCGGGACTTGGCAGGCAACTGTAGAATGTGTAGATAAACATTGTGTTAAAATTTGAGAAGGATCCACCAAGCGGAACTTGAGTTAGAGATGTTACAGACGTACAGACAACCAGACAACCAGACAGCGCTATTCCATAATACGTCCCGTTTTTTCAAACGGGCGTATAAAAACTGGCTATCCCCCGAAATATGTATGCAAGAAATAATGGCATCAATAATATTTATAAGCTTAATTTTAATAATGGTACATGAACGCAGGCTTTTTTTCACTTTTGCAGGAATGTCAGAATCAGATCTATAACATTTAATGAGAAAACACATAAGATAGCAGTCCCTGATCAGACAGCTGTAGCTGCTGTTTGCATGGGTGTTTAAAGCTGTTAAAAGCTGTATCTATGGAGTAATGGATAAATGATCTAGATCTTCTCTGTTAGCAAAGGCAATAAAAGCCATATCTATGGAGTAAAGGCTCTACTAAAGGGTTAATGAACATTGAACAATATCCAATTAATTATGATATCATTAGTTTCAGCAACTTACAAATCATATATTCCATAAAGGAGCAATCTGATCTGGGTCTTCTCTGTTTGTAAAAGCGTGAAAAGGTGTCGTCAGGTAATGGCTTAAATATTTGTTCTTCACAAACAAATGCTTCAATGTTTGTGACTATTCTAATGTTAACTTCATTCTGTAATACACATTATCCTAAATTGATGAGTATATATTTTAACTTCAAAATTATTAACTTTAACCCTTTCCCTGTTCTATGTCTATTCCAAATTCCAATACCTACTGAATATTAATGGTCAAAATAGTTATAATGAAACATGGAAGGTGGAACATTGTAGCCATTTTAGAAAGTAAAGAAACAGATCTATTTAATTCCATTAGCAAACAGAGCAGACCCTGATCAGACAGCTCCCATAGGAGCTGTCTGATCTGGGTCTACTCTTTTTGCCAAAACGTGAAAAGGCATTTATATGAGGGAAAGGGTTAAAAGTATTTTTACACAATGTGAATGAATACACAGGATTATCAGTTTTTTAGCCAACATTCTTAACTCTTTTCTCCATAAATATGCCTTCCTATGCTTTTGCAAACAGAGTAGACCCAGATCAGATGGCTTCTGTAGGAACCATCTGATCGGGGTCTACTGTACATGTATTTGCAAAGGCATTAAAAGGTGTCTCTATCAGATAAACCGTTTATCTGACTTACCCTTTACTCCATGAATATTCATGTAAGAAATAATGACATCATGAATATTAACTAAATTATATTTTATGATAGCTCATAGCTTTAAGGAATTATATATATGTAGATCTAATTCTAAAGTTTCTGTCACGGCAAAAACATCCTATGTTAACATACTACCTATTATAAAAATTCAGCTTATTACTATACATGACATGATGTCATTATTTCCCCCATGAAAATTTATGAGGTAAAGGGTTATAACATAAAGTTTAAACAATTAATAAACAATCAGCTAATTACCTTGTAATTTCAACTCATTCACTCCACCAAACTTGTCTTTGAAAAGAGTGGCAATGCCTTTTCCCATCCGTAGATCTTCGCTAACACAATGAGCGAGACTGTCAGTTTCCTGGCAGGCAAATAGATCTCCCTGCTTGTACTGTATACTGAAATCCTGTAATAACAAGCAATAACCTAAATATTACTTGTTACTGCATTTAATACTATTTACCCTAAAGTATTCAGTAAAGTATGGTTTGTAAAGCTAAGTTAATCAAGCACTATTTTGATTACTTCATCCCTTTCCCTTATTGAAAAAAATGTGAAATTATTCTCAAGTGTCAAATGGTTGATGATCACCCTCTGAAGGGGGCAATCCTATGGAATGTGTTTTTGATTTGTGCTATGGGCGAGGGGTAGTGGCAAGTTTTGCCTATTACTGTTCTGCAACAGTTTGCGAAATATTCGCTTGAAAGTGTAGCACGGAATAGTTTAAAAAGAGTAAAGTCAATCTAATAAATGAAGACAAATAATAAATCAAAGCATTTAAATAAACAAAAATATTTAAAATGTTATAAAAATTATTTTAATGGATTTTACCTTTCCATGGTCACCTGTATGGTCACATGTATCAGCTGATTGTTGTTCCGGCTCTTCTTCTAGATTCTCTTCACTTGCTGAAGCCATTAGCCAAACTTACATGAAGTACCTTAAAAAGCGAATGGAGGTATAAAACATACTAAAAATAGCCTTTAAGATGCAGAAGTAAACAATCCCAGAAACTTTGTGCCAGCAATCACAGCCATTTGTTTGATACATTCTAGATCTAACCAGTTTTATTCCATAAAAACCCCTTTGTATGACTTTGCAAACAGGGTAGACCCAGATCAGACGGCTGTCTGTTTCCTTATCTACAGTTTCTGCCATGGCCAAAATTTCCCATGTTCATTATACAAATGAATCTAAATGTTCATGGTGTCGTTATTTCTTACATGAATATTTATGGAATAATAGGCTGAACAACAAAAAATTGCAAAGTACACATTATTAAACAACATATTATCTAAAAATATCATCTGTCCGTTCTCAAAATACTTTTGTATCGTTTGAAGCACATTACATGGTAGGTATGAACTATGAAGGAAGATGGGCATGAACCAATATAATCAATATTTTAGTTTTCAGATCATCAGTTTGAATGATGTATCATAACTAGCTATGATGTACTGTAACATGCTAACTTGCTAAGTATAGATACTGGGTAAAGAACAGTAAGTGGTCCAGATAGCTCAGTGGTAGAGTAGTCGTCCTGTAAGTGACGGTCCCGGGTTCAAGCCCCGGTGTGGCTGCATGTTTTTCACCAGTCCTGTTACAGTTGGCACCCAAGTTGAAAATCAAACCCTGTTCATGCCCATGATTTTTTGTGCCGATTCAGCAAGAATCTCAGGTAGTGTAACAGGCCCGGTGCAGGCTTTGGGTGAAGAACAGTAAGCTGTCCAGATAATTCATTTGGTAGAGCACTTGCCCTGTTATTGAGGGGTCCTGGGTTCAAGCCCCGGTCTGGCCGCATGTTCTTCACTAGATCACAGTACATGCAGCTTGTATGGAGACAAAGGTTGAAAGTGCCTAATTGCATTTGGGTTGGGGGTGTTCCTAGGGTAACTGCAAGTTGTTAAGAACAAAAAATGATTATGGGTAACAAAGAAAGTACAAAAAGACATACTGTGACTTAACTTAATGTACAAATGTTTCAATATCTCAGAGACAAATGATGGGACTGCATTTGGGGGCCAAAGGTCAATGACACTGTTCCTAAAATTAAAAAACAGTGAGTAAGGACAATTAACTTTAGTTAGGAGAGACACACTGTGACTAAATTTGGTTTGCAGATAGTATGCATGAAACCTAAATTATAGACAGAGAGTCAGACAGATGCTGGAGGTACAGTTACATGTTCGATGTTATTTTACACAGCTACTGATAAAGGTGAGTACTGAATTCAAATACTAAAATCGTTTCTCCATCAAACTCAACACTGGATTAAGAGACGATTCTAAAGTGGTCACAACATAGAAGTTAAAAGAGACAATTCTATAGAGTTCTCATAACATGGGATTTAGTGGAGATTGGAGAAATAAATTAGCTATTCTTGAAAATGGTTTAATTTATGTATCTTATCTGGGCTTTTAAGTTTGGTATTATTTGTTCAGTATAACTTGTAATGGTGGTCACCACTTTTTATGCACCCTATTGCTTTTGCCCTATCAGTATCTGTTGATTTGTTGGTTGGTGTGTTGGTTGGTTAGTTTGGCGATAATTTTGTAGCCATTGCACATACATATACTTCAAACTTGACATGCATGTGCAACTTATGGAGACAATCATTTTTTAGGGTGACTTATTAAGGTCAAGGTCATACATAAAGGTCAAATTAGGGGGCATAGTGTTTCACAAACACATCTTGTTAATATTCAGCTTGTAGGGATATATTCTTGAAAAGGTGGACTTGGGTGCCTATAGTTTATTAGTTTATATTTGTGTACTCTAAATGGTACATGATATCTAGCTACTTTCGATTTAAACGATATCCCGGCAGATCTGTAAGACAGCATGCTAATTTTGTGATGGTTGCCGTCTTACAGTCTCATCAATGAGACTAGGGTGCCTATAGACAATTTACTTATTAAAGAGTTATACAGTAAACCCATTGGAGATTTTGCCTAGAAGGCAACTATTTAGGAATTTTATTTCACACCTAGTCTCATTAATGACCTGTAAGACAGCATGCTAATTTTGTGACAGAGCCGGGATAGCATTAAAACCGAAAGTAGCTCGATATCACCATTTAGAGTACACAGATGTGAACTAATTTCACACCTATTGTACAACTACAAAGAATGTCTGTACATAACAAGATTAGCTTGAGCTGTGGTATTATTTTCCAGATAGTGTTGACCAAGAGTGAACAATCAGCGTTGCCTCTGATCACAGCCTAGTTCACATCTGTGTATTCTAAATGGTGATATCCAGCTACTTTCGGTTTTAACGATATCCCACTGTCACAAAATTAGCATGCTGTCTTACAGGTCATTAATGAGACGAATCACAGCCCATCTATCAATAACAATTATATGACAGATTAGATTACTATCTGTTTAGAATTAAAGAATTTCATGGTTTGCAAAACACGTCCAATTAAAGCTGTTCTACCATACGTTTGAAATACAATCGCTATAGACTTGCCATCTAGGCTAAATCTTCAATGGGTTTACTCTTTATAAATTATAGGCGAAATTGTCTTTAGGCGAACTTGAAATTTCCTTAAAACTGCATCTAATGTAGATCTATTGCACGTCTCTGTTTCCTGTTACAGAGCACATCGAATAAAGCAAATAATCGTTAAAACATGTCAGTTGAACATAAAAACAATATGAGAACACTGAATTTTTCCTTGCAGAATCTATGTCTTAATCAGTTAATAAATGTCTTAATCAAAACGAAAGTAGAAATGATACTGCTGTAATTTTTCACAAACAAAAGTTAAAGAAATTCAAACTGACAGCTGATAATAACTGTCTTCACATATACTGCGTACTTAATTTTATTGGAGGTTTGTTCAGGAATCTGTTCTTTAAATTCCCTTTTCTTGTATTCATTCCTCATTTATTGCACAACTGAATGAATTATGTTTTCACGTGTGGCATGGCAAAATATGCGCGCAACTACTGTAGTTGTGATCATCTGCGGTGCATAGCGCGGGACTTATAACGCACAATTTGATATCACTTCAGGATGAAGAGATCGAACTATAAAACTTCCAAATGAACACTATCTGCAACGAGAACGCGTTTACCACCAGCTGGAGTTCTTGACATGCAACAGTTTGGATCCAGATGATGCGCTGAGTTCGACACCGTTTGTTAATCTTAGCAGACAATATTTATTAGACAACAAAAGTGTGAAGATCCAAAACAACAAAAAAGTAGGAACTTCAGCTGCCATGCATGTTGTTTTTAGATCTATATCAAGATGCCCTTTACTGAGAATCCAGATCACTCTGTATAGTTTGCTTAAAATCGAATCATTATTTATATTTGTGTCTCTAGCAACACCATGGAAAGAAGATTATCCAGAATAAATAACTGTCCATTTCACTCAATTTCGTCACTCAATAGAATCTAGATCTAGATCTAGAGATCTTGATTTTTTTTTCATTTCTTACCGGATGGAGTTCAATTTTAAATCACTTGTGTCAGGTTTTTCAGGAACTCTGTGTCCGAGTTTCCCTCGAATCTATGTTTAATAAAGATTTCAGGCCTAAAAACAATGTCTTTTTTTTAAAAAAAGAGCGCGATTCATATCGAGACGGAGTGATAAAAGTGAGTGGAAAAGACAGAATGCCCATCGACGTAGATCACGCATTACGGTGTGCGGCTGACGTAAAACTTATGACGTGTTATGACGGCAAGAAACGTCATATTTAAACGTCACGACAGTTTCCTAACAACCATTTCTGTGGTCAACACTATTCAGTGTACTCAGTTGCGGGAGAATATATCACAACATTTCAACACGAAAATGGACATAGATCTCTGTATAAGCGGGTAAATATTATTTTCTGAATGTTCATTTATTTAAAAGGAAAATAGGATTCTTTCCTATTTAACTATCTGATGAAGTATCGATTGACCATGACTCAGTATTGGGTAACGGAGCAGATCAACTGTAGGGCTCTTATCGGTGTACATGCACCTTTTGTCACTCTAACTCGTCTCGCAAATCATTTCCTTCCACATTAAATGGACTTTATATTTAATCCTTTCCTTCATATAAACACATTTTCACGCATCTGATACCAGGGTAGACCCATATTAGACAGCTCCTATAGAAGTGGTCTGATCTTGGTCTCCTCTGTTTGCTAATGGAATTTGATAGATCTACGTCTGTTTCTCTAGTTTCTAAAATGGCTACAATGTTCCACCCTCTATAATTCATTATAACTATTTTGTCGATGAATAGTCAGTAGGTATTGATATTTGGAATAAACATATCTAACAGGGAAAGGGTTAAACAATGATGGGTCTATTCTCATGATTAGAGCGTATTGGCTGATATTTGCAAACAGCTAGGACCCAGATGAGTTGTCGAGTAACTCGGCGTCTCATCAGGTTCCAATCTATCTGACACTCGGTCAATAGTTTCTCAAAAGTTTAATCGATTCGGAATTCAGTGAAAAGTTCAACGAGTCAGAGATTAAGCAGACGTAATATCTCTGCACGAGACGGGGTAACTTAGATACAGAAAGAAGGCGTTTACATTGACTAAATAAACACCTTTTCACACATTTGCAAACACAGTAGATCTGCTTTTTAGATCTGCTGATGACTATATATGGGTCTGATTCAACAGGATTTGTCAACGCAAAACAAATCCTTGAACAGTTTAGACATGATACAAATTCAGCTGACAAATATTAATGATGTCATTATTTCGTACATGAATACAGAACATTCACAGCGAAAGAGTTAAGAGGCCTATTGTTCTATCACAATATCATAGCCAAACCTTACGTATTAGGCTACGTCAACAAGTAGGATTAACTCTTCAACTGATATAAACGCAGTTTCACGTCTTGCAAACAGAATGGACCCAGATCAGAGGCTCATGTCGAAACCGTCTGACCAAGGTCTGCTCTGTTTGCTATGTGGCTATGTAGAACTGATTTTAAGTATCTGGTATTGCCGAAAGTTTCTTTGTTTATGTACCATAACAAATCAGCCAATGAACATTCATGAAGTGATAGATTATTGCATAAGTTTGCACGAAAGAAAGTTTTAAGCGGTGAAATACAGAATCGCCCATTTTCGAATACAGTGTTCCCTCTCTACAACGACACCCTTTGGGATACGAATATTGTAGGTGTTGTTCAGAGGGAGTTGTTATAGGGAGGGAAAATCAAACATAATTAGCTTGTTTGCAGATCCCCAGATAAGGTGTATTTCGAGAACTAAAACCGTTATGCCTCAATCAAACCCTATGTTGTGACCACTCTTTAGAATCGTCACAAAGTGACGATTCTAAAGAGTGGTCACAACATAGGGTTTGATGGAGGCATAAAGAAAATACAATGGAAAAAAGTTGTTTCTGGAGCCTTGTTGTTTCGGAAACAGTGACATGCGTTGTTGTAAGGAGGGAATCGTTATTGAGAGGGCCGTTGTAGGGAGGGAGCACTGTATACACGTTTTCTATAAATATACATCTACAGTCAGCCCTACTATTTATATTTTATGGTCCATTATCATATATATTTTATTTATTATAAATACAATCTTAACTTTTAGTCCTAGAAAAACCCATTATCGTATATATTTTATAAATACACATCTAATATTCAGCTCTACTACTTATATTTTATCGTCCACTATCGTATATATAGGCCTATTCTATAAATACAAATCTAACATTAAGCCCTACGTACTATTGATATTCTATCGCACATTATCGTATATATTCTATAAATGCATATTTAACATTCAGCTCTACTATTTATGTTTTCAAATAGTAATCAAAGTATAAACTTGTTATTTTCAGAACTCCACGTGAGCTGGTTACTCCTCCAAACACACCTGTGGCTCTGTATGATGTCAACAGAGTGATTGCCTTCAACGAATACCTTCAGTTGACTCCTCTGTCTGGACAGTGGTTTATACATTCACAAGGACTTTCTGAGTTCTATTACAGTGAACCATACAGACCATACACAGAACAGAATCTGACCCCTGGACTAATGTTGTATGACAATGCTTACATGGATGCCTTGTCAGGCGCCAATGAGGACGGCCATCGTTTGCAAAAAGTAAACTATGCAAAGGTGTCTCCAATGAATCAATTTCATTGTAATCAGGACAGGAATGGCGAATCAGAGGAAGAATTATACAGAATTGCAAAACTGTTTTGTGTGGAATCCAAAGAAGACTCCATCACCCGTCATATCGGACATGGAGCGAGAAAAGTCAAGTTTGCAAAGGTGTTTCCATCGATAGGTTCTGCATGCAAGTCTTATGATGAACTTGACAGAATCACTGCACTGTTTCGCGTAGAAACCCAAACAGATGAAATGTACAACGTACATTTGAAAGCATCAAAAGCTCAGATGACGCAAGCACTCGTCCAAGGTGACTTTGAAAGTGAACATCCGATAGCCGAAGAAAATATGTCATTGACGAGGGTAGGAACAATGGGCAATGAGATACCCGGACAAAACATCGTCAGTAGACTGGAAAGCACAATCAGATGTATGTGGAAGAAAATGAAAGCGACAAAGGTTAGTCCGAGTCTGTCTGACACCGATGTCTTACAAGAAATGTCAAAAGAACAGCTGGATCAACTGACCGCATTGTTCTGTGTGGACTCTCCCATTGAAGCTGCTTTGCGCGGGGATGAAGGATGCCGAAATGTAAAATACAACAGAACAAATAACACGGAAGACTCCGAAGTTGTTAGCAGTAGCAAAGATACAACAGAAGCCGGTTGCGTTGGGAAACCATTGGATGAAAAAGAATCAAAAGGAAAAAGGAAATCATGGCGGAAATCTTTGGTCAATGTCTTCCTCAGGCTGAAACACTGTCTGACCAGGGGTTAACTTTATATATGTGATTGTAATTTAACTGCTGTGAGGTAAAATGAGACAACTGGAATTAAAAACATAAATAGATTTATAGTTAAATTGAAATGGAGTCTTGTTTTGTATCTTTAACCCCTACAACGCTGAGTTTTGAAATTGAATACTATTCCAAAATTCAAACAGGTCAAGCTTATGATGAATATTTAGAGATTTTTTATAAAGAACATTTTCAACACGACAAACAGTGCATACCCTGATGAGAAAGCTCCTCTAGAAACCCTCTCATCTGGGTCTACATTGTTTGAAAATGACATAAGTGACTCGTGTCCCGTACTGCAAGAGTTAATCATTTATACAGGCAAGGTAAAAATCGTAGCAAACATTGCAGGCATTTTGAATGCATATGACATTCGGCGTGTTCTCTCGAGCAAAACAGTTTGACACGTCCGTTAGCATTAACCCTTACAGCGCTGAATTTTTAAATGGACTATTCCAAAATTCAAACAGGCCAAGCTTATGATGAATATATAGGGATTGTTCTTAAGAAATGTGTAACATGACAAACATTGCACATCTGATGAGAGGGATCCTCTGGGAGCCCTCTCATTTGAGTCTACACTATTCGCAAAGGACATGAGTGATTCGTATCCCGACCGAACTATAAGGGTTAAGAAATATACAAAGAAGAGTTTGGCTGATGAGATCTTGTTTTTCAAACGTCATTTATTCTGGAAGATGTTCTGATAGACTATAGGAATGGATATGTTTGTCCCCGTTTCGTTACAATCCATTTTAAATTTATAAAATATTCTTAATTCTTTACTCCACGGATGTGCATTTTGGCACATTGCAGAGTATACCCAAATCAGACAGCTCTCGTAGGAGCTGCTTTCTTATGACTCGTTTGTTTGTGTTGATTAACTCTTTGCACGCTAAGTAATTTTTCGTCTGCAACAATTGCCGTCTGCTTCAATTATTAAAATAACTTTTCTCTAATTTCTTTGCAAAAATATGAACAAGATGACAAACAGTTTGGATCCTGATGAGACATCGCATTATGCCGCGTCTCATCTGGATCCAAACTGTTTGCATAGGTAATCACAGTTTCGCCGCTATAGTGTGCAAAGAGTTAACGTCCGCTGATGCTCACTGTTGGTTATTTGGACACACCACAGAGAGAGGAAAGGAAACAGAGAAACCCGGTCGCAATGGAGTTTCTCTCATTGGTTCTTTTAGATTCGTTTGAGTTATTTGGTGTCTAATCTGGATCCAAACTGTTTGCAAATACCAGTTATTCTGCCTATAGCAGGATAAGGAACTGACCATATTTTGTCATTATTATGTCAGTGCCCCGATCAATAGTCTATATTTCATTGCTTCTTATTGCCCGATCGGACAGCTTTCCTTTTCCCCGTGTTCTTTGTTTTCCTGGATAAAAATAACATTACTTGATGATTGTGCAGAAAAGGGAAATTTTTTAAAAGCTTGAATAATTTTGTACATAACAATATATAGGTGATTACGTGATGACTTTTGAAAGCAGTTTGTGTACAAATCAGAAATCAACTACAATTAAACTACAATATCACTAATTAATCTACTGATATCATTAATAGTAATTAGAATAATTTGTATAATGGCATTTAAATACATGTCGTTTTTATTAGACAGAAACTGTAGAATCTATAGTATACCATAGGCAAACAGCTCCTATAGGAGCCGTCTGATCTGGGTCTACTCCGTTTGCAAATGTGTGAAATGGCGTTTATATATGAAGGAAATGGTTAATTGGAAATGACTGTAAAATATACACAAGCCATGTTCATACTAAATCCCACATAAACATTTGGGCATAAGCAGTACATATGTATGTTCTATATTTTTCTCACAGTATTTCAGTTAAACCTGTTTACAGCGCCCACGAAAACTAATTACAATTATGGATTTTTTGAAACAGGTGGTATCTTAATGCAGGAAGGAAGTAATGCAGAAAGTTTCTCTGTGAGCCTTTTTTTGCATTACTGTGGTCCTGCATTAACCTACCACCTGCTCGTATAGACTCCATCTATATTCGTTATATGGCCGTTATAAACAGGTTCTATTGTAGAAGGATAAAAGGGGTTTAGTCAGAAACCTGTTTCTTTGCAAAAGTATGGCCATTTTTGTCAGCTTTCATACTTGTGTATATTTTACGGTCATTTTCATTTCAATGACTGGTGATTATTACTCTAGTACGCGTGGATTTAGCCTGTTTTAAGTAACCACCCCACGTGAATATTTATACAATAATGTGTGACGTGATGCATATTCATTTCCTAAATTTGAATATTGGTACATGAAAATCGGATATTTCTTTGGCATTTCAGAAGCTTCATTACTCCATGATCAGACGGCTCTTTCGTGGGTTATCTGATATGACTCTACTCTGTTTGCAAAGCAGTGAACAGGCGTTTATGTGAGGGAAAGGGTTACGATTGTTTTAACCGACCAGTTACCGATTTGCTTTGACATTTCAGAAGCTTCATTACTCCATGACCAGACGGCTCTTACAGGGCCATCTAATATGGCTCTACTCTGTTTGCAAAGCAGTGAACATGCTTTTATATGAGGGAAAGGGTTACGATTCTTTTAACCGACCAGTTACCGATTAACCCTTTATCTAATGAACATTCATGCAAAATATATTGACTGCGTTTATTAATTGGCTGAAATTAAATAATTGCATATGGACACAGAAATACTTGGCAATTATAGAAATTGTACAATTAGATCTATACATGTATTAGCTCATAAACAAACAAAGCAGACACTAACAAGACAGCTTCTACAGAAGTTATCTAGTGCGAGTCTACACTCTCTGCAAGGGCATAATTGACGCCTCTGTAAAAGTCACATTTTTAAAACATTATGTTAAATAGAGCATTTGCTCCATGGGATCAAATGCTCTATTTATCACAATGGTTTTAAAACTACACAGTTGTAAAGTTTTTCCTTTTTCTACTAAATGCTCTTTTTCAGCAGGTTTATTTTAAGAGATTGTGTCTAAAAATAGCCTGTGAATGAATGGGTTACACAGGCGGTTGCTTAATGCAGAGAAAATGTGATTTTTTGTCCAAGCAATCACTTGCCGTAATGGCGTCTCATGGTATACTCATACTAATCTGAAATTGAAATGGAAGCAGACAACACATGTCGCATACGACAATGAACTAAAGGTGAAACGTGTGTTTGACAGAGTATATGACACAAGGCACAGTCACCTCAACGTTCGTTACGAACCGTTGCGACGTTTCGCACCGTCTGTGTAACAGCCCCTTTGCTTCCCTGTACATGACAATGATTAGGCATGATTATAAGAGCTTGGAGCGAGTCCCAGTTCCAAAACACTTCCTTTGTGTAGCTACACTTCTTAGGTACAAAACTTATTCATTTATGCAAATAAGAATGTCTTTTTTTTAATTTTCGAAGAAACGTTTTGGCGTATACTGCACATCTTACTTAGTAGATGGACGTCTATACAATAAAACATGTGTACAACGACCACAATATGAGCAAACGTAGTGGTCTTCAAACGCAGGTAGTTGCCTAATACAGGACGAAAGTTATGCAAAAAGCTCCTACACGGGCTTTTTGAATAACGTTCATCCTGCATTAAGCTACCAAACTGCCTTAAAACGCAGAATTAGACAGCTTTCGAGTGGTCGCGGTTGACAGGTTTTACTGTATATTATTTATGCGATTTAACCATTATTCTGCGCGGGATCCGAGTATGTAAGACATTTGCAAACAGTGTAGACCCAGATCAAAGGACTCCTGAAGGAGCCCTTTGATCAGGGTCTGCACTGTTTGTTATAAAATCAGTTTGGTTAGTGATAAATTCTGATACATTGTTTTGTTTAATTAATATTCAGAAAGGGAGAAGACAGCTTTAAGTATTCAACAGGTGAAGCCTTAATGGACGTCTAAGCAACTGTTGATGGATGGAGAAATGTGCGGACGTGCCCGGAGGCTATCTCTATACAGCTGACTAAAAGATGGGACATTTACTGTTCATTTGATAAAACTTTCGTTTTTACCTCCATTTTAACAACTGCATTCCACATTTGCTATATTGTTTCGATGCCAAATGAAAACATATAATTGATAGTTTTAGCATATCATTTGATAGTTCATTAGTTTAACATTGAAGAAGAAAATATAAGGAAAGACACGTTCTGATACGGCTGTCACTTTTACCGGAAGTCTTAACTTTGACGGAGAGTATGGACCATATACAGGTGGTGACGTCACGCATATATTAGTGAAGTTTTGATGCATTTAGTAAGAAACTATACATATTGTCCCGACGACATTCACTAAACATGGCGGGACTTACGTGGATATTTTTCGGGATCTTTGTAGTGTCCTGTAGTGCACAGTTTGGATTTAGCCCTCGTAATAACCCTTTCAACAGGTGAAAATAATATTTCTATGCATTTATTTTTCATTTGTTAACCGTTTACTCCATGAATATTCATGTTAGAAATAATAACGCCATGAATATTAATTAAGCTAATTTTTAATATGGTATATTAACAAAAAAAGATATTTTAACTGAAGCAGAAACTGTAGAATCAGTACATATTATTCCGTAAGTAAACAGGACAGACCCTGCTCTACTCTGTTTGCAAAGGCGTAGAAAGGCGTATTTACGAAGGAAAGGGTTAAACTATATTGCAAACTAGATTTTATACTAAATAGAAAATAGTATAAATGTAAAATCACAAGTTATAGATATATACGTACTGTTAACATTCTGGTTCAGTTTCAGAGCATTAGATAATGGTGCGTAATTAAATCTCGAACTCATCATTTCTCTGCCAATCTCTATTGTGATGACCATTCTTTAGAATCGTCACGAAATAAATTTATGAGCTATTCCTTAAAATGTTCTAATTACGCATCTTAGCTCTTAGCCTCTGAGTTTTAAATAGGTCGAAATGAAAATAAAACCTGTCAAAATGTAGTTTATGAATTAGATATACTGAATGACCTCTCTAAAGCGACCAGTAAAACAATCATGATACCGTATCTTATAGGTAGGTGGTAGCTTAGTGCAAAACGAATACGATATATAGAACCTGTCCTAAATAGCCATTAATTTATTGAACACAGGAGTCTTAAAAAGCAGGTTGTTGCTTAATGCAGGGCAAAAGTTATACAGAAAACTCCTGTAGGAGCTTTCTGCATTTTTGCCCTGCATTAAGCTACCACATGCCTTACAGACCCACATTTAGACCTCTATAGACCGCTTAAGACAGATTCTACTGTTCATATAGGAACTTTCTGCGTTACTTGCATTAATTAAACAAACTCCTGCTCTTAAAACATCGGCGTTTATTCCTTTAACTCTTTCGCTGCCAATATCACATCTGTGATTATACCTATGCAAACAGTTTGGATCGCGTTTCTTCAATATCCAAACTGTTTGTGTTCCTGTGAAAATGGTTTTTGCAACAAAAAAATTGCAACAAAAATGAGGACAAATATTGTATCAGACGACAAAGTTTGCAGCCGACAAAGTTGGCAGCGAAAGAGTAAGCGACTGCTTTAGAGATTATATGTATATTACAATGTATTTGTAACGCATATTACTTACGCAAGCAATATGAAATTCTGTGAATTATAATGCCTGATCAACATGCATTTCATAAAGCTACGCCTTGTTGTTATTGTTGTTTTTTATTTTCATTGTTGTTTCTGCTGCTGTTGTTATTGTTGTTTGGGTTGTTGTTTAAATATATATTCTGAATAGCTACATAATAAACAGCTATACTGATTGCGTAGTTTACATTCGTATGGCTTTAATAGATCTATTATAGCTGTTCACTTAAACCCTTTCTAATAGAAATATGACATCATGAATATTTATTAAGTCAGATCTATTATGATTTCACAACCAAGCAGAGCAGACCGTGATCAGGTGGCTCCTTCAGGAGCCGCCTTATCTGGGTCTATTCTGTTTTCAAAGACGTGAAAAAATATTTGTATGTGAGAAAGGGTTAACAATGCACAGTTAAACCTATATTAAGCGACATTTAAAAATAATTCTAATTCCGGGTCTTTCATGCTGGTGGTAGATTAATGCAGGACAAACCCCATGCATAAAGCTACCAAAGTAGCTTTCTACACGACCTTTGCCGTGCAGTAAACAATCACAGCTTTGTCAGACTCCTATATCTAATCAATTCATGTCCGTTTAAAGCAAGGTTTACTGTATACAATTTTGCAAATGCCACTGCCACTGCCAATGAGATCGAAAACGTAGCGTAACTGATGTGATTCTTTTAACTTTTTATGAACTATTACAAAACTTTTGTCCACATATTTTTTAAAAACAAAACTACTACTTATCGAAAGAAAAAAGCGCCACAATAACGCACAGCAAGTAGAGAGTCAAATAGTTGGGATCCTGTTCAATCGCTTCAGCGTAACCCTCGGATCCAATATGTTCAGAAGATTTCGCTTAAAAGAATTTAATTAAATAAGTTTGCAAATACTTTATAGAGTTCAATTTAAGTTACGAAATGCATGCATTCGATTGAAACCCGTGATAACTCTTGAAACGCGTGACAACGTTTGAAACTTATGGCAACGCTTGAAACGCGTGACAACGTTTGAAACTTGTGGCAACGATTGAACTGTGTGACATTGTTTGAATATCGTGGCAACGCTTGAAACTCGTAATAACGCTTGAATCTCGTTACAACGCTTGAAACTCGTGACAACGCTTGAAGCTCGCTACATCGCTTGAAACTGATTATGCCCAAAGCTATTACAAAACATTGATGGATCACCAGGACTTTGTGTTGTTTCTTTTTCGATTCAATCCATCTTAAATTCTTTGCCAGCTAGCGGCGAGTTCGTGATAACCTAGATGCAAATAGTTTGGATTCAGATGAGACGCCGAGTAACACGACGTCTCATTAGGACCAGAGCTGTTCCACATTCTGACAGTAAATTTGAACAGAGAAATGGAGAGAAAAACTAATTTGGGAAATAACCGACAACAATGTTTAAAACGTCCCCTGGTTATATCTAACCCTTAACGTCATGAACATCCATGTAAAAACATAATGACATCATGAATATTAATTAGACAAACATTTAAAATGGCATATGAACACATGCTGTCTTGACCATGACTGAAACTGTAGACATAGATCTGTATTATTTCAATAGGCAAACAGAGTAACAGGGCAGACCCTGATCAAATGACTCCTACAGAAGCCGTTTGATCAGGGTCTACTCTGTTTACAAATGCGTTAAAAGGCGTATACATAGAATAAAAACTTAAACCGTTAGCTTCCTACAAGCGATTCCGTGATTGCCTTTTCAAGCAGTTTGGATCCAGATGAGACTCTATGCTTCTCAGCAGCATCAAAGAGATTAACGTTTGTTACGTCTTTGTACGTCTACGTCAGGGTCTGCACTGTTTGTCCTTCAAACACCTCTCGCAATTACAGTAAAAACCTATCTAAACCGGACGTTGAATTTAGTATAAATATATCGGTTTTGGGGACAGGTGGCTGCTTAGGCAGGGTGACAGTCATGCAGAAAGCTCCTCTAGGAGATTTCTGCATGACTTTCACCCTGCATTAAGCAGCCACTTAGGATGTATCTAAATTCTTCACTACTAGAATTCCTGTTTATAGGGTTTTTACTGTATACCCTTTCATAATGAATGATCTCTACCGTTAAATGATGATGGACTATTCCACTTTGAAAAATTAGCTTCGAATGGTTAAGAAGATGTTTTCTATCAACAAAAGATGATCAGGAAGATTGAAACTAATGTTTAAATGATGAATGCTTTGGGTCGATTTAAAAGTTTTCACCGCCTTTTTACAATCGTAATAGATCGAATTTCTCCGAATTACACCTGTATTAATGCGACTATGTGGCTTTTCGCTCAGATAAAAGTACTATATCCAAAGATTTGTTTTTCTTCACCATACCCTATACTGTGAGGAGCTTTCTGTATTAGTTTTGTCTTGATGTGTACGTTAAACGGTATACAGATCCGGGCTACTGAAGCCAAAGTTATCCATGGTTGCCTTATATATGTATTATTATAGGCCAAGCTAATCAAAAGGTCAAGGTGATTTGATTACGATGGGCAAATGGTGGTGATATCACCTGCAGAATCATATACCTTGCATTGCAGACAAAATGTTAAAACTCATAACCATTTACTGTAAAGTAAAGAATAGTAACTGGTATCATGAACATTTATTAATAATTAGCTGACTTGTTGAATAAGAACTACACAAGACCATTGGCAAATAGACCAGACCCTGGTCATACCGCCCTTACAGCCCTCTTATCTGGGTCTGCTCTGCGACACGGCGTGGAAAGGCGTTTATAAACAGGGAAAGGGTTAACTCTTTTACTGCTATGTATTGTCGTCTGCAAAATTTCTCGTCTGCTTCAATTTTTATTTTTATGAACTTCTTTTCCTTTTTGTTTTTAAAACATAATCCCAGCATCAAATAGTGTGGATCCTGATAAAACGCCGAACTACTCGGTGTTTCATATGACTCCAAACTGGTTGCACAGGTATACCCTCAGATTCGCGTGGTAGTGAAACGCGTACTTAACCCTTCGCTTGCTGAATTTTAAAATACATTTACATACCCATGCCCTGTTGTATAATTACATATATCTTCACTGTGTACAAGTATTTCGCTGTGCAATCACTGCTGTAGAGTGCACTGATTGCACAATCAATTTGTAAATAGTACAGACCCTGATGAGACAGCTCCTGCGGGAGCTGTCTCGTCTGGGTCTTCACTATTTACATGTAGGTATATTGACGTGAATAGCAAGCGAAGGGTTAACTTTTCAACTAATTTCGCATTCGTGCTGTTGCATAACAATAAGCAGTACATACATCATGCAATATGAAAACGTCACTTTAAATAATTCATGTGAATTTATGGAAAATAAAGTTACACTTGGTTTATGTCTACCTGTCAGGCGTGCACCGCTAAACCCCTGTCATGTTTTCTTTTCTTTTTAACATTTTGAATATCTGTGTCCATGCTTATAAAACTTTTAGTTGAGTCTGAGAACTCAAATCTGACCAATCAAAAGCTTGAGGACGAACTCAGACTCAACTAAAAGCTTTATAAGCATGGACCCAGGTCGTGTGTTCTTGCCAAAGAAATGAAAGAAAGCTCTACGTTTATAAGTGAAGCATATTTATTTTTTACTACGGACTATATTTTTCAGTTGTTAAGCCTTTACCTGATAGATACGCCGTATTCTCGCTAATAAACACCGCTCTGATAAACGCCCCTAACTTCGGGTGTGGGTGGGGTCGGGAGGGGAATATTATAACGAATAAAACAACTAAAATCCTATACATTGTATAATGATTATTGATTAAAAAATGTTATCAAAATACAGGTAGTATAGCTTAATACAGACTGAAAACAATGCTGAAAGCTCCAATGGGAGTTTTCTGCATTGCTTTCATTCTGCATTAAGCAAACACCTGTGTACAGAATGCAAGAATCTCCTTTTTAAAAAGAAATGTTAGGTTCCGGGAGCGTTAATTAGAAATAATACGGTATATACCAGGAAAAGAAAAACTGTTTTTCACCACTGAATACTTGATATGTGGTGATGGAAACAATGACAGGACAGACGCAGGTGGCGAGCTTGACGTTCTGAGGTTGCTTCATCTATTTGACGAAAACAAATATCGTCATTATCTTAACCATTTCGACGCTGAAATGTTAAATGGACTATTCCAAAATCCATAAAGATCAAGCTTACCATAACTATTCACGGCTTTTGTGTTGTCGTTGTTGTTTTTTAAAGAAAAGTGTTGCATGACAAACAATGCGGACGCTGATTAGAGAGCCCCGCTAGGAGTCCTTTCATCAAGGTCTACATGGTTTGCAAAATAAATTAGATGTGTGATTCGTTTCCAGCACTGAAAGGGCCAACCTTGATATTGCTACATGTACTCACAAATGCACACCAATTGGACCCAGATGAGACACTGGGTAACTCAGTCCCTTATTAGGATTCAAGCTGTCTGGCACCAAAGGTGCTCGACGCATGCTTGGACTCACCCATGGACCCCCCCCCCCTACCCCCCCCCCCCCCAAAAAAAAAAAAATATATATATATTTTTATTTTTTTTTAAAGAATTGTGATCGAAGTATGTTAAACTAGCCTAAAACTATCTATTTGAACCTTAAACCTCTCCGAAAAACAAGAAAATCACGACCCGGAAAAAATTTCCTATTGGGTCTATATATGTATTATATATAGACCCGATAGGAAATTTTTTCCGGGTCGTGTTTTTCTCGTTTTTTCGGAGTGGTTTAAGGTTCAAATAGATAGTTTGAGGCCAGTTGAACATACTTCGATCACAATTTAAAAAAAAAAAAAAAAAAAAAAAAAATTGGGGGGGGGGGTTCCATGGGTGAGTCCAAGCATGCGTCGAGCACCTTTGTCTGGCACTGGGTCTACAGTTTCTCAATAGCTTCATTGAATACAGCAAAACCCCTCTAATGCGACCAGCAAAAGGGGGCATAATTCACAGTGGTAAAGACAGGTGGTAGCTAAATGCAGGACGAATGTTATGCAGAAAGCTCCTAGAGGAGCTTTCTGCATAACGTTCGTCCTGCATTAAGCAACCATCTGCTTATAAAGACAGCCATGTTTATTCATTAAGTGGTCACATTAGAGGGGGTTTACATGTAGTCATTCGTGCACCAGATTCATATTTTAGCAGTCATTATCTTTTCACAGCGGGGTAAGGGATTAACTTAACCGCGCAAATATCTAGCAAATCACAACCCTAGGTTTTCTTATGATAAAAAATGAGACGCATTGTAAACCGTGTAGACCCCTGTCAGACATCATGTCTATGATGAGGTATCTGATAGGGGCCGTCTAATCTGGGTCTACTCTGTTTGCAAATGCACGAAAAGACGTTTGTGTGAGGGAAAGGGAAACAGTCATTTGTATGGCTGTTTCGACACTGAATAATTCGGCGCCTCATACGGATTCAAACTGATTGACACACCTTTTTAACGATTTTGTAGAATCATATCTAAACGTTTTCGTAAGCAAACAGAGCAGACCCTGGTCAGACGGTTCCTGCAGAAGCCGTTAGATCTGGTCCTATTCTGTTTGCAGGCAATCGCATATCTGTGGATTTAAAGGGTTAAAAGACGCAATTGTCTAAAGGCACCTATTGTCCGTTAGTTTTTGTTGTCGGTCCGTCATGTGTGGTAATAAAGCAAAGAAAAACGAAAACAAACCAACAAGGGTGACATATTAATTTGCATTTAATTGGACAGAGGTCGAATGAGAACTATAGACCATGTCAGTCAAGTTGTCAATGTGTGGCTAACTCTTGGTAGTCACTCATTGCTTAGAAAAACGGTGTTCATCTTGGGAAATGCGAGCATAGGTCAACTTATCACCTGGCACAAAGAAGATCAAACGACATGAACGTACTTAAATCGGCATGGCTTGTGTTCGGCCGTCTACATAAACATGTTTGATTTTCACCTCAGCTAAATACACTAAATGGCTATGTTTTAGTCAACTTCAACGAAATTATTCCCACTATACGTACTACCGAACGTTTCCATCGACCTATTTTCTTAAACCCTTTACTCCATGAGTATTCATGTAAGAAGTAATGGCATCATGAATTATTCATCAGCTGATTTTGTTTATAGTTGCAAATGAACACTGAAACGTTTGACCATAGCAGTAACTGTAGAATCAGATATATGATATATGGCTTCTTCATAAGTCATATGATGTAGGTCTACCCTGTTTGAAAATGCACCTATGGGGTAAAGGTTCAACAATAAGGATATAATCTACAAATGGTGAAATGTAGCATTGCCTTCGCGAACAGTTTGAACCAGTGTAAGATGCAGAGTCTAATAACGATACACTGTTTGACCAGCTGAACTTTTTTTGAAAAAAGAAATAGACCTCAGGGTTATTCTGCAAATTGAAATGATAGAAAAATATTTGTAAGAAGCCAGTAACTTAATGTTAAACCACTGATCATCAGATTTCATGACACACGTGTACTGATTTTGGTCAACTTATCGTGTATCGAACCTTTCCCTCATATAAGCGCCTTTTCACGCCCTTTCTATAGGCACATGGTCTGCTCTGTTAGCATATGACGTAATGTAGATTTAATTCTGCAGTTTCTGCTGCCATTGTGAAATATATCCATGGTAATAATGCCAATGTGAAAAAAATCATCTAATTAATATTTATTAGGTCAATAGTTCTTACTTAGTGTTCATGAGGTATAAGGTTTAATTGGCAATTAACGAGGACACGAAGAGTAACAAGACGTTCACAAAGCTTCGCGTTTTATCATTACCACAATATATCAGTCATCTGGTGAGACATCCACGGTGATAAGACTGATTCAACCACTGTTCAACTGCACAAAACAAAGAACATCTATTGTAAAACCTCTCTAAACCGGACGTTAAAGTTGGTATCCATATCGGTCTGTAAGACAGGTGGCTGCTTAATGCAGGTTGAAAGTCATGCAGAAAGCTCCTCTAGGAGCTTTCTGCATGACTTTCAACCTGCATTGAGCAGCCACCTGCTAAATTCAAGAGTGGTTTTACCGTACCGCAATTGCTTTGCATCGTCGTACCCAAGCCCGTCGGTGTAGGGTTAGCGTAAAAATGAAATGATAGTGGACAATATGCGATTTAACCCTTTCTCTCGTGAATATTCATGTAAGAAATAATGACGTCCCTGAGTATTTCATAAGGTTATTTTTTTTTAAACGGCATTGTTCTGATTGCAAATGAAATTTGAAATATTTTTTCTTTAATTTCTAAAATGGCTACAAATTTTCCCCTTCCATATGTTGTTGTAAATATTTTTTCCATGATTGAAAGTTGGAATAAACGTAGAACAGGGAAAGGGTAAATCATTACTTGATCGAGACACACATATAGAACGGTCAAACTATTGGCTAGTCTATGCTAATTGATCAATGATTTATGTACATGGTGTATATGTTGATTATGTTGTCAGTTTGACAGCTATGAACCTGTAACCATGACAGGTACAAACATTCCCCATTATGTATCCGTGTTAACACACGCCAAATCAATTAAAACGACCTTACCATGGCTAAATGAAATGCGGAAGTGATCATGTTTAATTATCGAAACAATCCCAGGTGATCGCCAAGGAGCGTCAACTAATCACCATCTCTTTACGGCCTAACAGCCTGTATGAGCATGTAGTCATTTTAACCCTTTCGACACTGAATTTTCACAGATGAGTAGCCCATCGGTGTTTAACGATATATTCCACTCATAAAGAAAGGGTTAAACTTGCCGGTGGATTTTGAACGACAAACAGTGCTGACGCAGATAAGAGGGCTCCTCTAGGAGCCCTCTTATAGGGATCTACTTTGTTTGCAAATGCTAGTGCAAGTGTGTCCCGCATTCAAAGCGCTAATGTAGTTCTAATTTGTTCCTTCATTGTATTACAACCTACAAGCTTCGTCAGAGGGCAGACATCATGTTAACAATTAGTTTGCATGTTCGTAGAGCCTTTTGACCAGTTATTTCTCTCAGTTTACAAGCTCGGTATCAATGGTTTCACGTGCGTTAAACTTCTTCATCCTTCTGTCGTCGAAAAGCCATTAAAACAAACCGACATTGAAACCAACGCGCATGCTTTTTCATCGTGCATGAAAGTATGGTCTAATTTTATGAAATCGTGCACTGAATTTTTCCATGAAGATAATTTCAGATTACCAAGCATTGTCAGGATGTTTAACCCCTCCACCGATATGAAGACATGTCTGTGATAAGTAACTAGGTGTTTCACCAGGATCCAAACTGTCTGACATCCTGTTTACTTTTTACTGTTTATATAAAGAATTGAAGAAACGCCCACTTAAAACTTGAAGAAGACGAAATTATGTCCAGCAGGCGACCAGGGTTATTAATCTAGTGTATGATGGGAGTTAGCAATTCATATCAGGTTTGCCTGTGGTTGCCTCTGTCTTAATTAATATGTATGGCTTCTACATAAAGTTAAGCTGTAGTTCTTGATTTTACTTGTTAACTCATTTCCTCCTTAAGAATATTTTTATATCCAACCTCTTTGAATAAATCTGCCAAAAATGATCATATTAAGCTATTGAAAAGGTGAATTTTTGAATTGTGTAGAACCTTTGAAACAATTGTGATAAAAAGAGCATTTGCTGCTATGGAGCAAATGCTATATTTATCACAATGGTTTTAAAAAAAAAGACTTTATAGAGGCGTATACATGCGTTAGTAGGAGAGAATGGGTTAACCCATTCCCTGATAGGCTATTTTTAGATACAACCTATTTGAATAAATCTACCGAAAAGGAGCATTAACCAGAGAAAAGGAAAATTTTAGAATTTCGTAGTTTGAAACCATTGTGATAAATAGAGCATTTGCTCCTACAGGAGCAAATGCTCTATTTATCACAATGGTTTGACAAAATGAATTTTACAGAGTCGTCAAAAGTCGTCAATATGAGAGAATGGGTTAACAATGTCTTATACAATTATTGTACGGTCACTCAAACGAAGTCTAATGCTGGATTTTTAAAACAGGTGGTAGCTTTGATGTAGGACACTGTAATGCGGAAATAGGAGCTTTCTGCATTCCCTTTCTCTCCATTAATCAACCACCTACTCTTAAAGACTCATATTGTAACACATAATCTGGTCGCTATGGTATTCATTTGTCTAAATCGAGGTTCTGTGTACGATTTCCCCAACATACTTCACGATTTATCGATACACCTAGTGGTCTTAGGGAGTACGATTTTGTTATTCTGTATCACGAGTCCATTACCGACATTCACGCTGACATTTCTGTTTGATTGTAATATAAATGATCCAGCTCAATGAAATATAGGCTACATTGGTTACAAGGGGTATCAGACCGAAATAAACAGTACCAACAACTCTATTCTCTTCTATTTATACCAGAAGGTCCCCTGATGATCGGCGAGGGCAGAATCCACTCATGGGTGCTTTGCAGATCAGTGACAATGACCATAAATGTTTCACACTGGCTCGGCGGCCATTTTACATGACCCGTCCGATGCAGTATCCATGCTACAAGCGTATGAACGGAGTTCCAGTGGCCCACTCTTTCATGGGGTAAGAACAACATATGTGCTTTGATCTAATATCACAATAACCTTCTTAGCCCTTTACTCTATGAATATTCATGTCAGAAATAATGACACCATGAATATTAATTCGATGATTTTTATAACGAAAGAACATTTCTGGTGAAACGTGTTCCCTTTAAAAAAAATAGCCCAGTGTTTGATTAAAAGCCTTTTCTCTCATATAATCGCATTTTCACGCATTTGCAAAAAGAGTAGACCCAGATCAGATGGCTCCTATAGGAAGTCTGCTCTGTTTGCTGGTGGAATTTGAAAGATTTGTTTCTTTACTTTCTAAAATGGCTACAAGTTTCAACCTTCCAAATTTCATTATAGCTATTTTGTCCATGAACATTCAGTAGGTAGATTTGAATTTGGAATAAATTAACATAGATTAGGGAAAGGGTTAAACAAACAGAGTAGAATCTGCCGGGGTCGTCTGATGTGAGTCTACTCTGTAAATGCGTTAACATGTGTATCTATGGAGAAAAAGGTTAAAACCCATTCCCTCATAGGCTATTTTAGACCAACCTCTTTGAATAAATCTACTGAAAAGGAGCATCAAAGGTAAATGTTTGAATTGTGTAGTATTGAAACCATTGTGACAAATAGAGCATTTGCTCCTATAGGAACAAATGCTCTATTTATCGCAATGGTTTCAAGATGTGACTATTACAGTGGCCTAGAAAGGCGTATTTATGGAGGAAAGGGTTAAACTGTTGCTTTTGCAAATTAACACAAACAATACAGAGCTTGTATACCATGCTGGCAACAAATACCGATATTATGTAAATGGCATATCATTATATTCAGAGATATGTTATTCCACAAGTATTTACCCTTTATCTGATAAATATTCATGAAAGAAATAATGACATCATTAATATTTAATCAGCTGCGTTTTTTTTTATCATGGCACGTGTGACACGTGCCATGATAAAAAAAAACGCAGCTGATTTTTCATGGCAGATACCGTAGAATCATATAGTATTTGCAGTACAGGTATACACAGGTATACGTGTATAACGAACTTCCTTTTTGACAATCAATACTGTTTTGATTTCATGTCATTACACATGTGTCATCTAATTTAATAAGCTTTTCCGCCATGAATATTTAAGTCATGCACATGGGTGTACTGACATAAGCAAACTGAGCTACCCTGATCAGAAGGCTCCTATAGTTGCCAAGAGGAATTAAAACATATCATAATTTAGAAAGTTTAAATCCATTCAGTATCATTTTGGTGAAATTCTTTACTTGATATAACCCTTTACCCCACAGAGACGCACCGTGACGCCTTTGTAAACAGAGTAGACATAGATCATACAGGAGCCGTCTATGTTTCCTTATTATCTGATTCTACAGGTTCTGCAATGGTCATCACTTCCTGTGTCCATTATAAAAACAATCAACTGGTCAATATTCATGGTGTCATTATTTCTCATAGATATTCATGGAGTAATGGATTGACATATATGTACTTAAGATATTTGGTCTAACATCTTTCGCAAGCGGAAGTCAATATTAGTATTGCAGTACAGGTAATATATATATACATGTATAACGAACTTCCTTTTTGACGATCAATACTGTTTTGATTTCATGTCATTGCTCATGTGTCACCTAATATAATAAGCTTTTCCGTCATGAATATTCATACAAGAATTCGTGACTTCATGGATATTCATTACCTGAATTTGTATACTTGGATTCGTTTGCCATTTCAGAAACTGTAGAATTCCATAAACAAACAGAACCGGTTCTTATCAGACGTCTCCTACAGGAACTGTCTGACCAGGGTCTACTCTGTTTGTAAAAGTGCAGACATTCCTCTATATGAAGGAAAGGGTTAATCTTACATGTATTTCCGCCCATTCATGCCATGATACATAACTGGCCATTTACTGTTTACAGTGTGACTTGCACGTGGTAAAAATAATGACATCATGAATATTTAAAAGCTGATTTTTTAATAATGGCATATGTACGAATGTTTTGGCCCAGGCTATAGGAACCGTCTGATCTGGGTCTACTCTATTTGCAAAATTGAAATCCGTGAAAGGCGTTTATAATATGAAGGAAAGAGTTAAACTTCGTTAATAATTTGGAGACTAAACTAAGCATCATTGTCGGTCATAAAGACATGTGACAGCTTAATGCTGTGCGAATGACATGCAGAAGGCTCCACTGAGAGCTTTCTGCATGACTTTCACCCTGATTTAACCGTGTCCCTTCTAAATATTCATATAAAAAAACGGCATCTTGAATATGTATTAGCTCATATTTCTATAATGAAATATGTATACACGATGTTTTTGTATTGAGTTAGATCTACAGGTAACAATGTTGTAAGCAAACAGGAGCAGACTCTGGTCAGGCAGCTCCAACAGGAGCAGACTCTGGTCAGGCAGCTCTTACAGTAGCAGACTCTGGTCAGGCAGCTCTTACAGGAGCAGACTCTGGTCAGGCAGCTCTTACATGAGCAGACTCTGGTCAGGCAGCTCTTACAGGAGCCGTCTGATCTGTATTTGCTCTGATTGCAATTATACAGAGAAAAGGGTTATGAAGACACCTACCTAAAATGTTATTAATTCTTCGTTACTAAAACTTCGAATATTCGAGGTTTCGCTGTATCAGGAATTGTCGGGTGGCTATTTTTAATATATACAAATGTATATGATTTCGAATGCCAATAGTATATTTGTATCTTAAAGAAAGAAAATGCTTAAGAAGATATTCAAGAAAAGGTAGGTTTTCTGAAGTAGTCGGACTGACTGTGAGTTTACTAACAACTACGAGTTCTATGTAGAATTAATGAATCGGTTAACTCTGTTCCGCAAATGTATGGTACATTTCGGTAATCTGAACAGCCGTGTTAGGGTAGGAAATACAGTAAAACCTCTCTATAACAACCACTAAATTGTGTTAATTAGTTGGTATTTTGGGCAGGTGGCTGCTTAAAGCAATGTAAAAGTAAAACAGAACGCTCCTATAGGAGCGTTCTGTTTTACTTTCACATTGCTTTAATCAGCCACCTGTCTTTAACACACATTACTTGATGTAATTTAGTGGCCGTTATAGAGAGGTTTTACTGTACTCATTTAGTACTAAACTTGTTAAACCTTCCAACACTATGCAACTTTCGTCTGCAAAACGTTTAGTCTGCTTCAATTCTGAAAGAACATTTTTCTTCATATTAAACTGTCAAACAGTTTGGATCAATATGAGACGGCCGAGTAACTCGGCGTATCATCTTGATCCAAACTGTTTATAAAGGAAATATCTTCATAGTGTTGAATAGTTAATTAATGCACACCTAGTTATTAATACTTCACAGTAAAACTCCCCTAAAGCGACCACTCTATGAATAAACTTAGGTGTCTTTAAAACAGATGGTTGCTTAACCCATTTGCGCCCAGTGGATTCTTCCATGTTCATATATTGGATTAGTCCATTTTTTTTATCTAAGGTGTGACTGGTCTAAATTTTCAATTTCATTTTGTTTTATAATGAAATTCCTATCAGCAAACAGTGTAGTCTCTGATCAGACGCCGCATTATGCGGCGTCTGATCAGAGTCTACACTGTTTGCCTACGTCCCATATATGGGATCGTGGGAGTAAATGGGTTAGTGCAGATCGAAATTACTGCAGAAATCTCACACATGAACTTCTTTCTGTATCACATTCGTCCTGCATTAAGCTACCGAGAATTATACCTCTTTTTGTGGTCACTATAGAGGAGGATTACTGTATATAGAAACTAAGCACATTTTACTGTCAGTTCCATTGTTGTTATATGTTGTCTTAACAATGTTGTAGTGTATGAATGATAACCGTATAAGCGCTGATTGTCCTTCGTTTAATTAAAACCCTTTCCCTCATATAAACGCAGTTCACACATACTGCAAACAGAGTAGACCTAATTCAGAGGAGATCAGAGTCTACTCTGTTTGCTTTTGACATGATATAAATCTGATTCTTCAGTTTGTGTCAAGGGAAAACAATTCCTGGAAACTCTTACATGTATAAGAATTCAGTAAATAAATGTTGATGACGTCATTATTTGTTTTATGAATATTGGACAGGGGAGGGGTTAGCCATAGAGTTCATTCAGTATGAAAAATAATTTGCGAGAGGATGTTGAATGACAAACAGTGCAGACGTTCATCCCTCCTCTTGGGTCCCTATGATCTGCGTCTATAATGGTTTGAAATGCCAATACACTCGTATCCAGCATTCAAATGTTAATAAACTAAATGATCAAAACAGATTGACAACGTCGATCAGCGCAGCTTTCAAATAAAATTCGTTCCGAAATAATAAACGCAATATATTGTTTTAATTAGCTTAGCTACTCTAATGTATTCGAACTGATAAACAAGTAGAACAGTCCGATATCAAACGGCTTTTGAAGGAACCGTTTGATCAGGATCTTAATTAATTGCCACTATGTCGTTCTACACAAATCCATATTGTACCTTATTGAATCATTAAGTTTTTAAAGCAAGTGTAGACGGGAGATTGGGTGTCCAATTACCGAACCCTTCTCCTGATTACAGCGCGACCTGAGGGTTGGTTGTAAGCTAATTCTGTTGCAGCTAATGCATGATTGAAAACACAAATCTAACAAAGAGCATGTGGTTGCTTTATACAGGACAAAAGTAATGCAAAACGCTCCTACAGAAGTTTGTTTGCACTTTATTGTACCTGCAGTATGTTGCCATTGCTTCAAAAATCCAGAATCAGATCTCTTTTTGACGGTGGCTTAACATATTTTACTGTTCTTGTCCTGAACTAGTCTTACTTTTGATTCCATCTTCATGGTTTCTTTCATAGTTTATTTTGACTTCTATGCATACATGTTCGGTTAGAAAATAGCCTCGAGTGCTATATGTAAAATGTGAATTTAAGGCATGCTCTTGATAAGCATGCTGCTTTCGATCCAATCCTTTTCTATATCTAGTGATGTGTCCATTTTCTAAAATACAACACAGTTATGTTAACCCTTCTCTTGCTGAATTTTAAAATACATTTCTCCTTCTTTACCCATGCCCTGTTGTATAATTACATATATATTCACTGTGTACAAGTATTTCGCTGTGCAATCACTGCTGTTGAGTGCACTGGTTGCACAATCAACTTGTAAATAGTGCAGACCCTGATGACGCAGCTCCTGCAGGAGCTGTTTCATCTGGGTCTTCACTATTTTCAGGTAGGTATATTGACGTGAATTCAAGCGATGGGTTAAATCCTTTATCTCATGGAAACGCCTTTTCACGCGTTAACAAAAGGGTATACACAGGTTAGGGTCTGCTCTGTTTGCTTACTTACTAAATTATAATAGATGTGACTCTACAGTTTCTACCAATACCAAAAACATCCTGTATACATATGACTTTATAGAAAATCAGGTAATATACGTATTCATAATGTCTTTATTTTTAACAGGGAAAGTGTTAACCCATTCCTCCATAGGCTATTTTTAGATATAACCACTTTGAATAAATCTACCGAAAAGGAGCACTAACAAGAGGAAAGAATTGTTTTTAGAATCTTGTGATTTGAAACCATTATGATAAATAGAGCATTTGCTCCTATAGGAGCAAATGCTCTATTTATCACAATGGTTTCAAGAAGTGGTTATTACAGAGGCGTAGAAAGGCGTATTTATGGAGGAAAGGGTTAAACCAAAAAACAACACAACATTTCCCACGTGGCATACGTTATCACAAATTCTTCCATTGAGTGAAAAGAGTTTAACCCTTTCCCTGTTCTATATTTACTCCAAATTTTAGTACCTGCTGAATATTCATGGGGAAAATAGTTACAATGAAATACGGAAGGTGGAGCATTGTAGCCATTTTAGAATATAAAAGACCAGATCTATCAAATTCCATTAGCAAACAGAGCAGACTCTGATCAGACGGCTCCTATAGGAGCCGTCTGATCTGGGTCTACTCTGTTTGCAAATGCATATATGAAGGAAAGGGTTAAGGAACTATTTCTTGTCCAAACATATACATGTAATTCGCCGTACTCACCATAAGAAATACGAACATTTACATGAGATTAACATGTATGAAATTCGTCGTTTTGAACAGACCTTTGGGGCCTATGTGCGTGAGCTACTTCCGGGAACCAGTACACAGGTACTACAAGATAGAAATGTGCTGCCCTGGCTACACTACCGACAGAAATGGCAAATGCTCAGTCCGTAAGTAACACAAGGGACTTGTTTCCTCTAGTACAGAACTATGTGATGTATACAGTACAACCTGTCTATTCATTTATTGGACATAGGAGTCATAAAAAGCAGCTGGTTGCTTAATGCAGGACAGGAGCTTTCTGTATTACTTTTGACACACATTAAGCTACCACCTGCCTTACAGACCCATAATTATACCTCTTTTTGATGGCCGCTTAAGACATGTTCTACTGTACAGCTTAGCTGTAAATAAGATATCTAAGTAAAAATACAGCTTAGCTGTAAAGAAATCTATCCAAGTAAAATATTTTGTCATATTTCTCCGCCAAATCTTATCTTGTTGCTATCCATTACAATACAGTAAAACCTCTCTATAACGACCATTAAATTATGTTAATTAGTTGGAATTTAGGGCAGGTGGCAACTTAAAGGTGAAAGTGAACGCCCCTATAGGAGCGTTCTGTTTTACTTTCACCTTGCTTTAAGCAGCCACCTGGCTTAAACACAAAATACTTGATGTAATTTAGTGGCTGTTATAGAGAGGTTTTACGATATTATTTTTGATGCAAGTCTAAGAGTAGCAGCAAGATAGGGTTTGGCTGAGAAATAAGAGATTTTAATAGATGAGTAATGTTAAACATGTATAACATTAATGTTACAATTTGAGGGATTGCAGGACTTTGGGTAAAATATAAATGGAAAAGAAAATAAAGAGAAAAAATAGGTTCCTATATTGCTTCAATATTTCGCGTATCAAGCCTCGAGTATTTTTTCTATAGCAATATATGTCTTGGTTAACCTTTTCAACACTGATTTTTTAATTGAACTCTTCTAAAACCTATCACGGTCATACTTACCGTAAATATTCAGGAATATTTTTAGAGAAAAACTTTAAAACTGACACAATCAGAGAGGGCCCTGCAGATGATCTTTTCTTGAAAATGGCTTTTTTGATATATCAAGGGCGGATAACTCTGGACACGGATATTTGATTCAACCCAAAAACTATAGACGTCTTCCTCTAATGATACTTAGCATATGCATTTAATATGAAACCAATATGTGAAGAACTGTTTGAGTTATTGCGTCACATCAAACGTGTTGACGGACGGACAGACGAACAGACAGACGGACAGAAAATGTGATTCATATATGGCTCCTGCATTTTCAATGCAGTGCCCTAACTAACATAACAAACAGCGCAGACTCTGGTGAGAGGGCTCCGAGCTGGAAGCCCTTTCATCTGGGTCTACACTGTTTGTAAAGGATACGTATGACATGTGTCCAGTGCTGAAAGTTCATATACACAAAGGTAGTTTCCCTTGCAAACATCGTTTGGCCTTTGAAATTAATATACACCTTCGCGAAATTCACGCGTGAAATAAAACGTCCGACCTTCAAAATCTGTCTAGCTGTGAGCATTAGTTTTTTCTCCTCTTCTTTGATGTCGCAATGCATAACATAATGTAACAAAGTTAGACAAGTAACAGCGTATAGAGGCTCTTTGAGTTTTACCATGTTCAAAAACATCTTTGCACAAAATGTTCTCCACTTAACCCTTCGCTTACTACTCACGTCAATACACCTACCTGTAAATAGTGAAGACCCAGATGAGACAGCTCCTGCAGGAGCTGTCTCATCAGGGTCTGCACTATTTACAAGTTGATTGTGCAACCAGTGCACTCCACATCAGTGATTGCACAGCGAAATACTTGTACACAGTGAAGATATATGTAATTATACAACAGGGCATGGGTAAAGAATGAGAAATGTATTTCAAAATTCAGCAAGAGAAGGGTTAAATTTCAAGATATAGGAAAAGTTCGTCCATAGCAAAATATAAATACCGTGTCACACAGTTTGGATTTAGATGAGACACCGAGTTACTCGGCCTCTCATCTGGATGCACATTGTTTGCAAATGTTGCTATCATCGTGTCCTTAACATGCTAAAGGTCAAGTTCGTTTTGCTTACTGTTGTAGGAGTTGGTAGAAACGTTCCAGTACGTGACCAGCCAAACATGATGTCCATGGCTGCGAAAATGAGGAACATGATGTGGCTGAAGGCCAGGGCCGCTATGGCGAGAAGGCGTGCCATGATGGCGAGGTTCAACCAATTCCGTAAACAAATGCTTTCTCAAAGAGCACAGCGCCCTCCAGTTTCACCAATGTTTGCCAAACTATTTGATCGACCCGCGCCACAATTTAGACGTCCATCTCTACCGCTACCGCCGCCACTACCGCTTCCAAGACCAGTCCAGAGACCTCCAGTTGGTGGACGAATGGTCAAGCTTCTTCGAAACTCAGTTCGGCGGCCATTGATCATGTCCGCTATTTTCCGGGTTCCACTCCGCCCAATGTCATTTTTCGGCTCCCCTCGTCAGCCACCAAGAGTGGTTTTGTCAAACCAAACCCCTCAAAATGAGATCAGACTTCAAAAATTTCATCCTTTGGAACAACGTATACCACGACCTCCAACAATTCCAATCCCACAAGATATACAAGCTAATGAATACCCAAACGAACAAGACACAATCCCACAAGAGGAGACATTTTTTGTGAGTGATGGATTCAGTGCCGATCCCAGTTTCCAGACCGCTGAGGCCCAGGCTATGCCAGATATGCACGTAGACCTTCCCGATAAACCCTTAGAAATGCCAAAACTGATTGTAGAGCAAACACCGCCTGCTGAAGGTAACAACTACACTAGAAACTCTTCAATTCATTACATGTACATGATGAATATTCATGTATGACACCGTCCATTAACCTTTTACTCTATGAATATTCATGTATGACGCCGTCCATTAACCCTTTACTCCAAGAATATTCATGTAGGAATCCGCCCATTAACCCTTTACTCCATGAATAGTCATGTAGAACTCCGTCCATTAACCCTTTACTCCATGAATATTCATGTAGGACTCTGTCCATTAACCCTTTACTCCAAGAATATTCATGTAGGACCCCGTCCATTAACCCTTTACTCCAAGAATATTCATGTAGGAATCCGCCCATTAACCTTTTACTCCATGAATATTCATGTAGGACCCCGTCCATTAACCTTTTACTTCAAGAATATTCATGTAGGACTCCGTCCATTAACCTTTTACTCCGAGAATATTCATGTATGACGTCGTCCATTAACCCTTTACTCCATGAATATTCATGTAGGACCCCGTCCATTAACCTTTTACTCCGTGAATATTCATGTAGCACTCCGTCCATTAACCCTTTACTCCATGAATATTCATGTAGGACCCCGTCCATTAACCTTTTACTCCAAGAATATTCATGTAGGACTCCGTCCATTAACCCTTTACTCCATGAATATTCATGTAGGACCCCGTCCATTAACCTTTTACTCCAAGAATATTCATGTAGGACCCCGTCCATTAACCCTTTACTCCATGAATATTCATGTAGGACCCCGTCCATTAACCTTTTACTCCATGAATATTCATGTAGGACTTCGTCCATTAACCCTTTACTCCATGAATATTCATCTAAGAAATAATGACACAGTGAATACTAATCAACCTAGTTTTATAATGGCATACGAACAGAGCAAACAGAGTAGATCCTGATCAGTGTTCCAGTGTATGGACATTCACACATAACACAAGAGATGACAATAAGCCTATTCATTTCAACATACAGTAAAAACTCGGCACTTCCAAAATTTAGTATAGTAATGAAGAATTTATGTCTTTGAAGCCAGGTGGCTGCTTAATGCAGGGCGAAAGTCATGGAGAAATGTCCTCTGGGAGATTCTTGCACCTTGCATTAAGGTGTCACCTATGTTAAAGAGCAATAATGTCACATATTTGAGTGTTCGAATAATTGAGATTTACTGTATATGCCTTTGATCTGAGAGTGAAGGGATAACACGCTTTTGGGGAGACACATTTGCTCCTCACATGCAACTGGACATTTATTTAATTATTTATTTCATAGATGTGTTTATAACGCATTTTCACGCAGAGTATACCTAAATCAGACGGCTCCTGTATGAGTCATCTGATCAGGGTCTGCTCGGTTTGCTAATGAAATTACATGTATATGTATAGGCCAATAGATCTGATCCTTCTGTTTGTACTACATGGTACAAATCTCCTTTTTCATAATGCCATTACATAAATTCAGTTAATTAGATGTCCAATATGTCATTAATTGTTACAGTATGGTTTCTTATCTAAATCAATATATTCAAAACATGTTACAATGCAATAAGACTGACTCATGACCTTAGCCCTATTCAAGTAAATAATATTGACATTGAATTTTAATAACGTGAAATGTTCAAGATAAATTTTTGCTTCGACAAAATCTGTAGACTCATATCTATATCATGGCATAAACATAAATGGGTCTATCTATTTCAAAGGCATGATAATGCGTTTATATGAAAGGGCGAGTTAAATAAGTTTTGTACTTCTCCGTCATACCCTATATTGCTGTAAGATGTTAGCATCGCACTCAATCTTGCTGCAGTCCGTTAATGAGTAGCAACAAGTTGTGGTTTGGTTGAGAAATAAGACAGACTTTGTGACACTAATCGACACCATGTATGATAGACCAGGGACTGTATATAAGGAGAGATTTTAGAAAATCTGATTAAAGTAAGTTTTATATTTCTGCGCCAACCCCCATCTAGCTGCAACTCATTAGAATAGTCTCGGACAGGCTTTGGCTGAGAAACAAGATACCACTTAATAAACAAACATGGCTGTCTTCATAAGCAGGTGGTTGCTTAATGCAGGACGAAAGATATGCAGAAAGCTCCTATAGGAGCTTTCTGCATAACTTTCGTCCTGCATTAAGCAACCACCTGCCTTTGCCACTGTGATTTATGCATCTTTTTGGTGGTCGCATTAGAGGGGTTTACTGTATTTTGATAGGTCAGCACTATTTTTATCTACATCCCTGAGAATATTATTGTGAAATTGTGGCATTTTATATCTTGTAAGTCAAAACTTCTCTCTCACACACACACACACTTTTATTTATGGCGTTTATGGAGCAATTTCGTTAAGACATTTACGAGGAAACGAATATTAAGGAAAAGGGAGTTTTCCGTAAATTAATTTCGCTACAATTGAAACAAGTCTGTTTCGTCTACACGACGAGGTTGTCAAGGGCACTATTCATAAATTCAGCATGTCACAATTTAACATGTCAGTGTCATCCTTCATGCAAAGGCTACTTTGAAATGCTAATTTTGCACTTTTATTATAACGTTGAATCTTGTAAATTGGACTGAAAAATTGAAGACTGAAATTTCTGTGCTGCCATTAGTATTTACCCTTTTACTCCATAGACCTGCATGCTAAACCCATTCCCTTTATAGGCTATATTTATACCCAACCTCTTTGAATAAATCTACCGAAAAGGAGCATTTACTAGACAAAAGGAAACTTTTAGAATTGTGTAGTATTGAAACCATTGTGATAAATTTATCACAATGGTTTCAAAAAAGTGACTTTTACAAAAATTACGATCTATATGGGTATCTCAAAATGCTGATATACCATAATAAAAACCAGCTAATTAGTTTTCATAATGTCGATATTTTTTACAAGAATATTCATACAGGTAAAATGTTAAACGCCATCGGTGAATCAGTGATAACCTTTGCATCTTTACAGTTTGGATCCAGGTCAGACGCCGGGTGGCCTAACTCGGCATACCGTCATGATCCAAACTGTTTGACACTTTGAGTATGTTTTTGTAAGGAAATTGAAGGAGACTCTGTTTTGAAACCTGGAGTAGACAGATGTTCCTAGCTGATACAATTCATTTGACAGGTCATTCTACGAAATATTTAAGTGTCAGATTCGAGGAAACTTTACGTATACAAAATGAAATATTAAAACTAAAGAGAATAAATTGAAGTTAAATGCCCATGAGAGTTTCTTAGGCCTACTAAGATCTAGAAACGTTTCATGCCATGAATTATGCCAAACAGCAAATGTAGCCCTTTAATCATAGTAATATCAGATGGATTCCGTAGTCTGATCAGGATCTGCTCTGTTTGCTTATGAAATAATATAAATCTGATTCTGTAGTTTCTGTCATGGTCAACTTTCCCTTGTTCATAATTTCATTTTGAAAATTCATCTAATTAATATTTATACATTAAATACAGTAAAATCTCTCTATAACGGCCACTAAATTGTATAAATTGGTTGGTATTTAGGGCAGGTGGCTGCTTAAAGCAAGGTGAACATAAAACAGAACGCTCCCATACTTTAACACAAACTACTTGATGTAATTTAGTGGCCATTATAGAGAGGTTTTACTGTATAGTATTTCTTACCTGGATATTCATCAGGTAAAGGGTTAACCTGAATATGTATTAGCTGGATGTTCATAACGGTACAGTTACATGTCTTAAGCGCCAATCAAAAAAGGTATAAGTATGATACTGCCACCTATAAATTGAATTTGGGGAGATAACCCACAAAAGACGCCCATTCAACTTAATGTAGGTCAAAAGTAATAAAGAAAGCTCCTATACTGTTGACCTGCATTAAGCAACAACTGCTTTTTAAGACTCCTGTGTTCAACAAACGAATCTGTAAACTTTCATAAGCAAACAGAACTGACCATGATCAGATGGCTCCTATAGGAGTCGTTCGATCATGATCTCCTCTATTTGCAAAGGTGTAAAAGAGCTGTCTATATGAGAGGAAAGGGTTACATTTTTTAATAAAAAACAGAAGGAAGTCTGCGTTGAAATCAAATTTACATGACATTTTAAAGCGAATGAAATTTGTTCTGGCCCGGGGATTATAAAACTTTTTATTTGAATCTGAGATCATTTTCAAGCATCTGATTTGTCAGATTCTGAACTTGCTCAGAATCTGACTAATCATATACTTCAAGTCTTGAGAATGATGTCAGACTCGGACTCAGAGGTTTTACAACCTTGGACCCAGGAAACTAAAGACGAGCCTTTAGTACACTGTATCAGGGCCACTCTACCAGGCGTCTCTATGTAGTAAAAGCTAAAGAGGTATTGCGATATGAGTAAGCGGATATCAGACCAAGATCTGCAGGTTTGTCGGACCATAAACTGTCCAGGGAGTAAAGTAAAACACTTATCATATGACAAAGTTGATTCAGTGTAGCTAACAACTGTGTTCCTGGGAATTCAAAACAACGGTTGAAAATCGCATTGTGTGTGCGTGTTTTATATCCCCATCGCTCAGGGACACATGATAATGTCCTGATGGTTTGTCACGACGCATGCCCATTTGTAACGTCAGCCATGACTATATAGCCATTGCGGTGAAGCAATGAAATTTAAAGAAAACCACGAAATGTTTGATTTATGATTTTGAAACCAACAAAATTAGATTTGAAAAGCAATGTTAATAAGCCAAAAAGTGTTAGATAATTATCTACAACCTGCTTTGAGAATTTCGTCTACAAATTAGATGTACAGTATTTTTTTTGTCCAATGGCCATCTATGATTTATAAACTAAGCTGTCTAGCTACATGATCTACATTGTGTGCAAATGTCAGTGCATGCGTGTACCGCTTTCATCTACTATCTACACCAATTTGTAAAGGTGTATAATGCAACGTGCTGACATAGTAGCAAATAACAACTCCTGATCTGGGTCTACATTATTTGCCTAAGGTTTAGTGAAATTAGAGTAGTGGAGTCGTAAATAACAGTGTATGTCATTGAACAGGTGACACTTTAGTTTATAGATATAACTATACATGTACATGTTTCAGCAATTAATGTCAATACTTTAAAAACAAACTATTTGTTCCAAGCAATCCATCACAATTAACATTTAACAAATTGTGTAAATTGTCGGCAACACATTGACATCTGCTTTAGTTCTGTCGTTTATCAGTCCAAATGAAAATACATTATCCAACAGTATAAATCCTGGGTCCAGGCTTTTGATTGGTCAGATTTGAGTTCTCAAGCTTTTGATTGGTCAGATTTGAGCCAAAGGCTCAAATCTGACCAATCAAATGCTTGAGAACGTTCTCAGACTCAACTAAAAGCTTTATAAGCATGGACCCTGATGTCAAGTAACCCAGCTGGTTATATGGATCCAGACTACTTGCAAGTACCATCACTGGTGTATTCATAACATTTAACCCTTCCCTGTTCTATATTTATTCCAAATTTCAAAACCTACTGAATATGCATGGACAAATTAGTTATAACGAAATATGGAATATATGTAGCCATTTTAAAAAGTAAACAGATATTTCAAATTCCGCCAGCAAACAAAGCAGACCCTGATCAGACGGCTCCTATAGGAGTCATCTGATCTGGGTCTACTCTGTTTGCAAATGCGTGAAACACGTTTATATGAAAGAAAGGGTTAAAGGGTTTAAGCCACGTTGCATTGCGGGCTCAGTTCACCACAGATGGATTTAGCATTCATGAATAATTATTATTTTAACCCTTTTGGCGCCAAATAATTTTCGTCTGCAAACAATGTGGACTTTCCTTCAATTTCTTCTCTGAAATGTAAGCGGCGTGTGAAACAGTTTAGATCCTGATGAGACGCCGAGTTACTAAGCCTCTCATCTGGATTCAAACTGTTTTTGAAAGGGTAATCACATATTCGCAAATTGCATCAAGTCCTGCGAGTTGCTTCTGTGAGTAGCTTGCTTATAATTGGATGGCTTAACCTTTTCCCTGCTCTGTGTTTATTCAAAATTTCAATATCTACTGAATATCCATGGACAAAATAGTCATAACGAAATATGGAAGGCGGATCATTGTAGCCATTTTAGAAAGTAAAGAAATGTATCAGTAGATCCTGAAATAGGAGCCGTCTGGTCTGGGTCTGCTCTGTTTGCAAATGCGTGAAACACGTTTATATTTAAAGGGAATGGTTAAGAATGTGTATTGGACAATATTAGTAAAAACAAAAAGACGCATGCTTTCAATAAATGTAAACCTACTTCGTATAAATGTTTGCAAAAGTTCTCCCTATATTAGAGTTGATCCTTCCAGTCTATATATTTGAATGTAATACAGAAAGGCTCCCATCTTTTCTTCTTTTTCTTTCAGGCGAGCAGACGACTTGCATCGTCACGCTGAATTCAGCTGTCAAGTCCTGTCTCAAACAAAACAATATTGATGTCCCGGATGTTATGTCGGCATTTGGGCCGTTCAACGACGAAATGTCCAGCATTCTGTGCGAGTAAGTAATGTTTTCCCACTGTCACGGTGCTGGTCCCGGTACCCCACGGTACTTCCCGGCGAAGAAATAGCCGGCGTCCGGGATGATACGGGACCTTATTTCTTAAAAAATAAATGTACATTCACATATTCCCGACGTTCTCGGTGTACCCCCGTTTTAGAAGCAGGGTCCTCCAGTTTGACCCCGGACTATCCCGGTTAGTTTCCGGTTTGACACGGTGTATTTACGGTGTAGGGCCGGCGTTTTCCCGGTTGAACACGATGCAATCCGGTGTGACCCCGGTCATCGCCGGTAGTGTCGCGGTGGTCGCCGGTATAACCCCGTCATATCCCGGGTGTGCGCCGGTGACAAGGGGGTTGACCGGCAGACAAACCGGCTCATACCTTGCCAGTCCCTTACATCACCGGTACAAAACGGGACTATACCGTCGTACACTGGAGCTATACCGGGCCAATGCCGGGGGTTCACCAAAGGTCTATAGTGGATGAGGTGCTCGCCAACTTCCCGGATTACTAGGGACTATCACGGTAAAGCCAGGGTAGAGACCCGTACCTGCACCGGAATACACCGGCGTTGTCCCGGAATTGACAGGATTAATCCGGTTTGGGATATCTTTCACGGTGACTCTCGGTGACTCCCGGTTGTTTTAAACATTTTAAAACATCCGGGGCAGTCTGCCGGATTAAGCCGGATCAATAGCGTTCATCAGGGATCTTCCCGGATGTTAACGGTGTCGCCAGGGATGTACCCCCGGTTTGACACGGTTCCCCCCGGACCACATTTCCGGGACGTACCGGGGGGCCAATCCGGGACAGTGGGAACGGGGCTTTAGAACAATGTCGGAAAAGGGCAAACTCTCACCACTGACTTTGCCTAATTAGAAATTACAGTAAACCCGGTTCAATACGACCACCAAATAGAAGTGTAAATCTGGATCTGAAAGGCAGATTGTAACTATAACAACCCATTCCCTCGTACCGACGTCTCTGTAAAAGTCATTTTTGAAACGATTGTGATAAATAGAGCATTTGCTCCGTGGGAGAAAAAAGTTGCTCTATTTATCACATTGGTTTCAAAGGTATATGATTCTAAACAATCTTTTTTATAGTAAATGCTCCTTTTCAGTAGATTTATTCAAAGACGGTGCATCTAAAAAAAAGTAGTCTATGGGAGAATGGATTAATGCAGGACAAGTGTCTGTCCGCTGGATCTTTCTGCATTATTGTCATCCTGCATTTAACTGCCAGCTGCTCTTAAAATTACCCATTATTATTTAACCAGTGGTCATGTTAGAGAGGCTATACTGTACCCTTAATGGTTGAACGAACTTAAAAGGATTGCTTAGATCCATATGAAACTGCTACAGAAGCAATTAGGATTGAGGTATCTTGGAGACAGGCGGCAGCTTAATGCATGGTACAAGTCACGCAGAAAGCTTCTCTATGAGCTTTCTGCATAACATTCACCCTGAATTAACCCTTTCCCTCATATAAACGTGTTTTCACGCATTTGCAAACAGAGTAGACCCTAGAGGAGCCGTCTGATCAGGGTCTGCTCTGCTTGCTAATAGAGTTTGATAGATCAGTTTCTTTGCCTTCTAAAATGTCTACAATGTTGCACCTTCCATATTTCTTTATAACTAGTTTGTTAATGAATATTCAGGAGGTATTGAAATTTGGTCTAAATATAGAACAGGGAAAGGGTTAAAGGCAGCCACCTGGCTAAAAGTATAAAAGAAGTTTAAATATGGATCTTTAAGGCGAGTGGCAACTTAAAACAGGACGAATGTTTTGAAGTAAACTCTCACATGAGATTCCTATAGGAGCCGTCTGATCTGGGTCTACTCTGTTTGCAAATATGTGAAAATGCGTTTACATGTATATGGGGGGAAATGGTCTAGGCAAGCGGCAGCTTGAAACAAGACGAAATATTTACCCAAAAAAATAAGAGCTTTCTGTATGATTTTCGCCCTGCATTAAGTAGCCATCTGCTTTGAAAACCAACTTTTTTTAAATTTATTTACCCTTCTTATGCTTATCGCGACTCGGCTCTCATTTGCTAAAAGCTTGGATCCTGACGAGGCGAATGACAGTCAGATCACTAAGGTCGATAAAACCGAGATAAGGGTTAAAACAAAAGCAAGAATGCTCCTTTAAATATCCTTTTAGTGATGTGTATTTGTCTGAACAAGGCAGACGATAAATTTTGCTAGTGCACAACAACATCGTTGATAAATGACAGCCGGTTGTAATGTGAAGATTTTGCCATGTCTAATTTGAAATGACTGACAATCAACAAGACGTAGATTCAAAACGAGGCTTGTATGTTTAACGTTTATCCCGGTATCTGCGACTCGAATTTGCAAACTGCTTGGATCCAAATAAGACGCCGAGTAACTCGGCCTCTCATCAAGATCTAAGCTGTTTGACACTCGGTCAATAGCTCCCCAAAGTAGTCAAAATGATACCAGATTTAAGTAGACATTTTTAATATCTAGATAAGGGTTTGAAAGTCAGCAGTTTAGAAACATACACCTATTAGGTGTAATCTTTTACTTTATGAATAGTCATGTAAGAAATAATGACAACATTAATATTCATTAGATTAAATTTTCTAATCGCACATGAACACAAATTGTTGGCCATTTCGGAAACTGCAGACTTATATATATATAGTATTTCATAAGCAAAAAAGCAGACCCTGATCAGACAGCTCCTACAGGAATCATCTGATCTGGGTCTACTGTGTTTGCTAAGGCATAGAAAGGAGTACATTGTATTTATGGAGTAAAGGGTTAATATTTAGTCTCTGAATCAGGTTTAGGCCGGTTGAAACAAGGCATTCTTTATGCATTTCTTTGTGTCTTTCACGACCGATGTTGCCAAAATGCTCCATGGTAAATAGTGCAGTCAGAACCATTAGTTCTATGTATACGCTTTATTCTTTTGAATTTTGCTAACAAGAATAGGGGTTGAGACGAAATTTAGCGTCAAAAGAGTAAATAAAATAAAACTGTATCAGAGCAACATATAAATGTGCGTACTCAGATACTCAAATCGGCATTTCTCCACCAAACCCATGTTTTGACCGCTCTTTAGAATCTTCTCGAAGAGACAATTCTAAAGAGTGGTCACAGTATAGGGTTTGGTGGAGAAATTTGGAGGACCTCTGTATATTGTGTTTTTCTTCAAACATACAGTCCGAGTTTGAGATCTTGACTACTTTTACAAATAGTTCTGGTCCAGATGTGATGAACATGTTCGTCACATCCGGAATTAAAACTGTTTGTCAAGATAGTCACATTCGCATTTAGCGTGCTAATCGGTAAGTTTGTGTGTGTTTTTCCAGACGCGAGGATGCGATTTTCAACTGTATTTCCAAGGCCCTAGACGCGTGCAATACGTCCGAAGATGCGCCAGTGGCACGTGGCATGCTCATGGAGACTGCCGACACCGTGAGGAATATGTGTGCCCATCGTGCAGTGGTCGGTAAGTCGCACATGTGGAAATTCTCTCTATCCAAATATGAACATTCTTTAACCTACTGCTGGCGGATGAGTGATACCTATTACCTAAGTAATGGGATCACTGACAGAAATGCCATTGTCCCCTAGTGGTTGAATTCTAAGTTCAACTGCTGTGATTCCGTGAAAAATAAACGTAGCGCAACAATCTGTAAATTATTATAATAAAGCTACATACCAAAAACCACTTCAATATCTGCAGGGGTTTAGAAAAAAAACTGAAGTGTAACTGACGGACGAACTAATGGCCGGACGGACAGAGTGCAAACCTATAGTCCCCTTCGGTGTTGCTGGTAGGAGACTGACCCGGCGTCTCACCAGAATCATATCAGTCCTATCACTTGCAGTCAGTCAGACAAATACCTAGTTGTATCCAAAGTTGCACTGTCTCTGGCGCCCCATTTATTTGTTCTATCATTTGCAGTCAGTCAGACAAATACCTAGTTGTATCCATAGTGGTATAGTCTCTGACATTCCCTTATTTGTTCATATCAGTTCTACATCACTTGCAGTCGGTCAGAAAATCATCTACCTGCATTCACAACTGTACAGTCTCTGGCTACCCGGCCATTTGTTCATATCAGTTCTGTCACTTGCAATCTGTCAGACAATTATCTAATTTCATCCAAAGATATACAGTCTCTGGCACCCAATTATTTGTTCATATCGAATCCTATCACTTGCAGTCGATCAGACGGAGTCTGCTGAGCCAGAGCAGGTCATGGCATCTGCTGCCCAAAGTAACGAAGAATCCAGCTTCAGGGGTGCCGATACCATGGCAACTGTAGAGAATGTTGATGCCATCCGTAAGTTCTTAAGTAAACTTTAAAACTTTCTAACCTTGGGCGAAAAAGGCCTTTGCATATTCTTTTTCTGCCACATCGTTGACAATTGTAAAATCAGCAATGGAGTGGGTTTTTTTTTAAATTCTTCGACATACTTTGGTAGAATGACATAAGACAAACTTTTAACACAGCATACCAGTACAGTAAAACTCCTCTAATGCGACCACTTTATGAATGGAAATAAATGTCTTTAAAAGCAGGTCGTTGTTTAATGCAGGTCGATAGTTATGCAGAAATCTCCTTCAGGAGCTATCTGTATAACTTTCGACCTGCATTAAGCTACCACTTGCATTTCAGACCCAGAATTATACATCTTTTTGGTGTTCGCATTAGATGGGTTTTATTGTACATTATCTTTATATAATTAATCTACATGTAATTAAAGAACTTTAGTCAGCAAGCTCACATACCCCATGCCGCCACATTGTCAGAGAAAAAAGTGGTTCCTCAGGACATATTCCTCTGAAAATCGAACTCATCCAAGCTTTTATTCATGACAATCTCATAGCAAATTTGAGATAAATTGGTGCTAGATGGGCAACAATGTATTATGATACACGAGCGGACGGACTATATATACTCCGAGCAGGTTCGTTGCGTTGGGTATAATTGTCAAGTTGTATGACTGTTCTGTGCATTTAGCATTCATGTAAAGCAAATTTTTGTTTTAGTTTTTCTCAAGCCTTTGATTAATAACAGTAGACCCAGATCCGATGGTTCCCGTACCTCAACCAAACACTGGACTTGATGGTTCCTATAGGAACCATCTGATCAGGGTCTGCTCTGTTTGCTTATTTGAACCAAACTCTTCCATATCAAACGTTTTGTTGTTGTTTCAGCTACCGATGTCAAGTCCGGTACTGTACCAGAACAGATCACCGTAATTGAAGACATGGCGCCTTCAGTTGATGAAACCATTCAGCAGGCCATCAAACACGAGGTGCACGTGCAGGAGATAGAGATGAAGGAGTATTACCTCCCCTTATTGATTGGTTCCGGTGTGGGCTTCGTTGTCATTGCCTTAGTTTCAGCTCTGCTTATCTGTTGCTGCTGTAAGAGAAGGTTTAGGAAGAAGATGAGGATGGCCAAAGAGGCAGAGAAACCACCGCTTAATGGTTAGTCAGTCAAGAAGGTTTCTATAAACATACTGTAGCACCTCTCTAAAGTCACCACTTAATATCATTTAAAGCAGGTGGCTGTTAACACATTATCCCCTAGTGACGCATTATTGCGCATCTATAGAAGTCACTTTATGAACCATTGTGGTAAATAGAGCATTTGCTCTATTTATCACAATGGTTTCAAACTACAAAATTCTAAATTTTTCCTTTCCTCTAGTTAATGCTCCTTTTCGGTAGATACATTCAAAGAGGTTGGGTCTTAAAATAGCTTTGGAGATAATGAGTTAATGCAGGGTTGAAATGGTTACGTTTGCAATTGTCTATAAGAAATTAGGCTTTTATTGGACATTATAGAGAGGTCAAAGTGCTGTGTGATAATTAGATTACTGTAATGTTTACACAAATTTCAGATGCGTGATTACCAAGACATGGCCTTTCACGTCCATAGCTATAATTATATTCTAGCGGTGACTCTAGCTGTGATCATTTTTGACAAAATTCTGAACCTTTGGGGTTTTTTGTTGTTGTTTTATTTTTCTCTAAAATATACATGTAGTACAAAATCTTGTGTGTCCAATGTTTCTGAAAGTTTTGATAGGATTTGTTTGCAACTTTCACAGATGAGAACCATTGATATGTAGAAGTGCATAAAGTAAGAAATTCTAGCAGTGATCATCTTCGACAGAATTACCATGCTTTTATGTCACATGACAGTGTTATACATCATGACTTAAATAAAATGTCAAAGTGGGCAACTATATCCTACTAACATAATTCAAGTTGTGTAACGATTTAATAGTCATTACTCCTCATTAAACTTTGAAATTTTGCAATATTTCTTCTATTTCCCCCAGAGATTTACACTATTGGCATTGCCCCACCCAAATATGAGGTAAATGGCATCCCTCCAATGTACTATGAGGAAGCAAAGGGAGAGAAGATCACCTCTGGAAGCCCTGCAGTCCTTGAGGGCTCTGACGATGAGACCCCACAAGGGGATGGCACACAAATGTAAACACACAGCCACGATGCTCTGCAGTGTTAATTAATTTTTGGAAAATGTTTACTAGTACTTAATATTTTGGAGATCTGTTCCTTCATTGTAAAATAATTTGTAGACTTAACCTGAATGATTGGCTGTGTGTAGCTGTATAGCAACATATGAATTAATATGTGGCAAACAGATCTTAACCCATTCCCTCATACTGACGCCTTTTGATGCATCTTTAAATGTCACTTTTTAGGTGCAAATGCTCTTTTTTATCACAATGGTTTCAAAACTACAAAATTCTAAACAAATCCTTTTCTCTAGTAAATGCTCCAGTTCAGTAGATTTGTACTAAGACATTGGGTCTTAAAATAGCCTATCAGGGAATGGGTTAAACAATGGTTTTTGATTGATATTTTCTATCATTCACAAGCTTTAATTTGAATATGCATAAATATGCTTTGTTTTCAGTCTAGTCAAACTTACAATTCTTCAACAATATTTCCCTATCATGATATTTGTAGGGAAAACTTCCTGTTCTGGTAACCGTTTGAATGAGGGACATGCATGCACTGGCATCTGCAAGCAGTGAAGGCCCAGATCAGAGGGCTCCTGCACTATTTTTCATTCAAGATCCTCTAGCAAGTTTAAGCCTTTCATACTAAGTGGACTTTATAGTTAAACACTGATGGGCTATTCCACTCTGATAAGTCAGCATTGAAAGGGTACAGAGTTAGTTATAAGCTTGTGAAGATTTCAGAACTGAAGATATCTTTAATAACCCTTTCATCACTGATTTTTCAAATGGACTATTCTAAAATTCAAACAGGTCAATCTTACTGGGAATAGTTAGGATATGTTTTAGAGAAAAGAGTAACATGCAAAACAGTGCAGACCCTGATGAGAGGGTTCCTCTAGGATCCCTCTCATCTGGATATACACTGTCTGCAAATGACATTAGTGACTAATTTCCTGTACCGAAAGGATTAATTCTTAGTATCTTTCATCTTATGCAAATATACATTACCTTAAACTTGTACACTGGAATGACGCATGTTACATTTTAAGTCTCTGTGACCTTGACATAATCTTGGAAACTTTTCACATCAGTGTCTGCAAGATCTGAACTAAGTGCTTTCAATTTAGGAAAGGCAAATCTCTACACCTCATCTAAGTTTCAGTTACTTTGACATTGACCTCTTGAAATAATGGCTTACCTTGCAATACATTATCTTAATACATGTATATACTCCACTGCATGGTCTTTGGGTAATTATTTGCATTGTATCTCAGTATAAATTTTAGTTGGATTAATAGTTAATACCATTGAGATGATTTCAGAAACCAGATAGAATCTCTACTTTGATCTACATTGATATACATGTACATGTATTTAATCTTGAAGCTGCTTTTGCAATGATGTTTTTGTGATCTATAACCTTGAAAGATACTCAATTTGTGCTCTACATATTTGGTTCTTCCTGACAATGTAAATGATACAGTTTCATTTTTGCACTCTGTATAGATCTATTAAGTAGCAATAAAATTGTTGAGAGCCAAATGTTTTTTGTGTCCTTCTGCTTTTTCCCTCTGTCCATTAACCTCATAGTACAATGAGAGTACAAAGCACACACTTCCTTAACCCTTCACTCCATAGATATCCCTTTTAATGCCATTGCAAACAGAGTAGACCCAGATCAGACAGTCCATGTAGGGGTCATCTGATCAGGGTCTGCTCTATCTGCTTATGGGATAATATAGATCTGATTCTCCAGTTTCTGCCCTAACTAACGCTTTCTGTGATCATATGCCATAATGAAAATACATCTAATCACAATTCATTATGTCATTATTTCTTAATAAACATAGAGTAAAGGGGTTAACACAACAATTATTATTGCAGTGTAAACGAAGGACAAAGCACAATGGACCATTATAAAAACCATCTCATCAACCCATTCCCTCTAACTGACGCCTTTTGATGCCTCTGTAAAAGTCACTTTTTGAAACTATTGAGATAAATATAGCATTTGCTCCATAGGAGCAAATGCTCTATCTATCACAATGGATTCAATTCTAAACTGTTCCTGTTTTGTAGTAAATGCTCCTTTTTCAGTAGATTTATTTGAAGAGGTTGGGTCTAAATATAGCCTATGAGGGAATGGGTTAACAATGCTGATCCCTGTAATGCTATATGACAAGAATTTTACTCTTTGAATGGACATTCACAAACAATGTAGACCCAGATCATAGGGCTCCTAAATAAGCCCTCTAATCAAGCTCTGCACTGTTTGTCATTCAAGGTCCTCTCGCAAATCATACCCTCTTATTCTGAATGAACTCTGTCATTAAATAATGATGGACCATTCCATATTCAAAGTGCTAAAATGATTAACATTCATTTAACAATCTCATGTCTCATGTCACCATCATTTTTACCATATTATACCATCTTATTGAGTCAACCTACACTACTGTAACATTTCAATATAACTGATTACCAAGAGCCGCGTGTGGCGCCAACGTTCGTCTGATTTCGTGTTTGTCCAGCTTAATTTTAAAAATTTGAAAACGATAAAGGGCCATAACTCCAAAATTTTGAAATCAAAAGGTAAGGTTCTTATGTAGGGGTCTTCCCCTTAATGGGATCTACTAACCTATGAAGTTTCATGTAGATACCTCTTATACTTTTCGAGTAATGAGCTACATTAAAGTTTTTGCACGCTGCCGACAACGATGCCTACGATCCAGTGATCACAATAGCCTGACTTTTCTTCAAAACAGACGAGCTAAAAATTGCTTCTATGTAATACATGTATTTAAATATTTATATGGAAATCATTACAATTTTGATAGTACCATATTTTCAAATATGTCATTTTATGAATTAATAACTTTAAATTGTATGCAAATTTAGATGCTAAATAAATCTATCTATGTTGTATTCAAACTCTTATCAATTTTGAAACAACTTTTTTCTCATCTTTTATCACTTTGTTTCTACACTAAATCTTGATGAATAGAAGCACAATTTCTTCTCAAGCTGCATGCCTTAGGCTAACACAATATGAAATACAATGTACCACATTTATCAAAAGTATTAGGGCTCTCCGATAGTTTATACATCTGATAACATTAATTCTGCACCAAGTTGCTAACTTTAATCCTTTTACTGATAGAAATGCACTTTAACACCTTTGCAAACAGAGTAGACCAAGGACAAACAGCTCCTATGGTAGCTTTTTGATCAAGGTCTGCAATGTTTGCTTATGTAATAATATAGACCTGATTCTACAGTTTCTGCCATTGCCAAAACTTCCTGTGTTCATAATGATGCCATCATGAAAATGCATTTAATGAATATTTATGATAATATTCACCAGGTAAAAGGTTAAATGATACCAATCACAAGCAGCAAACAGTGGGGTTCCTAATCAAACTCCTCCCATTCCCTCATATTGATGCCTCTGTAAAAGTCACTTTCTGAAACCATTGTGATAAATACAGGATTTGCTCCTATGGAGCAAATGCTCTCTTTATCACAATGATTTCAGAACTACACAATTCAAATTTTTCCTTTTCTCTAATAACTGCTCCTTTTCGTTAGATTTATTCAGAGGTTGGGTCTAAAAATAGCCTATGAGGTAATGGGTTAGCTATCAGGATCAGATTGATCTGGGTCTGTGCATGATTTGCCTAAAGTTTGTTTGGCATAATATTTGGGATAATTACGGTAAAATATTTTCACATGACAACTAATTCACCTGTGCATGGTAATAAAGAGTAATAAATGTCAGTCTAACCAAACAAACAACTAACTATGTACTCATTGTTTACCAGTGTTTACAAGTACTGCCATTTGCATACTAAGTACTTTGTCTTTTGCGAAGAATTGTCATTCAATAATAAACTTCCTTCCCTGTTGCCCATTCGTGTATTATAAAGAAGTAATGAATATTTATTAGCTGAATTTTTATAATGGCATATGTACACAGGATGTTTGGATTTTGGTAGAAACTGTAGATATACAGTAAAACCTCTCTATAACGGTCACTAAATTGTGTTAATTAGTTGATATTTAGGCAGGTGGCTGCTTAAAGCAAGGTGAAAGTAAAACAACGCTCCTACAGGAGCGTTCTGTTATACTTTCACCTTGCTTTAAGCAGCCACCTGTCTTTACACACAATACTTGATGTAATTTAGTGGCCATTATAGAGAGGTTTTACTGTTCCTATAAGAGTCGCCTGATCAGGGTCTGCTCTGTTTGCTTATGTAATTTTAACAGTTCTATCTTGACATTTACTACCAATACCAAACTCTCCTGTTTAAATAATGTATGCCATTATAAAAATTCAGCTAATAAATATTCATGATGTCATTAATTCTTACATGCATATGCAACTGAAAGTCCATTATCAAAGTTTACCACACTGAGCTAAAGTTAATCTAATTTCAATGATCATCATGTCAGACAATCTTGGTAGCAGAATACAATTGTTTGTATACATTCTAAAGGTCATGTCTGTAAATAACAACAAAAACCTGCCCTCATACAAAAACTCTTTGTTTCATTACAAACATTCATGACAACGTACATGTTTACACTATGTCACCAGGCATACTTTATGAGGATAGATCACAGAAGCTGGCCACAACAATCGTCTACAGTTAGTCATTCATCATACTGTCCCCTTAGTGCAATAACTCAATTAGTCTTTATATAATTTATCTACACTTATTGGGTTCTTGCTGTAAGGTAACATATTATACAGCATATTGCGTAGTCTGCTTTGTGTGCTGCATTTCTTCTCCATTTACTCCATACAACAAACAGAGTAGAGTTAGATCAGACAGCTCCTGTAGGAGCCATCTTATTAGGTTCAGCTCTGTTTGCTTATGGAATAAAATGGATATGATTCTACTGTTTCTGTCATGATAAAAAATATTCCCTTGTTTTTAATAAATAACTGATCTTGATTCTTGGCGTTCTATGAGTAACATGGCACAAGGATTGGATCTAAACTGTTTTTATTAACCCTTTCCCTAATGAACATTTTGAACTGATCACTTCATAAATATTCATTAACTTAATTTTCATAATGTTAACTTTTCAAAGTCATTTTTGGCATAGACAAAAACTAAACGAGCAGATCTATCTAATTCTACATGCAAATGGAGCAGACCCTATTCAGACGGCTCCTGTAGGAGCTGTATGATCTGGGTCTACTCTGTTTGCAAAGGCTGTAAAAGTATTACTATGAAAGTAAGTTTAAAAAAGAAATAAAATTAATTCAGAAAATCTAACAGAAAATCTTAGATTATATCTTAAGGAAGGATTACATGAACAAATACATGTAACATATCTGAAATAGCTTCATCAGACCTGGTCTTGTCATCATTTTCTGTACCAATACCAGACAAGCAATGAATGATAAAATGCAGCTTAACAAAAGAGTCCATTTGTTATGAAAGAGTACAATTTGCAAGGGAATTTTTAATGACAAACAGTTTAGGCTCAGATTGGAAGGCTCCTCTTGGAGCCCTCTTATTTGAGGCTACTTTTTTTGGGCAAAAATCAAAATAACAAAAAAACCAAAAACTGGCATAATAAGAGGCAAACGATTTGTTTTGGTATCTAGTGGACAACATTACCTGTCATAAATAGACTAATTATATCACTCTGTAACAAACAAAAAATAGAACTATGTCAAACATGTACGGTAGTTTTTTTCCAAGGTCAGTGTGCTCTACTAATAAATACACTACACCCTTGGACATTTGCTATAAATAATATGACACGCTGGTATTCTGAAATGGTATTTAACCTTATCAACGCTAAGTAAGTAGTATTAACCCATTCCCTCAAAGGCCATTTTTAGATCAAACCTCTTTGAATAAATCTACCGAAAAGGAGCATTAACTAGAGAAAAGGAAAATTTTAGAATCGTGTAGTATTGGAACCATTGTGATAAAGTATTTGCTCCTAAGGAGCAAATGCTCTATTTATCACAATAGTTTCAAGGAGTGACTATTACAGAGGCGTAGAAAGGCATATTTATGGAGGAAAGGGTTAATGCTTTACCTGACAGACACACCTTTTAATGCCTTTGCAAACAGAGTAGATCCAGATCAGATAGCTCATGTTAAGTAACAATGTATCACCTCATAAATATTCATTATTTAAAGTGAATTCTTGTAATGTCACATTAACAAGGGAATATTTTGGTAAGAAAGAGATTGTAAAAAAAAGTTTTAAAAAATATCATAAACAAACAGAGCAGACCCTGATCAGATGACTCTTACAGGAGCTGTCTGATCTCGACCTTCTCTATTTGCAAAGGTGTTAAAGGCATTTCTATGAGATATATGATTAATGCAAGACAAAACTAATGCTGTAAGCACCATTAGTTTTTCCTGCATTACCAGTCGTAAGTATCTAGAATAATACTTACTGTTAGAGATCGCATAGGACAAGTTTTATTGTGCTGCAATCCAGTTACACATCAAATTAAGTTACTGCTAAATGTATATGCTAAATAGTCTGTATACTTAACACAGGAACACAGTAAAACTGATTTAACATGGACAAAAAATGTAGACATTTACAAAGAGCGTAGACCCAGATCAGAGGGTTCCTCCAGGATCTGCACTGTTATTCAAAATCCTGTAGCAAATTTAATTATTTCATACTGAATGGACTCTGTAGTTAACCCATTCTCTCATATTGACGACTTTTGACGACTCTTTAAAAGTCACTTTGTGAAACCATTGTGATAAATAGAGCATTTGCTCCTATAGGAGCAAATGCTCTATTTATCACAATGGTTTCAGAACTACAAGATTCTCAAACTTTCCTTTTCTCTAGTAAATGCTCATTTTCTGTAGATTCATTCAAAGAGGCTGTATCTAAAAATAGCCTATGAGGTAATGGGTTAAACAGTGATGGGTCAGTCCACTTTGAATATCCAGCATTCAAAGTCATTGGAACACAGCTGTAGTAAAATGTCTCTTCTTAATGATTTCACACTGTCAGACATTCACATTAACCAAAAATTACATTAAATTAATGATACCAACTGTGGCTACAAATATTTGATGGTACAGTAAGTACATTTGCATAATTTTATGAAGCCCATCACATATTACAGCTTGTGCAAGTATGAAGCATTGTTTGTTTTGTTTGGTTTAAAAAGAACTTAACCCTATATTTAATGAATATTCATTTAAGAAATAGTGATATCTTGAATATCAATTTGATTTTTTTATAATGGCATTTGAATACAGAGAATTTTGGAAATGACAGAAACTGTAGAATCAGATAACAAACAGAGCAGACCCTGATCAGACAGTTCTGACTGCAATGGCATCTTATCTAGGGAGTAAAGGGTTAAGAAAATTGTATCAATAAACACAGCAAAAGTAGACTTAAACAGGAATGTCAAAAACGTGCAATTACACATTCTTAAAGAAATTATTGAACAAAAATAAAACTTGGTCCCTTGATATTGTTACATCATAAATACAAGAATCATTTCAATACTATGTGACATTACAAAAGCTATCATATTCAAACTTCTAATACTGGTGGTTGTCAGCACAATATGAAATGGTTAAAATAGATAAAGGTGATATCCTGATATCAGATTTGAAACCAATTCTTCAGGTTTCTTCACTGCAAAATAAATGTTATGCACTAAAATTATCTTTTGTTCATGTTTCGAAGTGGAGTTTTCTTCCATTTTTGTTAAGAAACTTAGAGTGTCAAACAGTTTGGATCCTAATGAGAAGCCAAGTTACTGTTTGCAATATTACAGATTCACCTATGGCGACAAAAGTTTTAACCCATTTGCGCCCAGTGGATACTTCCATAATTATATATAGGATTAGTCCATTTTTTATTTCAGGGGTGCCTGGCCTAAATTTTCAATTTCATTATGTTTTATATTGAAATTCCTATCAGCAAACAGTGAAGACTCTGATCAGATGCCTCATTATGCCGCGTCTGATCAGAGTCCAAACTGTTTGCCTACGTCCCATATATGGGATCGTGGGAGCAAATGGGTTAAAAGACAAGAGTCTTGTAATCTTTGGCACTTAAACATATATCACAGACATTAGATTATGAAAAGTATACTCTGATCACCCTCAGCATTCTGATACCCATGTCATCTCTTGACTGGTTTGTAAAGCTGATTCACCCATTTCCTCATAGGCTATTTTCAGATCCAACCTCTTTGAATAAATCTACCAAAAAGGAGCATTTACTTGAGAAAAGGAAAAATTCAGAATTGTGTAGTTTTGAAACCATTGTGATAAATAGAGCATTTGCACCTATTGAGCAAATGCTCTTTTTATCACAATGGTTTCACAAAGTGACTTTTAAAGAGGCATCAAAAAGCGTCAAAATGCAGGAGTGGATTTGGCACTATTCTGATAACTTTAATTTAGATGGACATAGAAGCACTATTACCTAAGTTTGTTTGTCAGAATACTTAGGGTCATTAGGGTACATGTATATGCTAAACAACATTAAAATAATGACAAAATGTAATACAGATTCCTTTGTACACTAGCACACATCAAGACAGTTTCAACAATGTCTATTCTTAACTGAAAATTTACCATTTTTTAAAATTGAAAATACACTTAAAACCCTTTCCCTCATGAATATTCATGTGAGAAATAATGAAAAATTATTTTTTTTAATGGCATTAAGAACAATAGATCAGATCTACATTATTTCATAAGTCAACAGAGCAGACCCTGAACAGACATCTCCTACAGGAGCTTCAGATCTTGGTCTACTCAGTTTGCAAAATGTCAATAGGTCTCTCATCAAGGAAAATGGTTAACATATCATACTGGTACAGTAGAACCTGTCTTAAACGACCTTATATTAAATACACATAGGAATCTTGAACAGCAGATGATTGCTTAATACAGGACAAAACTAATGCAGATAGCTCCTATAGGAGCTTTCTGCATTACTTTTGACCTGTATTAATTAACCCTTCGCTTGCTATTCACGTCAATATACCTGCCTGTAAATAGTGAAGACCCAGATGAGACAGCTCCTGCAGGAGCTGTCTCATCAGGGTCTGCACTATTTACAAGCTGATTGTGCAACCAGTTCACTCCACAGCAGTGATTGCACAGCGAAATACTTGTACACAGTGAAGATATATGTAATTATACAACAGGGCATGGGTTAAGAAGGAGAAATGTATTTTAAAATTCAGCAAGAGAAGGGTTAAGCTACCACCTGCCTTACAGACCCAGAATTAGACCTCCTTTTAGCGGTCCCTTAACCCTTTCCCTGTTCTATGTTTATTCCAAATTTCAATACCTACTGAATAATAATGGGCAAAATAGTTATAATGAAATATGGAAGGTAGAGCATTGTAGCTGTTTTATAAAGTAAAGAAACATATCTTTCAAACTCTATTTTCAAATATAGCAGACCCTTATCAGACGGCTCCTATAGGAGCCGTCTGACCTGGGTCTACTCTGTTTGCAGATGCCTGAAAACATGTTTATATGAAGGAAAGGGTTAAGACAGGTTCTACTATATTAGACATAAAATCATGTCCTTTTTCAGAGAAGCACGGTCTTGTTTTCCTCTTGAACATGTGTGTATAATTTTACAGCTCATAATTGTAAATAAATGTTAAATAAACCTTTGTTCTGTTGCAACTAAAATATGAAGTATTATATCTTAACCCTACCTTATAGAGATGCCTTTAACCCTTCGCTTGCTGAATTTTAAAACACATTTCTCCTTCTTTACCCATGCCCTGTTGTATAATTACACATATCTTCACTGTATACAAGTATTTCGCTGTGCAATCACTGCTGTGGAGTGCACTGGTTGCACAATCAACTTGTAAATAGTGCAGACCCTGATGAGACAGCTCCAGCTCCTGCAGGAGCTGTCTCATCTGGGTCTTCACTATTTACAGGTAGGTATATTGACGTGAATAGCAAGCGAAGGGTTAAAAACAGAGTAGAAGCCATCTGAATACACTCTTCTCTGTTTGAGTATGGAATAATATTGATCAAATTCTACAGTTTCTGCCACAACCGAAAGAAAACCTATGTTAATATGCCACTATAAAAACTATTAAGCTAATAAATAGTCATGATGTCATTCTTTCTTTCTAACACAAATGTTAATTAAGTAAAGTGTAATTATACATGCATGCACACTGTACATTTGTATCTTTACATTAGCTTGCGGAGTAAACTGTTACAAAATGAAATAGTTGTCTGCTGACATTCTTAAAAACAAAATGCCCTGTGTACATATGCCATTATAAAAACTCAGCTTATGAATCAGAACTGATTCTACAATTTCTGTTATGACAAAAAAAATCTGTTGTTCATTGGCCATTATAAAACTTGAAAGTAAATGAATATTCATGAAATCATGAATTCTTGTATGGATATTCATGAGGTAAAGAGTTAATGTTATCTTAGGACAAATTTCAACCCAACCATTTTGAGTAGTTACACCTGTTGCTGAACAATTAAACTGTCTATCATGAACAACCATGTTAACCCTTTCAACATTAAGTAACATTAGTCTATAAAATATGTCCCCTGCTACAATTACAAAAGTACACTTTTTTTCCATTTCTTTTAAAAAACAGTGAAAAATAGTTAAACAGTTTGGATCCTGATGAGACACAAAGTTATTCAGTGTCTAATGTGGATCCAATTGTTTGTAAAGGTCATCAAATATAAAGTCACAGAGATCAAAGAGTTACAGCCAGACTAATGCGTAACAATATCACCTACCACTGATGTATTAGCAACGCATATTAAGAGAGACACCAAAGTGATTTTTTTTAAAATCTCTTTGCACACTAGTGGTAAATTTGTAACAGCCGATGCAAAACAATTTAGTAGTGTTGCATCTCATCAGGATCCAAGCTGTTTGACATTCTGATTGCACTATTGAAAAGAAAATGTATGAAATATAACTGTGACAATTGAAGCAGATAACATGTTTTTAAATTTTATAGTCGCATGCTAAAAATGTGTTTAACCCTTTCCTTTTCACGCAATTTTAAATTTTATAGTCACATGCTTAAATTTTTTAACCTTTGCCTTTTCACGCATTTACAAACAGAGTAGACCCAGATCAGACAGCTCCGTCTGATCAGGCCCTGCTCTGCTTGCTTTTGATATGATACAGATCTGATTCTACTGTTTTTGTCAAAGAAAAAAATTCCCTTGAAAAGTTTACATTATAAAAACTCAGCTAACAAATAATCATGATGTAATTATTTCTTACATGAAAACTGTACAGGGAAAAGGTTAACTTTTAGTATAGTCTAGTCAGAGTGTCATTAATTTACTCATTGCAACTGTTATGAGCAAAAATATTGTTGTCTTTTGCAATTCTCAAAGTTAAAATTTCTTCTGGTTTCTTAAACAAGAGGACCCTGAGGGTCCTGGGGCGCTCACCTGACATTTGTTAAGTGTTGGTTACAACAATGTTACACACAAGTAATGGACAAGATTTTTCTAAAATTTGAAAATATACAAGATATCATCATATTTTAGAATTTTAGAAACTTGCAAGAGGGCCACCTAAAGACCATTCCTGCCAGATATCATTCAAATCTGATTGGTAGTTTCAGAGAAGAAGGTTTTTAAAGTTTTCTATATAAATAAATAAGGAAAGTGGCCCCGCCCCCTGACGGCCATGTTTTTTTAGATATCATCATGAATTTTAGAAACTTGCAAGAGGGCCACCTAAAGACCATTCCTGCCAGATATCGTTCAAATCTGATTGGTAGTTTCAGAGAAGAAGATTTTTAAGTTTTCTATATAAACATATAAGGAAAGTGGCCCCGCCCCCTGGCGGCCATGTTTTTTGAGATATCATCATGAATTTTAGAAACTTGCAAGAGGGCCACCTAAAGACCATTCCTGCCAAATATTGTTTAAATCTGATTGGTAGTTTCAGAGAAAAAGATTTTTAAAGTTTTCTATATAACTATATAAGGAAAGTGACCCGCCCCCTGGCGGCCATGTTTTTTGAGATATCATAATGAATTTTAAAAACTTGCAAGAGGGCCACCTAAAGACCATTCCTGCCAAATATTGTTTAAATCTGATTGGTAGTTTCAGAGAAGAGAGTTATTCAATCTGAAAGGCTTATGCAGACAAGGTACACATTACTATTGTAGCTTGAAAAGTTTATTCGAATACAGCCCCTCCAATAGGCTAAAGAATCACACGGCATAAGGTTATCATTCTGAGCAAGAATCACACGGCATAAGATTATCATTCTGAGCAAGCGTGATCAAGATTAGGCAGAAAATGTGGCTTCTAGAGTGTAGGCAAGATTTTTCTAAGATTTGACCTAGTGACCTACTTTTTCACCCCACACCACCCACAACCGAACTCAAATGAGAGATCATCAAGGTTATCATTCTGAGCAAGTTTGATCAAGATTGGGCTGAAAATGTGGCCTCTAGGGTGTAAACAAGATTTTTCTAAGATTTGACCTAGTGACCTACATTTTGACCCCAGCCCACCCATGATGGATCTCAATTGAGATATCATCAAGGTCATCATTCTGAGCAAGTTTGATGAAGAATAGGCAGAAAATGTGGCT